>HG995149.1:2400000-3600000 GCA_905333015.3 Bombus campestris
TGGATCTGTGATATATATTCCATACTTGATATTTTAAAGCAATTAAAATTTTATTGGAAAAATAATAATGTCTTTTGCTAGATTGAATTTTCTAATTATTTTATATACTGTATTTCTTCCTTAAGTCGCGTTGTTGAAACGACGCAACTTTTTCTATCGCGATTTTTCTTTTTTCTTTCTAGTTATAAATTTAACAAAATTTCTTTTTCTTCCTTAAACCACACATCGTCTGTCTTAATCGCGAGAGGTGCTCAAATATCATATCGTTACATAACAAACGTTTCTCGACACGTTTCGGTGTATGGTTCACACATTGACGAGTGAAGCTGTATCGATTGCTCGGATTCGACGAATCATGCTGCTTCCTAGAATTATCGCGTCCGTAGGATGTATCGAGTTTCTCTCAAGTTTCTAAGCAATAACAAGAGTGCAACAAACCGAACGCGTTTGAAAATAAATCACGCCTAAGCGTAACACGTGAAATAAGAAAAAAAATCCGAATATACAATTCCAATAAAAAACAAAGAAAATGTGAAATTATAACTAACGCAGTTACGTTTAAAATTTTTTTCATTAAATCAATTAGTTTAAAGAGTTTGCATATTAGAGGAAAATTCACTTCGAGAAACTTTCGCTACTCCTCTTTAAGATCGTCTATGTAGCGCTTCGTTTCTTATTAAAAACACCTACAGAAAAATTGTCTCATCAACTGCATCTTACCCGTGTTTGTCGTCTTATTACGTAAAAGTTTACAAGAACTCGCGAAACGACCAGCTATCCCTTAAGAACACACCCCCTGCATTATAATCACGTCGTTCTCATCGAGAATACTTCGCAAACTCACGAATCCTGTCAGTTGCGACATCCTTTCCCCATAACTATCGCGAACAAAGTAACCTCGGATAAGAATAAGACGAGAACACGATTGATTATTAACAGAATGCGTTGAGTTTCACTGGCTGATCGATCGTAACACTTTTTTACTCGCGATAAGTACTGGATCACGATGGGCGGTCAGGGTAATTACTTATTACATTCGATCGGATTACAGGACTATTTCTCGCGGATTACCAACGTTTCGAACTTATATCGCGCGCCGAATGGCCCGGTCGTAATTGCTCAGTGGACAGGGTTCGTTGCACGTTGCCGACTATCGAGAGAACAATTAATATTTACGTGTCAACGGAGGCTAGCTGACGAACCGCGAAGGGTATTGATTCGACGAAAGGGCCCCATGCGGGCCACATCGAAAATACCATCGGTGCGAGTATGCGCGCTTATTCGGTCGAGCCCTACGAGAAAAAAAAGAGAGACAGACTCATCACGGCGATCAGCATTGTCGTGTTTTAATTTTCACCACACGAAAATGTCTCTCTGGCGACCCAGACCTCGCTTTCGATCGATATTATTCCAAAGAATCGTGATTAAACCCTACGAACCTCCTTCTCGTGCATTTTTCCTTAAAAAAATTACGACTCTCGATGATATGATATTCGAGCGATTAAAAGATCCCGTAGAAATCACGTTAACGTAGCGCACACGTTCGATAGCGTGCAACGATTCGCATACACCGGCCTTTTCTAATAATAGTCAGAGCGACCGAGCGAAGCAGCCATTTCGCGATCCGCAATTTCAGGCTCGCGATACGGACATCGCCTATTCAACATCTCGAACAACGCACCATATCGAATCAACAAAAGTGCCATGTTGCGCGTTTTCTCCAGTTTCGGAGATCGTTGAACCGTAAACACGTTTTACAACGTTCACACGCAACTCGCGCTCGTATGATGCAACTGAACATTAAGGGTAAAGAGGTTAAGCGAAGACAAAACTGCCGGTCCTATCTCAATACCAGTTTCTAGACACTTACCTCTTTTCCAATAGGTTTACACAAACTCCAGCAACGAACAGGAAGATAAGTCACGACGAACAGAAAGATAAGTAACGCGAATTAAGCGGATGCGATTACGTCGCGAGATGCTCGCCCTCGACCGCTCAGCGTAATGGCCGCGGCAACGAACTAGCGGCGCACTTCTCGCCAAGTGCCCGGTCCTCGCCTACTCGTATTCTACGCGATCGGTCGAATCTGTTCCAACGATACACTCGACTTGGAAATCTTTTATACGCAACGAATATAATCTATCGAGTCTTTTACATTATCGTTAGTCTCTTATCTACGAAAAACGAAACGTGCACAGGGCGGATTTGCACCGGGTCGAATCAATATGTCGGCAGCGGCCGGCACTGTTCCACTTCCGTGTTACTATTAGAAGAGTACTGTCTGCTTCGTTTACATCGACTTTTACGTCCGTCGCGTTATAATTTCGTAATATCGGTTGGCTCGGAGTTGTCCGAAGGAATTACTCACCGGTATCGACGGGACGGAGAGGCTGGAAAATCCGCGTGATATCGCACGTATTTCTCTTCTAGCCACTAGGACGGGACGACACGGTGACAGAGAGAATCGCGGAGGGAGAAGGAGAAAAGGTTCGGGAAGAGCGAGAGAAGCGGGCCGGGGTGAAATCGCAGTGTCATCTGCTGGCGTAGCCTACGGCTAAGGGTGAAGGGCGCATGTGCCATCAACACGGTCGACGATGGTTCGCGAACACGATTGGACGGACCAGCCTCGACCGTCTATTTTTCACCGGCGCCACCGCTCTCAGTTTTGACCGATGATGCATCCGCGAGTAGATTCGCCAACTGCCGGATAAAAGCTCGGTCGGTGCATTTCGAGCGAGCGCGCATACGAACGCTCGCGGCCTCTCGCGACAGAGATCAATTTCTAAGGCCTCGTCGAACGATTGCAAGCTCGATGATTGTCCGACACGTTCGTTGACCCTCTCTGTGTACCGTTCCTCGACGGTCCTGTGCAAGTCTGTCCTTCGGGATAATCTCTTTTACAACCTACAATTTTCTCCCAATATCTTTCTTAAACCCAATATCTTTCTTAATAGGTTTCTGTAAAATTTGACAATGGTTCACTTTCCAGAGAATATTTTTTCTTCGTATTATGTTTTAAACTGCTAAAGAGGCGGCAAAGATTACAGGTCGGCCGACATTTTCACAAATAATTGACCGATGTTATTGGCAGGAGGAACAAATGTTTCGTTTTCTCGTGTCCCAATTGGATTTGTTCGTCGTTGTGACTAATTTTATGGAACGTTAAGTGAAATTACATACGTTTAGCTTTTCTGCAACATGTCGTTGGAGTCACGTGCTTACTTCATCAGGAATAGAATCGCGAATAGTTATCGCGAGCGAGGTCAATGCTCGGTGTATCTAAAAACTGATAGAAAGATTTTTGTCTTATTTCCCGTAATTTATGATCGAATTACGTATTCTCCACTATCTTGTTTACAAACATTGTGGAATAAACATAAATAATAATTATCTATGTGCAGCGATAAATAAGAGCATCGATAGAGACTACATAGATTTTACATATTCTTGTAAAATCTTATACGAAAGTCTGGTTTGTGACAATATTTCGTCACTGTATATTTTCTTGACGTTATTAATTCGACTTAAGATTCGTCCTTATGGAACACTAACGAACTTCTTATTTGAGAATTTCCGATTGACTTTGAAGAACGTCTCAGCAATTGTTCCCTTGATTAAACGCTGATCGAACGAGCAATTGTTCAGCGGATACAGCGGTCTGCGTGGCGTACGTTATCTGAAATAATACAGCGTTGCTGAATGTCGAGTGAATGGAAATTTTTGTTTAAATATTAAAAACTATATTTATGCGATGCAGGAGTTTAAAAACTTGTAATTTTTTCAAATGAAATACGTAGACTTTGTTTGTACAAGAAGTCTTATGCAATTTTTACGAACACGACTAAATAAATGGAAATTTATTTCCTATCAGATAATATAGCGAGTATCTACCTTTACCTTGAAGAATTTTTACGTTTCTGCGCATTTTGTTGAGGTGGTCACAACTTTTAAGAAAGTTCTACATCTGGTTTTAGTTTTCTTAAGCATTGAAGCCATCGACAGCGATAGACAAAAGATTGGGACGAGGGCAGGCCATAAACAGTGGACAGGCGACGTTGGCTTCAGGTTTCTTTTTTCAGTTATAGAGTAACACTGCTAGCGTGCGGATCTGAACCAGCTCATATATTGTATTCCTTCTTTGTATTTACACTTCAGCTTAAAATATATATATTTATTTTCTATCTTACAATTTATCTACGCGTCTCTTTGCATTCATATACACCTAATAACCTCAACACATTTAAATTTTTCATAAATGCAAAACGATCTCTCTTTCAGCAATGCGATTTCTATATCCTATTAGAATCCAAATATCTTTTGGACTTGTGAAATTTCATAATGAGAAAGTTCGATCTTGAAACGTACAAGTCCAAACTGCGAAAGACAATGAAACTATTGGAAATAGATATTCGAATCGTTGCGGTGCAACTATTCACACTTGGAGAGTTTCGAGTGTCGCAGGATCAGGAAATTTTCCGATTTATGGATTCACGCTATGGTTGGATATTAATGGTGGAAGATGGAAGAGATCGAGGAGATTGCGTAAGCTCCAATAAATTGGAGTGTTTTAAATCTCAGGCAAACTGAAAAGATTTTGTATGAATTATTATTTTTTTATTATTATTTTCTTTTTATTATTATTACATATCGCATCTATATACATCTTCGTCGTATCAATAATAAACTAATAAACTAATAATAATAATAATAATAAACTAATAAATAAATGTTCAAAATGTCCAACAATCCCCAAGTATATACATCATAAAAATAAAATATGTAAGAACTAAACACCTTCCACACCATAAATATTTCATTCGTAAAGTTGAAATATTACCTGCCAAACCTTTGCACAATTGTCTGTTATTAACAAATATATTTTGTTTCTCAATTCAATGAGCCTGGTTGACCCTGGTCGGTATAATCCGGGTAGACTTAAGCGGCTGCTGTCAAAATACGTATACCATATTTTAATTACAACGGACATACCTGTTTTTCTCTTAAGTTTTTCAGGGATTTGCCGAGACCCAGTGATTTACCTGATCATTGTTGCTTTTTCCTTCTTCGCAATATCTTTCTAGGGAAGTATCTTAAAATTACACAAACTGCGATTGTTTTTAATTGTCTATCCTTGAAATTAAAAATTTACGGTTAATCTGCTTTTGATTTTACCCGACTAATGTATAGTGGAAGTCTGAATTATTATATTGTTGGGAAATTTCGTGAAAGTAATTTGCACGGAACTGAAGAAGGAGTCTCATTATGAAAAGAAAAATAGTTTCACCTGGCTATATAAATTTAATAATATAAATTTAATAATACGGATTTAAGCTTTCAGCAATTTTTTTTTTGTGCGATGATTTGCGTCCAATTCCTTTATTCGGTCTCTATCATACTCGACTTTTTTTCCCAAAACGTAATGCGACTTTGAGATTAAAATTTCGGAAATCAATTCCGACACTGGCGTTTGATCAATACATTCCCTCCATACAATTTTTCTTTTTTTGTTTCTGCCGTATTTTATCTTTAGGATAATAAAAATGCCGAAAACGAAAATGCTCGCTGGGGTTTTCCAGTTTTGATGCGACAACAAACAGAAACGACTTGAGAGATTCAGCAACATTCTTTCTCAAAGAAAGCTTGAAAAGTCAGATGTTGAAATGTATAATGATTTGAATGTTAGAATAAAATTGGCTATTTAAAAATACGATTAACGACATCTAAATGAAAAAAAAAAGAAAAAACGGAATTATTTTCCGTACAATCTAAGAGAAAGCTACTAATTCGTTATATTAATTAATCATTATCGTTTCCATTATTATGTATTTGTGATAAATTTTAATAAATTTAATTAATTAATATTCAATTCCTACGATTGTAATTGTTACGCGTTATCGGAAATTTTGTTAATTTCTGTGTTTATTGATACGAGATATCACTTTTCTGAAGTCTATTTTGAAATATAATATATATAAAATATCTTATTTCTTATCTCCATTAGGAATCGCCATATTTTACCATATTTATATACAATGACTTACGAAAGTGCTTGAGCACTTGCTACAGAAAATTTTTATGAATAGGTATATTATGCGAAAACTATTATATATACTATACTATACACACATATATATATATTATTCTGAAATTTTATTAACATTGCAATGAGACACGATCATCGTGATTGTATTAGTGAAATTTGAAACCAATTCGAAAATGTATATGCAAGGTATTTATTGCAACATCTAATAAAAAGTTAGTATACGAAGCATGTTTAATGTAAATCTAACAACAATTTTAATTCTAATGTAATCTAAAATCAATTACAAAATCACACAATATCATATTATCATATCACTATTGTAAGCATCCTTTATTATCGATACATACAAAATCTAATAATCAATAAATATGATAAAAATAAAATGTTCAGAAATTGTATACTTTGTACGGATATAAATTTAAATAATATACACTTGAAATATATGAAAAGTATACTATACACTCTATACAATCATACTATGCTTTACAGGTAGTTAGTAGTAGTCAACAGTATTTGTTTGCTTTATTACCTACTTGCATACCTGCTCGGGTGTGGAGGGTATATAAGGCCCAAATTTTTTGTATGCTCACTAGTTGTGCTTTTACTCTGCTGCAGGAAACATGGAGTACATCAAATCGTTGTTTGGGTTTAACGTGAAGAAAGTGGATTTTATTTCGGAATTACCTCCGGAGATTTCTCAAATGATACTCCGGAAGCTGGATCCTCAATCGCTCTTGGTAGCACCGCAAGTTTCGCGTTCGTGGTACAAACTATGTGCTTCTGATCCGTATTTGAGAAAAACAGCAAAAGAATATTTAACAAAGCTCGATAAGGAAGAGAAGAAAAGAAGGCAACGAGTGCTGGCCTATCTGTCTGATAAAGAAAATATTCCACTAATATATAGTAGTTGTCCTGCGTGTGTGGCGATACATCTAGGGATACCGATTTTGAGAAAGTACGAAGTTACTCCGGCAAAGAGGACAAGGAGATCTATGAATACAATGCGACGTCTTAGAATCTAGTAAATTCTGTTGATTCGATTAAAGAAGTTAGTTGATAGAAATTTAGATATATTAGTTTAAGTTAAAACATACATTAATTTAGTAAGACTTAGATCGTAGATTTTTATGAAAAATTTCAATTTCCAAAAATGTACAAGATGTACATAGTGTGCATTATTTACATTACAAAGCCTCCAAACGCCAGAATCTCTTGCACAATCAAAAACTCAACATGATCAAAAATGATCTGTATGGTGAATTTTATCAACGCATTCCTATCTTGTCTTCAATGGATATAATTTCGTTCAAAATGTGTCTGCACCACCAACATGGAAACCAATCGATTTAAATGTTTAGCGCAAGCGCTAGAAAGGATGGCGTACGTTGCGCCCCTGCTTTCAGTCTAAGAGATTGATAAATTTCACCAAAACAAACCAGAGAGCATGAACAATAAGAATAAGTAGCTGTTAAGGATCCATCGTTCTTCTCTTTTCTTCGACACCATTCATCGATAGCCAATTAACGGACATCATGAGTCCTGGACTTGGACACGACCCTCTTCCATCGTACAATATCACCGCATTAGGTAAAGTAAAATACGTCTATTCGTTTTTTCTCGCATGTTGCTTTTTCTTATAATATGTAATCAGTAAGTTGTACAAGTTTTATGAAATGCAATTATTCTCCTATCATGTTCAGGTAATACGGCATTGTGTCTGTGGCAGCAACCGCAGCATATATTGTTTCAATTGGCGAATTTCTGCTTCGCATTGTCGTATTCAGCACCTTCTTCGAAGAAAGGGATATTATTCATGCATTCTGTCCTAATAATAGGTTAATAGATTTATGCATTTTCCGGGAAGAAATCAACGAAATTTCTCAAATCGAACAATTCGTTCATTAAATTTCATAAATTTTGTCATTTCAGGATTCATGTTGTTGTCAGGCTGGGCATGGCACGTGATCTGCGCACCGGATATATTCTCTTGGAACTTCAGCTTCCTGGTGTTGAACATCGGTCAACTGGTTTATATCGTTTATCAAATGAGACCGGTTCGATTCGACCCTGAATTGGAGGAAGCGTATCACACTCTTTTCTATCCATTCAAAGTGAGTACCTTAAAACGTTCGTGAACAGTTCTCAAAGATTTTGTATGCAGTTATTGTTACCGCCGTATAGAGAATGATAGCTACTCACGCGATTTCAGTGCTTAATCGTTCGCGCATCTGTAGATATAAGTCGATTTTAACATTCGGTGGTTAATTAAAACATCAGAAAAGTCTTCAAAAGTGATTTTTGCAACAAAACAGCGATCTAAATTATCAGGATTGTTGTGTGTAGAATCGACTTTTATAAGGAAGATTTTATTGTTAAAAACAGGTGTCCCGACTGCAGTTTAAGAGGCTAGTGTCCCCAGAATTCGCTTCGATAATGTCGTTGCATGCAGGCGAGGCATACGCAATGCAAAATCTAACTCGAACTGATAGACTAGGATTGCTGCTTAGCGGCAAGGTGAACGTTCTCAGCGATTCGAATTTCCTGCATCCTATTCTGCCTTGCGAGTTCTTAGATTCGCCGGAATTCGAGAGCTCTCGGGCATCCGTGGACGACAAATTCAAGGTAAAAACTTGATATCAAATTAATATTATCATTTGAAAAATTTACTATTTATTTTTTTATAGTATTACGATCGTTTTGCATATCTAAGGGACGTAAAAATAAATAAGTTTAATTAAAAAAGTAAACTGAAGTAGCTGAATTAGGGAGATTATTTCTGAGCCACGTTCCTTATTAACTTTCCTTTATCAGTAATTCGAAATATAGTGATTTTTTATTTATTTATTTATAACATTTACAATCAATTCTCTCATTGAGAATTTTTAGTAATGTTTTCTGGCGTGGCACTGTAACATGGCTAAATTATTTGTAATAAGTTAACTTATTATAAATATGTATAATTTAGAATAAAAACTAGTTGAATCTGGAGCTTAGGTCTAGCGGGTAGTGTCTCTTCAGCCTGCGGATTTGATCCGACGTATCGAGTAATCCAGTAATTAAGGGGTTTCGATGTTCGTTGACTCTTTTATTGTATCTGGTATATAGCGATTAAGAATGTAAATTTCGTAGTACAAGGCTGAACAATGTCGGCGTAGTAGCCTGTTATCGATTAGGGCAGCGATTTACCGCTGACGAAGGCCGCGCGTTTGCAAGGTGTCGGGGAAGTTCGTAGCGGATCTCGTGGTCGATGGAAACTCTTATCCGATCAGGGTGCACGTAGTACGTACCGTGTGCGTTTTTCAGATGGGATTTGATCTTGAACAGAGACGTTTTGAATTCGGTGGACATGCCACTGTATGTGTTTATGAACGTAAATTCGTCGATGGCTGTGAGATTTCGGAGAAATGTTGAGAAAAAATGTTCAGGGGTGGGTGTAAAGACGAGCAGAGCGACGATAGAGAATCGAGAATCAAGATCAAGGGTCGAATTGGTGAAGAAAGTCGAAAGCTGTGCGCGGACCGGCCGTGTTAGTTTGTATATGTAGTATCGGGAAAAGAGACGTGCCTGACAATGGGTCATATACCTGTGGCCCTTTACAACAAAGGGGATCTATCTGGGAATGGGTCAGGCACATCTGGAAGTTAGAGAGAAGACGTTAGACAGTCGAGTTGAGCAGTCAAGTTGAGGAGAGTCGAGTTGTGGAGTAGCAGTTGAGTGGAACAGTTTGAGTTAAGTGAGTTGAGAAGCTGGAAGCTGAGTTTAAGACGCACGACGATTGTAGTCAGCTTTATGTTGAGTATTGGTTAGACGAATAAACTTGAACTTAACTCTCAATAAACCATCCTTTCTTGTCCTTGCTCCAGACAATAAAACACACATCTGTAGGTTACTACATATATGTACTTTTAATTTTAACTTCACTATACGATACTTTGATTTCAAACGTAGTCTATCGCAATATCGTAATAAATCGGAATTTACATTAATTTACTTTTGCATTTAGGTGTCAATCGTCGCCGCAAGCTCCTGCAGGTACTTATATTGGCAAAGATCCGCGCTAGAGTATCTCCTCGTGAAAGAAGCATATTTAGCAACAGTTTTAACAACGCTGGTTGCCAGAGACATTGCCACCAAATTGTACGCTATGAACAACAAGGTAATAACAATCTCTGATTGCCATTAGTTCCATTCTTTTGATACGGAGAATGACTACAGTCATTCGTAGTACAGCGTTTATCGAATCCAAAGGACGATTAAAATTGCTCACTTGCGAATTTTTATGGGATTTTTATTAAACTTAAATAATTCTCGAATTAACGTATCGCTATAAGAATGTAAAACGGTGTAGAAAACGTAGCCTGCGAATCGAAGATAACAATTTTAATACGACGATATCAAGACCTTTTTAAGATTACTCTGCTCGATTAAAAACAAATGAACATCTGTTTCTTAGGACATCTGGTTAGATTGTTACAGATAAAGGATCGCATTTGGATATAAGATTACCAACTATCAGCGCAGGGTTAACGATAAGTAGCGAATACAGGAGTCCAAGAGCATCCAGACAAGCATTGATTCGCAGGAAGGAATCGTCGATGTCTTGCGATAATGGTAATCTTCTCCACTCCAATTTCTATTCGATTTTAATATCTTACTCGTTTATTCAGTCAAGTATTGATTATAATTACGTTCATATTTGTATTTTATCGATATTCCTATAATTCTTTTTTAGGTGTATCTAATCTAAAAGATCGTCAGGTGAACAATCTCTCGAAGAAAGGAGCACCGAACATGGAACCTCTTCCAGAAATGCCTTCGTACGACGATTTGGCGTCCAGTGGCGTGGAAAGTTGGTTAGATTCATCGAGCAAGTATCACAGTTGCGAGATCGTGGACGAAGAATAGCAGGAGGCCTCCTTAACGCCGGACACATTTTACGAGGGAGATAGCGAATAGTGCCGCGTTAGGGAGTTGCATAGTAAATGAAACGAAGACTGTAGTATTTTAACCGAACTTTATTCTAAGGAACTACGTTATAGTGATAAAATATGCTAGATCATTTCCAGCCGTTGCTTTCGTTTGGTGAACAAGAAATTTCATGAACGTAATTATTGTGAATCTATTCACAACTGTCTAGAAGAAATGCCGTAAAAAAAATCTAAGTTTAACATATAAAATAGTTTTGATAAGTGTTAATAGAATATATTGTCGATTTTGGTATGTTATAATTGTAAGGACGGAACGTCGATATACAAATGTCCAACGCGTTTAATCCTCCGTTAATTTTTTTTTTTTCATTTATATATCGTTTATAACATTTTAATTCTTTGCCTTTTTGTTTCGATTAAAAATGATAAATGCCGTAAAATAATTTTTTGTTAAAATGTTCGATTAATGTGTCAATTAAAAAACGTTATGATAGAATGAAAATGCAAATTACAAATACGATCTGCGAAGACTTAATCAAATGGACAACATTTAATATCTACTTTATTGAATAATGCACTAATATAATTATTAAATAGTTAAAGACTAATGAAGAAAGTGTATATTTAAAGCAGAATCGTTTTATTTTAAACGTAAAATATAGGAGACATAAGTACGTGATGAATCGACACTCTGGTAGCCTAAGTTGAAGTAAAATGAACACCAAGTGAGATGAGGAGAATCAGACAGTCGTAGCGCAAGACGCACTCTAAGGAACTGAACTATAGCAATTTCATTCATTTTTAAAAGTAAATTTTCAACAAGCTTTTCCGCGCGGAGTTGTATATTTCAAATCGCGTGGATGTTGTAATTTTGAGAATCAATTTATTAAGCTACTACAAAAATAAATATTACTAATCGATATTACTAATTCGCAGCCTCGTTAGATCTATAATTCAGATGTGGTTAACGTAAACAGCAGAAAAATGCTGTCGGAGCAACTAAAGTTTCGAGCGATAATTGTATGAAAGTGCTTGTGCAACGAGGTATGTGGAAATTCTAATTAATATAACTATTATCGTTCTATCAATATGCGTCTTAAAAATGCAGCAAAGCCTTTAAACTGTTCCTTAGATAAAAATGCACAACTTATTTTGTAAACAAAATTTTCTATCTTAGAAGCTTTTGTAGATTGTTAGAACGAATATTTCTCCTTGTCTAGAAATATACACAATATATGTATGTTGCATACAGTGGACGTTTTTAATAGAAAGTACTTTGAAATTTTCGTCTGGGTGAAACTGATGTATAGCCAGTATTTTATAGCGATTTTAATACGTAATTGTGTTGCGTATATACACACATATACAACTCGGTAATAAAAAAAATTACGGCGATTAAGGATTATATATGTGTGATTAACATATGCGAGGAAAAATCTGTGCACGTAACACACGTAATTTGAAATGCATAAATTTCTGTAAAAGATATTTTATTCTTTAATAATGTAGAAAAGTCGAACTAGCGTCACTTATAAAGAAAGCTTCTTTTTCTCGAACATTTGATTTTATACATATCTTAGTATACTTTATCACAAGGAATATTTTCTGTTTTTTGTTCGATTTTTTATATTTTCTTTCCAGTGGTAGATATGAGAAGTTGTTATTGAAAACGTTGATTTTATTTTACAGTATTAGTTGTGCATTTGTTATGTTTGTAATGCTAGATTAATAATTAATAAGATTCAGCCTAGGATGTAATAAAGGTTGTTAATTTTTCATTGTAGCCGCACCGACGGCAATGTGCAAGATTGATCGAACGATCGAGTTAGTTTGTATATTTAAATACGCATTTTATATAAGTTTTAATTACTATTTTCTTGTCAATAAATGTAAAAAATGAAAAAAATTTGTAAGGTTCATTAATCAATGTTCACTCCTTCATCAGCTGTTGATTTTTGCTTTTAATTAAAACATTGTAAACTCTGCGATGGATAATCATGCTGAAACAGGAATATTCGTGTTGAAATTAATTTTCAGTTAACGAGATATTTATAAACCATTAGAATTTTATGAATTTTTTGTTTAATAAAATTTTGAGAATAAAACTGAATATTTGTGTCATTACTTTATATGGGGAAGGTAATTACAATTAACGCATATTAAAATGTTCGACGTATTCATTTCATAATGTTTCGTATGGATTATACACGTTCAACTCATTTCATTAATGGTCAATCGAACATTGCGATATACACTGCCACACGTAACTCGTAATTTTACTTCTGTACGACTTTCGTCTCGTTTACACGTTTGTTACCCAATAAACTAGTCTTGTTACCTGATTGTAACTTGCTTTAGAAATATAAAATTTTACTTCTGATTTATTCGATTCTTATAGTATGAAGTAATCGTTCCATAATCTCTTATTCCTAATGCAACGAACATTATAAATTATTAGCTCTTTCGATTTTGATAAAAATTTCATTTATCCAAAAATCGATGAGATTTGTTTTGCAATATACACAATTTCTAAAAATTCGGAGTCATTTAAGAACTTGATTCACATAGAATTTTTGTAAAAATATTCATTGCATATTTAAAAGATAAACATTCGTTTCAATCATATCGGAACAGACGAATACATTAAATAAAGGTACAACTTTATTCAAAAATGAATTTCTTAAATGACGATGATGAATTGATGTTAAGGAAGTTACGTGTTTAAGGCGTTATTCACGTGTCCGCAAGAAGTTATTCGCGTCTAGTCTGAGGCGATCAGATAGATTGACAAAAACGAATATAGGCTAGCAATTAACATTTGCCTTATTATCTTTTCCTTCTATCTTGTCCGAGGGGCCATTATCTACTCCAATTCAAAGTGGCTCGAAATGTAGCACGGGTAGTCGAAACGGACCTTCAGCGGAAGAAGATTGATCTGATGGCGAAATACGATGGTCAAGTCATTCGTAAGTGTAATTACCAGCGGAGTTCACTGAAATAACCCAATTACAGCATCTTCGATTTCACGAACGTCAGCGGAAAAGTACCATTTTTCTGCTTATAAAATGCAATTGGTCTGACATGCAAATCGACATTTCATTTTTCAAGATAATTTTATTACCTTCTGTATAATAAAACACGATCAAATTAAACGCAATACTAGTTACGATCACCCATCCAAAATAAAATTAATCGTACATTTCAATTACGTAGAATTAACATCGATGTGCTTGTGTGTAATTTTGGTATTACGTAAACACGTTCTGCGTGATAAATCGGTGTAAAATGGTTATCTTGATTAAGGGGACCTGAATTAACAAAGACGGTGAGCGTTGAAAATTATCACGACTTTTTAAGAGATAGATGATTTCACGGAATGAAGCGATAAGAACGACGAAGAATGTAGTCTATTTTTCTCAGGCCTGTCTTGTAGTTAAAACCTCGCTTGACAATGTTCAGTGAACTTCAAACTATCGAATCTTTCGTAGTATCGAAACGTAAAAAAGCTCAAAGCTTAAGATACAAAATATGATACGTATTATCCTGACTGTTTTAAAAAATAGAAGACACAAATTATGTGTGTTTGATATTAAAACTTGGAGACACATATTTTTGAAATTACGAATTTAAAAATGATTAGAACAAGAGATTAAGTCATACGTGTTACGTATTTTTCATGAAATTACCAACGTTTCAAGATTCATATGCCAGCCACTGTTTCTCTATCCTCCTCATTTCCGATTCGCTGCAAAGTGTAACGACCACGGAAACGCTTCCACAAACGTGTTCTCGACTTTAATATCGAGCAATCGGTGCATGATCGTTTGTGGTACGAAAACGCCGATTCGCGCCTTTGCTTATGCAATCGGCTTACGAAGGACGAGGAAAGTGTAACATTCCTGCCTCATGACGATGTCGATACATATATGTATAATCCGTGTCTACCTACCTTCCTTTATTAAACGATATTCAGCTTCGCGGATATTTCCTATTCTACAAATTGGTTTAATAATTTGATTTTTATTTTCATTCTTATTTAGACTCTAAATCTGTAAATTTCTAGTAAAATTGCGAGCCCAAATTTGATTAAAAATCATTCGAAGAAAATACTTTAAATTGACGCGGCATATTAAAATTTTTAGCAAAAATAATAAGCGTGTTGGAAGATAATGGAACACAAGGGAAAATGGTTGTGAAAGGATGTAGACGGGAAGGTAGATCGAAAAGGGGTTAGCACGAGGGAAAGTAGGATAAAGGTATACAAGTAAACAGTAACGAAGTGGTATGTAAGCATCGAGGAGCTGAAGGAAGTGTGCAAGATGCGCGCATATAAACGCATTCTTCACGCATCCTTCTCGCAACGTTAAAGGCTATGTTCCTTGAAATGAGCAAGGAGGGTGCTCAACAGGAGAAAAGTTAATGAGGTACATGTGAGAAAAGGTAACGTTGAATCAGCAAGTTATATAAAGATGGGAGAATAAAAATTGGAAAGTCATACGTACTGTGTGCAATAACACATTAACAGTAAAAGAGACGTATTAAAACCAATCGAATAACAGCTAGTAAGAATAAAAGAATAAAATTCATAATTCGATTGAGTACAAATTATCCAAAAGATACTATATAAATATGGAATAAATATAAAATAAAAAATGTAACGAAATCAAACGAACAAATTACGACGAACATATTTCTGATAACATTGAATTACATTTATTTTACACTCGACCCGGCCGAGGTAATAAACTATAAGAAGAGCAGCGACCCTGTAAAGTAATACCTGGAAATAACGCTTTACAATGTACAATGGAGGAATCTAAAAGAACGATAAGAGTACAGAAAGTTAGGAAGAAAGGCGGTATTGAAAAATATGTCTGGCCAAAGTAAGTGGTAAAAACGGAAGGAAGGTAAGGTCCAGCGAGAACGGGGTACAAGACATCTAAATAAATAAAAAGTAAGAAAAACAAGAAGAAAGGGGACAAAGAGAGCGTAGCGCGGAAGAGGGCAAGGGTGAACTACTAAGGGAATGAGCCATCAGTTGAAAGCGACTAAGGCTAAAGGGGAATACAGGAGGGAAGTAACGCGGTGAAAGAGAAATGTTCGGTCACAGTCGTGGCGGGGGTGCGAACCGAAGTTCGTGGGAAGTTCGCGAGATGATAGTGGCGGGTGCTGCCACCTGCGTGGAGGGCGTGGCGCTAGTTTTATCAGAGTTTAGTCTAACGAGAGCTTTGGCACGCGTCGCACAAGTCGAAAGCAGCACTTGTGTCGCTTTAGTCAGCCGCGTGAGAGCGAGAGAGTGACAGAGAGGGCGTGAGAGCGCGAGAGAGGTGAACGACGGAAAGGGAAGAGAGAGAGGCACGTTAACGGTGAGCGTGAGCGAGACAGAGAAAGGATAACGGTAGAACGTCGAGAGGACCAAGTGGAATACAAGCGAGAAAAAGATAGATTGGGAGAGAGTGGGCTAGGTACGGTAGCAAGTAGTGAGATGGGTGTATGCGTGTAGCGGAGAAGAGCAGATCGACGGCGACGACGACGAAGAGAGAGAAACGATGTAGTGAAGATGAATGAACGAGCATCCGGACGCAGTTGATGTTACGACGATGGGGAAGGTTCCCAAGTGGAGGACGCGGTATGTATCGGCGCCGCCAGAACGAAGGACAGCAGATCTAAAATCACGGTGCTGATCGTGCAAACGAGGAGCATAGCGGCGGCAGTGACCATGGCGTCCCTGCTCGCATGTAAACAGTGCTTCATGCTCGACGCACGCTTCGAGAGTAACGTTACTGGTGTCAGCAACATTTTTCTCATCGAGAGTAAACGTAGCTACAGTCGTCGTCATCGTCGTCGTCGTCATCGTTGTTCCCCAAGTTCTCGTCGGTTCCCCCGAGTCCGATGAACAGCCATCATCGAAGTCGCAACGTCGTCGTCGTCGAAAATATCGCGGACGTCCCCGAGGCAAGACGGTATGGACGGTAGAGACGAGTCATGATCCTCGTCCTGCCACGTCGCCGTTGTCCTCATCCTCGTCCTCGCCGTCGCCGTGGTGGTCGCCGTCGCCGCCGCCGCGCGAAACCGTGCTCCGGCCGTTTGTGTTTGTTGATTCGTCGTCGATGCGTCGAACGTGTGTGCGCGTGCAAGACGCTGAGCCAAACCTTCGAGCGACGGTCAAACGTGATTGATGCGTCACGCATTCAACTGCTTCCTAACAAGTGGTAACGAGCCCGAGAAGCGAGTACGTTAGTGTTTATTCTTGTGATTCTTATCAATTTTTTACTTTTTTTCCCCTCGTTGTTACGTCTTTCTCTTACCTCGTCGTCTATATCTTTTACGCGAACTCGATCAGATTTTAGTTGTTCCTTTTGTATCATCGAGAGATAATCGAACGATGGTCAGTTTTTAAAGAGAGAGCACATGTAACCCGAGCGAACGTGCACCGCGAGAACAGCGTGAATGCAGCGTTGTAACGAGTCTTGATGATTTTCGTCGTAGTATGTAGAATTATGCCAGAAATGTCAGAGATGTGTTCTGTACGCGTTTAAAATTCATCTTAACTTCCGTACTCTCCGAAACGTTTTTCGTGCAAAGGAAATTGTATCGTGATCTTCTTTTATCATGGAAATTGAAATTGATTTGACACGCGTCAGTGCAAAGATAGTCTGTTGCATCAGTAGTAAGTGATACTTGTACCCGTCAACATATACCTGCCTGAAAACTCGAGTTAAGGTTATTTGCAGCTAATAACTGTGTACCGCATCGATTTTCGAGAGGAACATTTTTGTAAACGGTCTTGAACTTATTCGAGTACAACGTCTCTGTGTTGTGACAGATAAAGTGGAGCATTGTCATTAATTTTGAAGGGTTATAATATTACGACTCTACGCGATCGCGACTTTGTTAGAATTGAGGTTATTTTCTTAAAAACGACCAATTTATTCGTTAAAGTGTATCTTACAAAATCTATCGACGACTTTTTTAGAATTTCGGTTTGATTCTAGAAATCCAATCTATATAACGTTTTTCTACTGTACGTTATCTATTTCTTGTTTTTGATTAAAAACCTCCCGGTAAAGTTAACGCGGAGAGGGAAGCTGCAACGTGCATCGCAAATCTGTCTCGTTTCCTTTCTTTTTCCCACGTTTCTTATTCGTGAGAAGTTTCATTAATACGAATTTCATTTATTCGACTTCTTTTTCGCATACTACAAGCGTTGAGCTAATTTCGGAAACTTATTACATTCTTGGCGGTGTGGGCCTTTTTTTACACGAGTTTCTATGTATCGTGAAGCTCTATACGCGTTGTTCGCAAGTTCGATAATCGAATCGAATGGACAGGTGGCTCTGTGCAAATCTTTAACGGACTCCTCAGTGTGATTTCGATCTCTTTATTCCATTCGACGTTTCATCAATTGTCTTTTCCTCTGCTTTTGCTCGGTAAGAATTTCGAACGACTAATTTTGCCATTTCTACCAGCTTCAATCTAAATTCGTATTATTAGTTATGCGACTTAAAAGAAATAAAGATCGTCATGTTACAGTTTATTAAAATACTATGGATCTTGTTTCTTTTGCGATAAGCTTTTGCTTACCACACGTTCGATGATAAATTTTCAGGAATTGCGATTAATTCGCTGATATCGATGCCAGAGGGCAGCATTTAGTGTCGTCAAATAATCATTGTTTACAAAGTCAAATGTAATTATTGACGATTAAAAGCGAAGTGCTCTCGCTAAATGTCTGTTGTTTATGAGTAGATTATCGGAAACGTGATGTTATCGTTTTGATGAATACTTGTGAAATTGTAATTCGATATATATCTTAACGAAGAGATATTCAAGCGGTAATTCTTTTATTTAGTTAATTTACCGTAACGTTAAAAGTACGAAAGAGTAGATATCCATATTGCTGGAAATACATATTCATACGCCAAAATTTATTTATTTTAATCGTTACTCTGCAAAAAAATTTGTGAATATTATTGAAACGTGCGTAAAGGTATGTGCAAAATTGTGATTAACAAAATTGTATAGGTTTTTTTTTATAAAAATGCGTTACACACGGTGCAAAAAGTTTTGCAATAGAGTATTCCCTTTTAAAGTTTGCATATTAAAATTCTGATGTTGAAACCGGCGATAAGAGAATGCACACGATAGCAGCGCACTGCCGAAGATTTATCTTCGAAGAATTAGGCGGCCTGGTTTCCGATCGGAAAACATAAATCTCGAAAGCTGGCTGGTCGATCGCGTTTGATAAAAGTTCTAGTCGCGACGAGACTTGCTGAGATTCGTGATCAAAGTTGAGAGTTTCAGCCGAAATTGTTAGCTTTCAACCTTTTCTTCCATGTCGATCTTCAGAAATTTTCCGGACTCTAGTTAGTTTCGACTCTATCTGTCGAGTTGTTTTTCGTTGCAAAGAGAATCGATACGTCTCTAGTCTCGACGCATCTTTCCAACTGTCCGCAAGCTGCAGGCATTTCGTGAAACATGTAGAAAATTATAGGAGCTTCGCTGAACGATGGTTTGTCCTAAGATGAGACAGACGTTAAAATGCGTTTGCACGAAAGCGTTTCGATAACTAAGGTTACATTTGATAGATATTCTCTTTCGAAACATTGTCAGAATGGAGTTAAAGGCCCAAATGAATTGTATAAATGAATAAATATTGCTATTTGTTATCATGAGCTTTTAGAACGTGGGAATTCGTTCAGCGTTGTTTTAAAAGCTTGAGCGTTGTTCTTTGCTTCGTGAAAAAGATAACAATAAGCAACGAATGAATAGACAAATACAATATCAAGTATACTTCAAAACTACAGTATTAAAATTCAAATTCAAACACTTATTTATAATCTAAATACGAATGTTTTTCAAACGCGTCACCGATATGAATCAAAAGCTCAATTCTGTATTAACCTAGATCTAAATTAGATTCTACAACTTTTTCAAATATCAGTGGATCATCGACGCGAATGCACAATCTCAAAGAAAGCCACAAGTATAAATAAGCACCAACGATCAAAAACTTTAGTACATCCACCAGCCTTTGATACGAAACTACGTGAACATCTAGTTACCAGTAACCGATGTATCACGCTGCTGGTATTTGATATTTACTCGAACCCCCATGTTCCACTACAATAAATATAATAAATGTGTTTTGTAATCACGGCCCACTTTGAAGGCTAATTGTAAACTAGCAAGTTAAACTAGTAAAATCAAATATCGGAAGCATGATTGTCATTTCAAGCATCGATGTTGGTACCGCTAAAAGAAATTATAGAACACGTAGAATTACTGTTAATTTCGAGTTGAATTGTTCTTTGGCGAGCCGCTGGATATGTAATTAACCACTGATTGTCGTGTTATGTTTCAGACGAATTCACGGGCCGTTCGTGTTGCGAAACGAGCCGCGATATCCAGTGACTCGTACGCCGATGAGAGAAAGGACGCGGTTCGCGCGAGTGTTAGCACGCGAACGATCGATCACGGGGCTCGATCGGACATCGTGACTCTGTCTGGTCGTTCGGTGGTGAGGCAAGTCGATGGCAATGGTGTTGCACGAAGTGATGACCTTCTGCGTGCCCGAATTCCGAAGAAGCTCATCTCTGTGTTGCCCCTTACTATTGACGCATACGCACAGAAGACTGAGGTGTATCATTCCGCACTCCAAACAACATATCGCTTATCCACCGTAAGGTAGGACAATTTTTTTTCTACGAACACCATACATATGAAATTGATAGAAAAATAAAAGTATAATTATTATGATAGTTACTTTTGAAATATACAATATAGGTTTGATTGATTTTAGTTCTTTTAGTTTAACTGCCGTTGGAACGTTTTACTCTTTCTAAAATTCCAGTACGATCAAACCTGCATATCGCTATCAATAATCTAAGTTTATGTACCATCGATATGTTAATATCCGTTAAAAATGACTTGTCCTGAAAATAGATTATCTCTTGGAAAATTATACGATCTCGTAAAAAAAGAAGGGCTTTTGTAATCAACGTCATATGCTTTTGAATGTGAATGATATTAACGTCGAACTCGCGTATTCAGCTTTATGAATAATTTTTTATTCCCCTTGATCGGATATATGATAGAACTTTTAAATATATTTGCATAATTCGAACAGGAAGATATTGTTTTGTAAAGTTTCTCATACATATGGCTTGAACGTATTTTATTTATTCATTAAGTGGTTTATATGACGTGTTCCTCTGCATTATTTCTCAAATCGTTTTATAAAATCTCAGAAGTATAAGTCGTAGAAACTTTTACATCTGCTACATTTAAACAATAATTCTCATACAAATTATCTCCTAATACCATTTAATTCTAATTGAAGGGAAACAAGCACGGATTTAAAGATTCTATATAAACTACAAATTACTACAATTCAATTATTATATCACAGTTTCAACATCATAATTTACCTTCTTATAAAATTTATCTACCATTTATCGTATCAAAATAGGAAATTCCTTCAATCGCATGAAATATAGAAGTAATTCGATTATTGTTCATGTCCAATTAATCACGCTTCATCGTCGTACGCGGAATTCTAAAATTATGGATTAAATTTCCTTCGTTTCTCGTGACATGCGAAATCAGCTTTAAACACGATCGATGAACGACTGATCTATACACGAGACCTGTACGTTATATTATTTATCAAAGTTTAATGAAATTCACTGCGCAGAATCAATTGCAACGAAATCTCGCGCACAAATATAGATAGAATACATGTTGGATCAACGTATCGTCGCGCGATGTGTTCGAAAACAAACATGCAGCCACGGCGTGCAGAAAGGATGAGCTTCTCTTTCATTTGAGCTTGGTGTCGCTTGATTTGTATTTAAATTTATTCGAGGCTGTTTAACGCGTTCCAGAAACGCATCGCGTCGTGACTTCCATCGATTTCGAAAGTTCCATCGCTTCCGAAACGATACACCGTATCTCTGGAAGCGGTAGAAAATTCGAGGCCACGGGTTAGTCATTAAAAAATTAATTGCGGCATGCGATCTTAACGTATTACCATTTACCTGTTGCGCGTTCGTGACGACGTGTAAAAAGACGCGGTACGATCGAGTCTCGTGAACTGTCTGCTATTACACGGGGGTGGCAACAAACCTGTGGTAGAATCGATCGCGATACTTGGTTTTTTTATGAGAAAGTTATCCGGGTTGATCCTTTTGTGGACAGTTAATCATAACAGTTTTCGGTTAAGGTTCCATAATATCAATTGTATCATAGCTTCGTCTTTACTCGTGTCCAATAAAAGTTTTCCCATCTTTTCCTTGCCTCTCTTCGTGTAACGATTCGCATTAGACGGACTAGTATTATATCGCACAGAGAACAAAGCTCACAGGCAGACGTGTCTAAAAGAAGTCTCGTAGGTCGGGCAATCGAACGATATTTGTTAATCGTTGCAACGTCATTACGGGACAAACAACGCAGTTTACTTGGTTAACATCGTTTGCGCGGAAGTAATGTTTGCTTTCGTCAGCGACCCTTGCTTTAAACGAGATTATAGGCCGCAAAGGCGAGCTTTTATTTTTATCTCTATTCACTCCGCAGATCGTGATCTGGCTAATAAGCGTTTTCCGGATGCTATTCTAACCCTTTCTTGTGTACACACTAAAAAGCCGTGACATTTTCCCTTTGGTCGCGAATCGCCTTTTTTACGAACTTTTACGTGTCGTATTCACAGAGCTAAATTTTCCTATTCATATCGAGGTAATACTAATCAATATTTAAATTAAATTAATGGACTTAATTAATTAAAACTATATGCTATAATAAATACAATGGCAATACTTTTTGCGGCCATTCTTTTTACTTCACTTATTATGTTTCATAAAATATTTGTAGTTATACAATGTTGTTAACGATCTAAAGTCATTAACAGTGTCTCATAGGCAACATATTGCGCAACAGAATTACCACCGAATAATTACTGCGCGTGACATTTGCATATACACGGCACTCGGTTCGTAGTTATTTTCGTTATTGTTCGTAGAATGTAATGTTTCTAAACAGTCGGTTTCCACTAGAATTGCATGTTCCCAACCCGCCATACATCGTGCTCGACGACACGTGATTAGCAGCTAGCACTTCCTAATAGGGAGTTTTAATCGCCGTTTGTGTCTATTCTGTTAATGCCGTTAATTACTCTACCGTGATGAACAAAATCATTTGTCCCCTTGATCGTATAGAATCTTTTTCCGTGGGAATAGAAATCGAGAACTTTTAGTCACAGGTTGTATTTTATATGTAACTTGGTTTATATACACGTTGTGCTGAGACAAATTATCGTAGATGAATAATTAATCGTTGGATAATCGATTAGACATTTTTCCTTCTTGTTTCACGCGACAATAATTATTTTCATAAATTCCAACTTGTTTCTCGTTAACCTTTCCTTCGTCCAGAAAGTCTACCTCTGTAGTGGTTTCTGTAAAGCGAATATTCGGTATAGAAAAGTGGTTTAATGCGATCGACGGCATAACGAGCTTGTCAGGTAGCTAGAAAGATCGCGTGTTAATTGTTATCGAGTATTAATTAATTCTTTCGAGTCATTTTTTTTATCTTCGTTAAGGTTTGACGAGGAAAAAAATATGCCGATAACTGTTATATCAAGTAAAATGTTGAAAGATTCGAAATTTCTTTCTCAACACAGTTTTGTTAGATTTAAACATATGAAATTGATTTTTATACCTATCCAGAATTAATTTCACAAAATATCATTTTTATTTTGCGAATTGTTATTTGCGTTTTATATTAAATACTTATAAGTTCAAGTAAATAGACATTCGTTTAATTCGGGTCTGCTTTCGGTTTCAATCGGTTACGAAGATCGGCAAAGGCAAGACCTGAAAGTTTGCTTGCCGAAAGGCATTGTAGTTTTGTAGAAGGACATTAATCTCGTTTAATTACTTTTACTATTCGCCTAGTCTCTCAAAGGGTTGGCAGAATGTCAAAAACTCTTTGCCCCTTTGGTTTCTACCTCGTTCCATCATTTGCATTCTATTTGCCTTTCTTTTTGCATGGACGAAACATCTTGTTCCTGCATATGGATCGCACAAGTTGATAATGCTATATACTGCTTTCAGTTTACATATGTAATCACAGCATATCGAGTTAATCGAAACATTTGTGCGAGGAGACGTTGGCTTTCGAAGGAAATTTGATCGAATCCGAATCACGAACTAACGAGCAATCTGGACAAACGAGGCTAATTCATGCGGCCAACTGTCGTGAAAACTCGAGGCACGAGCGTTCTAGAAACGACCGTGTATCTATGCGCGTTCTCCAGTGAAGCTTAAATACTTGCAACCTACGTGAAAGCTTCAACATCGTCAATGAAATGGAGATATAATAGAACGAATTGGGATGGAACGAGGTGCGTGTATTTCGCGAGTGTACTCGCACTTTACGCGTGGGCCTGTGATCTCTTTTATATTCGAAAAGCAGGACGACGAACAGAGCTGTGGCATTTTTGTTCATTTCATCGAAGCGTTACGAGAAAGTCCAGCGTTCATTGGGTATTTCAATGAACATACGAACCACAACTGCGGAGCCAGCCTTTTTTCTCCATTTTTATTTCCTATTCGGTCTCGGGGTATTAGGAAATTCTCAACCGAAACCTAACAGTTTTTGCTCGATTGGTTTATGGTTTCGCATTGGAGGTTCGCCGTATGTTTGACTGTGAATAAAGCGGACCATCGAAGTGCATTGGATTTATATTGTTATGGGAACGTTTTACGTTTGACGAATACGATATAACTTCTTGATGTCTTTTAATGCTTTTTATTGATGTTCGCGGTTTGAATCGTCATCGTTGGATGTGTAAATTTTATTTGTTCCAGGGAAATAATTTTTAAGCGATTTGCATTGGGTGTCGTATCATGTTTTATTCTTAGTTTGCATAACTATTCCCAGCTCCACGGTTAGAATCCCCTTTTTGTATTTTATAAAGATGTTCATTGATTTTCTTGTAGTCTCGTTTTCGTATAGTCGGATATTCCCTACGTCTTTGAAGTTTCATCGCCAAACGGAATTCTCTTTTTTTATCGCGAGTAAAGTTTCTCGTGTTAAAGGGGATGCGTTTGCATGATCTCGTTCCTCCGTCTTCTGAGACGTTATCACAATGCATGGCATGGACCTCTGTTTGCCTTTTGACGTTACCTCGTTTTATTGTTGGACGGTCTTGGAATTTTTATGGTTTAAAGAGGAACTTCTCGCCACTACGCATGTTCCATGTTTTATCGCCGACGGTTCTCCCGATAGCTAGACAAACTACGAACACAATGGAAAGTATTTCATCTCTTTCTTCATCAATATCTTCCGTCGTGAAATCTTTCTTTCATTCGATGAAGCATTGAATTTTTCATATACAACACGTGTACCGTATCTATAGCATAGTACTCGAATGAAAGATTATTCATTGATTTCTGAGAGACGAAGTCCTCGTGTGCATATGCGTGTGTGTATGAGTGTGTGTATTTGACATTCTTTCTATAAACTCGCGCTACAACTTTTTCAACAACCTGCATAATCTGAAGAAACTTGGGAAGACAATGTTTAATCTGCGATGCATTATTAAGAATCGAGCCGCGTTATACTTTGCCCACTGATTCCATAGGAACTTTCGATCACGAAGTTCTCACGGCGGGTCGAGGCTAGCGTCGTGTAATTAACTTTTAAATATTTCCTCGCAAAAGAGAGGCGGAGATAGGATTTTAATCGTGAACGGTATTTTTTATCGTGCATGTATGTATGGAATATACGTGATCAGATCGAGCGGAAAAAACATTGAATGGCGCAGTCTTGTCTTTCATCTTCCGGGTCACGACCTGGGATGCGCGGGTGCCATTGGATCTTTTTAAAGATTTTTTCTTTGTGTCCATTTCACATTTCTTTGGTCTTGCACATATGCTGTTGTTGCTTTATCGAGAAACTCGTATTTGTTCGAACGTGTAATTTATTTTGATGCGTAACGGACAAGAAAACGTATTTGTAATCAACGGGCTAATCTGACATTTGGGACGCCGTGTGTGCAGGATCGTTTGCATGTCCGTTTCATTCGCGACTGATTTTCTCCGACATTAGGAACAGGCGAGCCGTCAAGCTTTGACATATTTCCGCAACTATTCAGCCTCGTTGCTGCGGTTTGATAAATCCTAGTCGTCCATGCTGGCTCATTAGCATAACAGGGGTTAATTTCTAGGCAACGGACAGGCATATGCGTCGACGTATTAATAAGTTCGAATTTTTGACATTATAAGTTTCGAAAATGTGGAAAAATAATTAAATATGGGGGAAGATAAATGTCTCGAGAGACATAGATTTAGGTTTTGGACACCGGGTATAGCGTTCTGGTTAAGCTTAACGAAGATATATTACTTTCATGCAAAATGTGAAATAGATGCAGCTTTTATGATAATGTCAAGACGAATGTTAGCTATCACGGTAACGTGACTTTGAAATTCCGAAATCTATAGCACGATTCACATTTTCGTCTTTATTACGAGTTATTGATGTCTAATGCTCTAGAACTAGCGGTGCTTTCAGCTGGATTTTTTCCCTTATCCCTCTTATAAATCCGTCACGGTAAAAAAATTCTTCTCGTGAATGGGACGCTTTGTCATTTCGCCTTTCAACTAATTTCAGAATACGTCAAGATGGAAGGAAAAGTTGGAGAAAATTCAGCCTAAACCAACTCGTTTCTCGTCTTATCTAATTTCTTGCGTATCTTTCATCTGGTTTATGAAAAGCTACGTTCTAAAGATAACTGTACCACTTTTTGCTATCATACGAAAATATTTCAATTTCGAATCGTTTCAATTGAATCGTTCTGTGTAATACTTTAAATTCATATCTACAATATTACAAGCATTAAAAATTAAAGCAATAAAAATTAAAATTTTCATAAATTTCAATAAATCCGAAGCTTTTCATCGATACAATTTATTTCTACTTTTTGGTTGTAAATGCGTTTGTTAACAATGCTGATCTTTAGCGCCATTCTATCGATGCTCTGTCGTATTTGCTTCAACTTTTAGTTAGACATCGTCGTAGTTTACGGATTTTGCGTTGGCCGCTATTTCTTGTACAGCGAAATTACTTTCTTTGTTGTATAAAGGCAGTGCTTTACTGCAGCTTACGTCAAATAGTGTTACGTATATTAAGAAAAATCTAGGTGGACTAAAGCAAACGTATTTTCTTGTTAAATAAAGATCAGTGAAATAAGTTCATTGTGATATAATACTCGTTTAACGACCAACGAATCCACTATTTTTTAATAAACATGATTATTACACAGTGAATAGAAAATTATTTTTTATCCATAATACATTCAATAACGGAAGTGGCATTTCGCAAAATCAAGAAGAACGAAAGATCTTTTCCATAAGCTTCTTTGCTCCTTTTGAAACCAGTTGTTTAACAAGATAATATTTTCTGATAATATTTGGTATCATGATAGTTCCATTATTCCGATA
The DNA here is from genome assembly GCA_905333015.3 of Bombus campestris. Lineage (NCBI taxonomy): Eukaryota > Metazoa > Arthropoda > Insecta > Hymenoptera > Apidae > Bombus > Bombus campestris. The sequence continues at coordinate 2,427,471 of HG995149.1, forward strand.
ACACGTTTGTCTCTAGAATATACACGCTTCTCCCTTGGACATTTTAAACAATTTTAAGATAGAACACATCGACGCCGAGAAAGATGATGGTCCACAAATCTCGACGTTACATCAGAGTCAGATATATCGTTTTTCGCAGGAATTCTGTTCCGGATAAGTCGGTGCATATAATCAGAATCGAGGAATACGCTATTTTCAAGTAAAATCTTACTTCGTTCAAAGTTTCAAGAGATTAAATAATTCCACGTTTTTCGTAGAAATAATTTCTGCTTCGTTTTAATGTGATCTTGAAGGATGACACACGTCCATGCTACTTGGGGTCGGAATTTGAGACGATCCTTAGTTCAGATAGTCATTAAAAGATAATTAGTGATTAAAAGTTTGCCGACAAGAGTTGAACTTTTCTGCCACTTTTTGCTCGAGTTAGTCTCAGAACGGTTCGAATAGCGGTTCATTAACGAAAGAAATCACGAATACTTAAGCGGGTTCTCGAGTTTTTACAACTTTCCTTTGTATCTCTTACAACAATATCGTATATAAAATATACGTTTTCGGAATTTAAAAATTCCTGTTAATAATTAACAAATTAATAACTGTCGAATCGAGTATCTCGTTAAATTCGGTGCATCAATTTTTTAAATTTTCCAATATAACATCGTGATGGTATTAAAAATATTATTATGTTAATTATAACAAATGAGAGACGGAGCAGATAGTGATTATTTAATGCAATCAAATTTATTTTATGTATGTTGCATATACAATTGGTATTTAAAGAGTAATCGTCTAATGGTCCAAGATAAAAACGACTAAGCTGTTCTGGTCGATTCTACTTGGGGTTAAACCCCACGCGAATCACCCCTTGCGGGTGAAAGTTAAACTTTACCTCGAGAGTATTGCTAATTTAAAACGCCACATTTTCTGCCAACTAGTTGCATTCGTTTAAATCACCTACCAAATGTACAGGTCTAATTACAACCAAAGTGAAGAGGAAAAAACATTTTTTAATAATCGTACGATTAATAGAAATTGTTTAATGAAACATGCAATCTTTTGATATCGATGCTCTATTTGTCGACGATTAATTTAATTAAACGATGTTCCCCATCGCAATTTTAATAATATTACGAATGTATTTGTTACGTCGGCCGACTTTCTACCTGGGCCAAGCTACACACCGCGGGCAGGATGGTAGCCACATGTCCGCACTTCCTTGTCACGTACCCTCAATAGCCTCAAGGACCCGTCATAAATCTTACGAAAATCTGTCTAAGATCCTGCGAGCCGGATGTAGCATCTGTTTAACAACTGTCCTCAGGTTTATTGTCTATTACGGGAAAGTTAGTTTTCGCACGTACGATGCCTCTCACTATCAACTTTCTTCCGAGGGCGGTTAAGATCCTTCCTAGTCTACCAGTCATCTTATTAGCCAATGAGAAACAATGTCCACTACCCTCACCTTCCTAACCAAAAATGTTATGAACAAATCAGCTGATCCCATGCGCTAGACACAGCCATCACTAGTTCTCCTTCGACACAGCATCGTCACTTCATAGTCTGTCGTTGTCCGTCGTCAAGACAGTCAAGTCTGTAAAGGGTTCTACCCTCAAGTAAAAATCGTCACTCAACGTTAAATCAGTCGACAAGTCTGTAAAAGGTTCTACCCTTAAACTCTTACTTAATTTGCACCGACGCATCAGTGTACCTCTGTATATTTAGTAAACTGTTACAATAAACTCTAAGTTATACTTGTTAATTCAGTGTAACTTCAATCAAACCACCCCTATTATCGTAATTGAAATAAGGGGATCGATTAGTTCGTGGCGTCGATTGTTTAATCGTAACGGGAATTTACGACTCCCGTTGACGTGCTTTCTCGCGATCGCGTCTCTCCGCGAACGGTCGTAACAGTATTAAAAAAAAATTAGTATCTTCGTGTCATATATTACTTGATATAGTATCAAGGGGCTGATCGTTCCCCCTTGTCTCTGGTCTTAACGTGGCATTTTAACGCGTTGTTCTTATAAAATTAAAGCGATTGAAACTCGTTTTCTCTCGATGAGAGCTGAGACGAATTCTGGGTCAGATTCTCGCGGAAAGTTAGCAGGAATAGGCTATACTATTCAAGGATTCGCCATTATCTCGAAATGTCAACGAAACGAACGGACGAGCGAATTCGAATTTTCCATGGAACGGAGCAGTCGTGGAGACAAAACTTGTCGTTAGGTTAGCTTCGTTACGTAGTGGAGTGGTCCAGGATCATCTGGTGTGTATTCGTGAGTAACGTTGGTCGTAGCGAAGGAAACCGGAGCGAAGTAGACCGCGTGGCTTCTAGTTGGAAGTAGAAAGGGTCGATAGCCCTGTTCGTACGGCGCTCGCGCCATCAGCATGCCATAGGCTGTTACGAGGGCACACACGCGCGCGCGCGCGTTTCCACGGCTCACTGTGTACACAGCAGCCATGGGTTTTGAATCGCGAGTCCTCCTGATCATGTCGATTTCGACGTTGTTATGCCGTCTGGTTATCTCGAAACGTATGTGTTTGCTGATTTGATTGATAAACACCATTGTATTTTGAAATGTTTGCGTTCATGATGGCTATCGATTATCGACAGGCAGATTAGACCGAGCAGATTAAGAATTTCCTAAGATTAATTTCCAAGGTAATATTTGGAAAAATTCGGCGAGAAATTACTTCGAGGATGTTCTCTTGATTTCTTGTTAAGATTCTGTAAATTTCACGTTTATATTTTTCATAAGATCCTATAAAATGTATCAACTGAGTATCGAATAGTAAGTTAAGGATTGTGCAACAAATTATTCGGTGACGCGAACGGAGGATAATCTTTGTTTCACACGGCACTAAAATATCATACTGAAAATCGTGCATGAACGTCGCGCGGTACACGCTTTATCATCATTACTAGCGGGTTTATCGGTAACGTGGTTTCAGGGTATTGCGTAGCATTGCGAGAAATTCCCCTAGAGGGAAACGTGACGAGACTAGAGGGGGTTGAAGGATTTATGGGAGGAGTAACCCGGATGCTCGAAGTTGATCCTTCAAACGAAATGTGATTGCAAGTAGAAAGCGACGTTTTTGGACCGACGATCGGTCAATAGTCGGAAGGCGAAAATCAATGCAAACGTGACGGATGGAATTGTAAATATCACTGTCGATATTTCTGGTAAATTATTTTTACGAAATTTTACTGGTAAAATTGATAATACAGAGAGTAAATAGGCAGAACTGTAATATCGGGAGAAGAGACGTGCCTGACAATGGGTCATACCTGTGGCCCTTTACAACATTCGGGTAATTAAAGGAGATCTACCTGACAACGGGTCATACCTGTGGCCCTTTACAACAAAGAGGATCTATCTGGGAATGGGTCAGGCACATCTGGGAGTTAGAGAGAAGACGTTAGACAGTCGAGTTGAGCAGTCAAGTTGAGGAGGGTCGAGTTTGGAGTAGCAGTTGAGTGGAACAGTTTGAGTTAAGTGAGTTGAGAAGCTGGAAGCTGAGTTTAAGACGCACGACGATTGTAGTCAGCTTTATGTTGAGTATTGGTTAGACGAATAAACTTGAACTTAATTCTCAATAAACCATCCTTTCTTGTCCTTGCTCTAGATAATAAAACAAACACATCTGTAGGTTACTACAGAACTATACTACGAATGAAATCTATCATGTTGTTTAAAAGCGAAAACGTTGAAATATAGGATATCTTCGTTCGGTCAATAGTTCCATATCGCTGTTTACGCGTTGTATCATATCGTGTAACATTGTATCATTGTATACCATAATGGAGTTCGCGTTATTGATATCTTGTGGTATTTCTTTTTTCTAGAAATTGCGTGCGATCTGCAGTTTCAAAATACTGTCTAATTTAACTTTCCGTGGAACATTTTAATATTTTGTAATATTTTTATAATATGGGGAACAAATACGATGAGATGTTTTAAGGGAAATACAAGTCGCGGTAAATCCTAGAAATCTAAGCAAAGCTGAAAATTGAAGGAAATATACAGAACTAGTGTGTGGGACATTCTTTGACAAAGATACGTTAAATGACATTTAGCATAATTTAGTTAACATCTGTGGGACAGCTACGAGTAGCCAAAGGGTCGAGGAGCGTAGGGCACAAATAGAATAAAAAGTTTAAACAGCGAATAATTGAGCAGTTGCCTCGTGCTGCTTAAAATGTCATAACTTAATAATATTAATATGATATCGAGTTAATTCTCATCTGGAACATCTTTGTAAACATTCCAGCAATTTCTATTTCTCCTACTATTCCAGTTTCAAATTATATTTTACGGACCATGTATTTATAACGACAATTTAATAGGAAATATCGTGCGATAATATTTATAAGAATATTTATAAAACGTAAGTATTTCGTGACGTTAATAATATTTTCATATGAGATGAACATTTTCTCGTATTAGTCTCATATTAAAAAATATTAGTAATATTTTCTCATACGAGATTGCTCACAATTATTCCATAAACATTGTGTATTACAAAGGAAGAAAATATTGGGACTATCGCATGTTGATTTAAAATGTTAAACTATTTAAATTGTATAATCATGTATATATATACATATCTGGTATTCCACTATTAAGTGATTTGTTACTTGGTCGCGTTTAGTTTAGGAGTTCGGCCCAGGAAATAAATGGATTACATAGTCTGTGAAGTTAACCGCGACAATTTGGTTATACACATTAGATAATTTGAGTAGGGAATAATGTGCTTAACGCGACGTTGTTACATTTTCTAATTGCATTGGAAAATAATACTAGAGTAGAAAGCAGTATTAAATTTAAAATACTTGGAAATACATTTTTATATTAACATTTTATACGATTACAAAACAGTATCCTTCGTTTGTAAAAGTAGAGAAACGTAAGAAAGACCATTATTTTGTTATAATATAAGTATACATGGTGATAAACAAGATGCGTAGTATCAAACGATTGAAAAATGATTAAATCATTTACGAATCACTAATTTATATTCGACCATTTTAAAGTTAAATTCTTTTTGTTTAGACTCGCGTTCTAAGGTGCTCATCGCGTTCATCAATTTCACGATACAACGTGACTGAAAACACGATAAAAGAGAGCAAACGAAACAATAAGCAGCTAATGACAATCGAAACTGAAAAACGAGCATTAGATTCGATTCGCGAGAAGAGAAAATTTCATGTCCGATAGGCAAAATCACGCGGTAACGATAACATCCTTCGTGTCTTACAATTTCCAGAAATGTCAACGAGGTTCTCATTTCGTGATATAGATTCGCAACAATTTATATCCGCTTCAAAGACAGTTTCCTTGTATTTTCCTTTGCGTCATCTCGCGAAACGTCTTGTTATTCCGCGGAAAGTGTTTCCTAAGAGAACATTCTGTTCCTTTAACAAAGTTTCGTTACTGATGAAAATGCTTGCCTCCGTGACGAGTTTTCGTCACGCCTGTGTTCCGCGAATTTTTCATTGCCTTCTATGAGAAAGTTTCATCCTTTCGCCCGGTGAAGTTCTATTTCTTTCTTTTTCATTTTTCTTTCCTTGTACAGGGAAATGTACGATTATGTTAAATTGTGCTTTCTTTCCTTTATTATTCGTTCCCTTTAGCGTTATGCGTATTGTTTTGCATCTTTTTCCTAAGTCGATAAACATAAATATCGTTATAAATATGAAAGTTCCGTACTTTTAGAAGTTTCCAAATTTTTCACACCGAGAGACTAACTTTTAATCTACCTTGTCGCGAACTATCGTCGATTATTGTATTGTTGGTCTACAACGTATTTTTAATTCTTGTTGTTCCTACGAGAACTTCTTTAAAATTCGCTTGCGATTACAGTTTCAAACTTAGTTTGAGAATAACGAGTTGTTGTAAATGTTCTTTATACGTTTTTCATTTAATTAGAGCGCGTTGCGTGGTTTTTCTCCGGAAACTTTGTGTCGACGACAGGACGCTGCACTAGTTAAGATCGATAAAGAGATTACTGTTTGCTTCCATTAATATCACTTTCCAGCTACTCAGAGTCCGAAGTTTCATGAAAAGAATAATAGGATATCCTAAGGAAGTTTCGCACGATTCTGAAATACGGTGCAGTCGAAGATGTACGAAACGCTCGATGATAAACGACCAGAGAAATCAAACTTGATTAATAAACTTAATCGTTGAGGAAACGGCAATGATTTACCTCCAATTAAATATTAAAACGTAGAAGTAAAAAGTAAATATACGTTCCAATATTTAAATTTCGATTTTTATCGATCTTTTTTTTTTTTTTTATTAAAAAAGAGCAAAAATTCATCAGAAATTCCGTTTGTCCATCGCTGTCGAAACTTTCCAAGTTTCAATTTAAATGCAAACATAGTGGAAGTGTCGATAAAGGGCAGTCATTCCGCGACAACCGGGGACTTGTTGAATATCGCGTTTAATATTGTGAGAATTCCGCGTGCGTTGAAGCACAGCCGGTCAGACAATCGGGTGAGCGCACAGACGACAAAACATTTTTATGAACCAACATAAACGGTGCTCGTCGCGGCCGGTTCGCATCAATCGCCGTTGAGGGCGAGCGCGCGATCGATCGTCGGAGAAGCAGTCGAGAGAGCCGACCTGTAAAAGGTGAAATCTTCGTTCATGCAAGCTCTACGCCTTTACAAAGCGAGGAACACTTGTTGCCTGGTTTGGTTTCTCGAACTTGACGAGTGTCTCGTGCGTGAGACAACGGCACGTAAATAATTTCGCGCGACTTTTCCATCCGTGTGTGGAATTCGTACGCTATCGCTTTCATCCACGTCGAATCAAGCTTGCGTGTCGAAAACTTTACCTCTTGTTTCGTAGGTCTTTTGCTTCTCTTACCGCGATCGCACGTTCGTTCGACTTTCTTTTTTAATATATAGTTCCTTACGAAAGTATGCGAATATTTATATTGCAGGAAATTTTTATGAATAAATTGTGCACGTTATACGAAATATCGATTACGTTAGGTCGAAGGAAATGAAAAGGGAAACGGCTGCGAAGTGTGAATTTTACGGACGAATCGTGAGAATGGTGTGAATTATATGGATTTATCGCGGGGATGGTGTGAATTGTACCAAAAACGATGAGATGTGTTAATGTATGCGTAGGTACACTGTAATCGTGAGGACGTATTTGAAGCGTTGCGTTGTTTATGCATTCGATTTGCATGGACTTTGGTTTGTGTGATAGAATGGAAGGTATTGTACGTTGTTGTTTTAAAGATTAGGCAGATTTAACATGGAATAACTGTACCATGTACGTATATAATTTGCAATACAGTTTCGCTAAGCTTTGCTTTTTAATTCACCGAACTTCACTTTTCAACGTTGGTTTTCATTATTTTATTTCGTTTCATTTTACATTTTTGTGCATGTATTTTTATATAAACACAATAAATTTATTATATTTATTTCTTCATGCTATACAAAAGTATAAAATAACCAATAGTATAAGCTATTTTTATTGTTATATTTGATTCTGGACCAATATTTGATGAAAAATGAAAGTTTAAAAAAGAGAGAAAAAGTAATATGACGAATGGAATATTGGTGATCTATAGGATTGAACGAGTTAGGGAGAAGTTGACAAATTGCGAACATGATTGGGAATGGCATACCAGAAATTGGATTATTAGCCAGTTCAATTTAAGGGATCTTGTTTTATCTGCCTCCATCAGAGTTTCTGCTTTTCCCCGATCAAATTCCGTCATAGTTTTTCTTCGGAATGGGTGTTACTTTGACCCAAAACAATATCAGTTCGTTCTCTACTAGATTACTATCGTAAACTGAAACGTACAAGTTGTTCGAAAATTCCCAATGCAGTTTAACAAGTAAGAACGAATTGGAGCTAAGCAGTAGATCAAGAATCTCCGTATAAGAAAATATAGGTATTATTTTGTTGCTAATTATCAACTAAACAATCTTGAATGAGTTAATGTTCAATGTGCAGGTAAACTGAATATATCGAGTGTTAATATGGTTTGCTACCTTATTTGCACTTTGAGTATACACGAAGAGTTTGATCACGAAGGTTGTACGATCTTGTTGAAACTGAATAAGAACAGTACAACGCTCTGATGAAGATCGTCGTAGGATGTTGTTGCTAGTCTCGTCAGAAGCTTCGTCACGACCTTACATCTTGACATGCAGTCTCCGGGTTTTGCCTGGTTTAATTGTGAATGCATATTCTCTTTTATTGCCAGCTGTTTATCTTTGCCCCGACTCATCGGCACTTAATGATGTCTGCATCATAATGTTTACAGCTTGAGGAAGTAGGCAATTTGGATTTTTTCAAAAAAAAGGGAGGTGCATTGTTCGAGTCATAAACTTTTACCTCATAAAACTTTACCTTTTTTTCCGTACGAAAAACATCATTCAAACATTTTATTGACATCTCCTCTGCATACTTCTCTTCTTTTAAACGATACCTAAAAGTCTATATTTCAGCTTCTCTTGCTGTTTACAGTACGTTACGTATATTTTTAGTACGTGAGAGAAAAATAGAGCGAAGAAGGATTTTCAGTCTATTTATTCTGATTTATTTCGGTAAAACGAATAGTCAGGAAATTTATTCGTCGAATTCAATGAGTAAACCGAGATAGCGAGCCTACCTATCGTGGTCGTAAATTCTGTATGCGAGCAATTTCATTACTGCGAACGTTGTATAACCATAGTCGCTATTACTGTTTTAACCTGTTATCGGCGTAATGTAAGTCCTATTGCGTTTAATTATTCAGTCTGCCCCATCTCCCTCGTAAATAAAACTGAAGGTGTGTCAATGGAACGTTAATGACACACTGAAACGCAAATTCTTTCGTATTATTACGTAACCTGCCATTTATTTATCGTTACCATCAAATCTTCTTCAATTAAGTACGCTATATATCTCTAGTAGATAAATAATGGAAAGAGGAAGAACGACACGGTTATTTAAAAAATGCTTATTAATATATCAACGATGATCATGAGAAGAATTAAGAAATTGTGCATTTATCACGACGAATGGCATCTTAAGAAAAATTATTACAAATAATTTCTTATTTTCATTCATTTCCAAGATATTCATTTATATCGTATAAAGGTATTCGTCTGAGTTTTATAACAAAAGTTTTCCACTAATCATTCTGGTACGTTGTCAATGACAATCCACTCTTTCGTCACTCTTAAATGACATAAATATATTGAATGGTAGGAACTGGATACAGAGGGGAACAAAAATATGCAATAAGAGAATATCGAGACCGCTGTATTTACCGATGCATTTAAGCGACGATTAGTGTCAGTCGCAGAAAGTGACGGACACAGTTCGCTAAGTATCCCAGCAAATTAAAGCATACGTCAATTAAAAGTCAGCGTACTGTGAAATTGTAACGCGACTTCTTCCACGACGAATGGAATCGAACACAGATCCCTAAATAAACGACACGGCGTTGATAAATGGTATCCTTGTTTTCTTCTACCTTGGTTAGCCATCTATAAACCTTTGCATTTACATCAGTCACAGTCGCCTAAATCACTTTGAAAAGATAGCGTCACAAATGAAATTTACACGAACTTTAGAATTTTGTTAGTTAAAAACATCAACTTATCAACTTTATACGCGGCTAAATATAAGTTTGTATTAACTCAGGTAATTGTTAAACATTGCTTAGGGAACGCAAATAGATATGTAGGAATTTTACTTCAAACATGTCGTCGATAATGGAAGAGACTTGGATAACTCGGAGGGGATCACGCTCGATAGATTTCACGTGGAAAATTAGAAACTTTCGTTACAATCTTTCCGATACATCGGGAAACATTGATTGGATTTTATCGTTGAAATATTATATTACCAATCGAGGGCGCGTGGTAAACAAAAGGTTGAAAATGTTAGAAGCTGGAGATATTTTCTGCATGTCCAGATATATGTTTGTGGGGGCACTCGACAGTCAAAACACCACCACTCGACACTAACTAGTGTCGGACGACGGCAGCGCAGTGGTTAGCGCCTTAGGTTACGAACGTTCGGAACTCGGGTTCAAATCCCGGCGACCGGAGTCCGATATTTTCTTCCGCGATACAAATGAGAAGAGAAGCGACTCCTACCCCCGCAGCGACCTCTACTACCAGCAATTACAACCTACTACGGTTTATACGCCTCATGTTGATCGTTAATATCACAAAGAAATTCCACGCGGTAACGTTTGAAGCAAATATTATGGGAATACCTGAATTTATAATTATTTTTAGACACGTTAAACGAGTTTTTAAATGGATAATTCGTGCGAAGATGCAAGTAAAAAATAATTACGCGATATTAGGGAACGAGGAATGGAATTAAAATAAAATAGCATCGTATTATCGAATAGTTGCTGAATTATAGAACGCGTTTAACATTTAATTAGAAAATTCTGTCTTCTCAGCATGACGATGAATCGAGTCCTAAGCACGAAGATTTACCAGATCGAATCCTCTTAAGACCACTATTTCCCTCGACAGGAGCTACCGTTCTCTATTCGTTTACAGTAGATACGGGGAGATTGTTGGACAGCTTTCGGATTGGATTAGCCGGCGGAGTACGTGAGGGCCCCAGTGACATTCTATCCTTCGATCCGTCGAATCCCTTGGCCGAAATGGATACAGACAAGCCGCAGGAGACGATTTGACTTCGACTTGTGTTTGACCGCTTAATTTATGCGCACAAAAGTACACCGAAATAATTTCCCTGGTTTTATTCAGTTGCATCTCTCATATCGACGACCTTTCGGAGGAATTATCGTCGAGATGTTATGTGATGTTAGGCAGCAAATCGACTTTTGAATCTAAAACGAACTATTATCGAGAATATTAACACTGAAAATATTTATATTTTTTCTTAAACCAAAAGAAAAAAAAAACAAAACTGGAAGTCAGGCATTCGAAAGAATCTTAAATCTCAAGCTCCGGAAAAATACTTGCGTAAAGTACTTCAAAAAAAAAAAAAAAAAGAAAAAAAAAAGGAGGCTGAGAAGCTCGTGAAAATCTTAAATTTCAACTACCCTCCAACTTACTAATCCATTTCAGACTCGACGGCGCAGTTACTCCGTTATCGCGTCTGATTTTTCACCACTTTCGTCACGTTCTCTCGTTATTTTCAATCTTATCCTCGTTTCCCTTATTTTCTACTGGATCGAATCTTTCTCATGGTCGATTTAAAACGTCGCTGTTACCATCATCCCCATTATCCTATCAAGAGGTTTTCGAGCTTTCCATTTCTTTCTATTCCGTCGAATTGATCGACGGTGATGATCTTCAAGGTGGCCCAAGTATCCAGCTATAACGATATTCGTATGCTAATTAAGCGTCGGCCATTCTTTCGTGACTCGATGGCTCGGGTAAGCCGACGCCATTTGTTCGTTACCTTTTCGCTCGCTTTACAGGCTCGTCCTACGCTCCACGGGTCAGGGTAAATCATGTGACGTCATAACAGGGTGTGGTGATTTACGTGAGACTTCGACATTACGGCTACCCTTGCATGAGTGCACCACATCCGTGTGACGACTAGCAATTGGGCCAACACACGAGCACCTCGACGCAATTGGAGCGTTTGAATTTTTGCTCCTCTCGCGGAACGACACGTCCTGCGACAATTCCAACCGGGAACCTGACTTAGCTTTTTCCAATTTCTCGTATTGTACGCTTCCTTTGATTCGTAATTTTCAAACGATTTTACGCATCTTCGAAAATATAGAAATTACATCAATTTTTCATTCGTATGTGCACTTTTTCCCGCGCGTCTCGCGTGTCAAAGAGGCCGTCGCTTCGGGTCATTTGGCACTGCCTGAAAGGAGCGTCGTGGAAAAGGACCAGTCTCGTTCAATTTACACCATCGCGACGTGAAAACGAACGTCGGTAAGAAAAAGAAAGCACACGTAGGGATAAGAAATTGAGAACACCGCATACCGTCCCAGTATCGTGGTCAATCAAAGCGGCGTTTAATTTTTTTCTTCGCCAACGTTTCAGACGCGGATGCACTGCATCCCGTGTAGTTCGCGTTTCGTTCTTCGTTTTTCTCGAATTGAACGGGTCTATTTACCGTGCCATCGTTTAGGATGTTCGGTTTTTCCGTGTCGTTCTTTGAAAGCTGATAAAACATCGTTAGAGGCGATTAAACGATAGCAAAAAGACTTGGACAGGATTACTTTCAACTGGCAATGGTGGTTGTTCGATCGGACGATACTTCTCTGGTTTCTAATCCATTTTAAGCAATCGGTTACATCGTGCAAGCTATGGATTTAATCGTTGTTCACCCTCTATTTCATTTGTTGAAAATGATATTTAATTTCATTTGTTATAATAAAGAAACACAGAGGAATTTAAGAACGAGGTAGCGAAGTAGATTCGTGGTCCATCAATAGCAAAGAAAGACGGGACATAGTAAATTTTTTGAAAAATAAATTCCGCTCTGTTAGAATTTAATCTTGGAATTAAGATCAATAATCTATAGAAGAGACAATGTTTGTGTTGAAATAATAATAATAATAATATTTATTAAACAATTATTTTAAGAATTATAAGTGTGCGTTCTGGAATGTGGACAGTTGGCTAGTTATTCACAGACTGGCTGGCTTAGTGACCCATGGCCCTTGAAAAAGTTTAGAACCCCCACTCTCTATGCAGTAGTGAGTGTGACTTGTGTGGGTGTCTGTGTGGCGTCACATGTGGCACAGAACCTTCTAGTAGCTTCTCGACGTGCCCATCTAGAATGTTCCATCCATGTCCTCACGCTTCTTCCGGCGAATTTTCGAAAGAGCATGCACGTGCTAGCCGCCGTGGTGCATCTCACGAACGCACGCTAGTGGGGATGGCGCTGGGCAACGAAGGGAAGAATCCTTATGATCAATCACCTTATCTGCATGCGATTGATATCGTTGTATTCCAACATGCTCTATCCTTGTATTTTCATCGAAGGAAGAAAGAGAAACCAGGAAGGAACACCAAGGACCTAAAGTTGTAGAATATTTCCTAATTAGAATACTTTAGTACCAGACTATAGTTACTTGAATCGCAATAAACTGTTCTTACTGCAAGTATACGATTCTACAGGCAACGTAGTTGTTCGGGCGATATAGGAGCCGAGGCTATCAGCGATTCTACAGCAAGGGAGATGGGAATTTTTACAAAGCAGTATGCTTCTTTGGTTCCTCTATGTTCCATTGTGGCAGTCCAAGTTATCCCAGGGTGAGTTTCATCGTCGTGATTCCAACGTAGGCGGCCATAAAAGCGTTAGTGTTAAAACGGTGCTCCGGCGAGGTAGACGTTGTTGAAGAGAGAACAAGAGAATCTCTGTGTGTTTGCTTGCATGGGTGTGGGTGGGCTGTCCAACGTACACACACTAACCGCAGACCTAATTGTCCGGCCGCTTGTGTGCGCGCTATTCGCACACAGTGTGTCTTATCGTATGCATTTAGGCCGGCGTCCCAACGTTCGCTAACGATCACTGTAAATGCAGATTTTTGGCCCAACAGCTGAAAAACAACGGCATACTTTCGCGCCAAGAAGTCGCAGCTACGCTCTCTATTGTACAGAGGTAGCCGGTGATAAGAAACCTCGAATGCTAGATAAACAGCGTGAACTGAATAATTTCTCGGGATTTTCTCCTTTGCAAAAGTACGATTTATAGGATGAATTTTTGGTCATGGTCTGATTGGTTCGTTTCTTCTCTCTTCCACGAATATCGAGCGAATATTACGTTATTCTGGAGATTAAATACATAACGCGGTATTTTGTATTTTATTTTATAAATCGTCCCATTTTGAATTCTTTGTCATTTTGCTACACTGTCGAAAGATTAGAAATTTTGGTATTTATATCGCTTTTCATCTAAGCAGCTGCTGCGAGAAACAATGTTTAGACGAATATTTGTAACGTACATATGCCGTATCGTCCGCACTGAACATATTGAAAGAATTGTCAAAATCGAAGATTGAAATTTTGGAACATATCGTGAACTAGAAACCGTGGGGAGAAATTTCGGTAATTACGTAGAAATTTGAAGAACGGCCAAGAGAATATTCGGAAATGCCCCGGTAATACGTCAATAACGTCGAAAGGAGGAATTCTTTCCAAAAGAGTAGATGATGCGAAAGACCAGCAAAATGAGATCCCCCGCTTCTCTCACATCTCCGCCATAGAGAACTTGTCCGTTTCGTTCTTTTTTCCTCTTCCGCCGTTCGTCCCTTTGCTCCCATCGAACTGTCGATTGTTCTCCACGTTTCGCTCCCTTTATTTCATTTCCTTTCGACCACGCGTCACGATTTTCCGTGAAAATCGACACGGGCTTATAAGGCTGCCATCGAACTGTTCTAATACGACTAAAACGTCTCGATAATCGTTCTGCGTCGAGGGGCTGGGATAGACGATGAAACTGAAAGAAGTTTTATTAATAGGGGGCGTTGAATTATTCCATTACGGAGAAGTTGGTTTTGAAATGAGAGAATCGCCGGAAGAAAAGTGGATATTATCGGGAAGAATCGAATATGAGATTAACGGTATAATACGTCTGTTAGATCGAAATTTCAAGCATTTAAATCTATCTAGATGTATGAACAATGTTTATGTTTAAAAAATGTTTAGCGATATGTATGTATAATATTCACTGTATACGATACAGTCTGTCACACAAGAGCGTGTCTGCGATATCTGCGAAACCTGACACCTAATCAGAATGAGATAAAAAGAATGTAAACAAACGAAAACTTCTCTAATACGCGTTGCTGAATACCTTTCAGTTTCATTTGAAACAGTGAAAGGAACAGAGCTTTTTAATATGAGTGCCGCGTACGCGAAACGTCGAAAATCGTCTGGCATGGGCGAATGAAAACAGAGATCGTGATTGGAGTAATATAATATTCACTGATGAATCTTCGTTTTGGGCATGGTGTCCTATTAGGCAAGCTGAGAGGAAGACGTATCACAAAAATAAGAACACTTGTACATCACATTCGAAAGATATGGAGGTCGTTACCAGAATCCTACGCTCAAAAATTAGTCGAGAGTATGCCGAAACGATGTCAAGCTATAATCGCTAATGGAGGAGATTGGACACCCTACTGTAATAGCGTATTAGTGTTTTAGATGTAGATTCAATTCATATAAATTTTTTTACAAATATATAAATATTTACAGAAATATCGCAGACACGCTCTTGTGTGACAGACTGTATTTCTGCATTTAAATAAAAATACACGTAATATTAGGTTGTCCGAAAAGTTTCTTTCGTTTCATAAGATGATAATAGATAAACAACAATTTCTGTTTTATATTATTTTATCGAATTAGGTATAATCTATTTCGTTATATTTCTATTATTATGTTCGTTCATAATTCAATAAATTAATATAAAACAAAAAACATTGTCCGTCTATTATTTCCTTATAAAACGAAAGAAACATTTCGGACAACCTAATAAGATATTACGAACCTTGAACATCATTAAATTCACAATCTGTTAACAATACCCAGTATACCGAGAAGAAAAGATCGATGCAGAGGTAATAAATAATTTTAAAACGTGATAAGTTTCCGAAATGAAATATAATAGCGTAGTCCTTAAAGTCTCGTAACAAGCGTGCAAACTAATTACTATAACGGCCACGTAATAGGCTGTGCCACGCACAAATTACCGCAGGACTTTCTATCGAAATCGTGCCACGAGAACCACTCACGCGAATTTATTTTCTCGAATTATTATGCCAGACAGTTATAACGAACAAGCTGAAAGTCGTTCCGAAGCAACGTGCACTGTGCAATTTGCAGATAAGTCGCTGTTAAAGGCGCCCATTTTCAAGGTTGTTCCCTGGTTTCTAAGTGACCCTAATCCGGTGTACACGTTTACATGTAATTTCCATAGCGATTACATCTACCGAACGTCTAAAAATATATATTGGGTGCCGTCAACAGCTAACCTTATCGCAACAGAGATTCGAGTAAAAGATTGATTCCATCAAAGGATAATGAAGTTTTTATTAAAAGTTGCAAAGAAAAAATATTAACTGCCTGAGAAAACAGTGTATTTGCGATAACATTGTCCATTGTTGTTTAGAACGTTTGTGTTTGAAAGTTTGCTTTACACAAAGATATTTGTACGCTCTTTGTAAGTAGAATAGTAGATGCTATGGCCAGACAGGCTGGATTCATTTATTAATTGGTCATTGTGTTTATTATCGTGGAAGCGTCGAAGAACCTATAGAGTAGAAAATGGAAGATAATTTCATGCTTGTTACGAGATAGAATAGATCGAACTAGGATAAGCTGAAACAAAATTAAATTCAAAATGTACAGAAAGTGAAATATCTTCTTTATCCTTAATGTAGTTTAATTTAATCCATTTGCGTAACATTTATTTCGCTATGAACAATGCGCGTTAATTAATTAAATTAAAAATTAAGATCCTTACCGTTTGCTATCGTCGTAATTTTTAAATTTAAAATTACTTTTCTTCTATCTGAATAAAATATTTTTACGATTATTCGTGCTTAGATATAAATGGAATTATCTCGTTTTCTATATTAAACGATCATAACTAACGACGTATGACAAAATGCGGTAAAAACAGGCATGAATGATATTTTAGTTCCAAATGAAAAGTGAATAATGTTTAACTATTCGCCCAGGAGTTAATCAAGTAATTATCTTCTTTATCGCAGAAAGAAATAAATACCTTTTCTAAAGAAAAGTATCTGCTTAAGAACACGAACATCTATCGTTAATTACAATTAAGAGCTAAATTTTATTGTTTAAGGAAATTTAGACGTTCGAACATTAATCACAATTACGACTGATATCGTGAAACTGTTTTTTAACTCGGAAGAATCGATGCGAGTCAAAAACTATATTTCTCTCTCAATTTGGTACGCCTCGATGTTAATCTCTCGTTTGCGTAGAAAGGCAATGCGGAGCAAGAGAAGGAAGAAAAGAAGAATAGAGGGCTTCTGAATTACAACTTAAAATTCCGGATGAGGAATCGTGGTTCCCGCGATAGGAGGTTCTCTAGGGCCTCATTTATTCTTCCGCGCTGTTGGCAAGAATCAACGCTAAACATTCTTGCAAAAATTCGTCTTTTACCGCGAGCTGTTCGTCGTTCGGGGATTAATTATAATGGCCCTGAACAGACGAAAATACGCGGACCTTGGTTGTTCGCGCGACCGAGTACTTTCAGCGAGATCTTTCCAAGCTATATTTCTTTCGTTCCCCTTTTGTCTTTTATTTTCGAACCTTTATGCGCTCCATAAAAATTCCTGTGTATTTCCAACCCCGTAAAACAGTTTTCTCAATTTATTCAAGCTTCATTTTCTATTCTATACTATGGTGTTCGTGTTATTATTAACTAGTTTGCTGTTATCGACGAATATACTCGTCACGAAAAAATGGCAATATTTTGTGTCGTCTCACGACGGGCCCTGTCAGTAATAAAATTAAAAAATAGAACAGTCGTTTCGTTACAACTCAATTTTATATTATAGCAACCACATATAGTCTGTGTTTGACGAGTATACTTTTGCGATACATTTTAGATACACACTTTTTAAAGAGGTTGCAAGAGCTAACTGGTTAATTAGAATCTTTTTAATTATTTGTTTACAGTAGCACTGACAGTACGATTTATACGAATCTGTCGAGATACAAATAGTTTATATAATTGGAATTCACTGCTTCTCTGATATCCGTGACTTCCTTTTGGTTATCTTTATTAGTAATATCTATCGATAGTTTCATTGATATTTCTAAGAAAACTATTGCTATACATGTAGTAACCTACAGATGGTGTTTGTTTTATTCTCTAGAGCAATGATGGTTTATCGAAAGTTAAGTTCAAGTTTATTCGTGTAAGCAATACTCGACATAAAGCTGACTACAATCGTCGTGCGTCATAAACTCGACTTCCAGCTTTTCAACTCACTTGACTCAAACTGCTCCACTCAACTGCTACTCCACAACTCGACTGCCTAACTGCTCTGCTCGACTGCCTAACGTCTTCTGTCCAACTCGATTACATAACGTCTTCTGTCTGTCCTCGACTGCTTCACGTCTTCTGTCTGTCTTGACTGTCTAACGTCTTCTGTCCAACGTCCATTTTCCCTTTTCCCACGTGCCTGACAATGGGTCATACCTGTGGCCCTTTACAACATTGGGGTGGTTGAAGGGGATCTACCTGGGAATGGGTCAGGCACATCTGGAGAACAGACAGAGAAGACGTTAGGCAGTCGAGTAGCAGCAGTTGAGTTGTAACAGTTGAGTGGAGCAGTTTGAGTTAAGTGAGTTGAGAAGTTGGAAGCCGAGTGTTAAGACGTACGGCGATATTTGTAGTCAGTTTTGTGTTGAGTATTGTTTGTACGAATAAACTTGAACTTAACTCTGAATAAACCATCCTTTCTTGTCCTTGCTCTAGATAATAAAACAACACATTTGTACGTTACTACATACAGCTACAAGCTTTTCGGTGTATTTTCAATTTCAGTTAGAAACGTTAGCAAATATTCACTGCACGATATATCATCGATGACATGGCCATTGCGAAGTCATAAATTTCTATTCGTCGAGATCCAAAGATATTTCACCATCTATCTAATAATCTTTACAAATATTCCAAGCAATTTATCTCAACATGCCGAATCTAATTTTGACAAATCTTTCCTCTTAACACGACCTTCGCAAACTACTTCGTTTGTGAGAAACCAAGCCCTGAAAATCCTTCGTAGGGTCCATTTCAACGTTCACCCACTCCGGAAAAGCCCCGGCTGCCACAAATTTTCCGGATTTTTCCGCGTCGATTGGCCATTTGGCGAAATTGCTGCGTGATTTTCCAACCGTTGCCTTCATTTTTACCCCTCGCCCTCGCGTTTAAGTTCGACGTTTTCGCGTACACGAGCCCTCGCTGGCTCGCCCCGTAATCTCTTGGCACCGGCCAGCTACTGGATTGCCTGCGTTCATTGCGACCTAACTATAATTCAGATATGTCCCGTTGGCACAGCCGTTGACAGTCGTACGATTGGTCACATGCCAAACGTCTCCGCGTATGGGGCAAAAGGTTGCTTCAAGCTCGACCATTTTCCACGCCTCGGTTAACTTCACCAAATATCTAAGCGCAATGGTCAGTTCGAGATACCTTGTCGATCGTACGTACAGAATGCACTTGCGCGTTTCTTTTTTCCTTCATCCTCTTCTTTCCTCTGCTGGCGCGTCACAGTGGTCCTAATTGCCATTCCTGATCTACATACGATCTTCCGCCAGGCTATCGTTTGCACACGCGCCAGCTTGTGAGAGCAGATCGTACCGCTGGCGATTTTACCTTGGCTCGCCTATAAATTACGGCTTGTTACTATTTGATTTCGAGAACGAGATAACTTGTTCGAATTGTGTAATTGTAGGTCGACCTGTAGCTTATTGCTATGCGCTGATAATTATGAAACTCGTTTGAACGAAACATTTGGAGAAATTGAGTGTTATTTTGCTTATTATTGCTATGTGACGACCTGCAATTTCGTTTTTGCGAATTACGAGGTTAAACGTTTAGAGGCGCTGCGAACATTATTTTTAACACACGCATTGATTATCCTCGTTGATAGATATTTGGTCAGTAGATTACGTGGTAACTTGTAATCTACTTTTATTGCACTATACCGGAAAATTAAAGACGTTGGCTGTTTCAGGGAGCGGAATGATTTGCACTACTTACGCTTCGAAGTAGAACGACTCGGAATTTATTCAGACAAGAAACATCCGCGCCGCATGCGACACAATTGCTTGTAAAATAAATAAATCGCGTAGTCTCGTCTCTCTGTGCGATTTACGCTGTGTTACTAATTTAATTATATTTTAATATATCAAAGCGGTTGTCGAATAAAAGAGATTTATTAAGAATTATAAATAATAATAGAACGAAGCAACGTTTATTCGCATTTATTAAAAGCTATCAAGTACAGTGGAATAATCGTTGTAAAGAATCAATTATACATTATGGGCAAAGAAACTGAATGAACAATTTCTACGTTGTTTCTGGAAGTCTAAAAATATTTGTATTAAAACGTTTATTTAAAAATTTCTCAAGGATGAACTTTTTACGAGAAAATACTACGAGTTCAGAATGTTTAACGAGTGGCTGGATACAGTTTTAAGGAAGTTTACTCGAGATATAAAGATCGAACACAGCAACTACGGTCAATCACTATAAACGACTTGACGTACGATCGATCCTCGATGAACGCATTTGTCTTGTAAGCTCCTAAAACACTGCTGCAATAAATTTAAAAATACGAAGACAGCTTAGCATAAAAGCGACTAATACAGTGATTGATATATCAGTTCCATTTGCTTTTTTTTACTCGTCAACTACAAATTACGAGTAAAGTCTGATTATTTAATATTTCGATTTAACATTCCTCTTATCGTCTATTTTTAACACGTTGGTCGCCACGTCGCACATATCTATGCGACGGGTATACTTCCGTGGGGGCCCCGTCACCAAAGTATGGTGACGCTCTTCTTGTTCGAGTTAATTAAATATACGATATTATATGTCGGAGATGGAAAGACATCAGGCCTCCCCGTTGGAATTCTTGGGAAAAGCCGAGACAATGAGCTTGAGTTCGAGGCGCCAAACAAAACGCCGAGCGTAGCCGCGGTCATGGGATGGATATTTTGTCTAGTAGAATTATAGAATTACTTAGCCCTCTGTTACGTCGCGTAAGACGGTTCGTGCGACGGCCCTCATGGTATGACCGCCGAGGATGACATACCGTTATACTGACCTTCAATAAACCTAAGGAACCACCATAAACCGAATCTTTTTAGCTTAATTTCTATTCACATAAGTATTTTCGGTTTATGGATGGTCCTTAAGACAGTCCTTAGGTTTATTACACGCTCTTATAACTTACGGAGAAAGCGGTTGTTTGTCCATTAAAAATAACAGATATTTCCCATTAAAAAGGACACCCATACCGAGCTTTCCTCCGTAATTGAACGAGACGGGTCAGCACTGTTCGACAAAACGTCGTGCCGTCAATACAACTGTTCGACAAAACGTCGTGCAGTCAACACGACTGTTCCTATCAGCTTCGCGTAGTCCTCGCTTCGATCAAAGTGATATTAACTTAGCCTATTCTTTATTATTATTACTCATCTAGCAAGTGTATTATTATTATTCACTTCTATCAATTATATCTTCCTATACGACGGAACCTCCCGTGTAATAAGTTGTTAAAATATAAATATTATAAGACTAAAGTTTTATTCCCCAACAAATACCCTTATTATCCCACAAGAAATAAGGGGATCGACCTGTTCGTGGTGTCGATTGTTATAATCGTAACGGGAATTTACGACTCCCGTTGACGCGCTTCATCGCGATCGCGTCTCCCTGCGACTGGACGACATAACACTCTCCTTAAGAAAAGATAATAGTACCAATGCTCTACAGTGCGCATTCCAACGGCCTCTGCCACGTGGCTTGCCACACGCAGACCCTATTCTTCGGGCAAGACGATTGCCAGATGTCGATACATCTTCACAGGACATTTAGTTAACTAAGGTCCTCCAAACGAACAAACAGTCTTTATCCTAACAGTCCCCAAATCTATCACCCGCTACGGGAAGATATGGGAAATCTGTTTTTCCTCACGAACGACGCTCTCCGTTACCAACTTTCTTTCAAGGGCGGTTAGCATCCTTTTCTAACTACCAACATAGAGATTAACCAATTAACAGCAACGTCCATTTCCCTCACTTTCTGGACGAGGGTTGCCCTCGACGAATCCCATGATCTCGTGCCCTGAGACATACTCCGTCATAGTTTACCTCTGCAGCATCACGATGACGGGGAGATTCATTCTTGTATGATCTCGTCCGCGAGTGGGACGGCGTCTTTGCGATCGGTGGACATTTCACGGAGTTTGACTTAGACTTTTCAAGGGAGTGTAGTCGTTGTCCCGGTGGCCGCGGATTCGTTATCGGACTTAGGATCATTGTCATTAGCATCTCGAGTATCTACTTACCACGGCTACGTGTCAAATTCTGTACTGATCATATCCGTACCAGTAGATACTTTCTCTATTACATAACCTCAGCGGCTAATTCCAGAGGATATTTGTTACACACCCCTAACCCTAATCTTAATGCTTCTCCGACATATATATATATAGGATATACAACATAAAAATATTAAAAGCACATTATACCATACTTTTTATTAATTTATATTCTGGATAATATATTACATTATCCTATATCGTATGGTATTCGTTAAAACATTCCAAACACATTTGGGGTGATTTTGGGCACTTCGAAAAATAGTTACAGACTCCGTCATCCTCTACTCTCCTCACTTTCAAATATATTTTTACGCTGTTTACTGAACATTTTGAGGAGGAAAAAATCACCGATGTACGTCTCACAAGTATGCTTCTCGACTAAATGAAAGATCCGAGATATTTGCCATGTGATCCCTCGGAATACTCTAACTGGATAGCTTATCGCTTTCTCCATTTCAGAAATAAATAATCTTTTCTTTACAATGAATCGAAGGCGATAAACGATGAATTCCTGCTTGTCGCTCTATTTACAGTCTGCGTACCGATAGTCGGATTTGGGCCCCGCAGGAAACTTAGCCGAATTACGCTGGGCGACGAACGTGTTAATAAATATCTCTGTTTTTCAAAGGCAAGCAAATTTACAATTCTAAGGTCGAAGAAGCAATATCATCGCAATGGTTTCAAGCTGACGCGTGATTAGACGCGGAAAGATTTGCAGGAAATATATCGGCGATCGTAAAGTTGCCTACAAAACGTATATTCCTTTCTTTGGCATACGCCTATTCAAGTCGTTACGAAGCTCTAGGTATTCATTTGAATTTAATGTTCGTGCTGATCGATCGTCTTAGACTTTGGACGACGATGGTGAGAGGAAAATGACGCAGCGAAATCAAGCGAGAACCCCGGCGTAGAAGCTTCTCGGACAATAAAGCTTCGATTCATCGCGTTCAACAATTTCACTGTGTGTACTCGTTGATCTATCCGTTGGCTGGTGCCAAGTTTTTTCACGTTCTGCCGTCTGTCTATAAATTTTTCGGTTTCGAATCTCTACCTTCTCTACTAAAGGATATTTGACGAAGAAAGAGAAAAAGAAGAAAAAAGGAGCTGTAAGTGGATCGATAGCAGATCAAAGGAAACATTGGCGATCACATCGTGACAGAATAAACTTTCGGTAATCGAAGATTCCGCTGCTTTCACCTGACTTTGAGTAATAGGATCTTCTGGAAACGGAAACGCTACGGTGACTATTTTACTGACGTTGGTTGCGATTTCCAAACGCGTTTCGAAATAGCATCCCCACGGTAATAAAATGGAAATCGAGTTGTAGCCATCCCGACGTGGCAACGTCATTATAAGTTTCTGTTCCCGCTGTTATTAGAAAATTCACGTTCCATTGAGTGCGCGGTCTGTGGGCCGGCTTAAAGACGGGTCGACGATAAATTGTTCCACTTTGGATTTATTTGTTTCAAAGAAAAGCTTGGCGGATCGAGGTCGACCCCTATCTTCCGGGAAGGAAAACTTTCGAGCAGAGTGCGATAAAGAATCGCAAGTTTGCGCGATCTCTTGTGTTCATATTTTATCTGCATTCTGGTTGTTGGTTCGAGTAGAAAAGATGGTTACCTAATGGCGGGGAAAATAAGTAAAACGAGACAGAACTTTGACTCGAGTTTTTTAAATGAACTGAAAAATTTCTCCTTAGGCTGTCGTTAAAGCATATGAAGTCTTCATTTGCGGATACTTTATTTCTGCTAGAAAATTTATTTTAATAACGAAGAATACTACGATTCCTGGATAAGTTTGGAAGAACAATTTGTATTTTGCTATAAAAAAATATTGCTTTGGAAATGCGAACAGAGGAAAGTGTTTTATAGCAGATGAAGCGATCGTGAATAAAACGAGTCATTATAGCGACGTGTATCGTGTTCTAACAAATCCCTTGCCAAAATATTCGCTTTCTATCGAAATTGCCGATCTATTCCTGTCGTAGCTGTAGGCGCCGTAAGATGAATATTTCTTTTGCGCTTATCTCCCGTATATGCTACGTAATGAGAATTTTAGCTTCTATTTTCTACGTTTCTTTAGAAACATACAAAATGATAAAAAACAGAAATGAAGATTTTTTAGTTTTAATATATTGCCCCAATGAGTTTAGTTACTTAATCTGCGTTACCCTAGATGTTATAAATTAACAAATAAGATCAAACATCATGATTCGTGGACAGGCATCAAAATTTTGTGCCACGAGTTTATAAGGATAAGGAGCGTTTATCCCGAAAGCCAATGGGCTTCTTGGATGGGCCACTTACTTGGATAGATAGAAGCCTCGTGTCTTGCGGAGCAGTTTCCAGAGACTAAGCACCCAATAACAGATTTCAAAGTGGTTCTCGATCGAAGCTGTCCCTCGACACAAGTTCACAGGCTATAAAATTCTGCCGTTGAATGCGAAATTTTCAACATGTTCGCGAACGTTTCAACTACACGCGTTGCGTACCTAAATTTTATATTTCATCTTCTTTTTGTTTCTTTTCCGATACTTGTTGCTCGAAGAAATCTAATTTCATGCTACGCGTTCCGACAGTTCGTCGAAATACGCATCCACTGAACTGAACGTAGCCATTACGAGGAGAATCGAGTACCTTGAACGTTAGGCATCCCCTGATAACCCAATTAATCACGTCCACGACTCGCCTCGTGTGAGCCGTCTGTTTTCGTCCTTGACTCGATAACGTCGCGATAATTAGAGGCGAGATATTTCTCGCGTGCGCCATCCAGAGCGAGGGGCCAGCCGCGTAATGCCTGCAAGGGCAAAATTTCGACTTGTTCGCCTGCCTATTCGCTTTGCCGCGAAATTCTACCGCTGATTGCTCTAATTATCTCTACCATGGATCTCTCTTGTTTCGTCTCGAATTTAATGCTTTACGCAATTACGCGATACGCATGTTAATGTACGCTTCCCGTCGCTTTCAAGGCTTTTCATTTTCACGCCGTCACCCCACGGCCTTAAAGTACGCCTACACGTAAGTGAATAGGTGCATGTATCGTCGTCGAGAAGATTGCTAAATCGATGACGTTAGGTGGTCGTATTTTGCCTAGTGTAAGCGCTAACTACTTTTCTCTTTTCTTTCTAATGGCTATGCAAATATACAATTTCTGTGAATTAATGTAGCGCTTTGGTTAAACCTTGTACGTCGTTTAGACTATGTTCGGCCCAATCGTGTTTTTCTATTAATAACACTATGACGGCCGACTAGTTTCGAGCGCGCAAGAATTACAAACATGTTCACCTTGCACTATATATTTTACCAATAATTCATACACAGTAATTTTATCTATCGAATAAATTATAACGCGGAAACTTTAACTACGTAAAATCTGCCAAATACATAAATCCGAATTTAAAAGTCTCAAAGACAAATTCCATTAGATACGTGGCGAAAGATAGCAGACACTGAACGGCTGCGATAAGTCACGGTTGACACTAGACACTGGCGACGTGCACACCTAATCGATTATCGTAGCAAGCTGGGTTGCAATTAATGAGAAAATATGAAGCTACCACACCATTGGCGACTGATATCCCACATCGTATGTCTCTTTATCTCTTTCTCTCTCCCTCTCTTCATTTGCACATTGTCAGCAAGCCCAGTGATAACCTGCTCGCACGATAAAATATTTATCGCTGTGCTATGGCTTACAAACGGCGTGCAAAATACATGGACGCGCCACGCTGCTGGATATCCGAACAGAAACCGAACGCGTGTCAACTTTTTCAACCGCGATTCCTTTACATCGTGACCAACATGGCTCATTCGTTACGTTTATGGCCGTAGAGACGAGACGATGGACCAATCTATCTGGCAGAATTTATGTTAAAAGCATTGAATCAAATGGAGCTTACGACACACGTTGGTAGAATTTCGCCGTTCGATTCAACAGCAACGTTGTTTTCTGTGGTCTGCAGAATTTATTGGTTTATGGATGAAATAGGTTGAATTTAGACGGCACATTTTCTCCCTTTCTTTTAAATTCGATACGTCACGGCTTGGTCTTCGAAATTTATGAATGAGAATATATTTTGCACGCTCATTGTCGAACCTAAGCGATTCGATCCTGTATAGGCATTAGATTGTTTCTGAACGCAATGGTGTACGACCTTAAGGCTTTTATCGTTCACTGACTCGAATAAATCCAAATGGTTCGAATTCGTATAGACACGACTAAATCAATTCCGTGGGCAATCTCACGTCTCTGAAGTTAATCGATTTAAAGCTATCAACTTACTTCGTCTAATCGTAAACTGAACTTATATGAAGATAAAAAAAAAAAAAATTTCTAATCTCAACCGGTCTTTGACGTTTTACAAATCTTACCTTATTTAGTTTTGTATATACTGGTTCCAAATTCATTAATTTATCGGACGAATGCTACGAATTTGATTTTAATTTAAACAAATGTTTACGCAATGCGATTATCGAGAGGAATGGAAACACATTCGTGCATGCATACAGCTTAGGATAAAATCTATGGCAATAGCGTTGCTATTCATACAGGAAACATAAACGAAACGTATGGAAAATGTATGTAGATACTGTGTACGTGGTAAATAAAGCTGTAACAGAAACGCGGCTTAATAAATCTCGTCTATTTCATTTCACGCCGAGAAATCTAGAAAATTATAAAATAAAATTCCTTTTGCATGTTCTGGTGTTAATAACATCGCTCACAATAGTTCGATACTTTCATTCGGAATACCGTCTGATTCGTCTTTTATTAAACTTTCATCCACTGGGCGTGCCGCTTATTACGTTTTCACGGAGAACGTGGCTGGGGCTAAGTGCATGGTAAAAGGCGGCCGTGAAGCGAGAGGCAATAAGTGAGCAGCACGGGGTACATATATCTTGTCACGATATCCTTAAACACAGGAACGCTTTGCCGACGTCCAATAAATGCGGCTCTCGCATGGCTAACAACACGGCACCGCTCTCAATCCTACAAATTCCCAAGTGACTTTCACCGGTCTTTCTTGTCGACTCGAAAAACTTTCATCCCCCTTACGCTACCACCCACTTACTAGGCCACGTTCTTCGTACTCACGCGAACGAGAAGCAACGCGTTGATCTTACGTGATTGTTATTTCGTTTCGGGGCTTGACAATTTTTCGGAGCATTTCATCGCCACTACGCGTTGCCCGAGTTCAATTTTCTTTTTCCATTAATGTCGCCTACACGCCTGCTTCTCCCTTCCTTCTTTGGTTATACGTTAGTCATTTCGTTGCGTGAGAAATTCACTCGGCAGAAACGCCTTCGTGATTGTGTTCCGTGACAGAAACTCCTTCGCGTTTCGTCATCCTCGGCTACGCCACGACCAACATCATCGATTTCTTCCTTTTTGCCGGTTACTCCTGCGTTTAATCTTCGATTCAATCTTCTTGCTTTTCTCTTTTTGAAATCTCTACCTGTTTTTCTTGTTATTCGTATTGCTCATATCGGCTTTACAATTATCTCATGCTATACGTTACTTTTCCATTTACGCACGAACGTTGGCTATCGCTCCAAAGAAATCTTCGTATCTCCGATAGAGTTTCTCATTTCACATGTTTATCGAACTTGTAATTTGGAAACTCGCGTTATTTATGGGAATTTGAATCGTCGATAAAAATGTTTCTCTCTGTACGTATGTAATGTAATGTTTCTCCCTATATGTAAGTGTAACGTTTTAGTCCTGTTAGTTTTAAAGTTGGCGATGCTTTAACTTCGTGTAAAAATAATGGGCCCGACGTCGGTATAGTAAAAACTTTAATGTTCCATAAGTTATAAAAGTACATCGGTTTCATAAATGGAAGGCTGGAGCGTAATGGAAAATACGTTGGAAGCAGCAAAAGCTACGCTCTAAGTATCCAGCATAAAACAAATACATAAAAATTTTATAGAATTGAATGATGCATGTAAGAAGCATACATCCGTAACTTTTTAATGACCTGCACACTTTTTTATGTTAATATATTTTCTCTACATTTTAATATTTTCATATTCAATTTCCATCATACAGTCTATTTGAATTCTACCTTAAAGTAATATTAAAACCAAATTAATTGTAATCAAAAAGAATAGCTGGGAAAATACGTTGGACTAATTTTCCTGACGAAGATCTATGCTTTATCTACGCTTTATCTATATTTTATATTTTATACCTTACGATGAAAAGCGAATATTAGCTCTAGTTCTTGAGAGGTGGTAACATCTCTCACGACGTGTTTTCATTGCTTGTCACGTTGAAATTTTAATCGTCTTATCACGCGATTAATTTCTTTTATGTGTCGTAGGTAGAAACTTAACCGGAATGTACTCGTATTTAATGGAATATCGCTGTATTTCTATTGAAATTTATACGCATAGTACGAATATTCACACGCAGAGTTATGTTTAAATCAAGATATACATTTAATCCCGTTATTCAGCTAATAAAAATGCTTTGATCGCTTTTCGCTGGGAAATCACAGTGTATTATAGCATATTATCGCGGAATGTCCGAGATAGTTAAGATTTTCAGCTGAAAAAGCCGGGGATCTTAAAACGTCGGCGATGATCCCATTTCTATTCATTACGTTCGAGCATCGTTCCATTTTATTTTGCTCCAATCTTTATCTCGCCACATTACATTTTCGTTTTTTCTCGCTTCACATTCTGAAAACCGGGCGGAAGTTCGAAAAATAAATTAAATTATCGCCAGACGGATTAAACAGAGATTGCGGATCTTAGCGCGAATTCAGAACGAAGTAGACACCTCTCCGGATAATTCGATATTACCGTTCGATTCTGAGTATTTCCGTACAAGCCCCGTGCTAATCCGATTTTGCATTGACGAGATTGCATCGTCTACTCGGAAATTCGTCAGGGTAATCTTCCGGTCGAATCTCACAGATCGGGACAATCTAGCGTAAACATTGTCGCGAACGCATTAATTGCCCTCCAGCCTATTTACGCTATTTCATAATTACATTTGCCGTGGTTCGACTTGCCCGATTTCGTTTAGCGGGCAATCCATTTCATTTATTCAGTTCGTGGAAATGATTTTACAAAATACAGAGAACCGAATGTAATGGAGATATATTGCAATGAAATAACGATATCGGTAAATTTTTTGTGGAAAGATATTAGACTATAATTTTATTATTTTTGTTACGGTACAGTATAATGCAGTTCTCTTTTCAACGAAGCTTTATTAAAATAATCCTCAATTTTTCTCTTTCAACGATATGATTCACACGTGATTAACAGGTATAATGGACGTTAAAATTATTTAAAACGTGAAGCTTCAATGTTTCATTATCCGAGACTCGATTGAACATTTGAGAAGCGGAGGTTACACGCGTAAAAAATTAGGCTGAAGAGAATTATCGATCATTCGCGTCCGTTTCCATTCCTTCTTGGTTGATGAAACCACGCAATTTTGTTTCTCTTATTGACCTAGTTTCCGGGACCGCTCCTATTATTTATTTAAAAGTAGCGTAAACATATCGTGACACGGCCATACCAGGAAACTTCTCCCCTTCTTTTTTATTTTTTCATTAAGATCAAACAACATCAATGTTTTATACAACGGGAAACATTGGAACTCAAGTTGCCGAAGTAATTGTTTAAATATTTGTGAAACATAGATATTTAAAGATATTTAAATTGCAGATGTTATTATTCTATCCTACGTACTGCAAATATTTTATTTGCTCTGAATTCTAGTCTTTCGCAATTTTTCGTTTGAAATTAGGAAGATTAACGTAATAATTATAAAATAATATGTAGAATCTAATTAAATATAACTTATGAGCAAAATTTCCATATTGAATTGGAATTGGAATTTTTCAGACTAATCGTCAAAATAATCACCAATATTTTTACAATACGTATTGCTTATTGCTAAAATTTGTTATCAGTGAAACATTAAATTGAGATACATCGATGAAATTAGACAGCGGAAAGAAACACCACTTTAACGAGGTACTCATTGACCCGGAACTTCAAATATCGCGGAGGGCTACATCAACCTTTTTATCCAACGTTTCTTCCACAAAATGAGATTATTAAAAAAAAAAAAAAAAAAAAAAAAAAAAAAATGTAAAATCCTGATCCGAATGAAAGTTTATTAATTTCTTCGCAAAATAAGACGATTGTTTTGACCGCTATCGACGCATGGATAAAAAAATCACTCGTTTAACGTATATGTTTTTTCTCTTTTCTTTTTTTTTTTTTTTATTTCCAGTCGCAAAGGAAGACAGTTTTGATTCAGTAACAAGCAGACGCTTCATAGATGTAAATCTCATTAGGTTTCTAAATGAGCTTTCTTTGGACGATCGCCAAACACGCGTTTCAGACGCTTAAAATCTGTGTGATAATCAATAAATTTTGAGAGTCGCTGTGCGAAAGCAATTTGCCAAACGACTTTCCTGCATTTCTGTAAACGACTGTTAGTCAGACGACAGATGCGACTGCCGTTCTAAAATTAGTTTCGTAAAAGTGCAATTGGACCGTAACTGTTTCAGAAACGTCTCTGGTGTTCCAAAATCCGGTTAATATTTCTGTTCATAACCGTATAACAGTCTAAATAAGTTTATCTTATTTCTATCGTTATTTTTATATCTTTCCTTGTCGCTCATTTTTATTCCGTTTCGATAATATAATCTATTTTACAAACAAAAGCAAAGTAATTACAAAATTGCATAGTTTTTAAACCCGTAATAAATGAAGTCCTTCTATTTTTATTAAAGTTGTTCCGTTACATTGCTTTTACTTCCTATTTAATCTGAATCTTAAATCCCGAAGAAACTGTAGAACTACCACGTTCAACCTCGCCAAAATCCTGTCCATAAAGTTACCAAACATCGCATCGATTAGCCACGGACAGCTGCTCAATCCCCACCCCAAAAAAGTAATCGTAAAAGCATCGATTAACGAAGCCGGGCGGCGTTAATCGGGGTCTCGCCTTTCTCGAAAGGCGTTCACCGGGCTGGAAGTCGCTCGATTCGCGAGGGTTGAGATTACGTAAAGCGAATGGTCCGTGACCCGGTGGATTTAGAAATCACCGGTCTCGTATCTCGTGTTCCCGATCAGCGTTGTTGCACTATTATTAACAAATCAATCAATGACCGATGGTCATCGTATCGCCGTCGTATCCTGTACATACAGAGATATCGTTCGCGACTGTAAACTCTAGAGAAAGGAGATTTCGCGATTTCGCGTCGTCTCAATAAGACAAGGTTGGCGTGGTGTTCGGCTTCGAGTTAGATAAGATCTGCTTTGCTGGTACCTCTGGGTAGGTGGTCCGATGACGTGGGCCGATTGTGGAAGCCTAGTTGGCTCTATTTCGAGGGGCAGATTTTCCAGCGGCCGCCAGAAAATATCCTGCAAGATCTGCCGACCCGTAAAACACGGCCAGTAAAACCGCTTTCGAAACGAAAGTTTCAGTCACGCAGATGTTACGCGACCTCGAAGATAATACAGTTCTAGCCATTGCATCGGCTTCCCAGACGATGAATCACGGATAGACGGAATCAAGGCTCTTTCAAAGATCGATACCACTCGGCCGGGATTCCTCGTATTTTTAGACCGCCTTTTGGACCATTTGCATTCTACCTTCCCTTGATGGAGTGCTTGGGCTATCGATGATGATGAGTACCGCGGGGGGTAAGGTCAAACGGATACGATAGCGGGTTACCAGGGAACCGTTGTACGATGCCTGACGAAAGTTCTTTTGATATATATCATTCTTTTTCAAGAAAGGGTATGTAGAGATTGGAAACAGAATCTTTGGTAAAATACGCGAGTATGTGTGTTCGCTGCTGTTCACAATTAGCCAGAAGAAACAGTAATGTAATTGTCATGAACTCTAAGCTGCAACATAAATACTGCTTTCGGTACTCTGTCTGAATAGTAGCGATAATAGTAATTTGTAGTGTTGCGGAGTATAAACTGTTGTTTCGAATTAGGACGAATGAACGTCAATTTAGAGCTAATTAGATTAACAAAGCAATTAGTCCATTTCCAATTGCATTTGTTTAACTTTGGCAAATGGTATTCGATTAAAAAGTTGCTCGCTTTTAATTAAAATACTTTTAATTAGCAGCAGAACTCTGGACGCAATTATTTTGCATCCAGCACACAAATACAGCGCAAAGATCTTTCCTTATCGAAGTATCGCACGAAACTTATTTCATCTCTAACAAATTTTTTATTCCTACGATCCTCTCGGACTCTGTGCTCTCTACATTTCCGCATTACATATACAATTTTCTTCCCTTCGACCGTACTAAATTTTTTCTCCGACATCTTTACTTCGACTCTCTAGTAACGTCACTTCAGCGCACCGCCTTTTCAGGCAGTTTTTCGTCGGGTTTACGAGTCCGAGCGAAAATTCCTGAAATATGCAAATCCTGACTAGCGTATCACACGAGTGGATTTTTCAGTAGGATGCCGAAGACGAAAGCTATGTAGCACCTCGAGCAGACCAGCTAACTTAAACGGCACACGGGATCGAGCATGTACCTGCCTGCTCCCAGAACCGCAAGGATTTAGGGTGCTCTAGCGATACTTTCTCCCTTCGCTGTGATAACTTGCCTGTTTGCCTGCTCGATAAATATCGTGTCGTAGAAAAACGAAAACTTCGCGCACTCGCCTTAACTTCCGGCTCCAGAGCGAGTGTTTAACGTTAACATGTTAGAGAGGCGCGGATTTTTGGTGTGATTTTTGCACTTTCGTGTAGTGTCTCCTTCATGACAAGCAACTGGATATAACGCTTTGCGATGTAATTATAATTTTACACCACAGAAACATCATTTCACTTGCATACATAATTTTTAAAAAATTAGCTATTTTATCGAATAACAGCGTTGACGAAAATGTTGAGAAAAATCTAACGTGACTCTACTTTGGATATTCTTAGCATCGTGATATCAAAGTTACTTAAATATTTCTCAACATCGGTATCTTAAACGAAATTTTCTACGTATACGATTAAATGAAGTAGATGGTTCTATAATCGTAATTTGTCTCAGTATCGTGAAACTGATCCTTGAAAACCTCGTGCAAAACGAAGTTAGCCTTACATAGCGAGTAGGTGTAGATTTCAATATCTATTAAGCACATTCAGGTCACGGAGACATTGCTGGCAACAAGTGTCAGTAACGCTTTCCTAAAATTAGCCAATGTAACGTCCTGCTTCGTCGTCATTTGCTTATTAAAATAACCATTATCCAAACTCTTTTTAACGTCGAATAAAATCAAATCAAGCGAATGACGATCGCTATTTATTCCTCAACAAAATAATATGTTCCTTTATTTATGGCTTTTAATTACGTTTCAATTCAATTTTTACGAGACGTACACAAAATAAAACTGTCAAGTAAAAGATACACGAATGCGTAATTTTAAGTTCATACGATGTTATAAAGAATAAACCTTATCCTATCAACGCTGACCGAGAAATTGTTTCGGCCCACATCAATTTATACCGGGAGGAGCAATACAATTCTCCATTCGATTTATAAAAAATGTTATTACCCGACCAACGAAAATTCGACATGCAAATAGGAAGAAATTTCGTGGAACACGTGAACGCTGTTTATTTCAATTGGAATGCGAATCGTTCCCAATTCCCTCGTAAACCGTTCCCGTGCCTCCGAGCATTTTCATAGTCACGCGAATGACTACGAGTCGAATGTTTACGAGCAGTTGCACTTTGAGGAGCATAAAAATTTTTTCTTTCAAAGAATAAAACTTGAAGAATGTCTCCGACTGTCGTATCGTGGCGAGTCGGTTTAATCCTTCCACGTTACGTAACATGGTACGAGTGAAATTAATTGCAACGTTACATGCAACATGTGTCAGCATCGGCCACTTCATGCTTACACGTTGCTACCGCTATTTACCCTATCGCCTGGAGATTCGAATATCGCATGATCTAGAACATTAATGTATCCCGCGTATTTCTTGACAAACTTGTCGTACGAAGCTTCGCCATAGATATTACAATTTCGTATTTCTTCTTGTTTAGACATTCCTTAAACCTGGAACAAATACAGAAGAATTGCTTTCAACGCAGACAACTTTTCATATGAATTTTATATTTTTTTTTTCAAAGTTAAATATTCGGTCGCGAAAATCTATGGTTCAACTAAATTAAATATCGCAGTTTATTCCAAACAAAACGCTATTTTGTGTCACGATATTTGATACCACCATTCGATTTAAGCTACAGTCTGTCACACAAGAGCGTGTCTGCGATATTTCTGTAAATATTTATATATTTGTAAAAAAATTTATATGAATTGAATCTACATCTAAAACACTAATACGCTATTACAGTAGGGTGTCCAATCTCCTCCATTAGCGATTATAGCTTGACATCGTTTCGGCATACTCTCGACTAATTTTTCAGCGTAGGATTCTGGTAACGACCTCCATATCTTTCGAATGTGATGTACAAGTGTTCTTATTTTTGTGATACGTCTTCCTCCCAGCTTGCCTAATAGGACACCATGCCCAAAACGAAGATTCATCAGTGAATATTATATTACTCCAATCACGATCTCTGTTTTCATTCGCCCATGCCAGACGATTTTCGACGTTTCGCGTACGCGGCACTCATATTAAAAAGCTCTGTTCCTTTCACTGTTTCAAATGAAACTGAAAGGTATTCAGCAACGCGTATTAGAGAAGTTTTCGTTTGTTTACATTCTTTTTATCTCATTCTGATTAGGTGTCAGGTTTCGCAGATATCGCAGACACGCTCTTGTGTGACAGACTGTACTTTCACGTTACTCGTATATTCTCGTAAAAGTATCTGAAAAAGGAAACAATCGCGAGATTAAACAGCAAGTGATTAATGTAATGAAATTGCTGGAACTGCTGGCAGTAATTTCACTATGTGTCAAGGGTGACGAATCCAGAGATAACGAAATTAATATTGGAATCGTCAGGACCAGGCGCGATAGCGATTATTCGCAAGCGAGCCAGTGCGGTCAAGTAATTCGCAAACAACGTTTATTTCCGCACCCATGCAAACCACTTACAAACTAACGATGAGTAGCTCGTTAAATGTTCGCGAACACACTGCGTCTGCTGGATATGCCTCCTACCCGCTCGATCGTTCAAATCGTGCGAATTTAACACACATATATATGCAAATCCACTGTCGTGATATCTACATATATGTCGGAGATGAAAGGACATCGGAGCCTTCCTTTCGGAATGTTTTGGAAAGTCCCAAATACTTTAGTCCAGACTTTTTATTATAGCCAATAAACTTTATAAACAATAAAACTGAGAAATAGCTGTTCATGAGCTAAGTCAATTATGATTATCCGAGATTTATAACAGTGGGCTTGGGCTCCAAGTGACATAATGGGTCACTGAACGTAGCCGCGGTCACGGGAGGGACGTGTACCCAACAGAGGTATAAAGTAATTGAATAACTCTCCTTAAAACAGGGATTGACATGAGGAATACGGAGAGGGGTATATAAGGGCAGTTCCACTTTGGCTGATGTTCAGTTCAGTTCAGTCCAATTTAGTTCAGTTCAGTTCGGTTCGGTTCGGTTCGATAAGTTCGACTAGTACAGGGAACACGTGTGTCAAGTTCAATATCGCATTTGTCATCCCGCTGACCGTGGATTCGTTATTGAGTCTAAGATCATTGCCATTCACATTCCCAGTATCTAATTACCATGGTTACTTGTCAAATTCCGTCACAATCATAATTGGACTAGTAAATATCTTCGCTCGTGCATAACAACAATGTCTAATCCAAAGAAAGATTCGTTACACGCCCCTAACTCTAATGATAACCCGACATATATATATGATGCTAGTGTTCTATATGATACGATATCCCGAACGCTGGAATCAGTCGATTGAGAATTGAGATTGCTGTCTAATTCGAGATCATCGAATTAATCGGATGATCGGCTATCATTTCGACTCGATTCAAACCCCAATCGAACGATTTTAATAAGAACACCCTCAAACGTTCTCTTAATTAGC
Source organism: Bombus campestris (assembly GCA_905333015.3). Classification (NCBI taxonomy): domain Eukaryota; kingdom Metazoa; phylum Arthropoda; class Insecta; order Hymenoptera; family Apidae; genus Bombus; species Bombus campestris. The sequence continues at coordinate 2,463,586 of HG995149.1, forward strand.
CAAAACATTTTTGTAGACACAATTTCACGAATTCTTATGAACTTAAATAATTCTTATGAATTTTCATAAATTTATAAACTGTAAAAATTGTTTAACCCTGTTACGTTTCTTCGATCTTTAACGCTTTAGAACACTGAAATTTTCATATTAATAATTCGAAATCGGTAATCTTAGTAATGAACAACTGATGCTGCAAACGCTGTAATTAGCGTTGGTATTTCGAAATACGCGCTCGTCAGTGGATCGTAATCGGCTACGAGATTAGTATTTAATCCAAAGCGGAATGCAATTAACGAAATAAACAATTCATGTGCAGCCATAGAGAGGGATACGCGATGAGGGATACGCGATGAGGGATACGGTGAATTTATCGGAGGTTAATCTCGCCGTGAAGTATCATTTATTCGATCTGGTATCCATTCATAGCGTTACAAGTAACGTTTACCATCGACTTCCCGTCTAACGTATAAAACGTTTCATTGTAATTTACGCGATTTTCACGAATCGAGCGATACTTTCGTACGACACGTGGCCTCGATCGATAAAAACCTGATGCAAATCTAGAAATTATGGGGTTGGATTCATAAAGGGAATTATAGCATTCGGTTGGGAATCGTTGGCGAACCGTTCACGCGAGCTTAGGAGAGAAAAAAATTGACTAACAAATTTTATGTTACGAAGATATATGGAGTACTATGTTATCTTTTATAACGGCTTGACGTATGAACATACTCTGATTCTGATCGAGCGTAAAATCGATCCTTCAACTTATAGGCCATATTTTTCATTTTTATCGAGTTTTCTTGGTTGCAAAGAACTAGTAATTTTTTAAAATTATTCATTATAATCTTAGAATATATTTGTTGCAACCCTCAAGTTCTACAATACTTTGTCAACTATATCTTTAGACGCAACAGATTCCCTTTCAAGAGGGAACATTCTTTTTCAGTCATTGAGTAACATTAACGTAAAAAGAGGAAGAAAATCTATTTGTATTTTTTCTTGCGATCTGCGTATTAATTAAAAAATTAATATGTAAAGTTGAACAAAGAGCTTGAAAGATAGGATTTTTATAAAGTCGTAATACTCTTCGTAATATTCTCCGGTTCAATGGACCCCGAAAGGTAGAATAAATAGCACATTTCTCACATCTGTGACGAAAAGCTATAGAGATAGCGTGTCGTGGTAGGACTCATTCATAATGTCGGAAAGGCTAGCTTTAACGTAAATATTTATTCTTGATATTTGGTAAGATTTAGAATCCCTGATTGTGAGTCTCCGTGTTACTTGCAAATTGTATTTACCATTGAAACGAGATGAATCTGCTCAAATCTTGCACGAGTACTTGGAAAATACTATCTATGTAGATCCTTCTTCAACATCAGATTCTCTGATATACATAATTTAGTATATTAAACGTTTCATTTGATATTTCGAATAATCATTTATTTAATATTTGCAATGTCATTATTATTCGCTGCTATTTACTGCTAATAAAATTTTCTTCAATCAAATGCGACAGGGACTGGTTCTAGTTCTTGCCAAAAAAATGTCACGCTTCGATCCGCTCTAGCTTCTAATTAACATTAAAATATTCCTCGATCGGTGATGCCTCGTTTATCATCTCAGCCATGAAGCATAAAAAGTGAAACTCGAATAATCGCACGATCTGTTGACGTTTTATAACTTGGCGTCGCGATTCTTCACGAGATAGGAAGATCGTACCGATAAACGCGACGGTTTCCAGCAACGACTCATCGGATGAAATCGCGATCAATTTTCACCAAAGCCAAATACGAGAGATCGTTCGTTTGCCAGGCGATCACGAACCTTCTAACGTGTAATCAGAGCTGAGGAACCGGCATCGCAATAGTAGCAGTCACGGTGATTTATTCGCGGCGAATTAGTATTTACGCGGAGAGTTTCTTTCTTAGTAACGTAAATATTTTCTTACTCCCGTAAACTGAGATTTAATTTCGCTGCAATTTTCGGACCGCGACGTTCCATTATTTCGCCTCGTCATTTTCCACGCAAGAAACGTACCTCTTCATCGGATGAACGAGTTAATCGAGAAAGATTATATTTATCGTTTCTGCAGCTGTATTGTGATCGTTTTTTCATTCTTGAAAGAATTCGGAAATTTGTTCAGTGAAGATACGGTGGCTGCAAAAAATATTAGGTTGCCCGGAAAGTGTCTTTCTTTCGCAAACGTGTTTTTTACAACAGTGCACCTTCATACAAAGGTGAAACTAAGTCTGTGAAATGTCATGGTGTTTATTTCAACAGAACAAAATGGATCGTATATAATTCGACAAAATAATATAAAGTAGAAAACGTTGTCGTATTATTCCCTTCGTATTATTCCCTCACAAAACGAAAGAAGCTTTTCAGGCAGTCTAATACTTGCACGTAAAACCCAAATCTTCGGAAAAAACGTCTTTCTATCGAGCTTTGTACTTTATTTACATATGTATGTGGTAACCTACAAGCGTGTTTGTTTTATTATCTAGAGCAAGGACAAGAAAGGATGGTTTATTCGGAGTTAAGTTCAAGTTTATTCGTACAAGCAATACTCAACACAAAGCTAACTACAATCATCGTACGTCTTAAACTCGGCTTCCAATTTCTCAATTGCTTGAACTCAAACTGCTCCATTCAACTCACCTGACTCTCCGCAACTGACTAACTCAACTCGACTGCCTAACGTCTTCTGTCTGTCCTCCAGATGTGCCTGACCCATTCCTAGGTAGATCCCCTTCAATTACCCCAATGTTGTAAAGGGCCACAGGTATGACCCATTGCCAGGTAGGTCCCTTTTCCCGATACTACATGTATCAGATTTTTCGAAAATCCAATAATATGAAAAGTTACTTTCATTTGTATGGTACTATATGGCTAAGTGGATATAGGTTTAAAATCACGAATATTTAAAATCTACGAATTTTCATGTTAATCTGTATTATGCGTATTTGGAAGAAACAGTGGAATTTATAGGGTTCTACCTATAAATAATAGTATTTTCAATAATATGTCGTTAAATTGGCTGTTACATATATTACTTTGAATATTAATTTATGCTTCGGTAAACTGTGATTTATATTGTATCGCTTTGTAATGAATTCCGTGTATTTGATAGCTTCGATAACGACGATGCAAAAGAGAGAATAATTTATTTGCGAATATATAACGAAAATCTAAGAGCAGATGTAGTGTTGAATTTTTGAAAATAATTATCCGTACGTTTCATCGACGTGAGATATACCTGAAATGTTAACGTGGACAATACATCGATAGTTTGATATCTTAAAGGGACAAAATAGTACGAAGCGAAATTGCCATTCACACAGGAATCTAGTAATTCTATATTATTTATGCGATTAGTCACGATACTGATTTTCGCTGAAATTCGTTAGCGAGAAACGTTAATGGCATGTTGCTGTAAGAAATTTCGATTAATTATTCATTCCAAGAATATGATAGAAAAGTACTAAAAAATAAAAAAAAAAAACAAAAAATAATTTTAAAAAAGTTAAGAAAAAGCTACAACATGTGTATCTGAAGAATACACGTTTCCATATTGTTTACAACAATTACAAGCAGTTTACGTAATAAAAAAAATGAACATTATTTTTTACAATACTCGATCGTTTTACCGGAAATACAGAAGATCGAATGACACGTTCGACAAGCAAGTAGCGAAGCTAAACATCTGCACGTGTAAATTTAATGATTCGCGGTACATTGATGGCCGATTATCCAATGTGATATCCATTTGAAAACTCTTGCTTGAAAAATAGCTGTAGCCCAGAGTGGTCGTTTCGAAACAACGACAGAATAAGTGCCCTCGTCTCGCGGTTGTTCGAAATTTACGATATCCTCTAACCTTGGTAGTTGAATGTAGCGTGATTTGCGGCAAGTTAAATAACAACTCGTTCAATCGTCGACAGAACGGAAGCTCTGTTTAAATTCCTCTTAAAACTGCTAGTTACAGCGCTTCATTCTCCGCTACTTGCCCGCTACTTTACATAGATCCGCCTTTAAATTCGCTCGAGGCGATGAACTTTGTTTTCCGCGTTCCGATCGATTCTTAATCCAAATTGAATCGATGTAACTTCACAGCTGGTTCTCTGTTATCTTCATGGTCGTTTCTGTGGAATACTTCGCTATGCGATCGCTAGAAGATATCGAACAGCAATTAGGAATACGTAAGAGACTCGTATCGATAAACGTCTCTAATAAACCAGCAAATAAGAGACTGTTAAGGAAATGTGATAAAACTAGAGAATATCGTAAAGTTTCTTTTCAGAGCGGCGTATATGCGCGAACATCGAGTATCGATTCCGAAGCGCACATAAACCGGCTGAAACAGTTGTAAAAAGGATATCGTAGCAGGACAAAGGATAAAGACGCGTAAACTTGTTATAGGCACACTTTGAGCCGATATAAAAGAACCAGCGTAAAAAGCTCGCGAGCCGTGTGGTGTGATAAATCGATCGACCTCGACCCCTGCTGTTGCGGATGGTTGTAAAGGATCTTTTGGGACGAAATATTTATCAAAATTTTAACGTTTTCTTAACTAGTTCGTGACGTGTTTGAAAGTATATGCTTCTTACGTTAAAAAGTTGAAAGGCTTCCAAAAATCAAGCATCAAGATTCAACGGCTCGATGCATTACGTGGGTGGGTCTAAAATAATAGAGTTTTTGATAGGCATGAAAATGATTCTACGATGGAAATAAAATAGGCTAAACTGAACGAGATCGCGTGATAAAAACTTCTCGATTGGCATCGCGTTGAAAATTTCATGTTCCAAGGACGGATGCAAATTAACCTTAATGTCACTTGAGCGTTAATTTTAGATTATATCAAAATCGCATCACCTTCGTTATTTTCTATTCTGTTTCGTTCGTTTCCTTATACACAGATATTTCGCCATATGAATTATTCATTAGGTTATTTCGATATCATCGGAGATAACAAATTTCGCTTTAAATCAAGTAATCAGGATATAAATTTCTTTTTCTCTATCAAGTTACTATATCAATGTTTTCATCGTGATCAACGTTTCTCCACTTTGCAGGTTGGCAGAAACATTCAAAGTATACTTTTACATCCTGTAACGAACACTTTTCGACTGATTGAAGGAATACGTTCCCAAGGGAATAAAATGAAATTTTCCCGACCTAGATTCGTTCCTATGGCGGAGAAACTCGTACAGTTGTAACGCGAACCTGTAAATAATAATCTAAGTTAGTTTCTCGAGACGCGCGTGTACGAAGAGAGGAGCTGGTTGAAATTTTGCGAAAGAACGGACCCGCGTGTTGAGTGGCGAAAAGGGACTTGTTCCCTGTTTCGTTCAACGAGCGTCTCTCCTTCCTGCTGAAAGAACCGTATATCTCTTCTTTCCTTAGAAAAGCAACAGAATAGCTGGCTTTAAGGTACATGGAAAACAGGCTTCTTGAAAGAAACAACCGACCCATTCAGGTGGAATCTTTTTCAAAACCCACTAAATCCACTGTGCGTATAACTGTCGTGTCCGCGCTTCAGTACAGATGTGAATTTTCTGAAAGAATTCGAACGATTACAATTACGATTACATTACGAAAATCGTCGTTGTTTGATTATTTTGATTCGATGATTCGATACTGTAATTTTTGCACTGGGAAATTAGGCAGGCAGAAGTAACAAACGTCTCGATTCTTTCGCATATTTACGAGGACGCATCGGTATGTTGTACTTTATAAATTTCAATAACTTTACTCTTTTGGAACTTTTGAATGGAAAAGTTGTAAGTTTCATATCAGTTCCTCGGCACTGACTTGCAAACAAAACCGATGTTAAAATTCGGAGAGCAGATGCGAAGCATTCTTATCAGCATGGAAACTGAACTTTTGTCGGACTCTGTATATTATCGTTTTTGCGATCTAGTACGCTACTTGAAAAAAGCAACCACGGAAGCCATAAATCAAACTAGAGAAAACGATAAGCTAATCGGATTTGTCGGATTAGAATTTAAATCCAAATATATCATTTTGAACAATAAATATATTCAATCTGTCTTTCTAATTCTTTTATCCAAAATGTTTGTTATCTGACAAAAAACTCTCTTGCCTTTGTAACAAGTGTTAACTCATTTGTAGTCAGAGTGGAAACTTTTTTTTATTAAATAAATTTACTTCTAAGGAGGAGAGTCAACAAGACAGAAAACGAGAAAAGAAAATGACGACCTAACATTGGCCGTTTCGTTCCACGTTTTAGCTGGCTACAAAAATCTCTGCCGTGCAGATTCAAACGTTCACTCTTTTGTTATGCTCGAGAAATGAAATGAGCGCACGGCTGGATCATTCCCAAGTTAGGTCAATTGTTGTAAAAGCAACGAGTCCTGATCGAGGCAGCGAGCCTTCGACATCGGCCAAATCTCGTTCGACGCGCCTGTATTCTTCCAAAGATACCGTTCGCAGGAAAATTTTCCAATACCCCGGCTGCGTTATCACGATGCGCAAGTTCGTCATGCTCTTTATTCACTGTGAACACGAATTGGATGTTTCCTCGACATTGAATGTGCAAGCCGCTTAATTGAACCAAGTAGTATGCTTCGTTGTTGCGAGGATTAATAAAAATAAATGATGCAAGCGTCGATACTCGGAATTATTTGATAACGAACGGTTGATATTTTAATAATTGATTTTCCTGGATTAATTATGAAAATGGGATTACAATAAAAATCATTTTCATACCGTAACGTGTCGCAAGTATTTTTGTAATTGCTTGTCCGATCGATGGAATCGAATAATATCGAAGAGAATCGAATTAAATTTTGATTTCAATAAGGATAACGGAAAGCGGATTAAGTTAATGTCGCGATATTGCAGTTCAAGTTATAGCAAGAATTGTAGCGTACATTGTACAGAGCGATGGATATTTTCGTGTTTCGTCAGATTTTGCATGCAAAGCGCTTCTTCCAGCGGAAGAACTTAGTAGAAACGTTATCAAAAAAGTTGGAAATACTTTGCACTCGAGTTAAATGTATAAGCTGTAAGAGGTTGGAAAGCAATGTTGAGAAAATCTCGTACTACTTATTCGATGAAAATTCTGAAACATAAAATATTGAAGACCTTTCAATTTATCGGTATGATACTTGTGACCAAGAACAGAATAACCAAAGATATTTCACGTTTCTGTTCTCCTTTATTACCTTGCAAAAGAATTCTCTTCTTCCAACTAAATTCACCAAAATAAATATCCTATTTTCATCTTATTTAACACTCCATAAAGAATCCTCGAACATCTAAAACGGATAATATCCTCGAAGCCCACCTGGGCAATCAAATATCGATACTCCACATTTCACATCGCAACCCAATTATCACCACCCCGTGCGTGCCGATACATCAAAACCATTCTCTACGGCACAATAAAAACTGAGTTTTCTTCGGGATTAAAACGAAGCTTCCAATCGCGCGGACGTGCGGGATTGTTCCAATAAGGCGGGCAATCCGACTTATATTTTTTTTCCAGCGGTCGCCTAGCCAGATTGAAATGGAAATACTCGAACTTTGATGGCACGGGTGTCGCACGTCGGAAGCACGAAGAAGAGGAGGAAACGCGGTGAGTCGCGAAACCTGCGAAACGGCCGCGCCCGACAGACAAATTGCATTAAATCTCCATTCGCGGCGCGTGGAAAATATTGACGCCGTAGAGCAGCCCCTTTCGCGTAAATATTGATACTCTGCGAATGAATCGTACCGGTTGCATCTTTCATGTGATCGCCGCTTTCGTTCTCAGTTCGTTTGCTCTCCTGAATGGAAAATAAACTGGAGAAGAAACGAACGAACTGTGGTCTAGAAGCATATTCGTATAGAGTCGTAGTTCTCTTCTTTGCAGACGTCGTGAGCTTTTCGGTATCTTTATGTCCCTCGTAAAGCATTCACCGTTCAAACTGTCTACATCTACTTGTCTTATTTGCCTGTTTCAAAAGAGGATTACCAGTTTGTTTGTCTCTCTACAGGTCTGTGTGAGTGTGCGTGTGTGTTAAGGCTTGAATATTCGATGTATGAGAAACGTAGTTGAAGAATAGTATATAGAAGTGACAATTGACAAATTGGTGGTAATAATAAAGAATTAATTTGAGGGATGCTGTTCCAAGATAGTTTGGTATCGTGAAGCGTACGCGAAGGATTACTTGTACTACGATGAATTGAAAATAATTATCTTGCGATTTGTAATGAGACAAAGTGGTAATTAGATCTTTGTCGATAAATTGGAAATTTGAACGAGAGGATAGGTCAAGCGGATCTAAATCGAATGACTCTGTACAACGAACGCTACTATAGCAATCAATGTATTTGGGACAATGTAACTGAATTGAATGACACTCTAGAATGAATGCAACTTAATTGCTCAATTTTCTGCGCGTTAAAATCTTTTAACAGATACGTTATCGTATAATAAAATGATACCGAATATTTGAAAGTCTTCTAACATATTATCGCAATATATTTTCTATTTTTAATAAACTCGTGTAATAAGGTCAAATAACTTTCGTAAGTTCGTCGCTGGTTTTTTTTTATTAATTTCAATTTACCAGAATGTTGTAATGTATAAATTGAATTAGAAGAGAAAATAAAAGTTCTTTCTTCACGAACATGAAACATTCTTGAGAAAAGGATTGTCTGACCTAAATAAAAGTGATCTATTATTAACACCCTGAAGAGGTCTGAAATAATTTGATGTTCACCTTTCGTGACTGCAAACTTACACGTGAGTTTCATCCTTTTATCTGTGATCTGTTTAAAGTAATTACGATAACAGACGGCACACTACGCAAAGTAATTTGCAGAAAGATGTATCACGGCCGATATAATGCGCGAAAAATGGCAGAATAATTTGTCTACGTTTTCATACCCCCTCGAATATTAAGTAGTTATCAATCTGTTCTGATATTTCCATTTTATATGATACTTGATTTCGCATTACGTATCTAACGATAATTCTTTTCCCAAGTTCTCCTAAGTTTCTAAATCTTTAAGATTCTTAAAGATGTAAGACGACAGTTCCAGAAAATTACATTAGTATTGCTACAGTAATTATTTCTTAATTCTCTAGAGTAACATCTCCCATCACCTTTTCTTCCACTTTTGAGTATAATTTCCTAAGGAGGTATAAGAAAAATTCATCAGAAGTAGAGCCTGCTTGAAGTATTCGGTCATTTTTACTTCTACATCATATTTTATTCATCAAGGTATGATTGATTGCCTTGATTTATAAGGGTTCGTTCGAAAAAGGGCTTCGGTTAACTGTTATCCTCTCTGGTGAGCAGACTGATCTAATCAGCCGAAATGATCTAATCGAGAAAGTACCGAACTTTTTCTTGTTCAACATAAAAACATACCAGTAAAAAAGATCTATATGTATTCGATTAATTGATATGTCTCGATTAATTGATCACTGTTGAATCTTCAAAGTAAGTTCAAGTCAAATTATAGCAAGAGAAGACAATGCTTTTACATTTAACAATAGTTTTCCACTAATTCAGTGTTTTAAAATTCTACTATGATAATATTAACATTCGAGAATTTTAATACCGTTTTTTAAAGTTATTCAACTTTTTCTTTCCGTATCTTTCACTCTGTTCTTGAATATCTTACTATTATATTATTATTTCATTCGTCTTATATACCATTATACTATCGTTGTTCATATCGTTCATCAATATTAACACGACACTAAATTGAAAAATAAGGATTCGCCTCAAGTATGTTATTTTTCTTTTACCATCCTTCTACCATGCAATATATCTTTCAGAAACAGATATCTCAATAAACCGATGATATTGCAATTTGGCTATTTCAGTGGAAGAAGGTGATGGCCCGTACCACGCGCTCGCGACGAAAAATGGCGAATACGACTGATGCTCCCTCGCCTGCGAGCAGCCTTTTGTCGTCCACCACGACGACCCCGTTCACCAGCCCGACATCGACAAGCTACTCCACCGACGGCTATACCTTCAATTACAGCGGCCTTCCCAGCCTAGGTGGTTACTCATTGGAGGATTTGAATTACACGGAACTCTGGGTGGACGTATGGAATAGCACCGAGGCCAGTAACGTGACTGAGAGGTTAAATACCACTGTACTGTCATCGGGAGCAGGCTACTGCGACGAATGGGAGGCAGCGCAACACAAACTCTTCCAAGTAAACTCTCTTCTTCTTTCTTATAAACGTAGCATAGATTAAGTTTACAGGAATTCTTTAGATATTGTGTCAATTATGAATAGATCCGATAGATCGATATTCTATTCGTACTATATTCGATTAAAAATTGACTTTAAGACAGTCGTTGAAAGAACTAATAACAGTCTAATTAAATTATCTGATTGATCATGTATCACACAGTGATAACGAAAATGGGGATAAATTTAGAGTAGTACTCGTTTATGCGTTGCTGATCAATAGCACCATCACCATCTTTATCGTCACTTTATTCAACGGGCAATGGATTTAAGCGATACGTGAAAACGAATCGAGCAACGAGAACTATTTATCAACTGGACGAGTTTTGGAAACTATAGCGATATTTTTCAAGCTTTCATCGGCGTCGCTCAGAATATAAGAAAAATTGCAAGTTCATAATTTCTCATTCGCTGTACGTTTTAAGACACTTTTATAGCGTTTAACTAATTAGAAAAGCAACAAAAGGAAAAACAAACCAAGGAAAACGTACAAACTATTATCGTTTCGTGATTACAACCCCATACATTTCCTACATGAATTTCTTCGTTAAAAAAAAAAAAAAAAAAAAAAAAAAAAAAGCCATGGAACAAGTCTTCGACAGTTTGATGAAAAAAGAACTCGAGAAATCGTAGCTTCCATCTAGACAGTAGATTCCGTCCAACTAGGGTGGTCTCCAGACGGTCACTTGAATTTTCTCGGAACGAGACGAGGCAATCTTGCCGGCTGATGGATTCTCACGGGGAAACCGTTTCGATTTACCTTTTGCCAGGCGGCGAATCTGTTCTTCGCAGCGGCGTTCCTGGTGCCGCGTTCTTTCAAGGCTTCAGTACTGGCACTGCGCACCTTTCTCACGGCTGGCTTCATGCTGGCCGCTCTCTGGGCTGGAATTACCATATGCGCCCTGGACGCGATGTTATGGTGTCTGGCTCTCGGCCTTCTGAACGGAATCCATTCGCTTATACTAGCCTGTCGATTTCTGCCTCCCGCGCTCAGTCCCGAGCTGGCTGAGCTCTATCTGAAACTCTTTAAGCCGTACAAGGTCAGCAAGAAACACTTCCAGGAGCTGGCCAAGGAGGCAAGGATATTAAAGCTGGACTCCGGTCAGACGTATGCGACAGAAGGCGTCACGCCCGCCGACGAACGACTATCGATACTGTTACGTGGCAAGTGAGTATTACGCGACCGTGTCTGTAAAATTCGCGAGTGTTTGGAAACTTACAGTAGAAAACTTTTGCATACATATATGAATGTATACACGAAGAAAGGAACAACTCCAAATTAGTCTCCAGCTCCTTATCTCTCCCTATATGTCTCAAATTATTGCTTCGGTTTTTGAAATATGTAAACTTTGCGATTTTATAACTTCACTGTATCTCTTCCACCGATCATATGTTCAGAATTTACCGAAAGATAAAATCGAATCAATAGATAACGCCCTTTTGCCAGTGTTCGATCTCTTCTGGAAGATCAAACACCGGCAAAATTACGCAGACTATTCACCCCTCGCCCCTCGGTGAAACCTTCTCGAATTCTGGCACCCTCCGGAAGTGGTTCGCGAGAAGTTTGCGTCTCTCATTTCGTACTCTTCCGTATCTTGTTTATATTGCTGGTACAAAACAGCCTCTAGCTTTATATAGTAACAGTAGCTTCCGAAGAAACGTCGAAACGTCAGTGTGTTTAACGAATGGTTCTGTGGAGTTCAGGTTGAAGGTGACCTGCGACGGAACACACTTGCATTACATCAAAGCTTATCAGTTCGTCGACTCGCCGGAATGGGAGGCCATGCACGAGAACATCGACGACGTCTTCCAAGTGACGATTCGAGCGGAGGAGTCTAGCACGTACATCTGTTGGACCAGGCTGAAGTTGCTCAGGGTACTCAGGCATAGGCCCCTGCTCAAGGTCGTCCTCAACACCCTCATCGGTAAGGACATTACGTCCAAGTTGTACGCCCTTAACGAGCAGCTCGCTGGTGTCGCCGCGGCCAGTGAGACAACCACGTCGAATCCTTACAGGGGCGTCGCGAGAAGTCTTAGCGTCGACGCTGTAAACACTGAAACTGCCGGAAGAGTACGATCCACGACGTGGAAGGCACAGAGGAGGCACAGTAATCCGCGTAGCGACAGTAAGTTTCTTCGTTCCTCCTTTTCTATCCAATCGTTTGTTAAAGAGGGGATGCGATATCTGAAGACAGAGCACGTTAATTACCGGATGGGAAGTTTGTCGTTTGACAAATGAGAGAAAATCGTCGGAAGTATTGGAAATTTGTTTATCAGGTAGATTTTTCAGTTTCGTTACGGTAGATTTGATGATTTCACGCGTTTCGCGTTACGTTAAACGATAATACGAAAAGTATGGTTTTGCATGATCATCGAAGCGAAGTGAAATATTATTCGATCCAGCTATACTTCATCCTAATCGACGTGTAACAAACGCGCGCCATCGAGCATCCCGGGGCTGAAAGGATTAATTCAAGCTTCATTTCCCAAAGTGAAACCACCGTCATCTAATCGGCCGCAGAAAAACACGTTTCTCGAAATAGAACTGCACGATCACCATTCTCAATTATGCTCTCGGTGAATCCAGATCATCGAACAATCCACATATTCACTCCCCGACTGTCGAATCTCGTAGACAGTGACTGATTTTCGTTGAACACACAGTCATTCGGTCGATCAATATGAAATAGCAATTAGTTGACTGACACATTGGGAGTGGTGACAAGGATCGAAATGAATTGTCCACAGGGAGTTCGCCATCCCGGTACTCGCACCAATACTGGGCGCCCGTGGTGGCAAATCACTTTCCGCCGAATTCGCCGTTCACCCAGGGTCAAAGCCTCGGGTACACGTTACTGCCGCAGGGTGTTCAGTTTTCGCCACCGCCACGGGCACCCTTTCTGTCGCATCAGCCGTTGACGCGACAGCGTAGCGGTGGCACGAGCGGCGATTACACCCTGCTACCTCAGACACCGAAGCTCGAGAGGAAACGTTCGAAAAAAGGGACGAGAGAGGTGAGTAGTAGTCGTATAGCGAGCACTCACGCTGAATTACCATCGCCTTTCTCTTCGAAATGGGATGTCTAGAGCGTCGCCAGTGGTCATTACTTGTGAGTGGAAGATCGTACCGGATGATGTTGCATTTTTTGCGTTCGAGTTTCTAACGTCGAACGCGGGCTATTTTGTTTCATACAATGTACGTGGAAGTGGGATTATTTCGTTTTTCGTTTTGTCCATTTTCAGTTGGGATTAAAATGTTGGCGTTGAATTTTTTCAATATCGACGTTACACGGTAATTTGGGAATGCTTGATTGATTCTCTTATTATTTTTAGGTACATTCGTGTGTTTCCATTTAAACGTATAGAAAAGTTTTTACTCGACAGAAAATTGATCGCGAAACGTAAATTTGACAATCTGCTAAAACTTTTTCAATTAGCTTCCTTTGAAATACAAATAAAACATACAAATTTCATTCGATAGTGTTCATAATTAAAGTATTGGTAATTGGATCGTTATAAAGAGTTGGTTGAGAAATGCAACGCTATTAACACAGCGCTAGTAGAATTACTCCGAATTGATCAGACGATACACGGCTGATTCCATAGAACGATTAGAAGGACCGTAGAATTTCACTAAATTAGAGCAAATTAATTTCTTGTTTATAGTACGTTTTAAAAAAACAAGTAAAGATTTACTATAATTAAAGTATTGGTAATTGGATCGTTATAAAGAGTTGGTTGAGAAATGCAACGCTATTAACACAGCGCTAGTAGAATTACTCTGAATTGATCAGACGATACACGGCTGATTCCATAGAACGATTAGAAGGACCGTAGAATTTCACTAAATTAGAGCAAATTAATTTCTTGTTTATAGTACGTTTTAAAAAAACAAGTAAAGATTTACTATAATTAAAGTATTGGTAATTGGATCGTTATAAAGAGTTGATTGAGAAATGCAACGCTATTAACACAGCGCTAGTAGAATTACTCTGAATTGATCAGACGATACACGGTTGATTCCATAGAACGATTAGAAGGACCGTAGAATTTCACTAAATTAGAGCAAATTAATTTCTTAAGTTTATAGTACGTTTTAAAAAAACAAGTAAAGATTTACTATAATTAAAGTATTGGTAATTGGATCGTTATAAAGAGTTGATTGAGAAATGCAACGCTATTAACACAGCGCTAGTAGAATTACTCTGAATTGATCAGACGATACACGGTTGATTCCATAGAACGATTAGAAGGACCGTAGAATTTCACTAAATTAGAGCAAATTAATTTCTTAAGTTTATAGTACGTTTTAAAAAAACAAGTAAAGATTTACTCGAATTCTAACGTTATCTACAAAAATATTACGTTATAGTTCAATTTGTAACAATATTTCTAATCACCTCTCAGTCTTCCAACTTGATCCACCCCCACTAGTTTTCGTTGTCACTGAAAACTACGTTCAGTGACTGTAACGTAGCGCAGCGACTGCACTGAAACTTTCATGATACTATTATTCAGCAATCCGTACGTGTTTTTATCCATAACTCCTGTTTATCTGGTTTCACGCGGCTATACAACCAGACTTCTGCAGTCGATGCGACTTTCGGTTGTCTGTTCCATTTCACATTGCGAATGATTAAGCGTACATTTGCGAACACGGGCGAGCGTAGCCCGTTCGTCTTCAACCGGAACGTGGAAACCCAGAAGTATCTGCGTCCACGATATAAATCGCCAGGCGGGAATCGGGACAAAAAGCTCGACGAATATATCGCTACAGAAAAACTCAATTACCGCGCGTACTCGAACCAGAAAAGCGAACCTATATTAAGTTAGCATCGGCTTCGTTTCAGCAGCGCCTCAGGCTAGATGACTTTATTCTTAAGCCGCGCACAAAAAAGAAGAAAAAAAGGTAACAAAATAAAAAGAAACCCGACTGTTGTCCACTTGTGAATGGAGCAGCTGTCTCGTAAAAATAAAAGGCTAAAAGAGAGAACACTTCAAGTCACGAGTGTCAGAAAACTAGCTTCCTTCGCACGAACAAATGGTGCGACGTTGGATGCACGTCTCGTTCTCTTTTTACTCACGTTTTCCTCGTTTCAGCAGGGCAAATTTGGCTAATCGACCGTTTCATCCGGAATATTTTTCCGTCGAATGCTTCCTTTCCGTTTCAACTGAATTTTGTGAATTAATTTTCTACCATTTTCTCTAGAATCTTCGATGTAGTTACGATAGCTCGCTCGTTTTTAAAACGTTATTGAACGCGATGCAAAACTCGGAAACAGGCAACAGGCAGCAGTGACGAAAAATCTTCATTTATAATCGGTCGCGTGCATCGATTACTTAATGTCTCTTGATTTCAAATTCAGAGGTGACGATTCGAGAAAATTATCCAATTTACAAAGGAGTCGTTTTCAAACGAACCACTCCACTAATCATCACTGCAAATAAAGTAATTCAAGGATCGTGCACGGTAAATTCATGAAAGTTCCTCAGCCGTGCACGATAACATTATGTTTGTGAGCGGCGTAATCGTTTTGTAACAACGAGCGCGATTCAGAGTCACCATTCATCATCGTTCTCCTCTCGGCTGGTTTGCACGATACAAAGGGGGACAAGAGAAGTTTGAATAACGCGAAATAATGCTTACGTAATTGCACAGAGGTTCGTCGCTACGCTTAGATTCACGTAAATAGGATACTTAGAAGGAGTCGCGCCAACCGTAAATCCAATTGGGTATCCAGGCAAAAGTTATACAAGAAAATTGCATGTCTGATTCGTTGCACGCACATCAACCTTGTTAGATGAAATATTCGTACGATAATGAGATTAAGATAATCTTCTCGGTAGAAATAGGGACGTGCTTCCTCTATGTAAACTAATATACACCATCGTCTATAATTTTATTCCTTTACTCGCGTCTCATGAAAATTTCAGAGAATATCTATCATTCGAACAGCACACAGAAAAGAAGACAAATTCTCCTTTGCTATATTCTTTTATTTTTATATCACCCCAAAAAAATTTGCAACGAACCGATGCATGATCGCAACGCTGACCTTTTGTGACCTAATAAAATGCCCACACGGTTCCCTTATTGGTTTTTCATGAATTACACGGCTTTTGTCCTGCGAAAGTTGGAATGTTTCGTCAATGAAATGTCACGGAATGGTTGATAACCGAGGAAATTTGTCCCGTGATAACAATGCGAACGATGAAAAAGATTAATAAGGGAGCAGAGATTGTCGCGTGTTAGTACAAATGTTAAGAATGACAGTATCGCGTGTGACGCGTGAATATTTCAGTCGCTCGTGTGCCTCACGTTCTTAACAAGTTTCGTACGATGCATTAAGCAGTACAAGAAGCCTGAAACCGAGCGGTGTAATTTTTAAGAAAACCCCGCGGCTAATTAGCGTCGTTGTCGTGCCTCGTTTCACCGTCAGCCAGGTCTTTTAATTAGTCTGGCTAATTCACTTTGACAGGTGTGAAAATAGTTGTCGTGCGAGTGGGCCTTGAATCACAAGATTGATAGAAGAAGAGACGAAAAGTAGCGAAGGTAGAAATCGACGCAATTTAAGAAAAATAGTTACAAATTTAAACGCAGATCTGTATTTTATGTGGTGGCAGCGAATTATCTTTCAACGAGACAATTATAAAAAAATATACTAGGTACGACTTTCGTATTACAGTATCGCTATAAAAACGTACTTATCATCTAAAAATGACAAATTTCCTTGGCCATTTTGGGACAATCACGATAATGCTACCAAGCTCCTTTGGCTTCTATCTTTGACCTTTTCGTACGCCTCCTTAGTAACACGCCTTTTAGTCTTACGAGGCACGTGTTCGGTAACTACTAGACCTTAATGCCTTTTTGGTTGAAAACCGTTTTAAGGTCTAGGCTACGCTGCTAAGAATTTGCAGTCTTAGTTCTCGGAAATAATGGAAAGTTTTCTGTCAGTATCGTAAAATCCTAGAAATTTCAGATCTTCGACTAATTCAAGAACGTAATGAACTCAGGACACGCTTCAATGGGCTCTAAATAATAATGTAATCGAATGCAACGCAATTTCTAATTCGATTCACTTGGATAACCGCTTTACGACGTACTGCACATATTCGGAAACACTTAACAGCTATGTTATGCAAATCTAATCACAGAGGCATTTAGGTCGTTAGTGTACGGATCTGTCGCGGAACGTAACGCTTAATTTGTAGCTGTTACCGCAGAGGCCACTTAAATTTCACTTATTCCAACGAAAGGAAACCTTTTTATCGTCAATTGCAGTTGATAGGTTGTAGATTTTCGGAATATTCGTATGCAAATCGCGTTTTCGTAACCTTACAATCGTTACGTATTTCATTCGCGACGGAGGAAGAGAGTAACACGAAGCTAAAACTGAACTACATTTCAAACTATTTACTTTCTTTTTGAAAACGATTTACATACAACGTATGTAATTCTAGCTGAATACTTAATTTCAATATTACATTGTCCAAATACTTTCGTCTGATTTCTTTGATTTTCAGAAACCTTATTTCAGCTAACTCTCGTGGTTGTCTTTTACTCGAACGAATTCAAACGTTCACACCCGTGCCAAGTCGCAAGCCAGCTCGACGTCATACACGAACTGACCAGCCATTTTTCTCCCGTAGTAGCCACACATTACCTAATCGTTCTCTTTTCTGAATTATTCCAGGTAACTTTCGAGACGCCCGTATGACGGTCGCTCGACGGGGAGGGCCCTGCAAGCGTACCACTTCTGTCGCTATCGCCTCAGCGTTCCGCCTAGCCCCGTCGAGATCTCATAAACGCGAACCATCTATCACGGTTCGTTCTGTGAAGCACGTCGCCGCCGTCGTCCGGCTACTAACATAGCACGGCCTATCCAGCAGCAGCCGCCAGAGTGTCGTGTGGCCGCATGGTCGCGTGACGCGGATCCAGACAGACAGACACGGACGACAATGAACGCTCGAGCGCAGTTTGTGCATCTATCTGTGTGTATGTGTATGCGCGCGCGTGTCTGTAAGCATATATGTGCAAATGTGTGTATGAATGTGTGCGCGCGTCGATGCTCTGTGAACATTCGCGGAACTTCGTTTACGCGAACCGCGAACTTCGAAACGAACGCGTGTTCCACTCGTCGAGTACTGTAATCGACGAAGACGCGCGACGGTCTGACCATGTTCATATCCCGCAAGTGCTACCTACGCCTTACACGTAACTGATACACGCAGAGCCACGTAACACGTGCACAATAAAATACCTAAGCAAAATATAAGCCGTGTGTTCGCTATTGATCGTGGTGAAAGGAGTTTACATGGTGTTCCTCGACGCACGAGTGGCCGGTGTCGCGAAACGCGTCTGTTCTCCTTCCACTTTTTCCTCTGCTAATTCTTCCGCTACTTCTTCTTCTTCTTCTTCTTCTTCTTCTCCTGATTCTTCTTCTTCTTCTTCTTCTTCTCCTACATCGAGAAAACGGTGTTCGAAAGAAAGAAGAAGTTAACGTCGTTGGAAACGAAGGTTCGTCAGGAAGTTACGAAAGACTTGACCAAAAAGCGTGCTGGAAAACTGGAACGAAGAGAAAAGTTTCGTGAGCAGGTGATGAAAGGTGAGAGAGAAATCGAAGGA
This sequence comes from Bombus campestris, assembly GCA_905333015.3. Classification (NCBI taxonomy): domain Eukaryota; kingdom Metazoa; phylum Arthropoda; class Insecta; order Hymenoptera; family Apidae; genus Bombus; species Bombus campestris. The sequence continues at coordinate 2,482,444 of HG995149.1, forward strand.
AGGATAGGCTGCTTGGTAACTCGAATTACACGCTCGTTGAAACATCGAATCCTTCGATCAAGTCTGAAAAGGATGGATCACGAAGTGGAAGGGAGAAATTGAGAAGATAGAGTTTGTGCTTTACATTCGCACAGAAAACCAAGGAAGTAGCTGTTCCGCGATCGTCCAACGGTTTCTAGTCCTCCACCTAAACTTTTATGGCCACGCACGCGTTCAATTTTCGCTACCAACTCGCGGCCGCTGTTCAAACGCTTCTTCTTTTCCTCCTTCCGCTCGCAAACGGAATTTATTTCAACGTTCGTTCACACGCGAGTGATGTTCCACGTTGTGATCATTGTGGAAGGGCACCCGGGGAAATTCCACGCGTTTGCTAGTTTTCGCTCGAAAAGGATCGCCGACAGCGAATACGCAGAAATTCCTACGGAACCATCCAAACATGATTTAAAAATGAAAAATAGATTATAATTGTATACTTGTGACGGGCGTTGCCGCTGTGTACACCCTTACATCGACTGTGATTATAATGGATATAATTATTAAGTCTTTCAGAGGTTGCCGAATAAATACACGGTACAGAAACTCGTTGCGGAACAGGTTAACAAGCGCAGGATTACCTGAGAGTCCTCGAGTTCGGTAAGTTTAGACGTCTCGCGATTGCCACTGGTTACCCAGTTGAAGTGGAATTTTTAATAATTCATCGTTTCCACGTGTTTGCTAAAATTGATAGAAAGTATCGTATAAATATGGATTGGGGCATTCGCTCTCGTTCTACGATGCAATAACGGCTTACGAATTTTTCTTTCTCTCGAGTCGTTCAGCGCAACAGTGTCGATCCAATAATTCGTTTCATTAAGCAGTCAAGCTTTTTCTTTCTCGCGAAATCGAATTTCACATGGTTAGGCAGGCAATGGAATCGAACGAACCATTGAATTTCCAAAGCGAGTTCATTTAGTTTCCCGTTGAAAAAGAAGCAATTAATTTCCTTTGGACGAGCGATCGGCTCGGCGATTCGCCCTACCACAGATTCGTTGGCTGACGCGTCTGAACTACGATATCGATCTCTCGAGGACGCCAACTGTAGGCAAAATCGGATAAGAAATGAAAACCGAGAAAAGAAAAAAAAAGAAAAAAAAAAACAGGGAAAATGCGATACGCCGAGAACGCAACGCAGAATTTCGAGTTACAGAGCAGAGATTATGGCCGCTCCTGGGATGATCGAAAAAAAGTAATCGAACGTGCACAGAGAAACCGGCGAAAGGGAAGAAACAAAGGTAACGTCATCAATAGCAGCAACACAATAACGAGGAACAAGTTGAATGAGAGAAAAAGGAGAGAACGAATTAAAAGAAGAAGAAAGAACAACAAGAGTTCGTGCAAAAGGGTAGAACGAAGAAAAGAGAACGAGCGTAATCTCCAGATGTAACGCAATAAGTGCTTCGTTAAAATGAAGAAAAAACCTGCAATAAAGTGCTTCGAAAATAAACCAAAAAAAAAAAAAGATAAAATAAAATAAAAGTAAAGTAAAATCGTAGTTGATTATCGAGAGGGTTAACAGAGCAGAGTTATGGTTTAAGGCGAACCTAAGATTAAAAATTATAACGTACGCGTCGCGCGAGGATACAAAAAGATAAAATATAAAGTAAAAACAGATATAAAATAGAGCACGTGTAGTAGAGGGAAAGGGACGAATATTAAAACAAAATAAAAAAATTTGAAGAAAATAAAACAATGTGTGTTTGTATGTTTCTATGTTTATATAATCCCCGCGTGTGAGAGCGAGGCCGTAGAGAATCTAATAAGACGCACAAACAATTTAAACGAACGATCTAAAAAATAGAAAATAGAAAAGAACGTGGGATAGGAAATGAGACGAACGAAAAGAGAAGGAAGAGAGAGATGAATGAAAACGGTAGTGAAACGAAGAACGCACGTGTGATGTGAGAAAAAGTAGTGACAGTCGTGTTGGCACAGGTAACCGAAAGCAGGTGCGTATGTTTGATGTAACGACGATCGAGCAACCCGTTACGTTTGTTGCAAACGTGTCTTGTTGCGTCGAGAATTTTAACGCGTGTAGTAGTCGTTGTTCTTGGGCTACGTTCGTTGGAAAATATATCGTGGCTGATAGACCGATGTTGTAAAGCGAACGATGTGTTTGAACGTGGAACATATGTTGCAGTTGATAGTCACTGCCGTAGAAATTGTGAATATATTATCGATAGTGTAAATTTAGAGAGATATTGGATCGACCAGAAGCGAGTTTGGGATTAGACGTCATGTTTGAAATATTTCAACGAAATTATTAGAAATCAGAGTAAGACGATGAATGAAGTTTATGGAGAAAAAGGTATAAAAATTCCCATTAGCCAAAGCGTGTGAATTATTATTAATTATATCGATATTTATTTTTCTTTCTTACGACAATTTTTGCTTATTTCTAGGATATTTAATTTAGCGAGGCGTTCACGTTAAATTTGGCATGCTAATAATCGTTACACGAATTTAAATCTAAATTAAAATTAAAATGTCATTCGCAAACATATTTATAAAGGTTGGTAATTATAGTATATTTAAAAAAGTTCATATATGGTTTTACAAACAAACTTTGACAATGCCATTAGGATAATAATAAATTCACGATACAACGAAATTTAAGATAATAGATAATCCCAAACTTGCGAAAGATAGCATAAGGATTGACGATTAAAAAATTTCTTTTTATTGCTAGTTATTTCTCAAAATGACACGAACGATAATATTTTTTTAATAACTGTAAATAACACGAACGAAATCACGTTTTACTCGTTATGAATGAAAATGTACCTGTTTTAAGCTATCGTGAAATGGTATTTATCTCTCTAGATTTACTACCAGCTTCAAATAACGTTTAATAATATCAATGTTTCGTCTATTTTCATTCGCCGTATTTTTGACAAAAAAAAAAAAAAAACAAACACCAGTTAGCCATGTTATATGAAATATAATTTGCGATTAATATATCTTGTTAGCAAAATTAAACATTATTTACAGTGCGACGTAGAATTTTATTAAAATCACCGCAAGAACTCGCTTCGCAGCAAACAACGCATCAACTAATTGTTTATATATATACGATAATTTGTTGTATCAATTTTTGGAAAAGGACCGAAGTTCGACCAGGTAAGTCATGCAATACTGATTACAGAATCCAAAAATATCTGAACTCTAATCTCTAAATATCGAAATTATCAATAAACGAAGGAAACTCCGTACTTGTTTTCTATCAAATTCTTTCTATTTTTATAACAAATAATTAACCTTGTACGTTGCGCTACTACAATCATCGATGAACGATATAATGAAACACACGTATAAAGAAATTAGGATAGTCATTAGAAAGAAAAGGAAAGGCCTCTTTGAGCTTTGGATCGTAGTCGCTTCTCGAACAGTTTTTATCGCTATCGTATATTCTTGATATTTAATCACGTAAAGAGACTAACGAGTTGTCGATCGATCGTGATCGATTAGTGTCACTATCAAATACATACATAGTATCGTAATATATAGTTTCTATGACAATACGTAAGTGGTAGAGATTCTCGAAAAAAATCCAATTTCTTCGTGGCCGTGTAAAACACAGCGATCATAGAACATATTTACATATTGACGCGCTTATATTTTTATATATGTATAGTAAGAAGAATCGTAAAATAGCATCGTTATAGCGTATTGTACATAAGAGACAGTATTACGTATCGTGGTTAATGGCGTTCCAGCGTTTCTTCGGAATTTTCGAACGCGTTGGCCAAATAGCTGAAAATACTCCAAATACTCCAAATATTCGAATATTCATCACGTAGATCGCTGAGCGTTGTTCTCATATGAAATTGTACGGTTTCGATTATTTTGCTAAATAATAGCGTTAGTTCTTTGTCTGGCATCGTATTTTATTTACTCCGTTCAAAACGTGCTTTTGTTTCGTCATATGGGATTGTTCGACTTTGTGCTTTTTCGCAGGAATAAATTTGATGGGAAATTGTTTGATAACATATTACGGCTACAAGCAGCCCGTAAATTTTGCAATGAAAAATTGGTGTTATCGATATTTGCATATTAAACTTAAAATTAGCTCACAATAAACATTATCCAATTGTTTGAATATCATTCGAGATTATGAAGTTTTATTAAAATTTCAGATTAATTTACATAAATGTCTAGTTCACAATAGAACACGGTTAATATTTGAGTAAAATATTTTAGTTTTACTAAAGAAACGTTTATGTTTCTTAAGATTATTGCTCTGAGAAAATAATACTTTCGAACTGCAGATTGTATTTAATAGCCATTCAACAAGTTACATTATTTCGATTAAAATTTGCTAAGCTGACACTTGTCGCTGCTTTCTAGACAAAGTACCTTATAACAGACAATTGACTTGTTGAAAATACTGGATATTGCCAGTCAAAGAATTAATATTGGCTACAGAAACCAAGACGGCGTCGATGGTATTAGTAGTAGCGGATTGTACAAGTCAGACGTGGCTCGGAGCCGTCAGATTCTAAAATATCTCTGTTTTATTTCTTGCTGTTTCTGTTTGCCGAATTTCAGAGGAAGTGGAAATAAAAATCATCCGGATTAAATATTAATATACATAATATATAGACCTGTACATTTCATTTCCAGTAAAAAATTATTAACTTTTGCGTTAAATTAGGATCGCAGGAAATAGAAAATGAATGTTACTAATGAAATTGTTTTAGTTTATTGGGATTAAAAGTTTAAATTATACTTCATTATATTTCTTTTTTTTTTATAAAAAATGTATAAGCTAAATTACATCATTTCAGAATTCGAAATACCCAGTTTTACATTGAATAAAATTACAATGAAATTTAATACTTTTCGCTCAATGTACTTACAACGTCCCATTTGTCGGTATAATATCTCCAGTGTTTTACTCGTTTTGCTAACAAGAAGAACGTTAATAACAGAAATGTCACGGAGCATTTTTATCATTGTAGAATTTTCCACTATCGAGGGATATTTTAATCGATAACGATACCTACAATTTCTTTTATGTGAATCACCCTTGCAAATCCTCATATTTGTCGTATGTTTCGCTATTATCATCCAAACAGCAATCGAAACGTATGATAAAAGAGAGAATTAATTAGCGTTCTGTTTGATTCGACGAATTCAGAGGACCTTCGAGTATTCTCATCTGCACCGGTATTATCCATCTAGAAATTATACGCGTGTTCCACTGAAACAACGATCTCTCTTCGATTCCACGAATTTCCAAGAACGTTACGCTTTGATCTCTCGCTTATAGGCAGAGAATTCGTACAGCAGATAATCGTTCCCTTTTACCTTTACGACATACGCTATCGCTCAAATGTATCCAAACATTTGATTCTTAACAAGACGATTCAGACGATTCGTGTTAGACGTGAAAATCCTTTTATATAAAATTTTCTCTTTTGTTACCATCAAATGAATAAAAATGAGATAATTTATCTGTTGATTCAATCATTAGTTAACAAATATTTAAAAAATAAATAAATACAAAAATATAAAAGAAAAAAATAAATATAAAATAAATAAATAAATAAATAAATTACAAATCGATCAAGTGTCCGAATATTTGCAAGCGGTAGCATAAATCTGACGTTAGAAGATCCTGAAAATCGTACAAAAATGATGGACGTCGAAGAACGTAAACAGCAATTATAACATCGTGTAACGAGGTACATAGCGTCGGACACGCGTTCTATGTGTCCTGGTTCCTTGAATTCGTCGATATTGGCATGAAACCAGCTGAGCGGCGAACGTCTGGCTAGATTTTAGGCCGAGTTATTTACATACGAATGGAGACTGAACCGAATGCATTTGCCAAACATTTTTTTTCTTCCACAACCCCACGCTCGATATTTTCGACATCCGCAGACCCGGTTGTACAGTATGTCTCGTATAATGTGAACAAGAATGCATTTGGAGATGAGAGGGGACAGCTGGTGATTCATGGGACGCGTGTCGTGTCGAATCGTTAATCGTTTAGCCGATAATACTGTTTCCGGTCAATACGCACGAAAATCGTAATTAATGCCTGAAATGTGCGGAATTTTGATGCGCCCTGTAACTCTATTTCAAAGTGCGCAACGATGCACGAACGTTCCGGCGAATTCTCAAAATATTTAATATTGGGAAAATGTGGCACGTTTATGGAGCTTAATTCGCATGTTTTCAAGCGATGCAGATGGTTATAAATGACGTGATAGAAATTCACTGACCGTTTCCCGCCTTTGATAATTTTAGACATTTTTCACTGTTACAACTAGATGATACGGCGCCTTTTTTATTTCGTCATAATTTCGATGTGCCAATTTTCTTCGCCCTTGGCATGAATTTTTGAAATATCTCAAACGTTTATTCTATTTTAACTGATATTTTTACGTTGATACGTTGGAAAAGTTTACACAGGAATTTAAGAGAAATTTGCAGGATATAAATTTTCGTAAAAATAGGAATTTTATCGAATAATAAACGGACCGTTCCTTGCAGTGGCTTTCACGAACCTTTTCTCTGTAGATTTTGATCTGTTATGCCTGAAAATACAAAGATTCGAGGTTTCCACGCTCGAGTAGCCACAAAAGATTACTGGAGGCGACAAGATCATAGCGTTCCCGTTCGGCGCAAAAAATATGGTCCGAATCAATAGAAAAGAATTCAGCTCGAATAATGTTTCCTCGGTCCGGTAATCGGGAGGAACGTTGTTTTAATCGCAATCAAGTACGACAAGAAGACATCGATAATCGTATCGAGTGTCAGGTGTTAGTTCATCCTTTGTGTACTTTTCCTACCGACGATCCTCATCGATTTTCGATTATCTCCGTTTTCATCATGAATATTCCTAAAAGGATTGGCGCGAACCGATGGTTAACGAACGCGAAGAAAAGTGGCCGAAGGTTTTTGCACGAAAATGAACCGTTTCCAGAACGTTTCGTGAGAAAATTCAAGCCTTTAATTCTTCACGCAAATCAACCGATTTATGTATCACTTTGAATTACAAAATTCGGCCTAGTTCAGCGTGCCGTGTTCGATTTGAATTATTTATTACCATTTCAATTAATTACGAGAAGAAACACCAGCTGTACCTGTCGCAACGAGGGATAATTTTCCAATGTATTGGAAATAAATTCCAACCATTCAGCTAACGAAAATGTCTCTAAATAATGAAAAATTGCGATTAAAATGTTAATGATCGTTTTATATTATGTTAAACATAAACGTAATATAATTCGAAATCCGAGATATTATAATTTCCACAAAGATTCATGGGATTTTCAACATAATGTAAGATGAATAGGTCAACTAAATCTCCTTAAGAAGGAACCACAAGTTATATCGAGCCGAAGCATAAATTCTTGTCATCGTTACTCCATTATTTACGAAAAATGTATACCTATCGTAAAATTCAAAAGCTGGGGAAAACAACTTCAGTTCGACATCGCATACCCGGCACAAAACTCAGTAAAATTTGACCTCTCTTTATCTCTTCCATACCATGTCGCAACCGAGATTTTGTCAAAAAGCGGTCTTGCCAAAAGTGTGACATTCGTTTAAGCGAAATCGTATTTTCCGACGAAGCGTAGCGTTTACCGTAGAGAACGAGAGCCCGAAGAGTATCTTTTTCCACGTTGCTTCGCGTTATCCGTAGAACAGCGAACAGGAACAGCGTGCAAAAAATAATTGGGAGCGATACGAGAATATGCGAATAGAAAGAAAGAACGAACGAGAATAAGACAGCAAAAAAACAAAGAAAAAAAAAACAAAAAAAGAACGAGAAGAAAGAAAAGACCGAACGATGATGAATGGCAACAACAGCACTGTATATTATTGCAATTATTTATTATTACGACATGTTCGTTGATTATTATGTTAGAAATAAAAACTACATTGAGAAACTGGCCGAGTAAAGTGAATTTCTAATGGGACAAACCCTCGAAATATTTCCATTTTTCCCCGAGATCTCCCTTGTTCATCCCACTCTGACATTTATTCTGCCCCTATCGTTTCATTCTCCGGCCCCTTTCGCTCTCTATAGTCACGGAAACAACGAAGTGGGAACGCGAGGGCACTCGAGCCGGAAGAAAAGCGGAACAAGAGACGAGGACGCGGCTGAAGGCTCCGCTTCGAAACACAATATTTGCTGTTTCTTCATCGCCCACCCACTCAAGAACGATTCCACGAGTTTTCGAGTGCTCGATCGCTGGTATTAGATTCACCATGCTCGAAACAGAGAGTATTCGCTCGTTTCGCAGAATTATTCGAAGGGTAAAAGCTCGGACTAAAGAGAAGAACTTTCGAAGAGGGTCGAGTCATTCGGCAAATGAATACATATTCATCCCGAGCCATTTCACTCTTTCAAATCGTTGTTTCATATCCTTCCTCGATATTTCTTCCTGCGCGGAAGATAGATTTGACATTTGTGAAAATATATTCAGTACGATGATACGTATTTAAAAAAATTTAATGTTTCTCTGCGTTAGAGATTTACAAACAATGACAGCTTCCAGAATATTCGCGGAATTTCTGATAATTCAGAGACAGTGACGGTGTTAAGTTTAGCTTCATAAACTTGTTATCCTTTGTAAACTTGTTAATTATCGTACAGCTATTGTCACCTAATTCTCTTCTCCTTTGGTTCCCTTTTTTTTTGCTGTAGTACACTTTTTGTAGAATCAACGGATTTTTAATTAATTGCTAAATGCACGTTTCATTGAGCAATCAGAAAGATCCTGTTTATCCGAAACAATGCGTTGGGAAAGGGTGGCACGGACAAAAATCAATATTTCGTATTGTTTAAAGGCTCCTACCGCAGACCCGTGCCATTCAGGTGGCATTTATTCTCTCGTCTACCATTTACTGATAAACGGTTCTAGACAAAAGACTGAAAGTAAATTTCGCGTGTCTTTTCGTAGTTGAAATAATATCTCGATAAATATTGGAACAGTAATATGTAGGATAGCGATAGACTTCATAAATAACAATAATTTATTTTTATTCTATCTGCCCCTCTATAAAGAACAGATATTTCTTTTCGTTTCCTCGTTCATTCCCTCTGTTCGGGAAATACCTTATTGTCCTGTGCTTTTTCGTATTGTATGGCAGGTATTTAATTTATGCGTTCCGCTAAAAGTCTCGTTTTTGCGTGAGGAACGATCGAAAAGAAATTACAGTAAACACAACAAACAAATTTATTTCTTCGCTTTTGACTTTAATAGTACGTTCCACTATTATATATAACTGACTTAATAAATAGCTAAAGATGTAACAATATTTTATTAAACAATAATTTAATTTTAAGCTCAATAGAAATACCGTTTTAAATACAAATCAGAATTTCTAAATTCGTTTCTGTCGAATATTTTCAAAATGAGGTGTTGGTGCCCAATATTCCGTTGATTGTGGCACGGGTGTTGTTAAATTTCCATACGTTCTTGGTAATGGTGGTAAATTTACTTCGGTGGTATTCGTTTTATCTACAATTTCTATATTTTTGTCACTGTCCGATCTTGATATTTTGATATGCAGTTTGGGATTTTCACCTTTGACCATCTGCAATCATTAAAAAGACGTACTGACATAATAACAATCGAAAACGAACAAAATCTATAAGTAAATTATTAATTTCGAGTTACAGCTATAATCCTCTGAAGTATATACTTGCAAATGCCAATTCAAATTTTCGTCATGCCGATTCGATACATTTACACGACACACCAGAATTACGAGCATACGTTGAAATTTTCAATTACGATAAATACGTCTGTTTTTCTCGTATCACGATTCCAATTAAACACTTACCACTCGTCTTGTTCATCGTTGTCTCATTTCTAATAAGAGATTTTTCAAATAAAATTCTCTAATCTACGTTTCACATAATAACGTAATAAATGATTTTACAATGATTTAGTATACACCGACCTCACATTCTATATATATACGTGCTGATATTATATACGTATAAAATAATAATTTTATATACAGTTTAATTTTAGTTTCACCTTATTTCAAATTTCTCACAAAGTTTTTGTATATGTTTCATTTTTACTTATACGCATAATTTTTCGAATTTTAAATATCTCCGTATTAAAATTTGCATTTGGATATTTTTATATTAAAATTCGCATTTTAATATTCCTGTACCAATACTAATCATATTTTAATACTTTCGCATTGAAATTATTTGAATTACGACAAAATGACTTTTTACTACTAAATCACTTTCCTACGTGTTTCTAGATGGAACATTTAACTCGTACATAATACATATATACATATTTTGCGATTTTTACCTTTATTTGCATCTTTTTGTTATTAACGTTCACCACTTTTGTTTCAACGTCATCTTCATCCTCGATATAATCATTTTCAATAGTGTACACAGGTATAGAAATTCTTTCGTAATTCCTTTTCCGTTTTTCATAATTATCGTCTTCGAATGTATCTTCTCCTTTAGGCAATTGTATCACGATGGTGTAAGGATGATGATTTTCGGCGCGTCCATCAAAATCGTCTCTCGTAGAAGCATATCTGAAACGTCTGTTTATTGCTCTAGCGACTCTCAAAACGAAGGAAATTTTAATTATGAGCCATGATAAATCTGTTAGTGAACTGTTCTACAAATAACTTGCGATCTAGTTTTCAATCCAATTACCAAAAACCAGACGTTTCGAGTCGAATCACTCGAGCCTAAATCAAATTAATCTTGCACAATTTTATAATTAAATTTAACGCCAAAAATATCGAAATTTCCCACTCTCCCTTCCTGCGATTGTCCAGCACGTGACGCAGTCGATAAATCTACGACGTCGAACCGACAAATTAAACCGGGGATTTTGTAAAGTGGCACAGACAATGCGCCGTTTATTGACATCCGGGTTTATGCTTTTGGGCATGTGGTCATTAAAACGCGGAAAATTAATACAACTGTCAATAATTGAAATTTAATGAATTCTACGATCGTCGATCATCTTAATTTTCAGAATATACCTCACGTATCTTTTATCTTAAATTTTATTTTTATTAATTGTACTTTTTACGTTATACATGTAACGCCCAATTCAGAATAAATAGTAATCGGAATATGAAATTCCTAACTGAACGAAGCGAACTAAATTCGCTATTAAATAATACTGCATAAATAAAGAAAAAATACATAAGAATACGATCTTCGTATCGCGCAACTCAGTACTCACTCCGTACCTATTATAACTTGGTCTTCGAGAATAATGGTCTTCCGGTGATATCCTCTTAGAATGGTAGAACTTGGATGATTTGTGATCCGCGTACGATCGAGGCCGCCACCATGGTCTACGTTGATAGTACTTGTACGGCCTGATTAGTTTGTAACCATCTCCCATTTCGATAATTTCGAACAGCAACGTGAAAAGTGCAACTAGAAAACAGCGCTAGTGAAGCAACAAATTATTGATTTTATACGATTCAGAAAATAATCGAACGAGATAAAAACGTATCCTCTTACAAGTCTTTTATTAATTTTTAGTCTTTTTTTTTTCATAATTTATTAATATATTGTAGCTGAAATTTAACGACGTTCCTAACTTCGAATTTGAGTTATTTGTCGTTTACGTTATTACAATCTAACTGACATTATTCGAGAAATTATTGTACGATTTACTATTCTTTCTTCGGTGATATAGTATGCAATTATGTCACACGTCAAACCGTATTATACAATCTCCGTGTTTCAAGTTATCGAGTTGTCTGCATACAATCAGTTTCACAATTTCGATCCTATTGATAGTCCTTGACGTTTCTATCAATTTCGACAATAGAACAGCGTCGTGACAACGCGTTATGATAAACGTGAATGATGAGAATCGCCAGATACTGTTTTATTATACCCCGAAAATGCGTTACGAGACCAATGGGGAAGAAGACAGAGGTACGCACGTTGCGCCTCTCGTATACGTGATCGCAGCTCCATTCAGAAAATTAATCAATGTGCCAACGTGACATAAATATTTCATGAAACTCGACATAGTAAATTGTAACGTAATTAGTACTCACCCGTATAAGTATATTCATTTTCGAAATTAAGAAACTCCACTTTGTACAATTACCCCGTTGCACTATTATATTTATTCGAATAAAGTTTGCGATTTAAAATAACATAGCCGAATTTGGCGATCGTACAAACACGTGTGCACTTCGCCACTTTCGAGCGATTCGAGTTCTATCGTTCACTGTGATCGAAGAGAACGGACACAAATTGCGAGGCGAAGCGTCGTTTCATGCATTTCTGCACAGAATAACGAATCGTCGATGATTCCGTTCACGAGGCAACGTCCATGTGCGTCGTCACATGACTCGAAAGTTTTCATCCGCTAAACTTTCTTTTATATTTTTCCCCACTCTGTCGCAATTACGCGTATGCCGACTACGCGAGAGAAAATTCTGATCCGATGGTCCATTCGTTTCTTACTTGATACCCCTTTTTTTTTATCTGTACTAAATCTCAGGCAACACGGACAGAAGTGGTAACCTGTGTTGAACGAAGCGATGCTCGTTAGCTACGTTTCTCCATCGGTCGCGTTGTCGCTTTCATTCCATTCATTCGCGTGGAACAGCGACGAGAAGAAGATGCTTTATCGTACGCTAAATACTTTCTAGTTTCCTTTTTTATGTTTTTTTTTCTTTTTTTTGCTACGTTATTTACACTATGTTCGATACTTCCTAGTTTTTCTTCTCTCTCCTTCTTCTTCTCTTTTTCCTATATTATTTACGAACGAATCAAACGCTCGCATGATTTATTAATAGACGGTAGATGTTTTTAATTATTTTGTAAATTATCTTTCATCAACAACGAACGTGGATTTGCTGAGAATTTCTATTGTCAAGATTTATTTAAATTCAGTTCAACGATAAAAGGTAGAAGCCATCGTTTTTTTCGTGGAAACTAATTGGTTGAAATAAAAGCTTAGAGATAAATGAAGTTGTAGATTCTTAGAGAATAAAATACATAATTATTTACAGATAATTTCTTTACGTTTATACGAGTCATCATGTAGAATCTTCTATTGTCGAGCACCTATTGTCCATTCTATTCCGTCGCTACGAATCGCTATTCGCCATTCTATTCTATCGTCTATTGTCACGAGGACCCTATTGTCAACAAGTCTCTATTATCCCGATGCTCTTACTCTTTTCTAAATATTTCCTGGTGTAAAAACTTCCTTGCATTCGTTAATATATTATCATTTTCTAAACATCGATATTGGTCAACCTTACAATTCCTATCGTTGAAATATTTTCAAGATGATTTTCTAGACGCGCGTTTCATTAATATAACTATTATGATACAAATACGTACCTAGTGATTAAATTAGTTAATATTAATTAAAATTGAACGCAAACGTGCTTAGTACATTTTGATAATGAATTCTCTTTAAACTAATAGATCGCTCTACTGTATGTAATTAACATGCGATTAAGGACTCAATAATTAACGAATTTCTTCTGAAAGTATTGATCGTTGTGGCGTGTAATATTCATGTAGAAGATTAAAATCACGTAAAACGTCGTTGGAAATATAAATTAAAAAATTACATGCCACAAGTATACCTCTGCATTTTTCATTAACTCTGCTTTTATGCACGAATATTTTATAACATGCCTTTTAAATAAAATAGAACTACCAAGATAACATTTAATTACGCAATACGTTAACACGATATTAATTTAATTTTTCAGAGAATCAATATTTCTGTTTGTACGACGATTTTCATTGTGTCGCAGCAAGCATACGTTTCACAATTGCTATAATATTTATGAAATAAAACAAGTTAAATATTCATAGCTCATATTCTATCTCATATTTAATATGAGATATCATATCTACCAGATATTTAAATATGCAAAAACACACGGGATACGTGGAAATATAAATATTAATTTATCTAAAATAAAGCATTTATATCATTTAGGCAATGAAACAAATCTCTACTTGTATTTCATTTCATTATTAATAGTGTTGGTCAAAATAGAAATTTTCCTAAACATTCTATTAACGGTATCATCTTAATACTAATAAAATGTATATTGTATTACCTTAATACTGTTACTAACACATCTTGTTAGACATTGTTACAACAAGATTGGAACAGGATAAGCCTAAACCGGATGTCGGTCTACCCAAACTTGTCCGCCACAGTCACTTATTCTCGTGCATACACACATACGCACGTCCACACGCCTCGTCTCCGTTGTCTGGTATCGTCTTCGATATTTCACGAAAACCGACTTTAATACCGAGGAACTGCACGGATAATAAAAGGATCAGTGAGAACTGGGACGACGCCAGTGCCAAAAAGTTTGATAGGTTTGAGAGAATTGAAGATACCATATCGCAATGCCGGTAAATCCAAAAACATTGAGCGAACGGAAGTAGTAATCCTGACCGACGAAGTTTTACGATTCCTGAACTATTTGTGAAACATACACTGTCATGATCGTTGCAAATGATACTCGTAATCGTAATCGATATACAACTAAGCAAGATCACCACGATTTTTATAAAAGTTTGCCAGCTAGTAAGCTATTACGATCGCTGTAACAATAGAAATTTTAGTTTTGTTAATATCTAATCGCGTAACTATAGAGAAATTTCTAGATAAAAAGCGATCCGGTCAACAGATTAAATCGCAATCGCGTTTTAGATTGAGAGGACAAGGAAAACGAGAAAGGATATATTTATTATAAAATGAATTAAGAAGAAAGAAACGAGAAACGGTGAGAGATTTGAAGAAACTCAAAGGCAAGGCGGACGAAAGGAAGAAAAGAGGCGATCAGAGCGGAAAAGAAAAATTGTCTGCTAGTGACGACACCTTTCGTGAACGCTACATTACCGTCATATTGTTCAAAACTGTGTTGTACTAAAGGAAAGATGGGACAGTTTATCGTAAGGGACCTAATTTGGACGTTACGCTAAAGGCACGGAACAGCTTTAAAACCACGTGGAAAGTAAATGGACGGAGAGACTGCTTTCTTCTGGAGAGAAGAGCAAATGAGGACAACCATAAAAATGCTTAGGAGAAGCTTGTGAAGCAAAACCAGTGTATGCAGAGATACGTACGCAAACTTGCTGGTGAATGCAATAACGTATAAATATATCTCGTTCGTGAAATCGAAATATTGTTTGAACGACAAACTTATAATTTTTCTTAAAAAGATTTTAATCGCCTTAAATGTATACGCGTAGAAGTATACAATTTTCTTTTAAATAAAAGCATCGATTCATTAAAATATAACAATTTCTAGTACTTGGGAGAATAACTGTAAGAACATAAGGAAGCTACAAGTTAGACGATTCTTTTTTTTTTTTTTTTACATGTTTTATTTAACCACGTGTGAGGTTTCAAGAGACAACTACAATGACTTGGATCGTTCGTCACTCACAAGGTACATTACATACAAATATGTGCATCCATATAAAATATGGGGAATGATATGTGCATTTAATTCGAAACACAATCGACAGGAAAATGTAACGCTGATTAACAATTTCTGGAAGCATACTATAGATCAAGTGTTAACAAACGCTTTCTCAACTTCCTTTTACAACGATTCCTATCATTTTTCTCCGCAGTAACGTTAAATTGTACCGTTCTCCATTAGATACAAACAATGATACTCGGTCCTTTTTTTTTTTAACCTAAGAATAAATTAAAAATTCGCTTAAAATAGCGTATAGGATAAGTTCAGTCTTTGTTAAATTTGTTTCGTACATTACACGACGTTTCGAACGAAAATTAACTTTTAAGTACATTCGTTAAGAAGAAAAGGTATAAGAATTAAGTAAATCAAAATAAGCACATCAAATTTGTGTTAACTTATTTTCCCCAAACGCGAAATATGGTGCCTGATCACGCGATATTAAGCG
This sequence comes from Bombus campestris, assembly GCA_905333015.3. Lineage (NCBI taxonomy): Eukaryota > Metazoa > Arthropoda > Insecta > Hymenoptera > Apidae > Bombus > Bombus campestris. Next base: position 2,498,387 of record HG995149.1, read on the forward strand.
CGAAACGAAACAAAACAAAATCATAAACGGCAATTGTCGTTCGCTTTTACACGAACGTCTTCACATTTTCAATTACGTGGCACTGTAATAAAGTCGACGCAAACACGTTTCGACGTTCACAGCGAAATCAATGTGAATTATATTATGAAAAACATACCACGTTCGAGAATCGGAATACAATTCGATGAAACGACGACGAAGAAAGTACTTTTAATACGACGATAATCGAAGGATGCGAATGTAACGTTAATTCGAGAGGAATTCGACGAGTTTGTAGAAATATGGAAAAATTGGAACGTTTGTTTTCGTTGATATAGCGTTTAAAAAGCGGTACAAATAGTCGTATAAATAATTGTACTATCAAAGCTTTGAAAGAAGCATATCTGTATCTTTTCACGTTTCGGATCAAAGTAGTTGATAGACATAGAGATTGTTAGGTTGCTTATGTAAGTACCATTTACAGTAGACATATACAGAATCGCAATAAGATTTAACAAAGAATTATATAATTTAAAAGAATAAAGAGAATCAAACAAATTTGATGAAAAATTGTTGCTTCAGAAATGGAAATAACTTGAGATTTTTCAAATTGAAGAGATACAAGAAAAATTTGATTTATATACAAATTAAATGGTACCTTATGCAAAAGTATCTAGGTGACTTATTAACAATTGTAGACAGGAGAGTGTCGCTTACTGTCCAATTTACATCATCTTACTGCGATTCTGTCTGTGTATCATTTATGGTAAATTCAACCCTTTGCATTCGCGATATACTAATGACAACCTAACTTGTCTTGTGTCAGAGTGACAGAAATGCGACAACATATCGTATACGTGTCATAATATGTGTCGGCTAGGTCTGAAGATAATACATCGCGTGTGATATACTGTATCTTCGTATAACGTTTATATTACACGACGTGCCAAGATATTTTATTATTTAAAATACCTTGAAAAATGTATCACGGACTCGTGTTACAGTCTTCCAGTTTTTATATCTCGATCTCGGTCTCGTTTCAAGAAATAAAAATAGCATCCAATGTTTTGAGGCAAATTTTGCCATCAAATAGATGTGTGAAATTCTTTATATTAACAACGATTCTTTCATATCTCTTTCGCAAACTTAAAAATATTACCTAGGTTTTTAAATAAAAAAAGTAATTGAATCAAATATGATTTAAAGAACGTAGAGAAATTAAATCGAGCACGACCAAGAATATGAAGATTAAATAATTTTCTATGAAATAAAATTTTAGTATTTCATATAAATATCGCCATAATATATTAATCGTAATCATTTAATTGTAATCATTAAAGCAATCGGCAAAGTGCAAAGGGTTCACACTCATTATCAGACTCGTCTCTAATATTTGCTCTTCGCTAAATGAAATCATAGCGTGTAAAGTATGAAGATTCCCACGAATATTCAGCTCCTTACGAGGAACAATTTTCCTATTTCACAATTGTCTAACTTTCATAAGTTTTAATTTACGCTTGGAAAATTTCATTTTCACCGTTTACGTGCCACCCAGCAAACTAATTGTTTCTTTGGTTTATTATATATTTGTTCGCGATATTTCTCATCGGTGTTGCGATCGATAATTTTGGTCACGAGAGAATAAGATTCTGTCGATACAATGACAGAAACTATAAAGTTTCAACGCTCGTATAAAATCCCAAGCACAAAATTTCTTATTCGACCACCGAACGTTGAAACTTTTCTCGCGTATCTTAGCTATAATTCGTGATACTTTCTTAGGAGCGACTTTTACCTAGAACATCACCAATGTCGTTACCGAAACCTGTTATTCACGGATAATTACATTCATCAACCGTCTTTTAATAGCTGAAAGAACAACATTGTCCGAAAGCCTTTAAAAATAAAATACGAACTTTCACCGATGATTTTGATTGATCATTCACCATGATGTGTTTTATGTACGATTCTTAAATTAATCAGAAACTAAACGAGTTATTTTATAGCTATCAAAACTAATACTATGAGATTCCTTTATATATTAAATTCACGGAACGCAAATTATACGCAAGTTTCCATTTTATATTCCAAAAACGATATGTAAAAGAATTTATTATTAGATAAGAGCATAGCAAGTAAAAGATATAACAATAATTTCCTTCATATTGTAATAATTGATAAATAACAATCGTTATTACTGCTAAATTATACCGTGTACTGTATAGTTAAAATTCTTTACAATGTCGCTTTTAAAATGTAAACTGAAAATCTATTTGTTCGGAAACTCTTGCACATTGCCGTATGTTCAAACAAACGCAACGATTCGTGTTATAAAATAAACGATATACAGGGTGGTTGGTAACTGGTGGTACAAGCGGAAAGGGGGTGATTCTACGCGAAAAAATAAGTCGAAAATATAGAATAAACATTTTTCGTTCGAGGCTTTGTTTTCGAGAAAATCGACTTTGAATTTTTGCTCGGTACGCGTGCACTTTATCGCGTCTCGTTATAACGGATTATGTATTTCTCGAAGGAAATGTAACGTCAGCAGCATATTTCGATTTCTTACAAAACAAACTACCGGAATTATTAGAAGATGTATCGCTGAGAACTAGAGGAAGTTTAATTTTTCAACAAGACGGTGCACCGTCACATTTTAGTCGTCGTGCGAGAGATTTTTTATACCAACATTACCAAGGCTGGATTGGTCGTGCTGGAACAATAGCTTGACCACCACGCTCTCCTGACTTAACTCCGCTTGACTTTTATTTATGGAGCCATATTAAATCAATTGTCTATTCTGAAGAAATCGCGAGTTGCGAGCAATCGAAAGAAAAGATTATCATAGCCTTTCATACTTTAAAACAATCGAATACGTTGGAAAGTGTTCATAGAAATTTAATTAGAAGAGCAGAAGTATGTGTTCGGCAGAATGGGCAACATTTTCAGCAATTTTTGTAATAATAAACTTTATGATTACTTCATATTATTTCATTATGTATTCCTAATTTTCCGTTACGGCAAAAACAAGCTTAAACTGCGATAATATCCATCGAGACAACGATCTACAGTGAGATCCGTTATAACGAGACGCGATAAAGTGCACGCGTACCGAGCGAAAATTCAAAGTCGATTTTCTCGAAAACAAAGCCTCGAACGAAAAATGTTTATTCTATATTTTCGACTTCTTTTTTCGCGTAGAATCACCCCCTTTCCGTTTGTACCACCAGTTACCAACCACCCTGTATATTACATTGTCCGAAAAGTTTCTTTCGTTTCATAGATGAACAACAATTTCTGTTTTATATTACTTTATTGAATTACGTGTGATCCATTTCCTTCTATTTCTATTATTATGTTCCTGCATAATTCAATAAACTAATATAAAACAAAAAACATTGTCCGTTTATTATTTCCTTATAAAACAGAAAGAAACATTTCGGACAACCTAATACATAACTTCCTTGTCAATACGAATCTTCGATTTTACAGTACCAATTTCAATAAATTCCAGGTCTCGAATTATATGTTTCTAGTAGTTTCGTGAAACGAGTGTATGAAAAATAAAAATGCTTTCGTAATAGGACCGGACAGAGGTAACACACGCGCTCCATTCTGTCCTTTCTTTAGTGATCCTAGAGGACATCTTTGGCTGTCTGTTCGAAAGATTTACTGTTACGTCGGGAATATATCGTGTCTACTATGAAATGTAGCACTACGCGTTGGTTTCTTGTAGCTCGGTGCAGTCGGTGGGTTTCACCTCGAGCCACCAATCGTTAGGATAGTGATATTTTTGCAATTCGATGCCTCCTCTAGGGACAGGTATTAATCGACTACCGAACAGTTTCGCCGGTAAGGGAGGAATTATAAGCCGAGGTGGAAAACATTGTAGACTGGGGGAAAATTCGCAGTCCGGAGGCAACACCCTTCTTGTCCAACCTACTCTTCTTACCATTCGTGTCTGCAGAAAAAGAAAGAAATTATTATTTCAAGCGTAACATAGTTTGAACTTGTTTCTTAATTCGAATGTATGCGTTGTATAGCTGAAATGTAAACTACTTTGGTATAGTTAGATAATTCTTTTTTAAAACAAATTGATTATTGTAGGCAAGCTTGAAGAATTTAGTTATTTAATGAAATTCTAAGAGTCGAATTCTTGACATTTTGAACGCTCAATGTTTTAAACAACGCTCGTATTCTAAACAGAAAATATTAATTCTATTCGCTGTAAACTTAATTTCATCATTAGAACTTTTACTTTTGCGTCATAGTTGGGTATAGTAAAAGATGAAATATAATTGTTCGCTATGCTGTGTCAGAACGAAAAACATTTGAAATAACCTTAATATCTTGATGCTCTAGATTCTTGTCCTTCTATGCTGCAAAACGATCTTTAAAAGTTTATATCGTACGTACTAAAGCTGAGCAATGTTAATAAAAGAAAGTTCAACGGTTTATTGCCGAAAATAATGCCAAACGATAACTTTCTGTTGTCCTAGTTGTCAGATATGTAAAACACATCTCGTAAACCGTAGGTGATGTTCACGCAGTTTGGAGTTTACAACTCGTAACCAGACATCGTCATTAACATACGAATCTGATATTTTGTGAGAAACAAAATTGTTCGCATATAGCAAAGTAACGTAGCTTCTAACATACTTGTTGGCATACAACTTTCAAGTATCTCGTATCCTTGTCCCTTGTAAATGTTCTATTTCATGAAATAAATTACGGTATTCGTTTGGCAGAAAATGATTTATACAAAAAAATCTGTAGCTGTTTCAGTTATATTCTTGTACTAACCGCATATTCTACGTTTGCATCACTGAAACGTACAAAACGAAAACATAGTAATAAAACTTACCACAGCATCCTTCTCGAAGACGACGACCTCCACCTTGGGTGCATCGTCGCCGACCCCGTGTTCCTGGATTCGATACACACCGGCCGCGTGCAGGTATGTAGCGCTCAAAGCAGCTTGACGGAATGCTTTCGTGATTAGGACATCGTCTCTGAGAGTGTCGACCAAGCAAAGCTCGACCTTACGTGCCCATGGCAAGGCACGACCGATTCGAACTTGACCCCAGAGTCCTCCGAAGCACAGAAAGTGCACGATGCTCAGTTTCGCTAGCACTAAGTGGACCCTAATGGAGTCACACACGACAAAAGAGTTGAACGAACGATAGCTTGGTGAAACTCGTGACGAGAGAAAACCGTGCCTAGTGAAAGTTTCGCTTTAGTCACGCAGACGAATTTGACGGTTCGTCACCTCGTGATTGAAGCGAACTTTCGGTGATCATAGCTCGGCTCCATTTGATCGTGCAGCGAGCTATAAAATTGTTAGAGAACGTGCAGATAATTGTTGGTGAAATTGAGGAATAATTGAAAGCAGAATTGCTCGGTCTATCGGTATACCGGTCAGTGGGATTGTTTATACGGAGAAATATACGTTCATGAACATATAAATATTTTATACAAATAATTACAGTGTAAGAGAAACAAATAGAAGTGGAAATCGTGTTATAGAAAATCATATATATCGTGTATATGTGATTGTTCCTAGCGAAAAAGTTAGTTAGGATCAAAGGTAAATAAAAGAGTAGTTTATTTAAGCAAATCGTTGTAACAAAAGTGGGAGACAACATTCTGGTATCTTTGAAATCACAGTTGCTAGTAAAACACAGGATTAACTAATTAGTTAACGTGCTTATCATTGTAAGCATTAGAGCGATTACACATAATATAGGCAATAATTTAAGCAAGTAGTAGAGGATCGCAGAACAAACTAGCATGCCAGCACAAAGGAGAATTAACCCACGTGTTCAGACGTGAACTTATCTACAGTCAGTAACTAGAACTCAATCGTATGGACCTGTAGGTAAGTTCGTGTAGCTTCTCCGTGAATTCCTCCGGCACGCTGCACGGTTGCTGAGGTGTCTCTTGCCGACTGAGGCTGTACCAGAACAGCATGATCATAAGAAACAGCGCCGCGAACGCTTGTAGCGGAGTGATATGAAATCGTCTGCGGGACCAAAAGCTCATGCTGGTAACCTTAAACATAAAGGAGCGTCGTCGTAAGCTCAAGCGTTCGTCGTTAGAATCAACGGAATCTCGACGATTAAAATAAACGCAACTGTTCATCCACGATCAACCATCGAGAAAGAAATCTTTCGATCGAACAAAGTCACAAACGATCCTAACACCCCGGACCCAACATCGTGACGACTAATCGTTGCGTAATTGCGAGGAACGACGCGAGCAAAGGCATCGCGACGCTACGAGATCGTGCAGCGACGTGTGTAAACTCGACGTAAAACGGACGCATGGCCTCGCGTATCCACTAGGTCCGTCCAAATTCACGTTCTCCCGACACTGCTTTTTTTATCACCCTTGTCGCGCACCACCATCACCGAATATTTGCGATTTCGCCGTAACTAACCCCCACTATCCACTTTGTACGCGGAATGCCCGCTAGAACCGGCAACGTTGCAACCAATCGATTTTCCTACCTTACCGACGTGCAGTTCTTGATCGGTGGCGCCACAGCTGGACCGATTGATCAGACTGTTCGCGCTCTATCCAGCGGCAAGATGCCCCTGTGATTCTCTCAACTGGAATTTCGATCTATTATCCACTCGACACGGGGAAAAGTAGAGTACGAAAATAAATGCACCGACGTGCTTGCTCCGGTTTCTTTCATGGGAGGAGAGAAGTTTATCATTTTGATGGGTGGCTCGTCGAAGAATCTAAGTTAACCGATGCGGGAAAGGGAAACGCGGCAAACGTTGGAGACTTTTGCGGCGTCGCGGTTCGCACGTGACTGTACCAGAAATAGTTTTTCGCCTTTGGAATCTTAACGGATCGACGCCGTGCAGATTTCCGTATTCCTTTTTCACTCTGTTCCCCCCTTTTCCTTTGTTTCTTTTTGTTTCGTACGTACAGGTCTTTGTACAAAGAAAAATTCACAGGGCAGGGGGTTGATCTCACAGTTGCATAATTCGACGATGAGAACTCTATATTGAAATAGGGAACTTCGCAATGCATTTGACATAATAAAATATTCGCAGGATAGTTTCATTTGTACGAAGCTGTATCGGAATATTAATTGGTACATAATTCAGTATTTCAATAATTCTCTATAATGCACATTGTAGTACATTTATAAACGGCCGATAGTCGTGTGGGGTCAAATATGTTTGACCAGAATGGTAAAATGAATGTGTAATATTACAGGGATCATGCTCGTACGCGAAATACCAGACAGATCAAGCAGAACGAAACGAAATTTCATATATGGCGAAGTTTAAGCAAAAAGTTGCGATGGAAGCTATTAAACACGGATGCACGGAATAGGTGGTGTATTACGTGTGCGCAATTCTTGCGCACGAGAATACCGTTACAAAGATAAACGTCGGTTTAATGGAATATTTGCCCCTGCGCCTGTCATAAAGAAACTATGCATTCTTTCAAGTACACTGTGACTCTGCATTTTTATTGTACCTTTTCCTTATACGCCTCCGCGTAAGAATTCAAATTCTTCGCTTTATCCCTTAATGTACTGCTTTATGTTTCAGTATATCTTGTATCATGCTACATTTAATACTTAATTCAAACGATGTTAGACAGTCGCTGTAATTCCTTTTACAAATATTTTATAAAACACAAAGAAAAACTATCCAAACTTTATTTTGTACTTTCTACATACGCTCTAATCTTTTCTATTAATTTGTTTCTTCGTATTAGCACGATTTACACTGTTCGTTCTTATTTATCAATTGAACTAATTTTGCATGGATCGTAATAACAATACCAAATATAAGATCAACGTTGCGGGTTCTTAACGAGGTGTTAATCGTTGTTAGTCTTCCCATTGCTGTTTAAAATTATCAGTTAATTACAAGCTGGTTTTCGAAAATATCTTCGGAAAGAAATTTCCTCATTGACAGTTGCTGCGAAGGGTCGTTACACCATTTAAGGATGACTAGCGTTCGCAAATTCGTCAACGCGGGAACGGGTTTAAAAATAAGACGTAGCCTCGAAAATGTGGCGCGTCTATTGGCGTTTCTGCTCATTAAGATAATTGAGTGGGTTCAAGGCTTTGCCGCGATAACTCATTCAGAAGCGTCGTTCCCTCGGAAAAAGTAAATACAAAGAAAAGGAAAGTGTACAAGAGGCTACGTGTTCGCTGAATGTGTTCCACCGAACGAGTAACAAAACTACCGGATAATTCATCGTGTTCGCGTTGGCAATTTGATTCTCTTCCTACTACTCGTTTAAGTACGTCACCGTAATAAATGGTCACGTACAAATTTAATTTTTCCTACATGCAAACTTCAATTTAATCTTAAACAAAAACCTGAACATTAATCTTCGGAAAAGCAAGCGAGGTATTGTAATTACAAAGATCTGTCGGTCGAACTTAATCGTCCATGAGGCCTGCTCATTCACGTGCGCGTATTTTTCCGCGCTTTGTTGAAACGTTATTATTAATTTCGGTTCCCCGGAACCGGGAGGAGCCCTCCGTTCACCGAATTCAAGCGTTTCTTCGTGCCGTAAGCGGACGTGAAAAGAAAAATTGCGGCGAATGTCGTGGAACCGGGCGGGACCTTAAAACAAACGTTTCGACGACGCGCTTTTCTCTCCTTCTAATTTTATCTCGCCGCCTCCCTCCGTGCTGCTTAGCCGTGTATTTTCGTAACACGTGTCACCTACGTATAAGCACCTTATCTCCGTGGTTAACGAACACACGAGTGTACTTGGCGATCTTTCGAACACGTGTACGAGCTCATCCTTCTTGTTTCGGTTCTAATGCTTCGCTTGCTCCACCTTTCTCAAACGAGTTTGCGCCTGACGCGAGGTTAAACGATCTGCCCGTTGTTAGAACCGCCATTGTTGCAACGTTGTTGTTGAAGATCGAGTAGTACGTGAAAATTACGATGTATAAGAGAAACTGTATAAAGTAACTGTGCAACTTGTGAACGCGAAACCGAAAAGAAAATGGAAAGATGGAAAAAAGAGGAGGTACAAGTACGAGACAAAACTAGTTGTATCTCATAGGTCCGTGTAAAATCGAGCAAGTTAATGGTCCCTATCCTGTCCATCGACGAAAAGAAAAGAAAAACGCAACCGAGACCCGCGCGGAATCGCGAAGGTTTATACGTGTCGATTGATTGGCGCATTCCATTTTAAACGTCGTGGCGTTTCCTCTCGCGCAGCTAATCGTCGCTTCGATTTTCTCTGGCGACATAACAGCCAGCCATGTTTTTCCCTGATAATGAACTCCGGTAATCTCGACTGTTGTCGAGTGGTTCGCTCTTTGTACGATGCCGACCGTGTAGAAAGTTCGTTGGTTTTTAGCAAACGATGCAAAATACGGAATAAAATTGCGATCTTAAACGGCCGGCAGCTTAAGAAATCGTAAAAATAGTTTGCTCGGGTGAAAAACGATAAAGGTCGGGGCAATTTTAATGACGCGTAAATCATCGTGCCCGTTCGCAAAGCGAATTATTAGAAGGACCGAAATTCACAGGAATATTTCGAATTTATCCTACCGATGAATTCGATAAATGCCTATCGGATATTGACGCGGCAGTAATTAACCCCTCGGGAACATCGACGTTTCGAACGTCAAAACGCTGTTATTCCATTGCGAGTCGTTTTACGCATCGTGCGTCGAGAACATTCCTCTCATTCGATAATTAGTTGTGTAATAAAAATATGACGCGGTGCCTTTATAAAGATAAAACGATGAAAGCCTTTTTATCTGAATAAATGAGATATCATATACCCTAAATTATAGTAATTTTCTATAAATACTCGAATCTCACCATCACTATGAATGTCAGAGTTTGAAAGAGAGATGGTATTTTTAATTTTTAAATCGACCATGTCGTCACACTAAATTGAACTACACATAGGGTGGTTCGTAATTCACACTACGCGTGGGTTCATTCCATGTGTCTTTGAAATATGACGAGAAAATCAAGAGGAATATGAAAAATTGCGTTTAAGCGTTCGTTAAAAAAAAAAAAAAACGAGTGCAAGAATTAGTTGCTTCGTTTCAGGCTGTTCGCACGTGGATGGATACCGTGAAATTTAACAGTGTCGAGAACAAAAGAGAATTGGAAAGGAACCGGATAAGATTACCGGCGCCACGATAAATCCGTTGTCCTGGGATACCTTAACGACATTGTTGTCGCGTTTGACTTTAGCTGGCTATAAAATTCGGACCTGGTTTAATGCGAAATAAATGAACAAATTCTCAAGATGCCGCGTGTGGTCAACCGAAGCCCGAACTCGCGCAACGGTCAACCGTTTTACGAGCTATAAACCTTTTTTCGCTATTGTATCGAGAAAGTTGGTACGGAGCGCGTACGCCTGTAATTCGCTTCTTCGAAGCTAAAGAGACAGAACGTTTGATTTTTAAAAAGCACCGACTTTTTCTGGCTACGTTTGGTCACGGCTTGAACCGTGGCGAGCGGTTTATGCGTTTTCCTGCCTCTTATCTAGATTTCGTCGCTACTCTTCTTCCTCCTGGCGAGAAAGAAGCTGCGGGATCAATTTGAGAGGGTTCCCCGAGGAGCAACCGACGGAGGGCGAACAAGGGAGGCGCGGTCCCTCAGGCACGTGATGAGAAAACTTGTTCGGTAAATGTACGTATTTGTTTGTTGGACGGATACGCGTGTCGGTGCTTAAAGATTGCCGCGTATTTGTGCCTGCTCGATGATGGGGAAGTATTATATATTCGGGTAGGCATACGGATTTAGCGGAGAGACGCGAAAGGGACTTTGTTGGTTAAGGTCTCTGTTTAAGAACGATCGTTGGAATTTCTGACGATTATTTTCTTCTAGAGGCACATTTAGGGATAGCATCTCTGCCACGATAATGAGCACATGTTTCGAAATTATCGAGTTTATCTGGTAACAAATTTTATTCGTCTACGCATACTTTTATCAAAAGTACAGAAATTAATATTATAACGCGATACGCGTACGTAAAACGCACAATTTCCATCAAACTTCGCGAAAACCATCGTTGGTTCTCCACATTACTTGGATATTTTCCAGCCTATCTAATAATTCGAATAAATTTAATAAATTGTATTACCTAAAAGCATAGAGTCCCGGTCGATCGTTTAACAAATTCCATTATGTGCAAAGAACGATTAACAAATATCGCGAACCTGATCGAGCCTCTTATTCTTGCGCCCCCTGTTCATCCACTGTAACCCACGGAGACTCTCCCTCTTTATTTCAGAGTCTTTATCGTCCGGCGGTACTTATACGTCGGATATTCTCTGGTCGATGGAGAAAAACGGGCAAGATTGATCGCGAGCAACAAAGGAAGGCAGATTAGTGGTTTATCGACGAGTGATCTTCGAAAGCGACATCGAGCGTGGGTGGGGATGGGGCTGGGCGTAAGGAACGGAGGGGCTGCTGGAGCAAGCGGGGACGCGAGTTGCATTTCAATGGACCCAGCGCGTACGTAAAAGTGTTTCGTGGATTCCAACGGGGTAAAAACCCTCGACGATGACCGTTCGGACCGGGGCCTCACAAAGGCACCGCCATTTCGTGCGGATCCCGGCCATGGTGGTTCCGCGCGCGCGCCGCACCCCGCGGAATGCTCGAACATACGGATTTTCGATTCCAACGAACCAGAGAGGTGTATGAATGCTGGAAATCCCGACTCTCTGTAATAGGTCAGCCTTGCAGAACGCCACTATCGACGTCACGATGCGACGGGACTGAGTTTGTTCGGTGAAAAAGGTGGACGCGGTAACGCACTTCGCTGGCGTTCCATTGGCATTTCGATCAGTTGGAAATCAGTTCGCTTTCTACTCGCGTTATTCTTCTGAGAAAATTAATCCCGATCGTGAACAATGCGCGCAATTTGCAAAGTAGCGTACTCTCGTGACCTCGTTTTCTCGTTAAGAGTTTCAAGCAAAGTCGGTTCTATTTCGTATCGTGCACACGTTCCGGTTAAATCGTCTACACGCGTAATATTGCCGGTACTTTCCGTTCGACAATAGCGGCACATTTTTCCGCGTGCGTTTCTAAGAAGGCCGCAATCGCGGATTTGCAGCGGAAGAAGGTCGAATAGCGCGTGAAAGAAATAACGAACGTACGAATTACATTTGCGTTATTGCGTTATGCGAGCGGCGAGTAATAGTCTACCGAAAGGAATTCTTCGACGAAGTATTCTGAATTCCCACGTAATTCACTCGGTCCCATGAAACACGATCTTCCAAACTCCGCAATTATGTAAACTAAGTAAACAGGGTAATTCTTTTCCAAGTATAACTGTCGATTTCGAAACAGTTCGATCGAAGTACGAAGAGATAATAAAACACTTGCGCGCCGATAAACGGGTTTAGAAACGACCAAACGTCCTGTATTAGCGAAGAAACGAATTAAGAGCGACATAAAATTAATTACACGCGATTAATGCGGTATTTCGTTCGTTTTTTCTACCTTCAAATCCACGAATATACAGAGAAGAAGCGACGCGATGGTAAATTGTAGCGTAGCTTCGGTAGCTGTCTGGCCTATGTACGCAGAACGATCTAATCCCCTGTTCCCTGTTGCGAAAGCAATTAACGATCCTTCGACCGTTTTTCCGGCCATCATGCGCGTACTTTATGACGCTGTAATTGAATGGCGCATCACCGCGATTATGTGACTTGACATCGCTATGACTTCCCATGCGCGTCATTCCGCTCGAATTCACCGCCTCTGTGCATTCCCTCCTCCCTCTTAATGATATCCGATAACGAGCTATCTGCTCCGATAGCTATCGATTTGGTAAAAATGTTCCAGTTACCTCATATTTAAGAAGATCGCCGAGTTGAGGAATTTACGTTGCAGACGACTATCCTAACCGATCGAACTATTAACTATTTTCCACGTCTCCTTTTTGGAACACCGCAAGGCACAATTTCAGCATCGCGTCCATTTCGCTACAAAGTCAGGTTACACAGAAATCCGCGCGTACACTAGCAATTAAACACACGAGGATTGAAAGCCTCGGCGAAAAAAGGAACTGGTGACCGCGTACAGCGTGCCCGCGGTAACAAATATTAAATTGTCAACGTACAAGAAGACTAATTTGGGACGGCGAGGAATCGACGCCGCAAACGGCAACGTGGTCTCGCCGCGTGCTTCTTGTCCGTTTAAAGTTTCGGCATTAGGAAAGGTGGAATGCGTGTAACTGCTACCCTTTAACTTCCCGTTGCCGTCCGCGGGAGCTTTAACGAACCGGCGGCGTAAAGTTCGCCCGGGGGCCGGGGACACGCTGACAACGAGAAGCCGAACCATGTGGTCAATGCGCGTTAAACGCTTCGTGCCCGGTCGTTTAACGTTCCCCGTGGATATACGAACGTTCCACGGTTATTTCGAATGCGCCTCGTCCGCTGGTTTTTACGTCGGCATAACTCGCGGACGATCTCCACTTTCCGAGCGTTTATATTTTCCCAACGGCAGTCCAGGCAAAATGCAAGCTTCGCCGCTTTACGTCCTGGTTATACATTCGGTGCCATTTTTTCGCGCGCCGGAAAGAGCGTAAACAGATGATAACGACGCGTTTAGAGACACTTGGAAGCTCGTTGTCGGCGAACGATGACAGGTTCAGGCGCCTTCTTTGTCGCAGATGGCTTTGCTGATCGTTGAAGAGTGCCATGGAAAGATGGGGTGTTTAAACGCAGTTGTTTAATACTGCACCGTAGATCGATGTATGAATGCAGGGAGCGAAGCTGTTGTAAGAACGTTTAGAGAATTCCTTGGTGAACGTATTAATTGTGAGATAAAATTAGAGGAAATTTGAGTAGCCAGTGCGATAAAAGTGCAACGAGGAAACTTCACGGCGCTCGAAGTTACTTTATTCTACCGCGATGTCAACATTCTCTACTTGTACAACTTTCGATCCCAATTTACTTGAAATCTACGTAGGAACAGTATCTCGAGTTCTTCCACATCTTTCACATTCCTCGACAGATACGCCATTTGCGCTGTCGCTATCTCTAAACGTACGTAGCAAGTATACGTACGTTGCATTTCTACATAAATTTTCACAAGAGGCGTCTTCTCGTTTCAAAAACATTCCAGTCGAAACGTTATCGGTATCGAGACGGATAAGCACACGCCATCGAGCATCGGCGCGTTTCTGCTCAAGTGCCGCAAAAGGATCCGCTAGATCGCAATCGAAGGGAAATAAATAACAGCCCGCGTCTCGGCGCATTTGTACTTCTAACGAGCGTGACAATGTCGAGACACCTTGCACGCTTTGATTCCGTGGCAGTCAGCTGCCGGAGGGCCTGTTGCACCGTCTGTCAATCCTTCGCGTGGATACGACAGTCTCTCGACGATAATCTATGCGATTCCTCGTTCGCCGTTACCGAAACGCACCTGTACACGTTCGTGCAACGTGAAAAGTCGATAGACAGAAGTTGAACGTTGCGACGCGTTAAGGATGATAATTGTCTGGTGACCCGTTTGGAAGCTTCGTAATCAGACAACGTTCGGTGCTTCGAGAAAGTTTGGGGAGCTCTTAGACGCTACATCGAATCGGTTGAACATGGAGCGCTAGTTGGAAGATGAAGATGGTGTTAACGCGTGTGGAGGATGTATAGTTGGATTATGCGAATCGCTCGCAAGCCACGCTCCTCCACTCTGCGAATTTCACGATTTCGCTACTCAAGTGTGTAATTAATATTCGACACCTCGAGAAGTAAATAACTTACTTTTTCAATTGAAATTACATACGCGTCTTAACGTGGAGTTGAGAAATTTAGAAAAAGTGGAGTAGATCGGCTTAGTTTCTCGAGCGCTCGTTTATGTCGGAAACGTAAGATCTTCTCTCCAAGTTCGTCCGAGCGACGCTTCTTAAATCCGCCTCAGAAGGAAGAACACTGACGCGTTTTCAGCGCGTACAACCGGCTAATAAGACAGCCGTGAAGCCGAGGCTTCGTGCGATAGTCTCGTACGTGTCGATAGAGTTTTTTTTGCTTGGCGTGAGTCGCGACTTTCGATAGTGACTTACGAGATACTAAATCTTAGCCGAGATACGCAGAATTGGTATCCGTGCGAGCACGAGTGAGAAATACTTGGGATTACTGGTCCGATCGGTTCGATATCAGGCGTCTTCGGCATCCGCTGGCAAAAGCAAGAATTATCGCTCACTCTGGACCCGGAGAGTGCTCGCGGATCTACTAGGAAAACGCGGTGCAATCTCTGATTGCTTGTGAAATCAATATGGCGGCGACCATCAATCGAGGTAATTGACAAGGTAATTGGCGTGGTTTCATACCTCGGCGTAGTGGCGCGCATAAAACGCTGAAGAACCGCCGGTCGAACGAAATAACGCATATAGGGAAAGTTGTTGCGCGAGTTCGGCACGTTTCTCCGCGTCTCTCGAGTTCCTTCCTCCTTTTTTTTTTTTTTTTATCCCTCGGTATTCTTCGCATTGTTTTTGCTTCCCAATATCTCGTTTCTTTCGTTACCTTCTGTTGTATCGTACGAGCGAATTATGCGGATTGGTGCGGCGAAGGGTGTAAGTCTAAGCGTGAAATTGATATGTAAACGTATAAAGAAAATAAAAAAAAACATTGTACGGTCGTAGAAAGGATTCAAACGTGACCAAAGAATTCAAGAGGAAAGAAAGTAGCCACCGTGTTAAGATAGAAACTGCTATAAAGAAAAAAGCTTTCCCTCTTTTAATTGACAAACTGGCTGTCCTCGGCAGGAATTGTGCCGAAGGAAGCAATTTCATTTACAGCGGAAACCCGGTTTTCAACCGACGAATTGGACTCGTCTTGGAGAAAAAGCGAGGATTTTTCCCGCGGAGCATTTACGAGCGGTCCCGTAACGTTCTCCCCTGCCCCGGAAGCACGCTTTAATATCCGCTTATGACGGCTATGTTTCACGGTCTGAGACACCCACTCGGCCCCATTCCGCCCCATCAACCCCCATAGTGCGTTTAATTTACGTGTTTTCGCGAGTTATTCGTCCCCACCTTTGGCCAACCCTCGTCGAAGGGGGTCGGTCGCCATGGCGACGTCGAGCGTTCCGACGCCCAATCGTGGGGCGCCGACGATGTCGGCGTCAGCCCTACGAAGCCGTGGAAAGACGATAATAATTGATGGGAAACGGAGAAGGACAGAAAAGGGGATGGGACCAGCACGAAACGGAGTTGGCGGTTTTCGTTCCTTTCTTCGTTCGCGATGGGGTGAGCTAAATCGGCACCCTCGAGATTTCCGTTATTAAGCGGACTGCCCTCCAAGTTGGATTTCATTTAGTCAGGTAATTCTGAGTTTTCGAGAGTCTCCTGCCATCAGTTTCTTTCCTGATTATTTGTTTATTCGGATAGATAGGTTAATTAATTGTCCTTTCCTGTGGCAACGCTACGCGTATTATTATTTTCCATTTCCTGTCATTTCGTATTTACGCGACTGAATTATCGCGTGAAACGATTACGAATTTCTTGAGGTTTTCATAAAGCCAATAAACATGTTTATATTCGTAGATACACAGTTGCAGCGCGTACGGTCCTTCATCCTCGTTTCGTCGAGATTTACAAATTAGGATCGATAATTAATCCCAGCTAAATAGCGGCTGCTATAATTTCAACGAACGAGTGACTCACATTCGCGCATTTCGCGCACGCTTCGAATTGGCAACGAGTCAAGGAACATCGTACGCATTTGCACGTAGTCGTGCACGTACCGCATGCGTTGCACTTTAAGTGCGCGTGGTAACGCGAGTAAAACAATGCGACTCGAATAGTGTCGAATACTCGCGGAAGTTCGAACGTTCGTCGCGGTAGAAATCACAGAGTATCGCGAACGGGTATTTAATTAACGATCGCAGATACAATCACGACTCGCGTTGCAGACGATAAAACGTAGTCGGTCGCTGTCGTTAGCAAACGTTAATAACCTACGAAACGATGTAGGAGATACACGTTCCCTCGATTTCTGCCATACAATTTCTTCTTTCGAAACGTTTTCATTCGGAAAGAAGGAACGAACCAGTTTCTATCTCTAGCAACGTCAATGCGCAGGGAAATGACGAATTCGCGCATCAACTTCGTCCCGATTGAACTCAGAATTTCATGACGGGATGGTAATCCTTAGATGCGGTAAGTAACAGGCCGAGTTGGTGCAGAGAGCGCTGGGGGGAAGACGAAAAGGGAGGGTTCCGCGGGCTGCATACCACCTCGGCCGAAGTAGTGCAAACAGAAGCTGAAGTATCAGCACGCGCGGCACGCTACTTGCGCCTTGAATGCAGCCGAGGGAACTGGAACATCGGGCTGCCAGCTCCCGATCCGGACTCGATGTAACACGCATGCACGTATACAGAAACGAAACCGATCGCGAGGACGCGCGTAACAAGCGACATCGAGCAGGGCCTAGGGAGAAAGAGACGCATCCCCTGGACCGCGAGCCACCCGGGCTATGCAACGCTGAAATTCCGGCGACTTGTGGTGTCACTCGGCGAATTCCATTCGGCCTACGAAGACGATTTCCTGCCTCCCCCGTCTGCGCTGTTTCTGTTGTCTCTGTTTCTCTTTTACCAGCGAGCCCGCTGGCCTCTTCGTTTTCTGATCGCGGATACCTTAACGAGCAGCCATCGCTGATCGATGCGCGCGCCCCGAAACGACCGGCTGGTGATCGAGATGCAGATAGGATGATCGCTCGTTGCCAATGAACTCTTCCTTTTGATCTAACCCTCGAGGAAGGTGAGACCGCTTCTGGCCTGTTTCTATTCTCGGGATACTCGACGTGGCAATTTGTTTAGAGGATCGTCGACGCCGGTCTGCGTTTTAATTAGGGAAATGCGAGAAGCGTAGGAGTCTGTGGTTTCGCTTTCTGTGATTTTGTTGCTCCTTCTAGAAACGACGGTGTTAGTTGCAGATGCGTATTTGATTGGATTGCAACTAAACGAAAAGGAACAGCAACGTTACCTAGTACTAAAATTATCTCACCCGCGTTTATCGATATTGTTATCAGACGCACAGAAATTTATTTTGATCGCGTCGCTTTGCTTGCAATCGTTCGTGTACGACGTATTAAGGTATATCTGTCGGATTAATTATGGAACAGGTATGAAAGGCCGATAACTTTCGCGTTAATCTTACAATTTTAAGAAACTCGTGTCCTGTAGTTCCTGCTGTCTCGTTGGCCTCTCGGCAGAGGCAACGAGCGGCCATCGATTCGGCGCGAAGTAGCAGCCGATTCTATCGGGCTTAATCGGTAACTGATCGCATGCAAATCCACGGTGTTTCTCGCGCGAAAGACGGTCGACACCGAGGGAAGGATGAAGAGGAGGAGAGAAAAAAGGAAAAGGAAGAAATTGTTCCCTTGGCTCTCGACCAAAGCGAGAGTGGTGATCAGCTGCGCGAGATAAAATCTTTACTTCTTTCCTGCTGTCCCTTACGCCGGCCCACGATCTCAATACAGGCTTGCTCGTTCTTTCGGCCGGGCCGACAGACCGGTCGGTCACGATCACAAACGAAAGCCAGCTTGTAATTGTCTCGTAAATTCCGAGTATCGGTTTAATAGAATATGATAAAAAGCAGCGACGAACCGATGAATTCGAGACATTCGTTTCTTCTTCCATCGAACGCGAACCAGTGACTCGGTTAGGATCATTCTTACGGCAAATCAGATCAATTCAATTACCGAATTTTGCGATAAAGTACGAACAAGGTATCAGATTCGATTGGAATAATTTTCTAAATTAATCGTAAGAAGGAGAAATTTTCTGTAAGCTAATATTTCGCTAATCAAACTCGACATGCCTGGAAACGATGAAATTTCCAACGCAACACGATCGCAACGTTCAGCTCATACAGTCTGATGTCATTACACCAAAAGTATCTCAACTATTTCTATTCTACATCCGATTGCTTCGGTTGTTTCGATTATAAGAATACTTCTACTCGCCTACACATTCCCTTTTATCTTCCACCGCGGACCGACTATTTCGATTCATTCGCCCATTGCTACCAACCGATACCATCGAACGCCATTATATTTCTGCCAATCGATCACGATTAACATCCCAGTAAATTATTCAAATAATTCTAGCAGAAGATTTGCATGTATATTAATATTTATTAAATTACCGTTTAAAGATTTATATGTATATTTCGATGAAAATTAATCTCACGTATAACGCGTTGGGTATGAAACGCACGATTAACGTTAAGGTGATTGATAAGGGTAGAGGGACAAGAGGTTCGCTCTGCGACGACGTTTCGCTTCCTTTTGCCAACGAAATGATAAATCAACGTCGGGCGAGCGAAGGGTCCCGAGATAGCGCGACATTGAAGCTTTGCACGCGGATGGACATACGGTATTCGTAACATTGTATGCATATTAGACAGCTGGCCAATGCGCGAGGAAACGTGCCTTCCATAGTGGCCGACATTGCACTTGAACGTTTCGCGGACGAAAAGTCTCGCAAGTTGCAGACTCAAGGAACATCTGGATCGTGCAACCGTTTGCTGCCCTTCGGATATGTACCTTCCTTTTCTAGTAATTCAAGCACTGGACGCTATCATAATTCTTCTTTCCACATTTATGAAACGATCTATGTGCTTCAACTCATTTCCATATTTAGGAAATGGCAATTTTGTCTATTTTTAATCGCTTTAGGATCAACCACAGAGTTTCAAATTTTAGATCGCTCGACTCTATTTTAATTACGATATAACAACAACAAATAAAAAAAAAAAAGAAAAGAAAAGAGAAAAATGTGAACTGAAAAAGGAATAAAAAAATACAAATAAAAATGGAGGAAGAATAAGAAACGGTAGAAGCCTTGATTCTTTCCTACCAGTGGCAACCCTTAAAGATCCATAACCATCACGAGCCGGCAGCGACGCAGCGGATCGCGCGACACGGAGGAATGCCCGAATCATGCTCCCTAATTCACCGATGATTCCGGCTTTGTCCCGCATAGAGGGACAACCATCGGAGACGATCTGTCCCGCGACACTCGAGGCATCCCGCGGAGCAGGTAGCTCCGGGGAGACTTTCTGTCAGCGTGGCGCATTATCTAGCCGTTTATCTAAGCCTATGGGACTCCCTCGGATGCCGCATACACGAGCGTCGCGATCATCTACACGCCGTTTCCTCGTGTAACGACACAACAGGTACACATCCACCAGGGGATCCCGACAACGCTTGTCTCTCTATTTTCCTACTCATAAATTCATCTCGTGAGAGACCGCTGGCCAACTTGCGTGGGGTCCGTGCGAAGATGAAGGTCACTGGATTCTTTGGTCAAAAGGAGCAACATCGAAGAATCGTCAATCGCCCTGTCGACGACCACTTTTGGGTAGCACGAGTTTCTTTGAACATCGATTAAGGCCAATAAGGTCGATAAGATGATATCGAATTTTATTTATAATTTATAAGCGGGTAAAAAGCTTGAACACGCTCGTCTCGACGATGATGGTCACTTTCGTTTATCGAATTGTTTTGAAACGTTGAAATAATTCGTTATTGTTCGGAAGAAGATGAATGTCTATCGTTTGTTCCTTTGATAGGAATGGAATTCCAGGTTTATAAGTCAATATAACGGGATTATTAAACACTGTTGGAAAGATCAAGTGGAAATTCCATACATCGGCGAAAAAATTTCGAATTCGGCCAGCGCAGTGATTTGTGGGAGGGTAAGAGCGTGGAATGTGATACGGGGGTGAGTAACAATTGAGCTCAATATTTTCGCATTGAATACAACAGAAACGTTAAACGCGAACAATTCGACGTGCCGCAACTCGAAATTGTCGGGGAACGGATAAAAATGTACAAATAAATACCTTGTATTTGACACTCATTCAGCATTATTATAAAAATATAGAATTTCGTATTATAAATCCAAGTAAATTTGTAAATAAAAAAAAAGAAAAATTGAGATAAATATAAGTATTTCTATTAAGACTTTTTATCGCCATTCTTTTACCATTTCATCGATCGTCTTAAAACTTACGCCTATGAAAGATCAGATCCTAATTAATAAAGCAAACAACTAAGAAGGACTATCGTTTTAATCGATAATGAACAATACTGCTCTTTATACCTTTATACGAATAGGAAATAAAAAGATGATTGAGTTACTAATGTCAATTTTAATGCTTTTTAAATCCTGCTTCCCTAAAAGGTAAAACTTTAAAGCGCTGTTAATTTAGGCGCCGAACCATTTAAATATCTAAACGACGCGACACTTCTATATACTCGGGACTCGTAATATCGATTCCGCTCACAAGACATCGGAATTCGGTCCTCATGATTGATGCTGCAATGACAAACGCGACAAGCTTACAAGTTGTCATACCTTTGACTTTCTGCTTAATTACGAATGCGAAAACGAGTCCCGAGGATCAACGTTCGCTCTCGACTCGACTAAATGTTATGCTTATTTTGGCAGATACGCCCAACAAGAAAGGCGTTCCTCCTCGTAATACGAGTTTTTTTTTCAAATAATAAGCGATGCAGGAATTCGTGAAGCGTTACCGCGGCTATTTACAAAATTTGAAGTATCTTCGTGCGGATAAGTAACGGATTTATGCGGCTAAAAAGGTGAAGAATTTTTACCATTCCTTACAGCCTTACGTGATGGAACAGCGTAGGTACTTTCGCTTACAACGCGGCCATTCTTTATATATATTTTATTAAACAGAAATACCAACCATACCTTCTAAAAATATAAACGATATAAACTAACAGCGGTAAGATTTTAAATACATACAGCTTCTCTTTACGCTTTGTATTTTATCTACGAGTAAACGCAAAGTGGCAAACCAGACGAATTCGTATCGGTATTTGGTCCAAAATGGAAGTATAATTTTATCAAAATTCTTCCCAATAGTTCTTCGTTACAGTTTCGCTTGAATCTTTTAACCAGGAGCAACACAAGGAAGGATTAAGGGGAAGGAATTTTTCATCCCTCCATAGTTCTCCATAGTCTCGGGTGTATAACGATAATCAGCTTCCTGAAGCTGATGATGAGCAACCTGAAGAATAACTTCCCGTCGATCGATTAGACTTGGTTGAGCGTGAATTTTCACGCTTCTGGCAATATACAGGTAGTCAGGGCGCCGGTTAAATCGCAGAACGTCTAGCTAGGGAACAATGCGGAAATTAAAAAGCTGGAAGCTAGACTGAGCAAGCGCGGATCCCGTCGAGGACGGCGATCTTGTTCTCGAAGCTCGCCTCGTTGTGTTTTTGCTCTGCATAAATGATGAGCTCGGGTATTTTAATGAAGACATTCCACGGCCGCTTGCCGGTTCCTTGGCGTACGGCGAGAGAAAGAGGAGAGAGGCCAACCTCCGCTTCAATAGACACGTTCTTGGCCGCGCTTGCTCCGCCTTATTCTATTGGCGATATTGTCAGCCTTTCAACGTGCCGTTTAGACTTTTATCCGTCGCTCGTGCGTTGGTCATCAGATGTGTATCGCAATCATTTCGCTATGATACTGCTCGTTACTTCCGTCTCGATATGTTGTGACTACGCCAACAAGAATTTCTTCTGCTTCCTTCGGCGTATTCTTCGACAGTTTTGTTGTGTTTTGCAGCGACGGTTCGATTATAAAATAGATGACAACTCAGTCATCTATTTTAAACGATTCATCGACTGTCCTATAACAACTTAACGTACGATATGCGTTCAAACTTTCTTCGTTACATCGAACTTTATCGAGCATTAGGTTCCTCTTTAACGTCAAGTTAAAGGTGTCTTGAGAGTAAAATGAGGAAGGTTTTATTATCTGAGCTACAAGGCGCGTAAGGTAAAGTCTTTAAAGGACCACCAACATCGGCTTCGATCCCCAGAAATTCATCTAGAGCGGCGACGTAATTTGTTTGTTTGCGAATAGCCGGAACGCATCGGAATAACAATTAAGTGGGTGCACCGGGTGCACGTGTTCGATGTGGAAGGTCCCCTGCTAGCTTTTCAAGTCACGTCTCATTTGCGCCATTCAATGTAACGTGGAGGGTGCGCCGAGGCATTGAAATCCGCCACCCGAATAAGGGCAAGTGCATCGTGATTCGTAAAAATCACGGTCACGGACCGCGCTGCGAAATTGGTTTAAACAGGCGTTTTTACGTTCCTTGGCCGAGAATCGTGATTTGCATGAGATATTCCTTGTGTCTTAATTCCAGTCGGTTTTGCATTAGATCGGTCTCTCGAAAGAATGTTAAATAGACTGAACTAAAGTAAACTTAAACAGCGTCGCTCCATGGAGGAAGAGTTGTTTTGCACGGCAATTTAAACTTTCACCATCGCTTAAGTACACGGAAGACAAATTTTTGCTGTAAAACGCTAATACTATCGACAAATATCTTGCAGCCTAATCATCGTATAAAAATCTTGAGAAAGAAATACCTCGACGATCTCACAAAGAAAATAAAAATCACACAAATTCGAAAGTAAATTGATCGAATGCCGGATTAACATGCCACGATACTAAAAGATGGAGAAGAAACTGAAATTAAAACAGCATCGATTATACCGTGTCCGAAGGATACCTAAACCAAAAATACTGTTCGCCGATTCCCTCTGTCCTCGATCCACTCCGTTCTTCGAAGAGACCCTATGATCCGGAAGTCGCGGTTCTTTCAAAAGCTGTTGCCGGCTACCGGTTTTCTGCGACTGTACGGGGAGAAAAAGAGAAGATAGGGCCGCGATGAAGGTAGAAAAAAGAGAAGGAGAAGACACGAAGGGGCGGGCTACGATATCGGGAAGGAGGACGTCGTGTACCGCGTACCCGGGACATCGTACGTCAAAGGTTCGAGCCCGTGGGAACACGCGGGTAGAGATGCCTTCAATGCCGAGGCAAAGGCGAACCGAGTGTGTTCCTGCAGGTAGACGACCACGAGGAACGTTCACGATGGCTGATGAAGCAGCAGGACGAAGCGAAGTGACTTTTAACATGGAACCGAGACGCTGGATCCTTTGAGTACGGTTACGAATAAAAATTTAACAATGAAATCAAGATTGGAAGAATTTGATAACATATCGTACAACGGATAGATATAATAGTGAAACGAAAAGGTGATATAATATTTAGCGTATATAAAATTCACAAGTTGGAAAATTTTGCGGAACTTTAGAAAAATTGGGAATTTTAATAATTGAAAGGTGATTTAAATACGATCGTGCGAGAGAAATTGGAAATTATAACGAAATACGAATATTAATTATCATCTGAAACACCGATTCGTCGATCGTATAAAAATTCCGAGATAAAAAGACTAAGGTAGACGTTTAATAGAAAGAGAAGAAGCAAGAGAAACAAAAGAAAGGAAAGAGGATAGGTATCTCTCTGAGGTGACACCGCCGAAATATTCCCGTCGGCATTCCTAGACGTTTTTTGGGCCTTTGTCAAGCACGGCGTCACGTATGTCATCGAGATCGATACGATTCGATCCACATTCGGATCTCTTCGACAGTTTCGATCTGGCCCCTCGATCCTTCCTCGTCCGATGATAATCAATGATGGTGCTCCAATCACATAGTTACGCGATGCAAACTGATATCTTCTAGCGTGTGTTTATGATTTATTTAACTTCGGACTTTAAACTATCTTCAAATTAAATTAAGCTAGATACTTTCACGAGTGTACGGTTTATAGTAGTAAATAAAGATAAATGATAATGATAAAGATAAAGCGTTATACTTGGAAAATATTTGTAAGTAGGCAAGGTAAATTTTGACGATACATCTATGTAGTAAAATATAAAAATGCATTGAGTATAACGTGCCTGACAGTAGAATATACTTTAAAATTTGTTCCCATTGTCAAGAAATCGTCTTTATTGCTTCGGTTTAAGGAAGCGTGATACGAGATAATTGTTTCAGGTATCGGTGACAAATAAGGGAGAGTCGGATGCACGCTTGGTAAAGTAATATTAATATTCATATTCACGGTCGGATCATTTGTTCCCCTGGTGCAATATCAATAACCTGACCCTAGTTGTATTCTGTTCGCAGGGGTGCCACTTGCGAAAAGGGGACGATACTCGGTATTTAATTACCGTGAATCGAGGGGTGATCTCTGCGTACAAGTACATGGCGGTTTCGTTATAAATTGTTTAATGGTCTCCCTGGTAATGGAAGATTCTCCTTTCAGTGTTCATTCTAAAACAGAAAGTACCAGTTCTTCTATAACAATTTTTATAAATCATTTTTGTTATACTAGATATACTCTATTCGTAGATTGTAATTTTATCGAATTATCGGATACAAGGATATACATTTCGCGAAAGACAGAAACCGAATTCGATGAAGAATACGTTTTGAAAAAGAGAAGAACGCGAGTCAGGAAGCCTGTCACCGCGTATCGTTTCTCGAAGCGTTGGCTCACGTGGCCCTCACGTGGTTTCCTGCTCTTGCTTTTTCCACGTCTAGCCAGCATATGCACGATTGCGTAACAAAACACACAAATCATACAGCGCGACAGAAGAAACAGAACAGACTGATTTATGTTCAAGGAGCGATGGCCTATCTGCTATTCGCCTGACGAAATGCAGTTTGGCCAGACCAACGAACTATCGCTCTGTCCGTGGAATGCGCCTGTTCAGACATTGAAAACGTGTCCTCCTATGGGACACCGTCGTTTCGACGGACGACGACTCGAAGGAAATTACCATGATGCAGTGAACGCATGAGAAAGCGCGAAAAAAGTACGTGGCTATTGCGAGACACGTGTTCCAAAGATTCGAATTGCTTCTCTAACGTTATAAACTTTAGATTCATCCCGTTCTTTCCGAAACTTTCTCTCACTCTCTTTCTCTCTAACATGTTACACGAAGCTACCGTCATTAAAGAAACATTGTCCTTAAGCTTACAGGCTTATCTCATAAAAAACCAACCGATAGCATACGAGTACCGGTAGAAATTGGTGTTAAAAAGGAATCGAAGGTCCTCGTAGAACTCGAAACCGTGGCCAAATATAACCCTGCAGCCTTAATATTCCTGGCTGATGTCCACCATCCAACGAAAGGAGGAAAGAAACGGAGAGATGAAAAGGGAAAAGTAAAAAAAAAAAAAAAAAAAAGAAGGAAAGGAACACAGCGACGTGAACGAAGGGACACAAAGGCTGAGGCGAACAACGCGACCTCGGTAATTAAAACAAGATGGAACACCTCGGTCAACGCAATAAATCTCACCATTTCCTATTCTCTACCCTTCTCTTTTCAACCTAAGCCGACCCCTCCCCCGATATATCTTTCAGCTTTCCCCTTATCCGAAGATCGGAACTAGCCCCTTCGCGACGTCCGACGATTTATTTTATTATTTGGTAGATTTACTGGCGGCTACCGTTTATTGGAATCCACATCGATCGGAGATTATGAGGCGAGCGACGCGTCCAGATGCGTGCCGTCCTCCATCACGAGTTACGAAACGAATAATTATTGGCAACGAGATGAATTATCGAGAATTGAACGAGTTGGTGTAACAAAAAAAAAAAAAAAAAAGAAAAAGAAAAAAAATATATCGAAAGCAAAGTACCGCGGATCTTTCCTTTTCGCGACAGCATAAGTGGATTTTGTTGTTTCGCGTTATCAGCGCATACCGAACGGCTGGATGTGTATCGCAATTATTCTTTCGCTGGATCGACGTATCGTGATCGAGACGGTGGCGATCGCGTGCCACAGTGTCTCTCGTTGCTTCGATTTATTGGACCTGCAGAGATATTCGTGTGGGAAAGCTGGATAAAATTATACAGAATTGTTGTACACGTAGAATTAGAGACGCTCGCGTTCTTCCGCTGAATTCAATTTCATTAATTCGTATGCATACGTAGATACATCTTGCGCTGATTCCATAAATCTCGTCGTAGTTACATCTTTCGAAACTCCGTGTGCTCGTTCTTATTTCTGAAAATATCACGCAATCTCGTTAAAATTTCTCGCCACCTTGCTTTTTCGTGCACAAGCACGACTTCCATTTGCGGCACGGCCAATCAGGCTACACGTGTCTTACACGTGATAACAACGATCGTCCGAAACCCGGGAACATCGTTTCCCCTAGGTGACGAAGTTAATTGCTCATTTTCTCATCTCGTTAACTGTGCCTCGGTCTGGAGAACACGTCGGTGACGTAGGAAACGGAGCACGTGTAAAGGAAATCGTCCATCGATCTGACCACATGTTGAACCGAGCAGTTTATTATTTCGTATATTACTTCGATTTGTAATATTAATTAGATCTGTCGTTCTTAGTGAATTTCGAGGAAATCAGTATGACGAACTTCTTTAAGATTATTATACACCGCGTCAATTTAAAAAATGATTTCTAAACGCACGTATTTAATCCATGCGTCGCTTTATTATGCGATCGCGTTACAGGTATTTAATGTTTTACGGAATTACGTAAATGGTTGTTTATGATTCAAAGTTGTTTTTCGTTTCGATATTAATGTACGTCCACATACGTAATCGTCTCTTTAGGAGAATATTTCTAAATTGCCCAAAATGTCTGAAAACGATTTTACCAAAACGAAGGTGGCTAAGAAGCGAACGAAAGCGAAAATTTCACGCAGAATTCCAGAAGATTAAATTCCCCATTACTTCCTCTTATTACGTGCTCGATTAACTTTCCGGTGTGAGCGGAGCCACTAAATCCACCGGTGTGTAATTAACCAGCAGCGGCGTAACGAACCGCAAAAGCATAAAATTCTATTTTCTCAGCCAAATGTATTCCAGTTCCGTTCTACTCTTATCTCTAATCTCTGCTGTTAATTACATAATCGCGGATACGCGGCTCACACTAACAGGATATATCACGTGTTTCTCATGTTCTTGCACAGGAAATGATCGTAGAAAAATGAATTGCGAGAGATTCGAAGAATCTCGTTAGTATTTCGACACGGCGATCGATGGAAATATAATAATCACGTCCGATTCTTTTATCCTTGTTACTGAAAGAAATTACTGTCTGATTTGATTATTCGATACGTAAGCAGTTTTGGAAAATTGTTAAGACAAATGATCAAATTTGTAATATCCACAATGGACATGTGTGAGAGGAAAAACTGTTCAAATTGTCGGCACGTTGTAATTTCCAAGGAATTGTAGAAATCGAATCTTAGAACACATACTTACGTTTACACGCCTAAAAGCGGGAATTCTATATCGATTTTAAATCGATAACGATCAGCAAAAATGATCTATATTTATGAAATTTTATGACTACAGTTGCTTGATGCAAAGCTGGAATTTGGTATACGTTCTATTCGTTAATATCGCAAACCAAGTATTAGAATGCAAAGTATTTCGTATCTCGGAAATAAATACAGTGAATTTTTTAACCGAGGTGTTCACGAAGTTTGAAATGTAAGTATAAGATCGTTAATAACGAATTTTGACAGCCTGTTAATGTTACTGTCGCTTTTAATAGAGATGTCAAACATGTCCAATACCACGCATCGTAATTAATTACATGTTCGTTCAGGCGTTAAAAGTTGTAACACCGTTTTATTCGAGAAAAAATATTTATGAAATAAGGCGTACGTATCCTAATCGAATGATCGATATCGTACGTGAAAAGAAATTTGAAAATAATCATCGGGTGAAAGTCAAAGCCAGAAAACGCAACGATGTAATATTAATGCATCATTTATTTAACACCTATGATGACGATAACATGAGATGCGCTTAAGGTAGAATAATCCGCTAGGCAAAATGTCGGTTGTGCGTGCGTGCATGTAATGTGTGCGCGCGTGTGTATGTGTATATGTGTTTCTTCGTGTTCACGATATGATTTATTAATTCTATGGGGAAGGATGTAAAGAATAATTGTGACAATTCGGGTAATAACTATTTTTAATTTGCTGACTTGGAGAGATTTCAGAATTTCTGCAGCGTCCGGTGTTATGATACAATAATAATAGTAATATATATATATATATATATTTATTATATATATATGGCAAGATCATTGGTCA
The DNA here is from genome assembly GCA_905333015.3 of Bombus campestris. Classification (NCBI taxonomy): domain Eukaryota; kingdom Metazoa; phylum Arthropoda; class Insecta; order Hymenoptera; family Apidae; genus Bombus; species Bombus campestris. The sequence goes on from HG995149.1 coordinate 2,527,314, forward strand.
ATAAATATTTCACTTAAATCTGCAGTCAAATTCGCCAAATAATTAATCATTTGATCTTCCTCTCCGATTTCTATCTTCCTTCAATAAGTTAACCAACGTGATAAATTCAACGAATCCTATCAATTTATTTTATTCAACGGAAATGATACATTCTACAGATTGATAATATTATTCAAGGAACATAGATCTCTCCCTTTGAATTCTTTTCTATCAACGATCGTTTCGTATCTACGATCCTTCTTCTTCTTCTTCTTCCTCCCTTCTAATTATTTGGAAAATTTAGACACGCCTGTCGGTGGCCTAATTCTCTACACTTTATACGAACTAGAGGCTCTGTTGTTCCAGCGGTCGCGTCGGTCGGACATAGGTATATCATCAGTCACTATGAAGGTAATAGTGCGCGCAAAGTATTCCTCCTCTAATACTATCTGAATTGTACGCTAATAGTAGATCCTTAAAGTAAATTAGGTAACACTATGTACACTTTTTCGATGCGGGCTGAACGATTCTTCGCGTACGTTCTGTCCGGCCGTATAACAAAAGTTCATTCCTCTCATCCGCCAGCTCTCGTCCGGTCTGAAAATCAGCGGATGAATCATCTCCTAGCACGCTAATATCACGTTTGCGTCGTTTGCAACTACGCTCGTCCCTCCTCGATGACGTTCCACGAGCGCACCCACGTTCGCCATTTTGTCGCTACGTTCGTCCGAGCGCTGACAGTTTTCGTTGTTCTTCCGATTGTTGGTCGCGGATTTCGAGCTCGTGTCTCCCTTTTTCGCGGATTCACCCACCGGATGTTGCGAATTAGTTCGACCCACGAGACTCCGTGGCTCGCTTCTAGAACCAGTAAAGGTCTTTGGAATCTTGCACTTGAGACTCGAGACCTGCAACACGAATGAACACACCAATTTTTAATTCTCGTAAAATTAAGAACTATATGTATACATGTGGGATCGTCTTTGGGAAACGGGGCGTGTAATGAATCTTTCTGCGAGTTGTCCATCATTGTTGTGTACCAGATGATATTGATTGAAGCGAATATATTGCAAAGGTTAACAAGTGATATCGGTGAGTGAATAATTGAGATGTCGGTGGCGATGAGTTTAGGTTCGATAACGAATACACGGTCAACGGGATGGCGATTGCGATTAGGAACTCGATGTACCTGTTCACTGGGCTAGTCGAACTTATCGGATTGAGAATCAGTCCAAGTGGAACTACACTTATATACTCCTCTCCGTATCTTTCCGTATCCCCCGGGTCAATCTCTGTTTTTAAGGAGAGTTATTTAATTACTTTATACCTCTGTTAGGTACACGTCCCTCCCTAGCTCACTGTCATAAATCTCGGACAATCATAATTGACTTTACTCATAAACAGCTATTTCTCAGTTTTATTGTTTAAGTACGGCTATGGTAAAAAGTCTGGACTAAAGTATTGGGGACCTTCCCAAACATTCCGGAAGAAAGGCCCCGGTGTCCTTTCATCTCCGACATATATACATGTCGGGTTTTCATTAGAGTTAGGGGCGCGTAACGAATTTTTCTTTGGATTAGACATTGTTGTTATGCACGAGCGAGGATGTTTACTAGTCCAATTATGATTGTGACGGAATTTGACAAGTAACCATGGTAATTAGATACTGGGAATGTGAATGGCAATGATCTTAGACTCAATAACGAATCCACGGTCAGCGGGATGACAAATGCGATAATGAACTTGACACACGTGTTCCCTGTACTGGTCGAACTTATCGGATTGAACTAAACTGGACTGAACTAAATTGAACTGAACTGTACTGAATCTCAGTCAAAGTGGAACTGCCCTTATATACCCCTCTCCATATTCCTCTGATCGACCCCTGTCGTAAGGAGAGTTATTTAATTACTTCATACCTCTCTTAGGTACACGTCCCTCCCGTGACCGCGGCTACATTCAGTGACCCATTGTGTCACTTCGAGCCGAAGCCCACTGTCATAAATCTCGGATAATCATATTCGACTTAGCTCATGAACAGCTATTTCCCGGTTTTATTGTTTAAGTACGGCTGTAATAAAAAGTCTGGACTAAAGTATTGGGGACCTTCTCAAACATTCCGGAAGAAAGGCCCCGGTGTCCTTTCATTTCCGGCATATATATATATATATCAAATTGAACGAAGAACAACAACGATGACACGAAGAAAACGATAAATCTTCGGTTTTCTTCCATTTCAAAACGACAGAATATCTCATCTAAGAAGGACAGCTTTATCGCTAATACCGCTTTATATGCTCTTCATATGTAAAACAAAATATTAATTAACGAATCGTTATCAATAACCTAAGTGTGTGATTTCGTATCTGCGCGTTACTCGAACCTGATAATCAGCCCCCAACAGACCCTTCTAGCTCACACCGAGTAGTCTTCCGTTCACGAAGGTTTGTGTCTCGAAGCAATCATCAATTAGACTGGAACGATAGCACTGACGATCCACGACAGAGCTTTCACGCACAAGACAAGTAATTGGTTATATTCGAAAAGATAGGAATGACTTTTTCGTTGGTGCGGGGTCGGCTCATCGTTCATCGAAATTTATAACGCGGCCAGCCGCGTAATAAAAGAAGAGTCAACGTTTTGACGGATGCGAGGGTGCAGAACTGGTGATGGCACCCGCTGAGCGACACGGACGGACAAACCGATGGACGAACCAAGGGAACGAGCGGTCGAACAGAACGAACGGATGGGGGACCAACGGAATATGTCACGAGATCGAACAGTTAAGATCTCATGTTCCTTGCAACGGTTGCACGCATGCGTCTATAGCTATCTTCGATCTTGATATCTTCGAAGACTGACCCTGCAGATCATTCTGCTCTCTCGGCTCCTCGTACCCCTCGACCAGCCGCAACTCCGAGAGAATCATTGGTAATTGAGAAGAAGCTTGACTCGACCGAGGATGTTCGTGTATTAGCGTAAAAATTAAGCGCTTAGGCGAATAAAATTTCTAAGGTAAAAGCACGCTCGCGAAGAAAGTATTCTGCGGGAGAATTTCCGCTTAATTCCAATCGATCGAGACTCCGATTGATCACGATGACTACATATCTTAATCATTGTCAATGGACGCAACATCGTCCGATGTTACATGTCCGCTTGTATATTGAAAGTCTCTTGGATACGTTGTAGTTGCAGCGAGCAGGACAAAGATGGACGTTTTCAAATACTTAAATTCCCGGCACGTGGTGCACGGCACGGCCGATTAAGTTCGTATCTGTCGGCGCACACGTGTCAGCACGTGGATCTACCTGCTTCAAAGTCAGCTACGTGTGCGTCCCGTGCGTTACCATATTGGCGCATGCACGCTGAAAAAAACACGTAGCGGAAGCACAAAAGATTCGATCTCTGCCAGCGAGTCAGAGAACGCGAAGCGCTGTTCGATAGAAAGCTGCTCGACCGGAAAATGACGATGGAACGCGTGGTAAGAAGAAACTGGTACACACTATCGACTGTTTCGACAATCGATGGGCGTAAATTGATAAGCTACGTTTACATACTTTGGAAGTTTCATGCTTTCAAGTCGTAGAGAGCATCCACCTGGAAAGTTTAACAGATCGATTGTATAAATTATAGTGTACCTTCGTCTTATAGTTGGAAGTTGTTTTGACATATATATGTTATATCGTAAATCTCGGGGTAATTCAGATGATCGATTCTGAAGTCGGAAAATCGAGTTTATTGTGAAAATACTTAAATGAAATACAGGAGTAAGCAACAATTAATACCAATCTATAACAGTAAACAATAAATAACAAGTTCTATGCAATGTCTACCTCATCTTTCTCCGTCAATCTTCAATCTTTTAAATAATTATTCTTCCTTCTGTGATCTCGTCTATCTCTGATGTTGCTCTCTGTCCGTCTGTTTGGGAAACGAGTGTCTCTCAAAATGGTTTTCCGTAAAACAAAAGAAAGTCGCTCTGTCCGTGAAACAAAGAAAGTCGTGCTGTCCGTAAACAGAGAGAGTTCCTATCACACGTGAACTCTAGGGAGTTTACATATACATATATAAAACTTTCGAGAAATTTTCATTAGAGCTAATAATTCAATTTATTTTATATTACAATTATTATTATACCTAACTTCTATCTGATTAGCTATATATATATATTTTGGATGTAACGATTCACTTTGTGTATATTTTTTTTTTTTTTTTTTTACGATCTATCAATAGGAGAATAAAATCCACCATGCTCCAAAGTATCGACGAGTAAATATATCTAGCGATTAATTATGGGGATATCGTGGTGCACAAATCCCATGTATCTGTATGATTCGAATGGAAAGTGGAGAAGTCTCTGTTTCATAATCGACGCGGGTTCTTCCTCGTAAATACGAGAGGGTGACTCGGGAAAGCCGGCGAGCACCGGGCAATATTGTCCAAGCTATCTGACACACCATTTACCAGCAACACCCCCGTCCATTTTGTTCCAGCATATTGGCCTCGCATACTCAGCCGTGAAAACGTTATAGGCACGTACACGGCTCGCATAAATCGTTCTGACACTTATGGTACATTATTTGCCGGCTGCGGCCCATCGTATTGAATTAGGATGCTCTCTCACGGAGATTATGATCGGAGCAGAGAAACGATACCAGAAGTCCAGAGCTGATATAATACGGCAGTATTAGTAGGATAAAATTAACGATTATTGCTATTTTTGAATGAGGCATTACTTTGCAAAATTCACGTGTATTTAATAAGTATTATGATTATAAATTATAAGTATTATGATTTTTGATTACAAAAAATATTCTTTTTCAAAACGGACTGTTCTTGTTAAACGGCGGTTGCTGTCAAATATTCCTTTCTTGTTAAAGGAATACACGGTGTTTTCGTTGGAAACCTCGAACGCACGCAAGTCGATGAATACGAAGTTACGGACGAACGCACCTGTTATGAATGTTTCAGCATTCAATATCGCGATATCAAAGAGCATAGCAAGACGGTACAAGGAGGAATTCCCTTCGGTCTTTTCGACAAAGAAACAAAGCACAAAGTCGAAGGAAATTCGGAATGAAACTCGCTGAACCCGAGAATTTTCTAACTCTGTCCTTTACGTTCACCGAAAATTTAATCACGCGCGTGTTACGCTTGAAAATAATTAAACGCTTAAAACTGGTGCAAGTATGCACAGGCCTGCAATAACGTTATGCTCGGCAAGCAACGTATTTAATTAAATATATATATATATCTTTAAATATAAGAAATATTTGCCGTTGTTTATGTATATTTATTCTGCAAATATGTAGCAAAATTTTAATGCAGCGAGAACGGTATCTTTTTATCACCGGAACGTATTTAAATTTAATTTCGTAAAAACTTATAAAACTGGTATCTTGTAATTGTTATTGCTTCTTCGATAATGAATAATCTGTGTTCTCGTTGCTTTCGTTCACCCTTAACTTCGGGTGGCAAATTCAACGTCAAAAGACGAGAGTTAGGTATTTGGATTAAATTAAATCGAACACCGCCGCTTTAAAAAGCGAAGACCCGACCCTTGCGCGCAGGGACCCTTGCCACCGACGAGGGATACGTAAGCATCGAGATGACCCTTATCAATGAGGGTCAACCCCTCATAGTCTGAAATCCAATATAGTCGTGGTAAAGGAGAGTCCCTACTTTGATTCACCCCGTTTCGAAACTCGTATGCACCGACGAGCGAGTATTAATTGGAAATTAAGCTTCTAAATCTTTGTGCCTTTAACGTTTCGCATTACTCCGATCCTTTGTGAGGATTCTGACCAATACACGCGAAGAGCGATTTCCAACTATTTCGGGAAATTGGAATGTTTGCGATCTCGTTAAAAGATGAGACTCGATTCCTATCGCGTACATCTCACGCGATATAAAAATTATCCATCGAAACCACATAGACTAATTACACCTGCTGTCAAGTACCTTGCAGTTTGATTGACTTTACGGATGGCGGTAGCCTGGGTATAAAATATTACGTTCGTCGCTGCATTTGTCGTTTGTGTTGATCCTCAAATACGTAGATTCTGATATTCTTCTAACGCAAGATTGAATTATTTCGGGTCGTGACGCTCTTAAAGTACATGCGCGAACTGTTTCTTCGAAAGTAATCAAAGAAGAAAAAGGAAAGCTTGGCGACGTCCGTCGCCTTCGTGACGCAACTGCCCTGTCGCGTCCAAAGGTTCGGCCAGGGGTTAAAGGACGAAGAGGACGCGCGTTCGCCGCGGAGGCAGCTCCGGTTCACCGGAGTGTCTCTTCGTCCGCGAACGAGCCGACTTCGAGAGATCGATATAAACCGGCAGCTTTCGACCACTCCCTCCATCCGGCCGGCTGACCAATCGAGGCTCGCTAGCCATCCCCGGCTACCCTGGTGTCCCTCTTTTCCATTCTCTTCCCTTTTGCTCCCGCCGGTGGAAGCGGTGCACAAGCGTGGATTACGTGACGTCACCGGTCGACGCCATTTTCGAGGCGCGTGCCAGAAAGACCCAGCTGCAGCGACGCGCGGATCCAGAATATTCTCTCTCCGGAGAGAATGTCCCACGCGGACCAGAATTTATGGCGAAGATTCCCTGAATTAATTCTCCTGGAAATATTGAGAGCGCCCCGCTAGACCCTTTCTTTGTTTCGACTCGCTCGACCGCGCGAAACCGCTTGACCGACGCTCCGCGACCCCGAACTGCCTCGAAACTGCGCGCTCATTTAGGATACTGTTTCGTTTTCCAGTCACTTATGCCGTTCCTTTCTCTTTGCACCGATGAGAAGGCGAGGCTGTCGAGGGATGTGCAAGTGAAGCGCGTTCAACCTTCAGACGACGAATATCTGGATCACTTTGACCATCCAAGTTCCAATATACGTGAAGATATTACGGAAGACGTTACTCTTCGTAGTAAATTTTATGTTTATCGTCTTCAGGAAATATTCTTAACGGTATCAGAATGTAATAAGAGGCTGATAGTTAACTCCCACTAAGATCCTTCGAGTTTCGTTCTGAAGTTGAGTGACCCTACACAATTACGTTTCAACATGGTCGGATAGGAAGCGAAGATCGAACGATGGATAGTTGAAGAGAAAGACTTTGTAGGAATTTTGCATGTTGTGCGGTACCAATGTGTTGAGGTTATTAGATACATGAACAGAGGAACGCGTGGATAAATTGTAAAGTAGAAAATATATTTTAATACAGAAGTGTAAGTACAAGTAGGAATATAACTTGAGCTGGTCCCGATCCGCACGCTAGCAGTGTTACCCTATGAGTGAAAGCCATCGTCGCCTGTCTACTGTCTATGGTCTGCATTCGTCCTAGTCTATTGTCTATACACAGTCGATGGCTTCAGTGCTTGGGAAAACTAAGAAGACCAGATGTAGAGTTTTCTTAGAAGTGGAGACCACTTCAACACTATGTACTCAGGGTAGAATTATAACACAGAATGTACTCGATCATCGAAGTAAGAATCAAGAGGAAGAATAAGAAGAAGAAACATTTTCTCAATTAAAATAATATCGCGTTCGAAAGGAAAAATATTACCTGTATAATCGTAACAAGGAAATAAATTCCATATAACTGGAGCATATTAATTACACAAGCAGCGAAGTGTGTGCGAACGAAGGGTTGAGTGTATCACCACGACCTATAAAATATCGCGCATAAAATTCAATTCAACATTCACGGGTGAAATCCGTGTTTTGATTTAAATCCGTCTAATTGCGAGCGAAGCCCGCGACGACGCAACGCGACGTCGCGGCTGCGTGTTCGGAGGCAATAGATTTCGCGATACCAGTCCGTCGCTCTTCCGCCTCGGATAACGAATCTCGCTCGTAAATTCGTCTCTGTTCGCGACCGCCGGCTAATTAATGTTTACACTGGAAAGATAAAAGTGCGTGAACTGCATTAAATTAACATCCCTGGATCCAGTTCCAACGTCTCATGAATGTTACTCTTCGGACCTCGGTTTCACGATTTCCGTCGCGCGTTCCCTTTCAACTTTTAAACTTCCTGTTCGAAGATACGTTCCCCTTTGATTCTTGTCCCAAACGCTCCCCTTTTTTCGTTGTTAATACGAGTATAAAAACGAAGCCTGTTATTCCATTTCTTATGGCGCAAAGGGCTAAGTAAAGTAAGATTCGCTTTAGTTTTACGATAAACGTAACGGTTAGGTTTCCTAGCAATTGCACCCAACAGCGTACCACGACGAAGAAATAAAACGGCGTGCAGGAAACTTCAATCTTTCCAACAGATTTCTCTTTCTTGAATCGCTGATCGATTCTGCGAATCCGCTTCCACCGTGGGAAAAGAAAACGCAATTATCCCATTGCCTTAAGACAATGCCAGTTCTGTACGACTTTAAATCACAACTTCCGCCAATCTTCTATCGGGACAATCTCTCGTACTTCGGTTCTCGCAGATCTTCTTTTCTTCTTCTTGACAAAAAAAAAAAAAAAAAAAAAATAGAAAGAAATAAAAAGCAGGAGGAGAAAAATAAATAAGAAAAGAAGAAAACATCGAGTAAAGTAACGAATAAGAAGGTATAGTTGACGTAGAAAGAAAAGTGAACTTCCGTAGTTGCATGAATTATCGTCGTCGTCGAAGCCTCGATCACGCGTTGAATTCGTCGATGCAACAGCCGGTGACGGCCAATTAAATTAATGATTTCGCAGAAGTAATAGACATACGCGGGGCCGGTAGGGATAGGAGGGAAGGGGGAGGCATAAAACCGCCGACAGAAACGTCACGCGGTGCGCCATGACCATCTACAGTTGTCTGGCGTCGTCGGACGTCACACGGTAATTGCGATTTATTTCTCTTAATCGCGCTTAAACGGCAGCCAATTTATGCCGACCGAGTTAATTTTACGCAATTATATAATTACCAGTCAACTCGCGGCACGGCCTAATCGGGGTGCCAAGCGGCGTTCTAATGGCGGTACTTCAGATTCGAAGACGCCGCGGGTTCGCTTTGCCGCGCTGTTCCCTCGTGTCGAAACCCGCTATGAAATTATCTCCTCCGCCCTCGCAATACGAAAGTTTATTGCCAACGCTTGTGAAAAATTCTTCAGGGTTTCGTCGATACGAACGCGATTGTTGCGTTGCGTTATCGCGAATAGAAAGTTCAAAAATGTGAAAGCGATGAGACTTTTCTTTATTGTTGCATAGTTCTTTGTATTTGGGGTTAGGTAGATTCGAAATTAGATTTGTTTGGATGAAAAGGGGCATTTTTAAATTTGACGCAGGACGTATCAAACATTTGGTTTATTTAGTCAAAGAAGATGGATGACTTTATTTCATTAAAGTCCCTAAGCCTCAAGCTTATTTCGTGTACTCGTACGCAGTTAAAAAGAGAACGTCAAAAGTCAGAAGAAACTACTTGTCGTTACTTCCTTTGATTTCCCCAAATCCTCGAAATTCTGATTTCTTTTTACGTACCTATTTCGACAAAATGGCCCGAAATCTGGCTGCTGGATCGTTGATGTCGTTTTTTAGGCCGACTCCTTCGATCGTGGAATCGATATTCGTTCGTGGCCAAGAAAGCGGGCACAGCCAAGCAAGTCCTTCCTTATTTATTCATTAATTTCCAGAATCGATGTTTGACGACGAGGTCGCGGCTACTTGGAAGCAGCGAGCGTGCACAGGGCCCTTACGGTAGCACACGCCAGTTAGAATAGTGAGCGTTGCCGGCATTCCGGCGAGTAAATTCTTGAAAACTCGTTTGGTCGGTCCGATCCGCGAACCAACTCTCAATCTGCGCCCGTGCAGGGAGGTGCGCGCGTGCGAATGTAAGCGTTTCCTAAATTGGCCCTAAATCTCAGCCCGTTCGTCCCTGGGAGTCTCCCAGCCAAAGCAACGCCAAAATTTTTCGCAGGATTTCTCCGTGAAATGTCCCGTACGCACCGACGAAATTTTTCATGAATTTCAAGGGAACCACGTGCTTGGAAATTAATTTTCTTTTGGAAAAGTTAGAGAAGAGATTTAAAAACGATCGGAGAATTGTGCGTCACGAAATGGCACGTGTTTCAAAGATCGTTGAAAACATTTTTAACGTTTCAAAAACTAAGTAGTTTCAGCTTCTTTTGGTATTAGAATTCTTTCGAAAGTAATACATTGGAGAAGATCGGTTTCTTTAATACGTGATCGTCAAGCTGAAATGTCCAAAATGGCTACCGAAAGAGGGTTGAAGCCATGGCGTATCGAATCCGTGACAGCGAGAGGGATGAGAATGCTAAAGCGAAGCTCTAGTATCGATTTTCATCGCTTGAATTCAACATACGTGGAACCTGACCATGGCACACCGCTTTCTCTCCTTCGCTACAAACCCTTAACACTTGCTTTATATTTTAAAACAACCCTATAAGTATCGCGCAAGTACTTGGTATAATAATTTTTATAAACAAGCAGCAAAGAATCTTACGTTTATAAATTTTTGTTTTAAATTTATGTGGAATGCAAGTTAAATAAAAAGGAAACTACGAGAAGATTAACACCTGTTTCTTCCATTTTATATCGTACAATTTTCCATATTGACGATCAAAATATTTTCTCATAATGGAAAGTGTTTTGAAGAATATACAACTAACGCGACATTTATTTTGAACGAACGACAACTGATCGGTCAAAATAAGCGAAACATCTATAGATATATCCAACTCCAACGCTACAATTCCAGAAAAATAGTCTTAAAATATCGTTGGGAGCATTTGTCGCTGACAGTGGAACGTCAAAGTCGCTTGACAGCCACAGTGTGAACTGTCAAAGCGAACGCGTGTCAGAAAATTAAAACGGCATAGGATCAACGATCTAATAAAATCAATAATCAACAAATTAATGTAAAACGAACAAGCGGAGAAAGTGACACGAAACGACACTATCTTTGATCACATAAATCGCTCTAAGCATAAATTACACTGACAATCGTATCACTCACTAACAACCCCATCGAATGCTACATTAACGTCACGTGCTATCAACTGCATCAAATATCCGAGACATTCGATGAAATAAGAAAAAACGAGGCAACTGAAGAACACGAAGAGGAATCGGATTTTCCACTACGGAAGACATCACCAACGCGACGACACCCTTGGCGACTAGCAAACGCATCCCTCGAGGGAACGTCACGGCGCACGATAAAAATAAAGCTCGGACGGAGACACGGAAATTCTCGAGCGTGGTAGAACGTTGTATCAAAAGTTACGGACGTGTTACATGAAATCGCGTGACTGGCTATCGAGGTAAAACGGAAGGCGTGCTGCTTGCAACGACGTGCAGACAGATGGGAGTGGTCTCTGCAATCACGATGGGCGTGGTGCTTCCACGGCGTGTTGCAGCTGCACTCTGCGTAGCGGCTTCTGTACCTTGCATTTGCCTTCCAACGTGCTGGCAAATCGCGTCACGTGAATATTCTTCCCTCCGCGATTCCTCTTTCCTTTCGGATTTTCCAGAATTTTGATAAATTACGCAACTTTTACATACTTGTAAGAACCGTCGTTCTTTAAGTCGTGATTTAAGGCAGGCTTATCAGAGGTTTATCAAGTAGGGGTTGATAAGAATGTAAGAGCAGAAAGGATAGAGTTGTTACGAGCGAAGAATCTACATTCTTCCCTACAAAAACGCTCATTCTGTATTTTTCTAACGCTATCGTAGCTTAGCGTTACAACTCCACCATACACGTTCGTTTCCCAGCGTCGAATTCCACCGATCTCGTGCTAACAAACTTTATAACACGCGTGCAATGCTCAATTCCGAATCGAGTTTCTTCACCCTTTGCGAGCAACCGATCGATCCACAGCTACACGATCCGATAGAATCGTGCACGGTGCCGAAAACATGGAAGAAAAAAGAGGAGAACGCCTGGTGACCAGTGGGTTGCAGCAGAGGGGAGGATGAGCGGGCTTTTTATCCGCGATTTACATGATAAATCTCGTCGGAGGAGGATCGACTCGACATCAAAGTTGGAAGGCCGAGAGTGCAGCATCGTTTGCGGCGGCCGGCAAGAGGGAACGGAGGCAGAATGGCGCGCAGGTAGCGCGCAAGAAAGGTCGGTCGGCCCCTCAGATGCTCGCAATTAATAAGAGCTTAATGGGGGCCGATATAGCGCTGCCACGCTCTCAGGGACTCGTGCTTTCTTCGTTGTTCTCTCCCACCGAAATCATCGATGCCGACGACAAAAAGTCACGGCACAGCCGTAAAACATTTCGCCCCGACTCTTTTCGACTATACTTCCAAGGTGCCCGGGACACGCTACAGCAAAAACAGCCGCACCGTTTTGATTCCCGCAGTCCAACGTCCAGTTATATAAGAGAGGGAAAGCTTGTCCCCCATGAGCGGATTAGAAAACGCGGAGGAAGAGGAATCTGATGCTGGTGGCTAGGCTACCGAGAGAAAATTGTCGAGTAATTTGCTAGTAAATAGACTGGTAGATACTCATGCTTTTATAGGAGATTTAAAAGTGTGCAAATATACAGAAGGTACATATGAAATAGGCAAAGAATTCTCGTTATTATTATAATGTTTAGTACGTTTAATTGGTGAAAGAGATCGTTTCGTTTCGAAGGAAACTTTCTGTCGTTGTGTCCCTAAGAATATGAATTAGCGTGCTTAGACAACCACCGTCTGAAATATCAGGTGGTACCATAAAATTCCATAAAATCTACTACTTTTTAGAAAACGCAGAAAATGTACGAAATTCAGGTTTCAATTTATCATACGGTGGATATGTTCGCGTACGAGTTCTCAATATCTGGAGAATAGCTTTTACTTTACACGTACTTAGTACGAAACCCGTTTAATATGAATCGCGCGTCCAAAAATGTTTACATATTCGTAAACTAAATTATTACTATAAACTTTAAATATTCGTAAAAGAGGAACTAAGAAACCAGAAAGCCATACCCTCGGATCATTTAATTTCGCGGCGAAGTATCGACGCAAGAAATCTACATATATGAGATTCGTGAGTCTACTCACCAGAGAGGGGTGCGTAATAGCCGTGCGGGTAAGAGGGTGCGGAGGAAGCGTCGACGAAGGACTGCGACGGCGTCGCCGACGGCCAGTCCTTGTAGGAGGCCGCGGAGTGCGCGTGATGCGCCGCATGGTGGCCGAGTCCTCGCGCACCACCCAACAGCAAACCACCGTAACTCGTCACGGTCGCCATGTTATGGTGATGATACTCGTGCACAGCCCTGCAAATTAGATCGTAAAAATCATTCTCGGTATCTCTCTTCCTTGAAAACGTATTATAGAACTAACGTAATTTCTTGATTATCAAATACCAGATGTACCAAGTAAGGCGGACGAAACAACGAAGAGCATATGTAGAATAAACGTGTGAACGGATCGAAGCGATGGAAAAAGACCGACGAAAATGCGAGGGGTAAAAGAAGGAGGAACGAAAAAGAAGAGGGCAAAGAAAAGGTAACGCGAGAGGAAAGGAGAAAAAGAATCCTCGATATCGTGCCTCTTCTCAAGAACGGTGACAGACTGGTAATTTATACGGCGACCGACGCGAGATCAGCGCTAAAGATCTCTCGAGCAGGGGTACCTGCTCCCGACGGTTTTCTGTATTTTTCACGTCTCGTTTTCTCTTTGCCTCTTTCTCCTTCCCTCTTATTTCTCATCCTCGCCACCGTATCGCTTTTTCTACGCTCGTTTAATCTATCCTTCTCTTTCTGACTCGCGCCGTTCATTCAGGCTCTTTCCTCGATTTCTCGTGATTTTTCTCCCATTTCTTTCGTCATTTTTCAAAAGACGCTTCCCTTCTTTCACGTGTTTCCCCGCTTCTCTCGTTCCATCGTCTCTCGTAGCCGCTGCGACATTCGTTTCCGAAGGTTTATCCCGGCAGGCTATCGCGTAATGAGCGTGTCGCGCCTGCCGGACGTGGATTTTTTGAATGCGTGAGGTATCGGTCGCATTATCGTCCGTTAATCGAACGAACGACGATTTCGTCGATTAATCACGAGGCTGGTTTCGCACCGTGCGCGCGAATGCACCGCAGCGAGATACAAGCCGCGCGAATTTAAAATAGAGTACGTCGCGCTGGAATGACTGCATCGGATTCTCCGATGGGACTCGTCTCTAATTAGAGGTTGCGATGTTGGCGATTCGAACGAATGGAACGCGAAATAGAGAAGAAGTGGGGATTCTAATTGGTTCGATATTGTTGTAAATGAGATGGGTGGAAAGGAGTAAGCAGAGGAATGTTAAATGATATGTAATATGGCGGTTTCTGTGTCGAGGTGGTAGATTGGATAGAACTATAGATCGAACGATGTAAATGGATATATAAAGTGAAGATTTTGTGAAAATGTCATTTCATACGTAATTTCCTATTGTTTACGAGGATTATGATTTATTTCTTCGGTAAGTTTTTCGTATCTCTTTTACAAGATTGTTCGGATCCTAACGCGAGATACTCGATCGTTTCCTTCTTCGAATCCCCTCGCGTGTAAAATTTTATTCTGCCTATTTTTGTCGTAATCAGAATACATGAAAATCTGTCCATATCAAGATTAGAGAGTATGCTGGATGTAGTAATAATTTCCAGTTATTTATTTATCCATGTTATTAATTATCGTATGCAGAGTATTAATAATATCTTTTATTTTATCCAATAAGAAATTCCGAAGAAAACATGAATTTTATGAATAAAATCGAACGAATTACTTTATCATTTATGATTTATGGGAATATAATACGAATGTCAGTTTAAAGGGTTTAGAAACATGGTATTAGGACAGATTTTCCTCTAACGTAGAGATATATTTTAAGGACAACACAAGGAATGTTAGGAACGCTCACCTGTGGTGATACTGTGGATAATGCGGATGCCATGGATCCGTTGGACACTCGTAGACTTCGCCAGGATGCTGGCTCTTCCAGAAGGAAGGGGGGAAGTTCCTCATGAACATGGGAGAGATATTTTCTACAACAAAATACAATGCTTTTAATAATTTCTTATTTATCCGAGCAAATGCAAATTGCCATACAATATCTACAATTAAAGTGGCGCAATCTTTTCCTATATACGTATATATTTCGTATGAAATTTAATATTTTTCAAACAATGTACAATTTTCCTGTTCTAAAACCAAACGTTCAATTTATTAACCAGGGAATTTAATGAGTTAATTTGCTACATACTTTAGTTATCAATTTCTCGAATATTTCTTTTACGTGTAGCTTTTATTTATTTATAATTTGTTATATCTATATCTGCAAAAGCTAAACTGAATTGGCTCGTCTTTACCAATTTTGAATTTCATAAATACACAACTTCCTGGTTAATACCTTCGCTGTCTTAGTGGTCTGACTTTAAGTATCTAATTCCACTGACGCAGTAGGCGTGTGCTCTTATTTTTATGCGTTTCAGAGACGAAGACAAACAAACCAGCGGACTATAACATTAAGGCAAACGTTATTGCACAAACCAAGAGTATTTTTTGGTAAAAACAATTCTGCATCTTCTGAGAAAGTGTTGCCATACATCGGTAACAGCGAATAAACTAAGCAATAACCCGGTTAACGAGCTAACGTAACTGCAAGGAACGAAGTTACGTATATAACTGGAGAACGAAGGTATGCACGATTGTAAATATCATAGTACACCATAGTTCCCTGAAATTCTCCATGAAGACTCTCCAACGATAAGTTACACGGTATCCGTGATCGGTCTACGATCGACTATCCCAACCTGGACGAATCACCGGGCCAATCGGCGCAATAATTTTTGTTCGAAAGCTAGACGTTCCGACTGGGCAAGAATGTTTATTAAAATATTTGTATCGTTTCCCACGGGCCAGCACGCGATTCTTACGAGGGCTCACGATAAACGGGTAGTCGGATCCCACGGGATCGAACCGCGCGACAGAAAGGTACCGCTCGGTTGTTTTACAAGCGACCACTCCAAAGCCAGAAGCTTGTCGTGTATCCTCCCGCGAGTCTCCGGGTCCTTGGTCCCGGGATTCCTTTTTCTCTCTCTCTCTCTTTCTCTCTCGAGGATCTTTCGGCCAATCCAAACACATATTCGAAGGTTGAACCAACGAGACCGAACCAGCCGACGATTTATATTTCTAATTCCTCCTCTTCTTCCTCGATCTCATCTTCCACCGCGACTCGCTATCCCATGGAAAATGTGTCAACTAATTTAGAAAAAAAATATTCAATTTACGAATCGTTGTTATTTCTGGACGTTAGCGTTCTTTTGTTGCCATTGTCATCTGTTTCTTCTTCAGGTGTTTTAATATTGCCTGTCGTAGATATATTACGGTGATGACTTGATATCTTCGTCTTTAGTATATTTCGAAGGTTCCTTCTTAGAAAAAAGATTCATTCGTTTAAGGTTTCTTTTCTCTTCGTACGATTGTAGTTTCAGTGCCTTACGCGTTGTTATTTTAGTTTTTATTTCATTATATTTTTATCACAACGTTAGTTATTCTGTTATAGTATCATGATGATTATGCACGAGTTATTTAAGCATCATATGTATTTGACTGATTGCGAGTTCGGTTTTGTTAATAGTAGATAGGTTGATGTAAAATTTATCTTCATTTGCTCGGGCAACGCGTTAATTATAAAGTTTACTTTGTATGGGTCGACAAGAATACACACGGCTATGTAAAAAGTGGCTAGCGCTAAGGCTGTTTGATAAAACAGAGGCATGAATTATTCATTTATACGTGGCGCAACCTACCAGTATCGATTGATACATAGTGCTCGATGTACAGTAATTTATCTTTAATAGATGACACATACTTACACATGTACGTACATGTGATAATTAACGAGTTGAACCTAACGAGTCAACGATATACTATCGCGAAAGAAAAAGACGTTTGCGGTAAATGAAGGATAAAACGCCTTTTAAACTCGACATTTACGATATTAAACACGAACACTCTCCAGATTAAAATGTACCTTAAAATATCTTTAAAGGCTTATCATCTTCCTGACAAAATCGTACAAAGTAATCTGAAAATGATTATCTATAGAGCAAGTCAGTCATAAAACAAGAGTTGTACGTTGCACGTTTCAACCTGATTCGTACGAGGCAGATTTCAGAGGGAAGTTTAAACAGGAAGTAAAACATTCTTCATCTTCAACTTACAACCGTCGTAAAGCAACGTAGGAGCGTGATAAAAATTCCAGATATCGATCGATGCACATTCCCAACTCAAGTACATCAAACTCGCATTCACGGTGTGAATTTGACATCGACGACCCTTTCTGGCTTCATCAGTACCACATCCGCGTAGAATCGATTCCCGCCCGTTTCCCAGTTCTCTGGCCGAGCGTGCAGCCGGTCCGCGGCATCGGCACAGTAGAAAGCCGACCGTGGACGCTCGACACTCTGTTTCTTTAATTGCGTTAATAAATAAAGGACAGTCGGCCGAGGACAGCGGGCCGGGGGTTAGAGGGATGAGAGAGGGGCAGACAGACCCTGGCGGTGGTAGAGAAGAAAAAGGGTGGGGTGGCGGCGGCGAAGAAGTCAGAGAGAAGCACGGGGTTGGAGGAAGGACGAAGGACGTTGGAACGAAGGACGTGGTGGAGGCCGGTTTCCGTTCCGTTCCGCTATCTTGCATCTCCCCCGTAAGCAAATCGCAATATTTAACGCGATAGTTAGTCAATCTTTCTTGATACGTGTGTAGGAGGATGATGCCGTGCCGCTCGACCAATCCGCGATACCGGTTACAGCTCTCGAGACGAGAAAGCATATTTTACGCGTTTCACCGTCTACGAACCCCCCTTCCATTCTGGCATTCCACGCGTGGGAAACAATGCGGCTCCATGGCTTCTTTATGCTGAAAGTGTCGCGAGTCAGTTGTTACCGGGACGATCCGATACCCAATCGAGTTACAGTATCGTTCTGGACCCTTCGACGATTCGCAGATCGTTACTAGATTTTGAGAATCTTCCTCGAATGTGTTTGCACGTGTTTGAACAAACGGAAGAGAACGCGTGGTTTTATCGATATTCGTTTATCTGGTTTTGTTTCGTACGATATGAAATGAGACGTGTTTTGCCAATTTTACAAACAGAGGGTGATAACTTACATGTTTCGACACGTACTACGTATTTGGATGAACATCGCGACGAAGTTGAGAACCTTGAAGCTTTCGCGAAGCATTCGAATTATTATTCTCTGTGTCAAATATATTGCTTGATTAAATATTCAAATTACACGGATACCGTATGTATACACGCATATTTCCAGTCATTATCTATTCCAGCTTGCCATTAACCATCGACCTTTCTAAAAAGTCCATATCAACCGCGTAACAATCTGTAGCCGATAAATTGCATTTCCTTCGGAGACGAAACAACAAGTGGTTCTTTGAACGAAGAAACTGGCTCTAACTCTTAAAGCTAAAACTCACAGAAACATCGCGAAAAGCAATTTCACGAACCAGCGTCGGGCTCGTTAATTTTTTCGGGGTACATTCATTTTCCCGACGAGTTGGTCGGCAATGATTCACTTCCAGCTATTCACCGAGCAACTCGACATCGATCGTTCGTTCGCGGCCGCGATACCGCGATACAAATGTAGTCGGTAAATCTTCGGTGGCGTCGCGGCCTCGGTGTTTCATTTCCGAGAGCCGCGGAAAATAATCGGCTGACACGGGCCGGGGCATGAGTTTCTCGCGTTGGACGTGGTGTTCGGCGTCGACGCGTGGCGTTGGCGCGGCGCCAGAAGGTGCCTCTATAAAGACGTCTCGCGTCGCGGTGCCGCGATTCGTCAAAACGTAACCCACGGCAGATTGATGTGGCGGTGCGACCGGATGCCTCGTTATTCTGATTGCACTCGCGGCCACGGCCAAAGAAACGTATACTCACGCCTTACACATCACAGACCGAGGATTCGGATTCGCCGAGAAAACTAATGGCGCGTTCCGGTCTATTTTCGATTTGTGTTAATGTCTGTTACCTCTGCGTCGAGGCTTTTGTTAGCCAATTCGGAATGAGCGACGACACCGTTAGTCGCTGTTGAAAGCTGTTCTTTGCGACGATTTTGCGTGGTAGAGTGCAGTAGTTGGATTTAAAGTTTGTCGATCGAGAGAGTTTATTCTGTGATCGTTTCTTTCTTCTTTTTGACAGTGGTAGAGGGTAGAGTGGAATGTAATAGGTTTGAAGGAAGGTTCCTTTTACAGAGTCGTTTGGGTTATGGAAGTTGTGAAGTTTCAGTTTGTTTTCGTATTACTTTTTCATAGTGGTAACGGGGGATGGACAATTTTAATAGAGCTAATTCCAATAAAAGCTCATAATTGACTAATTACCGTACGGCGGTGTAAAATTGATCGAAAAACGAATAGAATTGTGCAGGTCGGGACGTTGTCAATTACGGTACGTTAAATTGCATAGCGTCATAGATTACACGGTAATTTTCATCCGTGTGATCCGCGGCTTGGAGCGAGCGTGGAACGTTGAAAAACCATGACCGTAGACCGAAGACGGTATCGCGACTAATCTCGCGGCAGCCCCTTTGAAGACGCCACGGCGCGGCGCGGCGTCATGTAAGGGCCATGTCAAGTAATTGCGTCTCTGTTGCGCCGCGGTGGCTGGTGAACGGGGCGTTAATTTGACGCCACCGACTGGAACGACGCGCTCAATTTCCCGAACTCAACGTTACCGCCGTTCCCGACGTCGTATTCTCATCAGACCGGGCGGCATACGCGACGCGATAAGCCGATCCCCCCGCAGCGGACGTTCCGAATTAACCCTTTGAACGGAAATATGTGCGTTGATAAACGCGTGTGATTTTTCAGCTCGCGACACGACAGCCACGCTGATCTCCAGACCTGTCTATTTTTCACTTTTTCTTACATGGTGTTCTCTTTTCTGTTTCTGTATTTACGTACGTGTAAAATCTAAAAATCCATCGTTAAATTAACGATAATTGAGCTGAACTGGACGTCGTATGCGGAGAAACGATATCTGTTTTACGAAGAAATTTATGCTCCAATAGTAAATGTATTTATGTATCTACGTTGTGTCTGAATATGAAGCGGTAATTCTACTTGCATACGTATTACTGTCGGAACATAAGTAGAATAAGGAAGTTGTTCGTCGTAACAGAGAATCGACGTTGACAAAAATGACAATAGTTAGTTTGCATTGACGTGCCATCGATAAGTTTCGATTCAGTTCAAACAATGAAAGTCAGGTTGCCGCAAATATGTAGAATCGTTCGAAGGCTCTGCCCGCAAGAAAGCAGGATAATCATGGTCGCGTCGCTTATGCGCCCGTATCGGCGAGCATTCGAGGGCAAAACGGTTTATCGGCTAGTCGTGTCGTTCGCCTCCTTCGATCCTGTCCCCTTAAGCGTATGCCAGCCGTATCCTGGTACCAACTGGTAGGCAAGCAAAACCCTCGTAGATACGATTTCTTCGTCGTGCAAGAAACATTCCCTTGGGAATGTAACGCGTTATCAATTTCCAGCCAAAATTGCCACTTTCGAGCGCGACGCAAGAACCTAAACTCGATTATTCTCCTATGCCCTGTCGAACGCAGAGATGGATTTCTTCGAAGACTGCGGGCATCAAAAATATATGATTCTGGAATTAAATATGCGTTTCGCGTGTTATAAAGATACCATCTATTAGATAATGAAAATTTTCTTCTATCGTGTCTATGAGCCGAGAAATCTCCGCATAATTTACAAACCATAACCTACGTAAAAGCGAAAGTAACGAAGGAACAAGTCGTAAAAGCGTGTTTCTACTTCGTACACGTGATATCTTTCCTGGGAAGAACTTGATATAATTCAAACTCGTAGCTATTCAATTTAATAAGACCGCGTAACGCAGCGATGGTTCCGGAAGTTCTCCGCAACTCACCGCAAACACGTGCCGCAACGCGTTCAAACAATCCCCAACCCTTCTTATCGGTTGCCTTTCTCCCTTGATCTTCCTGCAAAGGGGTGTCTTTGTTCTCTCGAGCACACGTTCATCGGTAAGAGACGTTCGCTCCTTGTACGTATGTTAGCCGGCATACCGCGGCTAAAACTGTCTTCTCCGGCGCTGTCTCTTCGTTCCCCGTTCCCCAACCCCTTCCTCTACCTTTTGCACTCCTTCTTCACCCCTGGTACGCTTTCACGGGTCTCCCTGAGTCAGCGTGCATCTCGTCGTAGGCCCGAGAAGCTCTTAATTTACCTTTCCTACGCCGTGAAAGCGTAGTCTCGATGGAACGAACGAGCATGCGGACAGAGCGAGGGGCGAAGGGATGAAGCAGAGAAGAGGGAGAGGCGCACGGCACATAACAATTAGGTCGTGTTGTCTTGAATTCTAAGCAGGCTAGTGAACTGATCGTGAGCACTGCCGCGAGATAAATGCGGCCTTAAACGATACCGATATAGACGGGCTGCTACGCCGATCGCTTGCCAAACCGACTTCGACCGCGACAACCCCCTATGCTGGCCTTTTTCGTTAGTCGGCTCTTTCTTTCGTCAGCTTTCGGCCCTTCAGCTGTGGATCATTCGTCGTCCAAACGCACCGACTATATTTTGCTCACCTACCACTCCTTTTCAGGACGATATGAATGTTTCTTTCTTTATGCTTCATTTTATCTTGTCGATATGTATGCTGTATTCTTTGTTCGTGCTGTACGCATTCTGACGGGTGTTTCTTCTGTCGCGCGGGTTTATTATGCCGAACTAGGTTTACGCCTTTGCCTGATATAGTTGGCGCAGTTTTTGGTTATTCGTACGAGTTTATCCTAAATTTGGAGGGGAATAAATTTTTGTTTTGTAATTTGTTTGAAGAGATCGATAATGCGATAAAAGCGTGGCATGTCGTATGGTTCTGTTTCTTCGTAATTATTCTTTGAGAATCGTTTATATCGGATCTCGTAATATTTTTATTCTCTGTCTTTATAATATTCTTGTAATAAAAATTCTTTAGCTTTCAAACTACCATCGACTTTCCATTCGTTCCTTAGACTCAACGAACTTACCTCTGCATCGCTTCCTTACTCTTTCATCCTGTTGTTTCATTTTCATCTGATATTTTTTTCTCGCCCTCGCTTCCTCTGTGCGTGGCGCAACTTACACTCCTTCTTCTTCGTCTCCTTCCACGGACCGACAGCAAAGGTTTTAAGTTCCCGAGTACGACGACGGTACAATTGTTACGAGGCTTGTTAGCGTTGTCGCGGCCTAATGGTGCACTTTATTATCGGCCTCCGCTGGGACCGCGTTGCATCCGCGCTCGATGCGTTTAAATCACCGCCCTTTGATGCATTAGTCCCGGTCCAGACTCGCGCCGTCCAATCTTCGACTCGCGTGTTTCGATGACGTCGAAGCGTCGAAACGAGATCGTAATTGGAACGAATCGCGCTCCAGCATTTATTCTCGCAGGTTTAAGATAACTGTCGGCTTGTTTGAGCTCTGACTACCAAAGTCTCTCCTTTGTATTTTTTTTTTTTTTTTTCTATCTATCATTCATCGTTAATCATATATTTTCTATCTTATGACGTAATAATCGTGTACTTTTACGATCAGTTGTCGTTTGACGAATTAAAATCTGCGCAAAATAAAAAAAGCCGGCAGAGAAGTCACAAACGTAGAAATTATTATTCGTTCAAGAGATTGAAAAATTTCCCCCCCTTAGCAGATTAATAACGTTGCTCTAACGCTTTAATAACTTCTGTGTTTCTACACGTTCGAAAGAAGAATATTTCATTTTAACAACTTACCCTTCGGTTTGTCGTGCGCCAATGCCCTTTGAAAATGTTCCTCCACCTCGGACGCAGCATCCCCTCGGTAATGGGTGAAGACCACGCAATTTGTGCTAACGTATTGCGCTATGCTCTCACCATCGTCTGAATCTTCCGCTGCAGTGCCCGTACCTACGGCTATAAGCCAGTTAGATAGGGCAAATTTGCCAGGAGTAAGCAATATTAATTATAGTATATAATAACATGAACCATTTGTTAATTTCATCTGCAGCGAAAGTTTTTATAATCGAACAGCAAAATTTAATTCTCAATCTTATCTTTCATCAAGAAATTAATAATAATATTTCATTATAAAAATGCTAATTTTCGTTTACCTATGTTTACTTTTCTGTCACGATCAACTTCGGAAAATGTGGGAAATTAAAATATGTATGGTTATCGTAAAAGCTCACCGTCCGTGGATCTGTCGTCATCTAACGTTCTCGAGGGTTGCGAAGTGGTCGATGCAACGGGTGGCCGTGGTTGAGGAGTTGGCCTTGGCGATGCTGGACTGGGTGCCGAACCGACGGAACCTGCGCTGCTCGGTTGCCCTTGCGGAACACTTCCACCAGCTGCACAAATTTCAAGACCTGCCGCCCCGAGTGATCTTTGGTGAACGTTCAACTGTAAAAACAATAATATATCTATATACACGTGTTGCTGTATTCGAAAATATTATTGTCTACGACGATTGATATATTAACACAATGTAACTTAATTTACACGAGCTTCTGTAAGATATTCATCTGAAAGATAAATGAACTCCGATTAAAGATTATTAACCGTCGTATGTTTACACACGCAGTGATTTAGATAGTCACGGTTTAAATAGAATTCATGCTACTGCTTTCGTGTATCTTGATAAATTTCACAAAACCCTTTCACTAACATTTTCATACGCTTCTATCATCGCGTGCACATTGTAAGAACCACTGTGTTATTTCTATTTATCAGAATTCTAATAGTCAATCATTTCCACGATCTCGAGTATTTGAATATTCATGCAACGTACTGGACTAAGTCATCAACTACTAACGAAGACCTACTTCTTTGCGTTAAGAAACTCTTACGCGTGTATCATTTACACGAGTAAAAGCCAAAACCTGAAGCTCGTTTCAATCGAAGGAAAGATATTTAGAACATCAATACAACGAAAATCGTACATTTCGCGTATGTAAGCATAAAAACCCACGACACGAGTGTTCCAGTATCAATTGCCCAAACGTCCTACTCAACCATTCGATCAAGCAATCAACCTTACCTGTCCACGTTTCAAGCTATCACAAGATCCTCATAACAGCGATATCGACATCTCTCGAGGTCTGACCAAAATATTATAGGGCCAAGTGGACCGCGAGCAACGAAATGCCCGTCGACGAAACGCTTCGACATCCAGCTGCAACGGCGCGGACAATTCCAGGGATTTTACCACCCTCGAACCACCCTTACCCCACCCTCCTCAATAATCTGTTCGCCAGTCACTTGGCGAATCCGTCGAGGAAACGCGTCGTCGTCTCGGCTGACGTTTAGTAGGTAAATCGTACGAGCGACGTCCTTAGAAGAGGGGTAGCATCCATTGAGCACATACCGACGCCAAGCGTCGGCGTCCATTGTACCCCCCACTCCTTACTGGCAGACTGCAAATAGCGCGAGAGCTATGCTATGCGCACTGGCATCGTCACGGCCGGTCGCAATGAGACCAAATAGGACGTAATGCTCGCTATTCATTAGATCCTACGGATGCAAATGCCACGCTGGGTCATGGCATTCTACTCGAATTTTTTCGACCGCGTCGAACTGTCCCGATACGAGAGCGCACGCGACACGACAAGCCAACTATTCGGCCACGATGGATCGAAAGATGGCAGCCGCTCGAGCGTCGCGTCGGGACGCCCAGGCGGCGCTCGATCGAGACATTCCTCAAGATCTAGATTGCGAGGATCGTGAAAGAATTATTAGTACAGGCTTCATTGGGAATCTTCTCTTCGAAGTTTGGAGAATTTTTAACGGATCGTCCGTTCGAGATGAGTAGGTTGGTATGATTGGCGGCAGTGTTCTGATCGTTATAGAATTTACGGTTGTTTGCAAATTATACAACGAATCACTGTCACGATCCAACGCTACTCTGGAAGAAACGCAGCCTAATTCCTCGAAATCAAAGGTATCCGTTCACCATCTCGAACAAATTTTCCGCTTTGTATCTCGTGTGACACGGCAGGTCGCCGAGGAATTCGCGGAAGAGTACGAACGAACGGCGAGCGTAGACAATTGATGTCAATTGCTCGACGTTGGTATCGTAGCTCGATCAATTCTCCACGACGTATCCATAGGACGAGAGAAAAAGGATCACTCGTGTGTATATACAGTCCATAGATGAGACCGTTAGTCGCGTGGTTCATCGTCTCGAAAGCGGAACATGGCGCGCGCCTCGACGTCAATTAATTCCGCGCGCATAATCCGCCTGTGGATTATTCGAGGAACTCGGAGGACGCGAGCGTTTCGAACGGAAACCGGCCAAGCACGTAGGCCGCTACATAATTTTAACTAGTCTCTATGTTCGTTTAGCTGCTGGCTATCGAGAGCTCGGAATCCTGTCGTCTTCGTCGTCGTATAGAGAGTCGAAGGTCGGCAGATTGACGAGCAGATCGAAAGTGAACGGCGGTGGGTACATGGGGTAACAGGGATCGCGCGAGACAATCCTGCGACATTACTCACGCGACTCGCCGTGCTCGCCATGATGGCTAGAGAAATACGAACGCGTCAATTAGCTTTAATCACGGCGTGTAGCATTTCCCGCCTGATATCGAGGCCAAATGTTTCCCTGGCGCTGCTGCGCCTTCCGGACGTCGCGTCCCTTAAATAGATTTGTCGATAGAAATGCTTGATTCATTGATCGTTTCTTTGTTTGATAAATGGATGCTGTAAGAATGCAAGGAACCAGTATCTTATACTTTTACGAATAAATTACTCGAAAAAAAGGACAAGACATTTAAAGAGATACAGACAGGACGAAAAGGATTAACGACACAGAACCACGGTCGGTCCAAAAATAAAACTAAAAGCATTCTTTATATAATTTTCAATCGCTTCGCCGCTATTCTATAATTTCAATTTCGAGATACGCGCAATCCAAGCGAATAAATGAATTCTGGCTGCAGAGACGCGGGTATATTAGTAGCAAGATAAATCGAGGAGACTCGCACGTAGTCCAGCCGATATTCATTATAGCTAGTGTCCTATCTGACGGCGCGGGCCGTGTGCCGCCGGTACCTACATCGATCCTCGAGATCGTGCCGAACACGATCGTAATGATCCAAGAAACCACGCTTTAGCGAGCAAGAGATGCATGCCATCTCGACGCGATGATAAAGGACGCGCGATCGCAGTCGCGCACACGTAGCCGGTAGCCATTATTATTATTGTTGCGCCAACTATCGCGAATAAATCTGCCAGGCAGATGGGTACGCATGAGTTATAAGCCGAATCGTGAAAGCACCGTGATTGGTGTCCACTAAATAACAGTCGAATTCCCTCACGATAAGAAACACGTTATTCTTGTTTTGATGCTTGTTTATGGCTTTAGAAAATAATTTTATGGCGTTGCAGTGAGATTAAGCAGCGGTATTAAATTGTTTGCGCAGGTTGTTCGAAGATAGGACCGATATGCGGCAAAGAGGATCATAGACAACGGTGTTGATAGCAATTGCGGCTTAAAGTCGTTCTCCTTGAAACTGTGACGGCTAAGTTGCAGTTTATTGCCGAGTTGAGTTTATTCCGAGGCAATTCATCGTCGGATTAAATTTCGATCATTAACGTATGTGTGAGTTTTGTTGCGAATGTTGCCTGATAATTAGATGGTAATTACGTTGCACGAATGAATCAATTGATTTTTGTAACGAAGTACGATAAATTAATTGGAAGTACAGTCTACCATTTCTTCCTTTAAGGATTAAGTTTTATATTGATTTATACAGTGAAAGAAACAAATATATAATCATAGACGAGGTATGTACCGTGTACGATACAGTCTGTCACACAAGAGCGTGTCTGCGATATTTCTGTAAATATTTATATATTTGTAAAAAAATTTATATGAATTGAATCTACATCTAAAACACTAATACGCTATTACAGTAGGGTGTCCAATCTCCTCCATTAGCGATTATAGCTTGACATCGTTTCGGCATACTCTCGACTAATTTTTGAGCGTAGGATTCTGGTAACGACCTCCATATCTTTCGAATGTGATGTACAAGTGTTCTTATTTTTGTGATACGTCTTCCTCTCAGCTTGCCTAATAGGACACCATGCCCAAAACGAAGATTCATCAGTGAATATTATATTACTCCAATCACGATCTCTGTTTTCATTCGCCCATGCCAGACAATTTTCGACGTTTCGCGTACGCGGCACTCATATTAAAAAGCTCTGTTCCTTTCACTGTTTCAAATGAAACTGAAAGGTATTCAGCAACGCGTATTAGAGAAGTTTTCGTTTGTTTACATTCTTTTTATCTCATTCTGATTAGGTGTCAGGTTTCGCAGATATCGCAGACACGCTCTTGTGTGACAGACTGTATAACCTACTACAAGAAAAATTAGACGATTATTAGTAGATACTAAAATTCTTTTTTCGAATAACGTAAATCGACCAAATACGGCAGATCGTATTAATCTCATCCTAGAGAATCGTCTTAAAACGCGCAGCATAGGCTTATCAATCTTCTCTTACCTAGCAAAAATATACGTTAAACGCAAAGAAATTATAGTTGATGAAACGGTAGTTAGCGAGGCCTGACGCGTAGGAGCGTTTAACTCGCCGCCATAAACGACGGTTTGTACAATGAATTACAGCCTCAGACCCACTAATGAACGATCGCAATCGCCCGAGAAGATGTATGCACGGTCATGCTACGCGAACGCATACCCGATCCTCATCATTCGACGGCACGATACACGCAATTGCAGTTGCGTATGCGTCGTGGTAGCCATTACTGTTGCGAGAGACCCAGTGCGAATGAGACCGGCCGACAAATGAACGCGCGCACTATGTTAAGTATAAGTTTAACCCTGGCAAATCGGCCGGGAGACCTGCGTGGTCCAGTTCTAGACTATGTCAACTCTTTGCCAGGATCCTCGCTTCTATTCGATTCTTCGAATCATGATTATTCCTGTAACCTTGAACCTTCGCAGAAAGTTGTTTGTCGCATATAGAGTATCCCTTGTAATAAAAATAACGAACGTTTCTCGAGTTTCTAAAATATCTGGTAACTTTGCAAGTCGTAAGTCAAACGCGAAGACTCGAAGAAAAGAGAACGACAGTCTTCGCTAAATTGCCGCATATCGAACAGCTATAGACAACTTTAACGAAAATATTTATTCTCTTCGGGAATTTTTATTCCTTTTCTAAAATCTCCCCTCCCTCCCCATAGAGAACTACAACATCCACCCTTTGGTTCCTGATACTCGGCGTGCTTCGAAGCTAGAAAGCATTATTTGACGGGCGAAAAACGAGACTTTGGAAACTTCATTCGCTGGACTCGTCCCTCGAAATAAACGTGTGATATCCTCGCACCCAACAAAGTCCTAGCGGTGTTCGGGCCACGTTTCTCGTCCCTCCAATCAGTTTGTCGTCTCCAGGCGACTCCTCTCGCTCGCGTCTCGTTGACAAGCAACGTTTTCGCGTGTATATCGAGGGTAGGTGCGGGTCGCGTACTCCGCCTAACCAATTACGTTCATACATCAGCGGTGGGTAGCAACGCACGAAAATAAGCTGACGCTGATGTATGCTGTGACTGATGGCGGCTGCCAGGGCGCGCGTGGGTCGAGAGGAAAGCCACACTCTCTATGGCGCGACGCGAAATTCGCGCCAACGCGGCTACGCCTCCGAGATGTTATCATTATCTACTAAATATAATAAACCGCGGTTCGACATTCCACGGACTAGTAGATCACCGGCGTGATCCTGAAACAGCGAAAACTTGCGGTGCAGTCGAGCGACGTCGAACGATGATCGCCGGTATTCGGGGAACGCGCAATTGATCATGAACTTGAGCGACGAGTCCGGAGGTACACGGTAGTCGCTTCCTCTTCGTCTTCTACAACATTTCGTTGACTCACTGTTCGCGTGATTTACGTTTTCCAGAAATTTGAGAACCACGTAGTTTTAGGAAATTGATCATCACGACGAGGATACGTTCAGCGGGCCAAGATATTGAATTTGAGATAGTTAATCTTTGAAGCAGGATCGAGCAATGGATTTTTTAAGGCAATAGATGAGTGACATAGGACGACAACCAAAGGTCGATCTTTGAGAAAATTTGTAAAACGTATCTGAAAATTGAAAAGAGGGTAATTTTTAATACGCATCCTCTAATCCCAAAGGCGAGAAGGTTCGAATAAGAGCCTGCGCGTATCATTCCCTCCGAAACCCCTTTCCCCTAAAGACCACTCTTTACACCAGTTCAATTAAAGCAGCTGATAATTCGTGAAACACAGAAGGGTGCACGGAGAACGACACCGAAAAAGCAACAAAAGTACGGCAGGGATTAAACCAAAGGCGCGGTTCGAATCTTCCATAGATTACCACGGCTAAGCATCTAGCATCGGTCAGACGACAATGTGGTAATTAATCGAAGCAAGCCTGTCCGCGACGGCCGACTCTTCCTCTTTTGCTTTTTCTCTTTCGCCCGAGGCAGCGCTGGCTTCCCTCGAAACGGTCCATGTCCTCGACATCCTCGCAGCCAACGAGCAGCTCTAGCTCCAGAGAGAGCTGCTCGCGGTCTTTTAAAGCATTCCAAAGCGCGAGCGCCTGTTCCTCCTCTCCTCCTTTTCTTCCCCTCTCTTTCATCCCCTCCTTTACTGCACCACCGGTGTCGAGTCACTTCACGAACCTAAGACCGCGTCTTTATTTGTTTCCTCTTTTGTCTTATAGATCTCTGAATCTTCGTATCGTCTCCTTCTCCTCCTCCTCCTCCTTCTTCTTCTTCTTCCGTTCACCATCGCAATTCCTTCTCTCCACTTTCCTGCAGTGTTCGGTTTCTCTGTCCGCTACAGAAAGACTTCCTCTGCATCCTGCAACCCCCATTAAAATGCTTAATACCCTCGATGATCCCGGACGTTGATTTGGATTTATGTTCCACCGCGAATCCAGAGAGAATACGACTGTGGTCACGGTTGTGTACAGAGCTCAGCGATCATTGCTCGTCGGTGTTCTTGCGTTTGTTTCTGCGTCGAAAGTATCTGCAGGCCTTTCTCTCTGGGGACTAGTTTTTACCTGTTCTGTGGTGGATTAATCGTGTCGATAATTCGTTGTTCGCTTAGACAGAACGTTCCACGATCGTTGCTCTTTTTTCGATCGGGCTCGTTGTTGGTCGTACAACTTGCACGGTCTAATGGGATGAACGGACGG
Organism: Bombus campestris; assembly: GCA_905333015.3. Taxonomy (NCBI): domain Eukaryota; kingdom Metazoa; phylum Arthropoda; class Insecta; order Hymenoptera; family Apidae; genus Bombus; species Bombus campestris. The sequence continues at coordinate 2,557,428 of HG995149.1, forward strand.
TAAAGAAAAATGTGGCGTTTCCGAAAGGTGTATGTGAATGGTACCGATTTATGTGATTACGTGTAGTTCGTTAAGCAACATCAGCATGTTTCGATAAAAAGATTTATAGAGGTTTCATGAAAATCAAATTCAATTTGATCAGATATTCTCGTATTTTATCATCGTAATTAAAAGTTGAACGTTGTATTATCAACGTTCGTTCGATGAAAATCCATTTCTAACAGAGCTCATATCCAAGTTCAATAAGATCGCGCTCTAACGTTTAAAGCGGATATCTCGCGATAGATTCCGTGACGAGCCATCGAACCATTTGAAAATTTGTCGATCAATGGCGACGACACCGTGGCGGCTCCTGAAAACCGTGTAAAACCAGACAACCCTCATCGATCGCGGGCGAAACGAATGACTGGATGTCCGTCAGGCCGATTCCCACATCAATTCAGACCGGAGAGAGGAACTGCGTCACTCTCTGTTCGACAAAGGCGAATAGCGAAGGTGAACGGTAGGAACAAACGGCGATACGAAAAAGAATGGACCTCGACCGAAAAAGGGATGAAAAGGCGCGTCTCGGTCGCGAAAAACGAGCGAAACGACGGTCAGCAACGAAAAGGGGATGAGGGAGGCGGGGTCGGTAACAAGCTACCACGGAGCATCTTGCAATTTGTTTGCCGGACACGGCCATTCGTCGACACGATTCTCCTATCTTCCACGGAGATGAGAGTCCACAGATCTCGACCGCGCCGCTGGATTACGACTATTGATAAGGCGCCGGTGAACGAGTTCCCTTTAGTTAAATTTAGTTCATTAGCAAACCAGCCAGGTGGACGATGGAGCGATCCCTCGTTCGCCCGACAAATTACAACGAGATCGGCCCTCATCCTCCCTCTTCCTTTCTCATCGATTCCAACTACTTTGAGAACACGGGAAAGTAAGCCGACCGCCATTCCAATACCAGGATACTGCATGAAGCAGTTATTGAGATTCGCAAGTTCATACCGTGCTCCTTTAAAGGGAATTTTTTAGCAATCGAAGTAAAATGTGAACGAGCTGGCTTCAGATAAATTTCTCAAACAATGGAGAATCATAGCGAACAAAATTGCCATAAATGGAAATTATAGCGAAATACTTCAATAATGTAAGAATTAAGAAGAACAGATATTAACGATACGTTGTATTTCGTGAAATGTGACTTTTCTGCGAACGTTACCTCGTCATTAAAACTATTAATTAATTAATTAGCATTGACGCTCGTAACTCGCAACGTATAAAATTTCGTTAATAATGTTATTTCCATAATGCAAGAGGATCGGAATATCTCGATCTGTCACGTAACACGACCATAATCCGCGCGTTTTTCGTCGACATTAATATTGGCGAGAACGATAATGGCGGCGACAACTAACGCGTCAGTGGCGGGAACACGTGGCGGCCGCGATTCCACGCGTCACCCAACGATGGCTGGACTTCAACGCATTCCACCCCGAGAGCTCGACCTCTTATTTTCAGGCCGCGTAAATTGCGCGTACGAGCCGACGCTATGAATTTCGCGGCAACATAATCGTAAAGGCGATAAATAGAGCGGCATTCCAGTCTCCGGGTGTCGAGGAACTCTCTGGCCTTAATAACCCGTCATTTTTATCATATTCTCACCTTAGAGCCTTCTAAGAGTCTTCTAATTAATCGATGGACATCCACGATCGAAACGGAAGCGTACAGCCTGCTTCGCTTTGAAGTTTCGCGCCACGCGCCGCTTGCGATCCGGCTGTCTCAATTAAATGGAAAGGCTCGCGGGAATGTGTATCGAGCGATGATTCACTGCGATCCATCGCTCGGAAATACTCTGCGATCCTTATTAGATTCCCGTGATTTACGAACTCGTAGTTGGTGCAGTACGTTTCTGGATTCCCTTTAATGGACGGCATTTCTCCTGCCGTCTCCTCGAGTTCATTTTTTCACCGGATTGTAGATCACGTACTATGAGAATATGCGCATATGCACCCGAGTGAATACGTATCTTACTCTCCCTCACTTTTCCAGAGATTAGAAATAGTTTACGAATTTCCAATGGTTTCCAATTAAACTTCTTTTTCCCCCGGTACACGTCAACTTCTCAGAATCTTACATTTTTTATCGCGCGATATACTCATCCAAGTTTCCCAGCATTCGTAACAGGATTCGATTCTTCGAATTGCAGGCTGCAATCCAGCATTCTCAATACTTTCATTGACTCGTCGCCCATCGACCACCTCTTCGATCCGCCACCATCAGCCTCGCACCACGATCAAAGCTTAAAACACATTCGTGAGACGCAGAGAAGCAACCGAGTAGCTCTCCTCGATAAGTCCTCTTCCATCCACAAAAAAAGAATCGCACGTCGTTATCCATTTAATGTTCCTCCCCCCTTGGTAAGTATCGTGCCAACCAGATATCCTTGAGTAATATTACGGTATCGCGATATAAATGAAAACGTATTCGTGGATCGTGGCAGTGGCGTGGCAACCGATGGATTTGTGCGTCTGGGAAATTTTCTCGTGGACGCTGAGCTATCCAGGCCACTGTGGACTGCAGAGTGGGAGGGGTGGAATAGGCGCGTTAAAAGCCATGGGACCCCCGAGAGATACCGGACAGACGAGGCCTTTAGTGTCCTGTTATCAGAGCCGATCCGATACGGTCACCAATAACTTCTGCTACCTACCGCAGCGACGTACTAAAGGTTATGCTCTGGCTGGTTGTCCGCTACCGACCGCCGGACCCTTTACCAACTTATTACTATGTACCGTCCGCCGGCTCGTTCGAAGTTCGCGCCGGCCAATAGTTGTCCAATAAAGAGCCGCTCTTTACATTCGCGGCGTAACGCCGTGCCGCTGCCCGCCGGCCATAACCGAGATGCATAACTTAATGCACTTTATCGGAGACTTGTTCTTCTGTTTTGTCGGCGAGGGAGGAGGCTGAATACGCGCAGCGATGAAGCTGTGTCCCGTAAGGATTGTGCTGAGAATTAAGCGGCTCCTGTACCGTCTCGCTACACTTCCTTTGAAACGAAACTTCAGCTTTTAATTTCCGAACAATTGGAATTTCCTGCGTCTTGGAATTAAAAGAAGTATGAAATTTGAAGAAAATAAGACGATATGACGTAGGCAGATGGTAGACCTTTGAAAGGAACCAGGTTTATGTTATAGATTAGACGAGCCTGAATAATTAATCGTCGAAGATTGTTTTGTAAGGAGTTGATCTTACAATTTCGGTACGCAGTTTATTTTCCTCTTCTTATGTGTATGCTATATACACGAATATGCAGCATGGAATTTGCATGAATATTGAGCTCGGTCCATTAAATACTTTTAAGGCGCGCTTAAAGAACACTATCCCATATATTGGCATTACGAACGTTGAGGATAGCAATAATTTTCAGATCGAATGAATGTATCGTTTGTAGGTCTGTTGTTAACTTGATGCGGTGAAATTTCTATGGCTAATTGAAAGTACTTACGCCTGTTTTAAAAGTGGTTTCGCTAAAATAAATCGTGTTATTAAAGTCGCTGCGCTGTATTTATAAAAAGAACGCGTCTCATAATTAAAAGAATAAATTAAAATGATTTCGTACTTAAATTCATACCTATTTACGTCGATATTAAAAGAAGAAAATAAGTGTTCATGAAGATACCGTACTTGCTTTCGTAGACGGTACTTTTACTTCGGCTTTCACGGTAACGATTAATTATTTTGTTTCAGACATTTCGCAATATCCCAGCAAAATCCTCCACTATATACTTGTCTTGGCAATTTAGATCGTACTACTCGAGGGACTGACAGCGGAACCATCGCATTTCCACGCTTCGAAAAATATTCCGTTAACTTGACTAATTTCGGCGCCTCGGCTCGGGCCATTGAAACTCTTAAACCGTCGAAACTCCGCCCCAATCGAACACCTCGTAGAATTCCAAAACTGATCCCTGAGTTTCACTTTGTAGAAATAACGACGCCATTGAGAATGTAGAGACAAAATTCGAATACTGGCTTTAAATCTCGCACGACTACAAATATGTAATACTACGAAAATAAAACGTGGAACTTGGTGAAAGAACGCTTCGCTGGAAAATAAAGATACCTTCAACTACCTCTTGTAGCTACTGGTTGCGCACAGTTACTTCGTAATATTTCATCGAACAACTGCGGAAATTCATTAATTTTCTTCTACGCTTCTTAGAATTCTATAAAACTGCATAAGGTCAACGCAGTAGGCACAGCAACCATTCTAATAACTTCATTTTACAACTCGGCTACAGGACGATTATAAGATACATACAATGACAGATTTCAACGAACCAGTATCTGAAACTTTGTGCGTTTGCTGGCTCACGCCGCGTTCCATCGTTCGTCTAATTGTTTCCTTATTCGTCGATGAAATGCACGCACGACGATTATACGGGTGACACGCGAAACCTTTCGTTTCCTTATGACTAGTGCGCGATATATGAATTCCTCGCTGGCATTTCATCGCATCAAGTAGTGGCCGAGATACTCTAGGAATCCGACGAATGTCCTCCGCGAGTCAGCGCGCGTGCTTTTCTACGGGGATCGCTCGCCTCGACGTTTTACCGTGATTCCTTTATTTTTGCGGCTGCGCTGCACGAACAATTTCCGTTTGTCCGCAAAAGCGAGACCTCGCTGACGTTAAGCTAGGCGGAAGAGGAATATGCGCCGCCTTCGTTGCTTCCTTCAGGCATCCCTTTACACGTTTTCATCCTGATCAACACTAATACTTTTATAACGAAGAAATTTTGGTATCGTATACGTATACGTATGTAATTATAACATTACGAACGAACAGAATCATCCGTAAAATATGCAGCGTATTGCCATTAAAATTTGAATGAGAAAAATTCGTAAATTCAAAACCCTAACGAAACGCAATTTCAATTACTTCGTTCATATTATTCTATCAGATTCTATAGAGATTCTATAGATTCTATCAAATCCATCGCCATCGATTCTTTCGCTTTTATACACTCGTTAGGTAACCAAAGCGACGAACGAACGAAACGTATCGAATACAAACGTCCAATCCACAGTCTGGTCGTTATACCGCGCCATAACCCAGTAATGCCCTCCAGATTGCACCCCTTGCGTTTTCTTCGCCAAGAAGCATAACCAGTCACCTTGTATCGAACCGATCCACGCGATGGCATGAAAATAAGGTCGAACGATTATCTCTGTCGTTCGCGGGATGCGCTTGTACCAGTTAGAGAAGCGGGTCGATCGATTGCCAAGCAATCGTGTGACGCATCGAAAGAAAGATCGCGCGGCGCGATCCCCTTTCGAAAATAATTCTGCCGACTCTCATCGCGATACTCGAATACCTGTCGTTCGTTACGTGGTCCAACCAGATTGCTCGCGAGAATGCGATCCTTTGCACGACGATTCGATTAATATTGAACGCGCAGACCGCCTTCGGATTCTCGAGTCTTCCCCGCGTTACGTGCGCAACCTCTCTATCTCATACGATACATCTCGATGATTCCCTTCGTTTTCTTTCTTTTTCTAACTCTTCCCTTCCACTCTCTTTCTCTACTGTTTTTTTTTTTTTTTTTTTTTTTTTTGTCGTTGTACCGGTATTGCGCTAGTCGCGATGCAGCTACGTATCGAGGACGATCGGATTCGTCTCGAATGCAGCGAGGACTCTTATTACACCGACTTCTGGAAACGGCTACGTAGAGCTAAGAAACAGGCGAGTACAAGCCACGAGCGAGACCGGTCGCTTTTACTGTCACACGGAGATTCCGTAGAACGGAGTAGGTTTAACCGGTCAATGGGAATTAAGATACGTCGATGCCCCACGGTTCTGGAATCTTCCTGCGCGATTTTCATGAGATGATAATTGGTTTGATCAAAGAAAAACGAGATTACCTACTATGTACATCGCGAACAGCGAAGAAAGTTTCATGTTAAACGAAGATTACGCTAGTCGATATTTTACTTCGTTAAGAAACTCGTAACTCTTCTTGTAATATGATCGCAAGTATTAAGATTCGCCTGTTATATTTCCTCAAGACGATAAATAATAAATAACATTTATTACTTGAAATGTATAAAAAGAGAAGAATTAGAATGTTAATAGAACGACGATAAATACAACGCTTCATATTCGAGAAGATGAGTTGGACAATCGTAAAAACGAAAGAGAAAGGATGATCGAAGCAGGATGCTGAATCTCGAGTATCGAGTTAGGTATCGATCGAAGGATCAATCGTTCGTACGTGGTCAGAGCGAGGAGGCAACGGCGATCGGAATGCGATCCTCAGAAAACAGAGGTGGCCGGTGAACGCAGTGGCACGGAGCGTAGCCCCCTTTAGCGCGTGTCGCAAAGAATGGCGTTCCTAGACTAAAAACGGAACAGCGGCAAGGAATGTAACGTTGCAGCACACCTTGCCCCGAGCTGTGACACGAGTTCGCGCGGACGCGTATAGAAACGCGCGTGCACACAACCGTGAACAAGCAACCTGGCCTGGTACGCGTGAGATATGGCGATTCCGTACCGATAATTGTCGCGCATCCCGGCAATTCCGCGATCTGCCAACACCAAACAGCATCGTATCGCATCCGCGTGACGTGTTACTTCTCCGTGTTGTTCGTCCTTCTCAACGGACGTGCCAGGACTTCCGTCTTACCACGCTGTCGACACGCCTGCGTGTCCTTTGTTTCGACTTTTTCCTCGAAAGCACGGTGGAAAGGTTGCACGTTTCTCGTGGTTATGGAAGAATTAACTTCGATAAGGAACGCGCGTTACAAAAGTAAGACGCGGATGGATGTTGAGTCGCGTTTGAGAAAGTTACATTGTGTTTTAAAACTTTCGAACGATTTGCGACATTTGATGGAATTTTTGAAACGTAAATAATTCAAAATACGACGGTCACTGGTTGTTTCATTCTGTTAAAAATAAATCGTACCGGGTTTTGCTCGTATTCGGCAAGAATTAAAATCCGTCTATGTTAAACTGCTCGATTAGCTTCAAATTTCATGACTATAGAAACTTGTAATTAGTAGACGATCCAGTTAGCAGATTAAAAACTTAGTATTTAATCGACCATTCAACGCTACTGCAATTAAATGCACTTGGGGTACATTTCACGATTAAATACGATCACACTGTATCTTACAAATTGATCGTTCGCAGAGGTAAACCGCGTCCGACGTTAGAAGCAGAAATTTTCGCCGTAAATCTAGCTCAAAGCCAACTAGTTGAATGAAAAGGGCAGCTGCTTGCGGTCCGATTCTGGTGCATTTCGCTGTAATCCAACGGGTCATCCAACGTGATGAATTACCATCAAGGATAGCGCTGTTTCCCCGTTCCTTCCTAGTGTTTGATGTTAAACGTGATTAACGTGTTCTTCTGATTCTAACCTCCCGTTTGATCTTGACACGCAAATCTGCTCTCCTATCCACAGCTGCACCGATGTTATCGTGGAACACGTGCTATTCGGTTATTACTGTATTCGAGATTATTCTTCAAAGTGCTTGAAATAAGTCTTTAACACCAATCGCCTTACATTTCAGCTCTAAAAAGTCTTAATCGCATTCGTGTTCCATCTTAATCTCGATATTAACGTTCCTTTCCTTTTTCTTCGAATACCAAAGAAAATGGCTGATGTGTGATCAGCTTGTTGGTATAAGTAGCAAACACGAAATTCATTAACGCGAAAAGATAATTGCATTTAGTGTATTAACTGATAATATACGACGGAACAAAGAACTTCATGTAACGTTAACGTTTCGCATTCTTCGATCGATAATTCATGAAAATATCAAGTTACAGTGATCGGATCGAGTGTACTAAATATCGCTTCCAATTGGCTAAACAATCGGAAGCAATTGCCGAGTCGACGCAAAGTGGACGATCACAATGAACGCATAAATTTCTCTTAACAAATTCGTGTGGAAAATGGCGGATCTATCGTGCAGGCCCCGAGGTCTTTGCTGGCGGACAAAATGTAACGAGAAGCAGCTGCTACAATAGTCACCTGCGGCGATTAATGGCGTCCGGTCGGCGACCGTAAATAACAATAAACCAGTTTACTGGAAGAACAGTCGCGTGGCTTCCGTGGTTCTGGGAACTATTCTAGCGTCCCTTGCGCTTCGTCAATGTTACCGCCACGGCGAGCAATTAATTTCCACGGACGTGAATCGTGATCCGCTCGTTCAAAGATTTGCCTACGATGGAGTAGAACGGGGCACCGATCCTATAGCCGTGGAAGCTTCCTTATTTTGTTTTCAATACAATCACGCTGAAAGATGTTACCGACCAATGAATCGCTAGTTCTTATTGTATTTGGTTCTGAACCTTTCTGCTTACATTTGGAAAGTTAAAACTAAGTTGGTTAATTATAGTCACGTTTATACGATGAAACGTCCTCTTTTAAATAAAACTTTAATCGAAGTGTTCGGAAACATTATTCCTTTTGCAAAATCAATTTTCAAATTATCAAAAATGACATGGTAATTGATATCATCGCTGCAAGTTACAACCTCAAACATAATCCTTCCCTTAGCCTATGCATTAGAAAATCGTTCAAATTCCCCGTTCAACGAATCAATTGGCATTTCAATCCGTTTCCCGGAACTCGTTGAAGAAGCTCGATCACCACCTACAAATCTTCGATCAAGATCTCGAAAAGTCGACCGTGTCGGTGCCGCGTATAAAGACGGCAGCAAGTCCGCGAAAAAAAGGTCGAAGCGAGAGGCGTCTCGTCGGCGTTCTCAGCTGGCCCTCGAGGAAAAGCTTATTCAATTCAATTCTAATGGCTCGGCGTAAGAGAGTCGCAAATAGTTGCATTCGCGATATCTCGGGGGGCCGCAACGTCGATCCGACAAGAGACGGTCCGCCGCCGCCGGCGCACGCTCTTCTGCTGTCTTTCCGCGAGACCTTTCTCGAATGATGAGAGTATTCTCACCACGTTTTCCGCGACACCGGGATATCACGGATCTTCAAAGAGCCGCCACGTCGCTCTAGCATCGTTAATATAAATTACACCCACACGCATACGCGTTACACTCGTGTGTCGAGGTCAAGTCTCAGCGTCTCTGAGGGACGTTCACGAAGGCGCGCGCGCGCGCGCACGCTAGTGTACACATCCACCACGCAGCTATAACGCACGCGTCGACGTATTACCAGATTCTTAGGAATGCTTATAATTTTACGAGCCTCCTTAATATGCGCTTAGCTTCTGCCGCGGTAGCCTCTTCGGTCTGCGATGCCTCCTCCTGCCCTGCGGCCCTCGTCTTAGCCCTTCCCGACCTCCTACCACCTCCCCCTCGATCCCCTCGCGTGCCTACCTACGACATTTTCTACTTAACCTTTGAACCAAGATCGTTCGCGCGTAGCAGGTGCATTCCACCTTGCGGCGCGACGATCACTCGAAAATCCGTTCCGCGGAGGCGCGGTCGCTGCCTCCTCTCCTACCGGGGAACGTCTATATTGGATACGGCTGAACGAAGAGGGATTCCAACGAGATTGAAGTTACCTTCTTCTTGCTGCATTTTTTCAGCCGCTTTCCTTCCACAGTTTTTCTTTTTATTATACACCACGTCTACACGTACTCATGTATAAGTGATTTTTCCGTTCTACGGGCTATGGAAGTAGGTATAGCGGAGGTGAATAGATTATGTGGATGAGGAGGCACGGAAACTTCGCGGGGAATGCTTACCGCTACGCCGAGTAAAATTATCGAGACTGAACTTCCCATGGATCGTTCAACGACCAAGTTTCTGATAAGTCAGTATGGAAATTGGGATGTAAGGAAAAAGACAGGATGTAGAATTAAAATCGTTTTGTTCCTTTGCCATCATGGAACAGGTTAGGTTTAGAAACTATGATAAAAATTATAATTAATCGTATCGAGTTGGAAAATGAATAAAATAGGTTCTTCTCTCTAACAAAAACAAACACCCGTTAATTCTTCACGATTTCAGACTGTTCAGAAATTTAATTTCAATGTTTAAAAATAGATGGCAAAATCAAGTAAGACAATAATCCTTTAATCGCAAATTGTCAGAGATCAATGTATTATATGTTTGAAAGTCTCGGTTCACGTTTGGCAAGTTTGCGTGGAAAAGTATGTCAAGCACGTTCGACGCAGAACGCTTCGTGCAAAATGTACCTAATTCTAACTTTCCCGATTTCTCGGGCGCGCTGTGCATTTTTCAATGCTCAAGGTGCAAAACCAGTATGGTACGCGAAAGCCACTCGGCTCGTTTATGAGACAGGTGAAGGGCCACGGTTTTTATCCGAACGAAACTTCCCGTGTCGCCATTTAAGCGCGCACGTAATCGTCAGCGTGTGACTGACCAGTTGCAATTGCATTAATTCCCTCCCATAATTATGAATCTTGCTCGTGGTTTCCGATTGCCATGTCTCGCGTATCCGCAAAGAAAGTTGGTCTCACAGTTATCTATACGTAATTAAAAGTTGCAACTGCTTGGAATGCTTATTGAATGAAAGAAAACACGATAGCGTTGATTCTGCCATTAGATGATAGTTATACGTGTGATTTTATTAACTTTATTGTTGATTACTTACACTATAAAAATTGAGAATTAAAAATTATAGTGCTAACGAATTGACATTCAGTGACCTTTTTACGTGTAACATTGTAAAATTCAAAGTTTAGAAAGTGAATACTAAAGGTGTAGGTTGAACAAAGAAAAAAAAATATAATTATGCAGAGATATTATGCAATTTAATTCCTTCTATACCGAGTGACTAATGAATCGATGCTAATATTCTTGCATTCTTATCTACGCACCGTGTGACGTGAATTGATAAAATGACTGGCACAGCGTATTTACCATTTGTGTAGAGCGTTTCAACAATTATGACGTATATCTAATGCTATTGACGTTTTACAAGTCTTATAGATATTAATAACAAATACCATTGTAGTTTCGTAAATAGAGAAAGGAAGGATAAAGCTAATGTTGCGTAACGCAAAACACAGAGAAATAACTATTCTTTATCTTCTTAATAATTTTCTAATTTTTCTTCGTTGTCCTTAGCAAGTTTTTTTTTCTAAATTACAGACACAAACTTAACTAAAAATACAAAATCTCACAATTTCAAACAATCCTCGACACAATTTTCCCAAAACTATGAAATAACTTTTACTTATTAGATACAGTCATAATCATTCACGAGAGTAAACGTTGCACGATTGTTCGATGATCGAACTTTCCATTTCTAGACTGACCATTGATAGCGATCTGAAACTTCTCACGGCACATCGAATAAAGTTCGATCGAGTCAGAATACAATTCGTCGGATTCGAAAGGACGCTACGTTTTCATTAGTCACGAAACGCGTGGGACAGAGACACCAGTCTCAGTCAGTGTCTCAAGGGTTGACTCAACAACTGTCGATTCGTCACTGTCAGTTAGTGCAGTGTCACGAGCTGCTCGAGATGAGGCGACCGATTATGGGAATGAAAAATGATCCGCGAAAACCTTTGATATTTCGTCCGCTAGTCGCTAGGGAAGAATACACGGCCTTGGTTTCCTGAATGCAGGTCCGAAACGAGTTTTCGTTGCGTCTTTCCTTGCTTTCGATAGAGACGAGGAAAAGTTCCTCTTTTTTCACCTCGATCCTTTTGAACGAGGAAAAGTCACACGACAAATAGGATCGTGACTTTCTCAGTCGGCGAATTGCAGTTGGTCACGAGGAAATTTATTGCTTCTGTTGATGATATTAATGAGCTTAATGTTGTTATAAGTGAATGCGCAATGATATTGCAGAATCGGGGGCTGGAACGTAAGAAGAACTTCGTATACGTGTGCTATATAGCTTTGTTTGTGAAAGAGTGGGTAATTTTTTTGGAGTTATCGCGATGCTGAAATATAAATACGCGAAGAGATCAGGTTATATTAAACGAAGTCTTATAAATTAAAAACCTTTTTTACAAATTAACAATGTTCCCAATTGTTTGACGTCCATAAAGATAAGATTAATTGTTTAAGTTAAAAACTTATGTTATTAATGCCCAAGAATAACGAGGTGAAAACGAAAGAGAATAAAAATGATATTTTATGTCACAAGTGAAAGACCGATCTTCGATCCATGGTTACAGAACGAGAAATTTTCAATTAGAAATCAAACTAAATACGAATTAAAATGCAAATTGAAAAAATTGAAACGATATACGGTAAACTTTACGAATATTCACAAAACAACTAGAAAAGATCTTCGATGTAAGTGGACATTAAGCAATGTTATTTTATAAATTAGCGAATAAAGATACAAGCATTACTGAGATGTTACAACGAATACGACACGTTAAAAAGAGTAACGTCGCTATATCTGGTAATTAACAGTTAAATTAAACGTTCATTGATGTTCCTGCATGTCCTTTCTTATCATCCTTGAAAATGGTTAATTGCGAGCGACACGAGTCGAGAATAAAGGTCGTGAAAATCACAATTTCTCTTTTTTCTTTTCACTTTAAGACCAAGGCTACACACGAAGCTCGATATCATTCTGTTAACGATCGCAATTAAACAACCGTGAGATGACTCAATTATCGTTAATACGGTCGCAATGTGCCGCTTTCCTCAGAACCTTACAGGAAAGAAAGAGAGAGAAGCGAGTTTAATTAATCTGCAGTTCATTCGTTAAAACCCGGAAATGCGACCCTGTTCCCTTGTAATTGTCTTAGTTCGATCGTTTCCTCGGCTAATTGAAATTCTTACCCAAGTAACAGTGGCGTCGTGAAAGAAACTTGCTGGACTCTATTAATTGAAGCTTAATTAACACGTTGGCAGTCGTGTGATTTTGTGGTTCCTTCTTCAATCGGTGGCGAAAGCAAACAAGTAACTATTTTGGTGAAAATTGTAACCAAAAACGTTATAATGTTTCAGTTTTGTAGAATTACTGATTTTTCTAGGTTATGTTTCGATAGTATTATTTTGTTAAAAATGTTCACATTCTTACATTCACTTTATAAAGCATTACAAGATTTCTTCTATCTCTTTGCTTTATGTAACATTTCTTACTTTAATACAATCTGTTTGCGTTTGTTACGCAATGTAATGCGTAATTCCTAATATCTTCTTTTATTATCACCTATTACGTTAACCTATCTTTTATCTGTAGTAAAATATTTACTAACACTTCTTTGCGTTCTATTCACCTTTAATACCGTATGTAACAACTCACAGAACACAGCTGCGGTGTCCGAGCGGTTAAGGAGATGGACTTGAAATCCATTGGGTACTACCCGCACAGGTTCGAATCCTGTCCGCAGCGAAAATTTTTTTTTTGTTTAAATCATTCTTACACAAGCACACGATGCTAATATATCATATACGTATTATTTTTCAATTATTATCAATACAATATTAAAAAAAAAATCGATTTCAAACGACTATAGAGATATACTATGACCGCATGTACTTCCTCAAAGCTTACACAGTATAGAGTTTAACTGGCGTATTTCCAACGTTCATTTGTCACTTTTGTAACATTTATTTTGCGTCAGCTACGATTGTAAATGAACCGGAGAAGGAAAGGTTTCCGAAGCGTGGCTTCCGCGAGTATAGCGACTGCTCGGAAGTATGAAGTATGTAGATTTGAATAAAGATTAGGAAGTTGTAATTCGTCATCGCACCTACGCAATGAGCGTTACGTTCAACCGAGATTCGATGATAGCGATAATAATTTGCAAAGGGCACGCAGGACCCGATAAAACCTACGTCGACGTTGATGCATTGCCAAAGATAAGTTACTTCTACGAGCGGACGCCCGCGGCGTTTAAAAGTTGTAACAGAATTGTAAGATGAGTATTACGAATGTATTTTTAAAGAGGTGTTTTTAGTAAAAATTATCAATTTCATTCCTATTGGACACACGCGTATATAACTACAGTACATTTAATTCTAACTTGATCAGGAACATCGAACTTTCGAACAGAACCTATTACGCTTGCAAAATTTCTCTGTAAAAAAATACAAAATGATATAAACGTGAAAAAGGAAGATTATCGAAATATCGCGAACAAACGCCAGGAAAATTACAGACACCCTCGTTTTTCGGTGGTGGCTGCGTAGGTGGAGTCCGCGGGCAAACGATGACAACGCCGCCGAGAACAGAAGCCATTTCATAAAAATTCCTCGACGGTCCCCTCGCGTTTCTCTCGCGTCGCTCGTTTATAAAACTCGCTTAATTGAAGAAACAAAGGGGACTGCAATTATGCCTCTCGCAATTACTGCAGCGTAAACGCGCTTGCGCGAGCTGCAGAAGCATGGCCGAGCGCGGCTTTCTTCCACGCTCGACGCGACTTTTTGATGAAATTATTTCCTCCGGGAGAGTTGTTCTCCGCTGCCGGAAACGGCAGCAGACAGAAAGCCGCGACCAGACCGGAAGCGCGCTCCGCCTCGTGAATAAAAATCGCTCGCTTCGGGGTAGAATTAAGCAGTGCTTGTTCTAGATTGGTCGAAGCCAGCTGCTTCTTGTCAGGAAGTTTTACTTTTCGCTTTTTTTACGGGCTTTACGTAAACAAAATTATTTCTCGAACGAACAAATTCTATTTGTCCAATATTTATATATGTATATCGCAATTTGCTTATTAATGTTTCACAATTGTACTTGTCGTAAAGGATGTCAGAGCGAGTGCGTAAAAATATATAGGCTTTCCCATAAATCTAACTAATTAATCAACTTTGTTTTTCGCACGATTTCGCAAACGCTGCACAAATCCTCTCACTTGGTGCAAAGATAAATGTCTTACAATTAAATAAATATGAAACTATCTGTAGGAGGTATTTTTAAAGAAACCTGTTATAAGATCTTGATAATAAGAAATTGAAGGATTTGTTAATCAGAGACGACAGACTGTGCCATTTTACGCAATACGAGTAATTTAATTACCATCGCGATGATTGCGAAACTCTTGAAATTACTTGTACAAATGGAAATACGTTAATGTTAGTGTAAGAAGTGGCAATAATTTAACTTTAATAACGTAGATCCACATCAAAAGCTACCGTCCTATCTCAGACCTTTAAAGCGCGAGAAATCAGACCCGTCGACGAATTAGCATACGTTTTCTTTTGAGACGAGATGACCGTAAAGCTGTCGGCTATCGCGGAAATCGCGGTGAACCATTGTACGGTCGAGGACAAATGTACCGTGTCGAGCATCGAGCAAGAAGAGCAAGAAAGAAGGAAGAAAAAGAAAACGATGCAAGTAACAGAGAGAGAAGAGACGAAAAGGATGCGAAAGCGCAAATAAGACGTCGCCCGGTCGTTTAGTCGATCGTGGAAGCGAATCAGAAATCGCATGCAGAGCCACTGGAAAGGTTTACGGCCTTCGTTATCCTCTTTGCGCACTCATCAAGCAGGAGAACGCTAGCCCGGCATATTTGCGAAGAAATAAGTAAGCGGCGACCGTGCACGCCTGACGATCGCGATCGTCGATGCGGATTCCCCGTTTCCGATTCAACACCGTTCCGCCGTGTGTGATGTACTGAAATGGAATTATCTCGATTCCCCTTCGATCCGATCTTCCGCCTGCCTTTGTTGCGCCCGTTGACGTCTTCTTTCGCTTCTTTCGACCCATAGCAACCTGTACAACGCTTGCACTACCACTCGGAAATATCAGGACACTGGCTTCTTTTCGACGAAATATGCTTTATTTACTTTTGTTGTGTGTTTCTCAATAAAAATATGGTTAAACGTATCGTACGAAAAGAAACGAATGTCTTTGGTCCAGATATTTACACGAACACAGAGCATTGTTTTTCTTTAACCATTGAATTTATATTTTTAAAATTCAAACGATCTATTTCGTTCTATTTTTTTGTTCGTCTTACTCTACTTATCTAAAGTTACTCTAATTGTGTAACTTGCCGTTTCCATTTACACGCTATTTAACCTTGATAAAGAGGTCTTATCACTGCTAACTCTATGCGAAGCGAGGCACGCGCTGCTTTCGCGTGTTACACGCTTCGTACTTAATTCGAATCGTGTAAAATCTTATCGATGATTAACAATCGCTACATCTTGGTTGTGCACAAATATTCTTTTCATTCTGTAATTAACGTCTCCTTTATCGCAGCATTTTTTAACTATACATGTAGAAACTATATACGTGAATTGATTTGCTTTAATAAATATATAATTAAGAAAAAAATTGTTTCCAAGAACGTGACAAGCATCGATCATTCTGCGTTAATTCACCATACTCTAATCCGCACATATTATAATGAAAACCATGAAGAAACCCCACAAGAAGGACCTTTTCATCGCTCGAATATCGGAGAATTTGTCGCTCCGCTTGAAGCAGGTCGAGCGAGAAAACATCAAAGAATTCTTCTTCGACCCTGCTTCGACTCCATCCCCCAAGTTCTCCTCCACGACGTAATAATCATTTATTATCCCGACGAGTAATAACCGGTAAGCAACGATATTATGAAGCTACGAAATTAAGGCTTTGTTTAAAAATTAGCTGCCCGTACAATTTACGCGATCTTCTTTCATGAACTTTGCCCGCAAGGTCCATTGTTTACTTCCTTAATAACCTTTATTCATCGTACTCTCGTGTATCTAATTTTACAGCTAAGATCTTTCTTCGAAATGTTTCTTTCTACATTTGATAGCTTTCCTTTGAACGTTTAATTTTAGAACGGATATTTGTTATTATAACACGTAACTTCTAAGTACATGATTATGTGTAACAATCTCCTGCCGCTTCTCTCTTTACACGAAGCTACACGAAATGAAAAAGTTCATTGAGCTTTCCTTATTCCACTTAGGACATGTAGCTTCGAGTCACAATTTCTTCTATCAATTTTGCTACGGAAAGAGAAGACGAACGAAAGGATTGCCGATATCGCAATTTGGACCAGTGAGACTCGACGTACACTCAACGAGCGCTGGCGTCTTCACCAACATCGATGAACGCGTTATCGTAGCTCGCGATAACGAAGCTT
This sequence comes from Bombus campestris, assembly GCA_905333015.3. Lineage (NCBI taxonomy): Eukaryota > Metazoa > Arthropoda > Insecta > Hymenoptera > Apidae > Bombus > Bombus campestris. Next base: position 2,574,398 of record HG995149.1, read on the forward strand.
CCATGTCAATGCTCGGTTCGCCAGTTAAAGCTTATCCGCTCGAGTCGTCAATGAAATAGCTGCACGTGGCCTCATCAGACACGCGAAATTGATGAAAGTATGCCGGATTCGTGCATTCCACGGAAGTCTCGAGTTCTGGCCAGCTTTGGCAAGCAACGCGAGGTGAACGCATCTGTTTGACCGTCTCGATAACGTGTCGCGTCGCGCTTTTATTAATGAGAGGACATTCTCGACGAGCTTTCGAAATCTTCCTTCGCCGACGGGATTCGCCAAACGAAATGGCGAAAACGCGAAGAATTCGCGGCTAGCTGCCGGTCCAATGAAAAACAGATGCTGGCACCGTCGCTCCGAAACCTCGCTTTTTCACGACACCCCTTTGATCACCGAGCTGCATCGCTAGAGGATCGCTCAACTTTCCAGACGTTCTGTTGCTTTGATTTCATCGACAGACATTTATGAAACAACGATTACGGCGATTCTTGTTATTCGTGGAAGGAAGGAATAACTTGGTGCGTTGGAAAATTATTAGTGACATTTACGAAGATTTGTATAGCAGGCTAGTTTATAGTTTAGTGAATTTCTCTTCGTAGATATGAAAACTCCAGTTTCAGATATTTAAAATGTTTCAACCAACTACAAATTGTTCATCGTTATTTACGATTATTTTCCAAGTTATTCCGACGGTTCTCGAATTTCTTGCTCGAGGAGTTCCACTGTTTCTCCAGCGATTTTTACAATTTCACGTCATAAACATTTATAATCCGACCAAGTGTATCTTTGAATTATATTCCTGACGAAAGACGCGCGCATGGTTTACGGAATATTTGCGTCAAATTCGAGAGAACCACTTCACAGGTGATGTTCTCAATTGAAGCGATGATCACGCACGATCCCTTAATCGTAATGCCAGAGTGCAGACGGTTCGAGAGAAGCGAACGTGTATGCTTGTGCCGCGGCACGCACAAAGGTGTCTTTATTAACCCCGGGAAACTAGAGAACCGTGCAAAATGTCTGGCTCGAGGGAGGCTCTGCTCTATATTAGCTCGTTTTATGCAGACGCCGCGGCTTCTATCAAATTAAGTTCATACAGGCTTCTCGCCTTCCGCGATCACGAATCTCGACTACGAAGTTTCCCTTCGATCGATCGGTTCGTTTGTGTCGTCGCTTAATCAACGCGAACATCTCGGCCTTAGAAGCAACAGCGCCTTCATGGAATTCGAAGAACCCTGCCGCGAGCATCTTTGCTTCAAGAAATTTCAGGAACAGCCTGAATAAAGTATATTTCCTACTTTTCAAACGCTTTTGACATAATGTTTTCCTACCATACTTTAATTAAAGTTTAATTATTACGATTAAAGATAAATAGATATTTGATAGAGAATTTTTTACCATTTTTTACCAAACGCCCCCTTTGTACTCGGCTTTCGTTTCAAACGGTTTCTTCAACTATCGTACGTCTTACCGTCGCTATTGATTTTGTCTACAGAGCGATTCCAATCGAGCGCTCATTCGCAAGAGCAGAAAATAAAAGAAAAGGCCTATATACGTGTGACAACGGAGAGCACAAAGATCTCTGAGAAATTTCACACGTGTATTATCTCTGGAATTGATACGCATTGAGATTCCCTCCTCTAGAACTCGCATACGTATGTGAATACTTGTAATATACGTATACGTTCAACAGTCACGCGAGTGATATTTTACTCGGACCAACTCGAACTGTGCATGTATGTACGTAATTGGCAAAGCAGGGGGTGTTTTTATTTGCCGTTCATATTCCATGGTGAATTTAATTCTTTGCAATTCAAATGGTTGCCGCTACGAGAACTCTAATAGGATGCGATGAATTTGCGTTTTATCATCGCGGGTATAGAAAAGAAAAAAGAGAGAACAGGGCAAATTTCATGAAATTAAACGAACCTGGGAATAAGTACGAACGTACAGTTGACGATTTTCAATTAGATTTTTGTCGTAGATTTGACGAGGAACATTAATATTGGGAAAGCTTGTTACAAAGTTTTACTGCAATAGATAAATTTCATTGTTTCATTAAGATATAGAATACTTACGGATGTTCAATTTGTTAATTATTTTACGACGCGCGATAAGATTTTCCTGTGAAAAGAGTTAGAATTATTAATCGTAACAACTTCGTTTACGAAGATCTCGATTCACATGGTTCGTAACGTGAGAAATCCAAGCCGCAGAAAACAATAGATATATTTTGCGATTGTAATCCTACGTCTTACACCGATCATTACGTTTCAGAATCGGAATATCGTTTCATAAGAGAGAATATTTTAACTAATTTTAAGTGTAAGATTTCCTATTTCCATAAAAATATCATATCTTACTACTGTTATCTTCGCCATGCTGCAACCAAAAAGATTTCTCTCATACGTAGAACTTCGTGAAAAATATATTAATTTTCATATCAAAGTAACTATCAATCGATATTTTAATTAGATTAAATTACGTTAATAAACTCTACTTTCGTCTGATTTGTAATTAACATACGTTGATCATGAAAAAATACATCGATATCGAATACCTTTGAAATCATAGACGCATTTGTATCGCAGAACAATCAAATTGATTAAAGTTTCAACAGCAGTTGATATTTCCAGATATATTATCCGCCTCTTAATGTTCCATGTTTCAACAATTAAAATATACATACATCTCAATTAGTGGATTGCTGGAATTTATGAAAATCCTCGAAAAAGCTTTCCTATCGATCTAATATCTTCGGTAAGACGATCGTCACGGTTTTATCCATGAAAAAAATTATACAACTTGGATAGAAAAAATAGCAGCTAGACTTTGATTATACGTAGGTGGTCTCCGGCGTTCGTTAAGCTACATTGAATAGATTCGAAGATAAACAGAAGCTACACCTCGAGTAACACGTACGGAATTAACATAGCTGAGCGCGGTTCGACGTTTAAAAGCCGATCGCATTTCCATACTGGTGCCATTCGGTCCCATTTCAGGCCACTACCTCTTGCTAACACGTTGGTCTATATTTGCCCTCGGACCTCTCGAAGACTCATTTATATCCTGTTATCCGTGGATCTTTACGTGGCGAGCTATCTTCGTGTTTCGAAGGTCGATTCTCGTCCACAAGGACCTCTTCCGTTCTAGGTTCATCCTTCTCTTTTATCCTCTTTTTACCTATTTCTTCGTTGCACTCTTCCTTCTTCGTTATTCTTTCTTATTTTCTCCTTATGCTATTCCGTTCTTCTCTTCTTCAAAATTTCTTCATAATCGATTATAAATCCTCTTTTTATTACAAATATAGTTTTCTTTATCGTTATATCATTTAGTTGACGAATTAAAAATAGATTTAATACACGTATCGTTAAATTGACGAAGAAATATTGAACACGTAGAACAAGGAACGCAAAACAGAGGACAGATAAACGCTGCGAGGATGTGCCCAAAGCGCATCGTGTTCGGCAAAGATTCAGTTCTATCTCTTATCTCGTTCACAGCCAGAAAGATCACTTTCCACTGTCGTCCCCGTCATATATAATTCTTTTCTACATGACAGCCGGTAGTTTGGATACAAGTCATTAACTCCGGCCGCGGGGAACGCAATATGTTAATGTCACCGATGACAACTAGTCGTTTAATCACTTAACGCCTCTTTTGAATGCCAGGAATCGCAGCCCGCGAACTCCGAGTGATTCATCGGCTGCAACGGCATCTCTTCTAATCTCGAATCCCGAAATTCCTTATAAATCGTCGTCTGGCTGGCCGTTTCGCGATTTACTTTCGCGCTGGTTAATGAGGAAGCACGCGGTGTCGCTCGTGCCGATTTACACCGTTGCGTAACAGCGGTGTCAACGTTTCGTCGACGAATCGTTTTTGTTGCGCCCCGTTCCTTTCGTTGCTTGCCTAATGAGGCCTTGATTCGATTTTACCCGCAGGCACATTCGAGAACTCGTTTCTTTTCTTTCTTTTTCTTTTTGTAACGATGAGAATAATCATGATAATCGGAGTTCCATTAATTAGAGTCGATAATGTTTGTTAACGCGTTACAAGAAGAAAATTCTTTCTATTTGTAATATTAACAATACGTATTTCTGTATAAATTCTTTTCATGAAATATGAAATGTCAAAATGTTAAACAAGTACGTACATAGTTTACTTGTTGTTTCATAAACGAAGATTAAAACATATCACTATATATTTACTAAAAACTCGAAGACGTTTTAAGCGATCGTTACACTGCCGTCCTATCGAACCTGATGAAACGAGACGCTTAATTGAAAAATACGAGCACATTTATCCAGTTACCGTAAGTACCTACTTTATGGAATACATCCGTAGCAAAAAACAAAATTCTGATTCTGAAGTTACCATCCAAATGGAAGATAGAATAAAGAATTAACAATGAGAAAGGAGATACCGGTATTCATGAAAGTTCGTGAGCCACAGGGTGGAAGTCGTGGAACTTTCTCCGGCATTTGTAGATCCCCCGCAACGTCTGGAAGATCGACACGCTTCTATCAAGACGGAGACGGGTTCTTGCGGCTTCCGGTCTCGATCGAACGGATCGACGTGACTTTTGGGTCGTGTGCACGGGAAACCAGAGAAAAACCATTCGACTCTATAAAAGCTAGTCTCATTATGAGCTCGCGTTACCGACGTGGACCTCTTGTCGGCATAAAATACAGCTCGGCTATCGTAAAGCACTCGACGCGCGGTTACAACTGCTTACAAATGACTCTCTTAATGACCACTGCCCGCTGTATATATTTTACAGCGAGAGTTCACTCTCGTCGCTATAACTTATACTTTCTGCGCCGGTTACGGGGCCGCGCAAGAAAAATAAGGAGATCCGTTTCTCCGGGTAGCGAGGCGCGCGACCGTTAGACACGCAGCTCTTTGCCTTTCTTTCTAACGAATCTATTTCACTGTGACTTGCGAGAGAAAAAAGAGAAGGTAGAGGGGAGTAGGTGGAAAGAGCTGGATTTCTTGCCAGATTATGTTGATAAATGTTGGAAAAGTGTCTTTGAAATCTAATTGTCGTTGATAAAATCGAATGGAACTTTAATTTAACGCGTTGACAACACGACCGGGTATGAGAAACCTTCGCATATTTTGCGCGAATTCTTATGTTGAGGTTATTAGACGTATGTGAATACAAAGGAACGCGTGGATAAATTGTAAGGTAGAAAATATATATTTTGAATACTAAAGTGTAAATACAAAGTTCGGAATATAATTGAGCTGATCTAGGTCTGCACGCTGACAGTGTTACCCTATGACTGAAAAACCCTGAAGCCATCGTCGCCTATCTACTGTTTGTGGTTTGCCTTCGACGCAGTGTCTTTTGTCTATGCGCTGTTGATGGCTTCAATGCTTGAGAAAACTAAAAAGACCAGATGTAGAGTTTTCTTAGAAGTGATGACCACTTCAACATGTTATTCTTTCAGTAAGTAGCTTTGGTGTTGCGAATTTTCCGTATCTTTCTTTCGTATCACGCTCGTTTGTCTCAACGAGTATTCGCTGTTGCGCAGCCAGTTCTACTGGTACGAACGGAAAGTCGTCAAAGATCAGCCTAACAAGAAACGCGTTAAATTAGACAGGTGACGATAGAACGAAGGAACAATCGAATTTAACCCGTATCTCGATGGTGAATCAGTCGAGCAACCGGACCAGTGACTTTCTCGCTCGTAAATATAGAGACGCTGAGCGCTCGTCGGCGTCGTACCCGCGAAGAATTCGCAGGCATTGTGCTTTAGCGCCGAGTCGAAAATCGCCGCGTGCTTTCGCGCGTTTTCTTTCGTTTTTCTCGACATTCCCGGCACGACGCGCTTTGCCCCGCTCGTGCGACTCGCGCTGGAAAAATAACAACGGCGCTTCGCTCTAAATCTGACGAACGGTGGCGCGCTAATTCGGTTCTACGCGAATTAAGTAACGATCGGTCGGGTAGGATAAACTCGATAAAAATCGAATTTCATATGGAAGTTGAGCCGATTTTCGTTAGTTCGATTTTCAAGATTCGATGAGAGGTATAGAGTACACGCGAAAGTTTCGAACTTAATTTAACGCGCAACGAAGAATTCTTAACAATATCGTTCAAAAGAATAGTTTGAAAAATACCGCACGCTATTAGTTACAGACAAGAATCGATAAAAATACTTAATCTCTATCGTAGTAAAAGCGCAGGATAAAATTTAAAAGCACAAATTTATTCCGTCTGTAAATCACGCATCCATTACAAAACCAATTTTCGATATAGAAAACTACGATACTCCAACCCTTACGACAAACTCTATAAATCCATCGAGAGGATCTCACAACAACTTGGTAAAACGTTTTCGAAACGTGAAACAGTTCGATCGTGTGAAAATGAACGAAGCGACTGCATTATCAGCTCGAGATTTATAACTGGCATCGGATGGAAGTAGCGACGAGGAAACAATGACGTCGTTCGAAACGTTTCGGACGAATTTTATGAACCTTCAAAAAGCGGTTGGTCCCTCCCTGGCCGAGAGCCAAACCGACCGACGGTTTATTATAGTTTTGTTATGACAGCGGGGCGTTTCGGTAAATTAATGTTGAAACAAATGTATCTCGCCCTAAGAGAGCCACAGCGTACCTCTAATTGAATTGGTAAACACCATAAGTTAACCAGTAAGTAGCGATGTCGGTATAAATCACTTTCGGAGGATGAGCTGTCACCGCGGGACAACAGACCGGCCATCGATGGGACCAAATGATTCCGAACAAGCCCGTTATTCTTAGCGAATTCGAGAGAAACTGCGTTTCCGAACGACGATCCGTGACGCACGGGCAACGCTGCTTCGAGAAATTCTTTTTATCCAACGGATCGGTCCAGCTGAATTGACAGCTTGATTCATAGCCGTGGCAGCGGAGTGTGTTTGCGCAAGTTGCGTGGAACAATGCCTCCTTCGAATTTATTTATCTTCAAAGAAAAGTATATTTACGGAAAAGTGACGCGTGGTCGATTTATTAACCCCTTTCGGCCGTGGGATCCAATTTGTTGTTGTAATTCGTATTGTAAAGCTGGAAATTCCGTGTGGTGTGGTGTCGTAATAAATTGCCATCGTTTTAATCGTTCCAATCTGACGATAGGAATAAAAAGAAAAAAAAGCGGTACGTTCGAAGAAACAGAATCCTAACAATCAGAAACCAACTCAATTCACCGTTTTCTCTTCGTGTCTCCCTTTATGGCTATTACCATATTCGCCAAGTCGATAATGCAGCGGGAGCAACGGGTTCCCTATCAATCCATCGTACGCGCGCATGCATCATCGACCGGCAAAAAGACGAAGGACGCGCATGGGACGCGGGCATGATTTTTTAGCGGGGCCGGATGGAACGTGCTCGTGGTGCACACCGCTTATTGCGCGTCGCACACGAGGCGCGCGAGCCACGGACCAGCCCGATAGAAATATTTTTGCCGGGCTAAATGGGTTTCTTCGGAAAGTCCGGGAGAACACGAGGGCAGCAGCTGGCCGGCGATGCGACAAATCATACCTGCTGGACAGCCTACACGTCGCAACCAGCCACGGTTGCGAGCGTGTGCAATAGTGTGCATGCTGATGCACCCGCGACAGGCAGATATGCAATGGCGTAACCAGGGGAGGCTTTCAGACTTTGATGCCACGTCGGGGCTATATAATGACGGTTTATTCGCGGACAGTTTCCATAGGTTTGAAATTGAGGCACTAGCTGAAGATTGTACACAGTTGGGGACAAAAACGAGTGGACAGGTAGCGGAAATAGATATCAACGAAGTTTCCTCGAATACGGTTTCTTTACGCAGAGATTGAAATAGTTATTTACACGGAGTATCATCTCTTCGCATGATCTTGCTCCTCCAAATCGTCGTCGTTCTAATTACGTAACTGTATATTTCTTTCTTGTCTTTCGATTCTGGTGCATCGAATTGCTTTCTTTACAATGTTGGCGATTAAACGAAAAGAAACGATGTACCGAGTTTATTTTTCAGATGACGGTGATAAAAGCGTACGCAGGACCGTTGTGGTTGTGGAATGTATGATAAGAATTTTAACGCGGTATAGAGATTATGCGACCCTGTGCGGAACCCGAGGGAGTATACTCGTTTATAGAGTCCGACGATAGGCAATATTTTGAGTTCTGTTTATGAGAGACTGACATTTAATTAACCCTAGCCTGAACAGCGGCTATTAATAAACCTTCGTACGCTCCTTTTATTTTAAAAAAGATAAATTAATTATAGAAATATCGATAGACAGTTATTCAGCTTTCAAATAAATTTACTCGCTTCCCGATTACAATTACTAATTAATTTTCTTTGAAACGATAACGAGTATCGTGAATACGGAATAATCACGTTGCATGAATAATCGCACGACGCTCGTTCCTCAAACTAGTTTCTCGCTGCAAATGAAAAATGTCTTTAACAAGAATTGCCGTCACATAACCAGGTTAGTCGATAAACTGTAACTAAGACAAAGAATCAAATAAGTTGACAGCATTATTGCTTGCGTCTTATTTCTAATTGGCGAAAGCTCGAGCGAACCAAGGGTGTACGCTCGTAATTTTGCAGTCAACGAGCGAAAGCGAAGCAAATTAAGCACCGGCTTTCAAATGTTTTTCCACGATTGTCCGTTCAATCGATCGATCTATCGAGGCTACTCTGTATTCAGAGAACGAAGCAACTCGAATTATAAAATTCTTCGACAAATTCGCATAACTTACAATTATAGGTAAACGATTGCACGAGAGGACGAAGAATTTACCGACGTAAGTTTTACTCCTGATACGGTTGGACCGTACAACAGACGTAGATAAATAAATTATTTATGTATCTATGTCGTTGCTTAACGAAAAATCTTCCGAGTTTCCAAGAAAATCTTGTATTGCCGGCAATCCTAATTTGTCGGTTAACAACTGCGCGACATTCTCGTTCGTTCCATTATCAAACTGAATGCGACACGAAACGCACACAAGTATCCGACGTTATCGAGTCAGCCACGTGAGAATTCCACGGAAGCGGGAACCAGCGCGATGCCAGATGCGCGATCCGCGTCCGCTTAGGAAGACAGAAAGGAGGGAAGCCGTTCGGCTTGGTCCGGCGGAAAAAGAATCCTGCGCGTCGAAAGAGAATGGAAAAAAGGCTGGAACCTCGGCGGCCAAGTATTTTCGCGCGAAAAGCACACCGGCGGATTCCATGGACCCAGGCTGGTCGGCTACGTCCAAGAATAAATCATGAAAAAGGCAGGGAAAAGAAAGCGATTCTTTCGCTCCCGCGGTTCTCTCTGGATCTGCTCCTGCCGGACCGCAATCTAGTAGCCTGAGATACCGGCCAACGGAAGGGTTAATAACTTTCCCGACTTTTCCGCGGGCCATTAATTAATCGGATGCCAGGCGAGCGGCTTTACGCTACCGCGTGGAGACGTTTTACAAGAGAAACAGATAAAGCTCGGATACGAAGGATGCAGAGGCGGCAGGGACGCGAGCGAGGAAGAAACACAAGATGCGGCTGGAGGAAAGTTGCACAGGGTTTAAGAATGATAGAGAAAGAGGGATGTACATAGAGGGAGAGCCGGAGGAATTGCACAGGGACCATGGAGTTCCGCGGGGTTAAACAGTCGGTATTTCAGTAATGGAGGCTTATCGGTGTGCTACCGCACAAGTCCTCCGGGTACGTCGAGAGGACTGCTGCCTGGCTCTTACGAGCTTTGGACGGCGTTTATTAATTCGCCACTTACCACGCATACCCTGCACTCCGTTCTTTCGATATCGATGAGGAATTAGGCGCGTTTAGCCGACGTTGGACAGTCGGTCGCGTTCGCCGCGCGTTCTGCCGCTGCAAATGAGCGTGCAAAGCGCACGCTGGAAAGCGGCCATGGAAACCGAGCTAGTCGTAAATAACGTACCGCGACCGTGAAGTGCATCTCTCGTTGCAATTAACTGCCCCCTCCTCCGCTTCTTCGCTGTTTCCCTGGGCCCCTTTGCTGCTCTTTTTGCCGCCGGATTGTTGCAACGACGTCCTCGTTATACCGCGCCGCCGCGCCGCGGTTTTTAGCTCGTTTCCAGAGGTATTAGGGGTGGCGGATCGCGCGACAACTTCCACGAGTATGCTCATCTCTCGGAATCCACCGATCGAAACGCGTTTTTGCCGCCGCGGAATCTTTTCGCGTGTGACGTGATCATCGCGAGAATCGATATCGATGGAAACCGGGTTTCACGAAAGAAATCCAACATCGCTGCTATCTGTCGACTCGCAGTTGGACGCACGGGTGTACGAGACGTAGCACGACGCGAGGAAAATAGCGTAAACGTGCAAACGTCTATGCAAGCGAAATAAAAACGAAATTACGGTGGAAGAGATTTTCAGAGGACATTATGTAACGAAAGAAATTTTGTAATTATCGCACAAGTCACATACATCTGTTACGCGTATAAATATTTTACGCTTTAATTTAAAACATTTAGTACAACAATATACCGATAGAAGATGAAATTTTTCATTTATTTCTTACCGTTTAAATATACGTGTACGACTAATGAAGCTAAAACGATCGGTCGTCCGTTCTCTTTTCTCGAGGGCAGACTTCATCGTCTTTAATTGATTTCCTCGCTGATTTCTCATGGTGTTTTAATCGACGATTCAAGTAGAAACCGAATCGATTTTATTAATTTTGAAACGATCTACCAACAACCGCGCAATGACACACGCTACGCAGAGGAATATTGCTTGAACTGGTAGGCAAAGACTCGTCCAGTAGAACTGGTCCTGCGCGACAGCTGACGTATCAAAGAGATTCCGACTGAACGATGGTCGCCCCTTTACATCCAGATCAGATTCACGATATCGCAGAAACAATTCCTAATTAATTGCTCTGCGTCCTGAACGCGACACGATCGCTCATTCTTAAATGTGCTAGTGTTTCTCCATGAAGGTAATATAAAATAAATTATTTCGATAGTATGCAGCTTCTTGTAACGTGGAATACATCACGCGCATTGATTAAGGATAGAATCGTTAAACGATAACAGTAACAATACAGAGTACGTATCTACGTGTGCATCGCTCGAGTTTTTAACGAGTATTCACCTAGAATGGAGACAAAATTGTTTCTCAATTAGATCAAATTCTTTTACACTCGAGACGACATAACAGAGATTTTTAGGCGACAGAATCGTTGACAGCGCGGACATCGTTATTTCGGCAACGACTCTCTTACGGTACGTTGTCGGTGAATTTCGAGCGAACAGCGGCCGAAGCACGTGAAGAATTTGGCGACCGACCGATGAATCGTGTTCAGCCAAAAATTTGTCGCCCGACTGTTTTCGAGAATTAATCAAGAATTGTCAGCGATTTGGCTTTTCACGCTTCGCTAGATTTCCACTCGTTTCAAAATAACTACCAACCTCGCTGATAACTGGTACGATATCGTTATCGGAACAAACGGTAGATAATCGCACAGAAAACGTTGCAAAAGAATTCATAAAATACCGTTATTTCGGTAAAAGTGCATAGACTTTGTTAAACGAACGATCGAGTTTTGCCATTATCGAACTTCCACAACGACAAAATAATCTTAGCTCGCAATTACAAAGCTGATCAAATACTAGAGACAATTACTTCGCAATATCCTTACTTCAAAGAATCCCTATCGAGATTGCGGAATCGGTGTCAGACGTTACCTCTACGCCGTTCTCGATAACCGATGCATTTTTCATCGACATTTCCCGATCGAGGTCGCCGCCAGCAATTGTTTGCGCGCGGCATTGAAACGATCCAGTATTGAAATCGTCCTAGATCGTGGCTCCCGTGCCAGTTCGAAGGCTTCCTCGGCTTCCTGATACCCGTTGGCTCTACTTTTTTTTCCCCTCCCACCGTTCAATCCGACTCTCCTTTGTCCTCCACTAGCAACAGGTTATTCGCTATCGATTCGATCTTGCCACACTTCCGGGAGCCTTCCCTTCGTCTATAATGGTCGAGAGATCTCGCGACTACTCGCATTGTTCGCTTTTCTCGCGTCAAAGGGATCGTGCCGATCCGCCAAACGATTCCACGAGACGTTCGAATGGCCATCGCTGTTCCATTATTTTCATTATACGATAAAGATGGATGGCGATGGGTCGTATTTCTCGTAGAAATTAAACGTTTGCGCTATTTACGTGGCCTTTTACAGTCTGTCACACAAGAGCGTGTCTGCGATATCTGCGAAACCTGACACCTAATCAGAATGAGATAAAAAGAATGTAAACAAACGAAAACTTCTCTAATACGCGTTGCTGAATACCTTTCAGTTTCATTTGAAACAGTGAAAGGAACAGAGCTTTTTAATATGAATGCCGCGTACGCGAAACGTCGAAAATTGTCTGGCATGGGCGAATGAAAACAGAGATCGTGATTGGAGTAATATAATATTCACTGATGAATCTTCGTTTTGGGCATGGTGTCCTATTAGGCAAGCTGAGAGGAAGACGTATCACAAAAATAAGAACACTTGTACATCACATTCGAAAGATATGGAGGTCGTTACCAGAATCCTACGCTCAAAAATTAGTCGAGAGTATGCCGAAACGATGTCAAGCTATAATCGCTAATGGAGGAGATTGGACACCCTACTGTAATAGCGTATTAGTGTTTTAGATGTAGATTCAATTCATATAAATTTTTTTACAAATATATAAATATTTACAGAAATATCGCAGACACGCTCTTGTGTGACAGACTGTACAATTCTGTTTCTGCAATAGCTAAACCACGAAATTCAACCTGAATCGACAACTTTCGTATTTTTATCTAAACGCATCGAAACCGTTTTGCTTCTCTGTTCAACCAATTTGAAAATCATCGTTTCAGCTTCAGCAACTTGAACAAAACGGTACCAAAAGCGAAGAATAAGCGGCGAGAAAAAGAGGAAAGTGGGCGAAAAAATTATGCTCAATCGATAGAGGGACAGAGGGGCGAACGGGCCGTTCGGAATTGCAAATCGTCGACCAGATGGACGAGCGTTTGTCGAAGGGTGAAATTCCACGGGCAGTCATCCAGTCGACCGGCCAATGGAATAATATTTGGGTTACGTAAGCAACACTGCGGAAAGAAAAGTCGAAACGAAGGAAGAGAATGGAAGGGAAAGGAAAGGAAAAGAAAGGAAAGAAGAAGAAAGGAAGTGAAGGAAACGAGGTGAAAACGAGAGAGAGAGCAAAAGAAGAGGAAGAAGAAGGAAGTGGCGGCGTCGAAGCCTGGTCGCACAGGACTCTTTATACACTGTCTAACTGTCCTTCGTGACAAACCATGGACGCGTTCCTTTTGCAGCCAGTCATTGAATTGTAGATTCGTATGGACAGATGGACACGTCCGTCGACAAACTTGCAGTACTTACGACCGGCAAAAACCACCAAGACCCTGGAAATCTTGCGATCGTTTATATATCGTCGACAGATCCCGGGAGACTTCCGTTTCGATTCCTCGCTTCGTTCCTGATCGCCTCCATTCCATTCTCTTTAGCTCGATTTCGATTTGCACGCGACCGACGAAGAATCGCTGGTCGATCGGATTTCTCGGTGTTGTCGGATAAATTACGCAATCTTTTTGTATAAATAAAAGTAACTTTTAACTCGTATTGCTTTATATTGAGAACTCCGTACGGAAAAGTAGAAAATTATCAGACGAATATAGATCAGGGATAGTAAAATTATATTATAACGATTAAAATAAAAAATCTATTTTTTGTATTATAATTATCGTATTAATGCACACTCTCTGATTAAATATTCTAGATTTCACAACTTTGTACACGATGGATTATGTTCTACCACGGAGATACTCGCTAGATTCTCTTATTGTTTACAAGAACGAACGTTTTACCAGCGCCTCTGTTAAAATCTGAAATTCTCGGTAGCTGTGCGAGGCCGTTAATCTTTCTCGATAGAAGTCGTGATTTGGGCGGATTAGAGACAGCTCGCTGCTGGTAATTGTGTTTAAATATACCCGCGCGTTGGGATAAGGAAGAATTCAAATTCGGACGAGGACGCGCAGAGTTAATTGTGATTTGTGGCTTTAGATTGTTGCGAATAGACGCGCCGACATTTCCTTGGACATGCTGAATGAATAAAGATGTTTGCCGTGTCGTTTGCACACGCCACGTCGCGAACACTCATCGCGAGATCTCTGATACACCGCGTCGGCTCACCCTTTCGGTTAATCGACCATCGGTGTCCTTATTTTCAAAGAACGCTGTTGCGAAATCGAGATCGAGATCGACACGTTTCGCAAAATTCTGATGGTTATCGGTCGTATTTGCGGGAATACACGATGCTCGAAATAGAGACAGAGGGTCACCTGTTCCAATGATTTTGGTACGAAGAATTCGCTACCCTGAATATTGCGAAATATGTAAATTAAGCGTTATATTTAAGAAAATCAGCCGGATTCTATTACATAATTGCCAATAGTTCGAGACATTCGGAACGAAGATAAATCGATCGATTCGATTTTCGAAAAATTTTGGTTCGCAACTTCGATGAAGTTTATCGGTTTGATTTCCGAGCGACTCGATCCTTGTTTATTATATCGTACGTCAACGTTACATCGTAATACCAATCGACGAATCTATCCTTATTTTCGTGTATTTTTTGTTATTCAAAATAGGGACACGACGTTTGAAAAGGAAAAGGAAGATCTATCGGTTGGCAAAAAAGTTCGCAAAGTTACTGGTGCTGGCGGTTGCAAGGTTGCGCGCGACACACATATTTAACTCAAATTGACGTGTGCTGAAACAGTGAAAAGTGAGACGTTCGGCGAGAATAAATTACCAGAGTCAAAAACACTTTCCATTTAATTAACGTCATTTAATGAGAGATAAGTATCCACGTGGACGATCATTCTGCGTGGAAAAAACGAACAGGTGACCGGACCATCCGTTGGATTCGATATCGTAAAGGGATAGTGTAATTAATCGACTGAATGTTTACCTAGTTGAAAGGTACGAGAATCGAAGGAACAATTTACCAGCTTCGTGCAAATACGTAATTATACGTCTCGAGATATTATATCTACGATTATACGTTTAACAAACGAAATAAATGGACAGTTTCGCGCATTAAGGAGAAAATAAATTGAACAGCGAGGAATTAAACGTTTTAAAATATACCTCGATATTATCTACATTGAATCTCCTGTAATTCGATCAAAAGATTGATATTTCCTTATGCTTCCAAATTTCACGATGTCGCGTCTCGTTGCCGTGTTAATGAGATTCTAAAACGTTTCGTTTATAATACGCACGACGTATTCACAAAAAGGTTTCTGTAAGCGCGCAAATATTTCCGCGAGCCCCGCTATATTTTACGAATAGTTCTACGAAAACCACCCGTATACTCGAGCTCGCCAAATTAAAATCATTTATATTGGCTGGAAAAAAAAAAAAAAGAAACACCCGTATGAAAGCACATGGCAATGCATTCTACGATTTAAAGATTAACTCGGACGTTTGTAGTTTTGTAACTTTACATTATGGTAATTGAAATTGAGAATTAATTCAATTCGTCGTGGACTTTCGCAATTAAGTGGCTTAAGAAATAATTCGAGGAAAGCTCGTTTAATGGCTGTATAAACTGTAGCGACTGTATTGGTTTTATACCCACGGGAAAGGTTTAACTTCACTCGACGTCCGAACTATTTTCGAGAATTTTCCTTTCATCCTAATATATGACATCGAAACAACAAACTTTTATGGTTAAACGTAAGGGTAATGGACGTGGCTGTAAGAATAAAACATAATAATCCACGATCTAAGCACAATTTTCGACCATCTTTTTCTTCAACTACTGCAGAATCCTTTCGGATCGTGCCATCGTCGTTCGTTTAACGACGAAACCGATGGAATTCCGGCGTGGTCTCGTTAACGAGTGAACAACGGGCGCGAAAAAGCAAACAACGCGAGACTTTCACCGAAACGTCGCGAAATCGAGGTGAACCCGCCGTACCGGTTTACGCGAAAAAATTCATACGTGACCCGGCCGTGATCAGCGGTTGCGTGGCCGAGCATCAGCCGTAGTCCGTGGATCGGGTGCCAGGCAAAGAGACCGGTGGACAATCCGTTGCTCATCGTGTAAAAACCGAACTGACGGCAGTGGTAAAACCTGATCCGATTCCCCAAAGGCCGGCGACGATCATTTCGAGTCAGCAACACACTCCTCCGGATCGAACGACAGCCACACGGTGTCAGGATCGAGATCCGATCGGGGCTTTCGCGAAACGTGGATTTTTCTTGGAGGAAGAACGACCGAGAAACGAGTAGATTGAGTGTTAGCGAAGGAATGACTTAAAAACGATGGAAGGTGGTTTCTACAGCGGGAGACCAGGTAAAAGTGGAATTTTTATCGCGAATGTAATAATAAAAATGCATAGACGATGATCGTATAGATTATAGATGATATTGAAGGTATTGGAAAAATATAGAAATATCAGATATCGTTAGAATACAATAACACGATGCAAGTCTGTCGTTTTCCACCTTTACGTCCGATTCTTCGTATACGTTAAATTTGCCAATTCCATACACTCGTCCAAACTATATATCGACGAGATGAACGTATAATCCGTGTAGTCAAGGTTCAAAGCCAAAGCGCATCGGGTCAACGCACAGCACTCGTTGCGTACACCAAAACGGGATGGAACTCTGAAATGGCACCTGTCCCCGAACAAGTAAAGTAACGGAGAGCTGTCGAACGCGGGTCATGGCCGAGCCTTCGATTTCAATTAATACTTCTCGTTACTCGCAACGAGGTCGAACTACCTTGAAGCGGGAACAGTATCACGAAGAAATTCCAATAACGGCCAGGCCAATGGACCGAAGCTGTACGCCGAACCTTCGCCATTCGGCAAGCCTCGATCCCGCGAGAATCTTTTCCAATTACGTTTACTCTCTCCGCGAACCGCGTTAAACGTTGAAATACGCAGCGAGACGACGTCTTTGGTTGGAGGGAGCTCGATGTTTAACGTCGATTCCCTCTTGCCTTCGCGTATCACAAATAAAAAATAATGGAAACCGCCCCGGAGGCCACCAATTACGCTCGGCACGCCCAACAAACACGAACAAGATAACTATGCAAAAATCAATATGGCTGCTATATACCGTCGAATATCTTCCTTTTCGGCGTTACTACTTTCGCAAATGACACCACCTGTTCACGATACTGTGCCGTTTTATCGATAAAACGGGACGAGAGAAACGGTACGTTTAAACGTTCCCTGGAACATCGGAAGTTCCCACAGGCAGGCAGGACGCTAACGTCTTTACTTAACCCTTTGACCAGCAGCAAGCAACTGGCAGGATTTTTCCGAGGCAGTGAAGCATAGGAAGAAGTAGCTGTTCTTGTAGCAGCAAGATACGTATACACGCGTGTAGAGACGAGGGAAGAGAAATTTATGAAAAATTTGGTTCTTCGATTGAACGATTTCATTGGTACAAATCATACAACAAGGCGTCGATAAAGAACTCGATGATATGACGAAAAATCATAGGATATAAAGTAGCAACCGAAGCGGGATAAAGCTTCAAAGTTTTAAAATGCGTGTAGATAAAAGAGCGATCTAAACACCTTTAATGGGTTAATATAAAAACGATATCTCGGGAGGCACATTATTACCGAAACACGACTGGCAACTGAAATCGTGAGAGCTGAATTCTGACTGTGGACCACCTATCGAGCGGCGGTCACGAGTCGCTCGAGCGTGGATTACGATTTCGACGTTCGCCTCGAATAGGTCGACGCCTGTAACGGAGCGTGGACGCGCGCCGCGTTTAAGCATATAGCACTTTAATCGCGATTTAACAAGAGTAGCGTTTCTGCGATTCCCCGTGTGGAATTCGTTTGCAATGGAAAGCTTGCTAGCGCCGCTCCCAGAGAACTCGACCGTGCCCCGGTATCGTGCAGCGTTAATTACGACTCCGTTAAAATTGTTTACTCGCCGGGCGCATAATTGACTTATTAATATAGAGCTAATTGAAACGAACGGTCGCCAAGGGGAACGCTTGCGACATATTCAATGTTGCACCATGATCATTAAGTGGGAACAAGTTGTTCGATTATTGTTGGGTAATAGATATTTTATATAAATAGAACGGATGGATAACAATTTGAAAAGTCCACTAATTCGATTCAACAGAGTACCAAAGATAATTGCAGTTACGTTGATTATCCTGCACGGTATAGATACCTGATTCCGTTTCCCTATTATCTTCTTAAAAAAAGAAAGGAAGAAAGAATGAACATTTTCAAAGCCATTCTTCAGTATACACTATACGTACGTATTTAATATTTTCCAAATATTTTAGAACTTTTGCCGCGATATTCGGGCACGCGATCCAGCGAGAATTAAATAAAACAAGCTCGGAGACATAGAAAAGTACAGAAAGAGACAGCGACCGAAGGATGAAAGAAGAAAAAAGGGAAAGAGCAGAAGAAACCTGTCTGCAGCGATTCGAGTCGCGGTTTTCCAGCGCGCGTTCTCCGTCGATTACGCAAGGGAGCTCTCGCGGTGGTGCACCATATAGGAACCGAGAAACTAGTCCGTAGAAATTTATTCCGGCGAAGCGAGAACAACAAATTACAGGCTGTAATCGATCTTTGCTAATACGACGCGTCGGGAATGCCTCGGCGAGCCGCTCCATCGAACAGCAGACACCGATAAAACACCACTGGCGTATATTGATTTACGTGAAAATAAATCATTTCGTGTTCATCGTGCGTCGTCCTACTTTTCGCGGGAAACGCGCTTCGCGAGAGATCCAACCAGTCGGTTCCATCGAGGATTCCCCTGGTAATAATCGCTCGACTAATCGTGGACAGTAAACGGCTATTTTATACGTGAGATTTTCCTCTTAGCTAAACGACTATGTTTTTTCAGATTTTTCCTTTTGTTGTTTTTTTTCTTTTTAATGAACGCTATTGAAGCAAATTAATTGTCTTCGTTGTGAAATAATCGACGAATAAAACGTTCCTGGTTACATATTAAAATAAAACGAGCGTTTTAATGGAACGATAGTAAGTAGCGTGTGTGATCAGTTAAGATTCTTATTTTAGTTTATTTGCATTTTTTATATTCCACCTTTTTTATTCAGTTTTATGCATCGATCCTATAATTATTTTAGAGTTGATTGAAACTTCGAATCGAGGAATTTCAAGCTAGAAATATCCTTTCTCCTTTTAAACAAATTTGTCTCGTTTAAAAGGCTTTGTTTCAATGGACGCCCGTTAAAATAAAACAGTTCTTACTCGAATATTGATAAAAGATCAAAGAAATATTATCTTTATCTCTTTGTTACTAATAAAAGTATGAAACGAGGAGAGTATTAACGAGAGTCGATTAAAACGATATCGAACAGAAAAAAATTTATTTTTATGGAGAGAAATAAAATGCGAATGGCAGGACGGTAGCAAGAGGCAGAAAAACGTCACGCTAATTGCCCGTTAATTTAAATAAGACAATGCTTCATCCCTCAATTATTTCTTCTTTCAATGGAATCGCGAGAGGAAGAAAAAGTCAGACGTGAATCACTCAGACCAAACTTAGAGAAAGACGAAAAACGAAGACGTGAGAGAACCTCGGCAGGCCTTCGTTCATATTTTCTCGGAACTAAACTACGTTCGACGACTACTGAACCATTTTCTCACGAAGTGGACGACTTCCTTTTACACCGCGCCGTTAATTCTAATTCGATTACGCGAACGGAATTCGCGAAAACCTGTACCACTTCGCGTAAAACTGTTTTCCAAGGATCACTTCCATAAGTCTGATCCCTTTTCCGAACGAGCGATCGTTACGTGGCGCCGATCGATTCAACGATTCTTCACCTTAGGAAGCGAACCTTGACAAATTCTCCAGCCGATCGTTGAAGCGCGAAGTTTACACGAAAGAAATCAAACTGAAAGATATATGAAAAAAAAACATAGTAAAGGAAAAAGCAATTCTTTTGTCCATATAGCAATTTATTAGACAGCAACGCGAACCTCCAAAGATTGCGTTGTTATAAATCTAGCTAAATTACTACGAACGATTATGAATCGGACCGGTAGTTCTAGCGTTAAAAATTCTCGATGAAAACGACTCTTAATACCTCAAAGCAATAAAATCTCGCGGCTAGTCATGCAACAACGGAAACCTATTCCTACTCTCACGATCCGGCAATAATCGTCGCTCTTCTAGCGATCGAACGGCAACCGGTGGCGTTGCGGTCTTCCCGTGGAAAGATTTTACGTAAGAAGGACACGGCGGTGGTGCGGCGCGCCAACTATGAAATTTCAGTGGAGCCATTACCGCGAATTCATTAAGGAACTTTTCTCTTCGCTCACCAGGCAATACCTGCATATTAAGCGTAATTACGCTCTCTGTCCGCTTTGTACGACAGAGCCGCGCACATATATGTTCGAAACCGGGTGTAATATCGACGAGCGCGTGAGCGCATGCGCGCTATATATTTTTACGTGCAACCCTTTCCCTCCCTCTGGCTTCTACCACTGTCTCCGTTCCACGTATACAGCAACCAAGAGAGGAGGCTTTTAAAGGCCCTCCTCCACGCGGAGACGCGGGTAGAAACGCTTCTCCGCTTTTAATTTATGTAGGAAGCTAGGAAAGCCTGGCGGAAAAAAAGGCTGAACATGTGACGCCGCAAAAACCCCGACCTCCGTTATAATTTATACGGCTAACGCCGAGTGTACACGCGTGCACAGCCACTTTCTAGCCCCCCGGTTTTCGCCGTTTCGTGGCCTCTCGCCACGGCCCTGCCATCGCAGTCCTCTCGTCACGTGGTGAACCAAGCCTCGCCACCGTTTCTTTCCGCTCTGCCTAGCGAAACACCAGCCTGATCCGCTCCGTTTTCCCCAGAACTCGCCAACAGCTCCTCTTCTTTTTTCTTTCAACTTCAGCTTTTTTTTTTGGTGTTCGCTGCAATGGAAGGAATGCCGGCAACACCACCAGGACGAGAATGCTAAAAGTCACCTGATCCGTGTTATTCAACGACATCGTATCTCGACGAAGATGAAATCGCCACTGTGTCTGTCGTTGAGGTTGCACGCGAACGGGTCGAAGATTTGAAACGTCGTCTGGTACACGTCGGATCGTTTGACGCGGCGTGGAAAGTACTGGTCGGGTAACGAGCAGAAACCCGAATGATCGAGATCCCTCAAGGTCGGTTTGGTTTCTGAAATTTCGAAGAAACGCGGCTGATAAGCGTGTAAGTTGGCTGGCACAATTCTGAAAATATTTCGTCGTTGAACTTTTCTTCTGTAAATCGTCCGTGACTCGAAACGCGAAGAATTCTGTACAGCTGTAATTCTTGAAAAATCCGTTTACGATATTTCATTTTAACGCCTCCGTTAAAAAGCAAGATTTCTTCATTAAAACGACGAGAGCGAGGAAGAAGGCGAAGTCGTTGGTCGAAGTTTTTCGTGTCGCGGAGCCGCGCGACCTCGGTCATACCACGTGATCGTCCCTCTGGCTTTTTTGATAAAAAAGACCATGGACGAGGGAAAGGGGAAGAGGGAACATACGAGAAACGACAAAAGAAACGGCGTTATAAATAAAACTGAAACTCAGCGGTACATTAAAGTACGTGTGTTCTCCGCACGTATCCATCCGTTCAACGCAGCGATTTATCCGGCAATCAAGAAGCCAGAAGGTAGGAACAGAGGAGAATTGGCGAGTTCTCGATAATCCACGTACATATGTTTCCGTTGAAACTGACACACCTAACTGATGACGGAGGGAGAATATTAAAAAGCAGTGGAAACGTTCTGAACATACGCGGCTTGTAAATCAGCGTAACGAATCATTTTCTTTTTCCGTTAAATATTTTTCATTGGAATATATTCCGATAATTACCACGGCGATAGAAATCTTTATTTGCCTTTACAATCCTGTTTGTAATACGAATTTCAAAGTTACATACTCGCACATCTATATTTTTCCATTTTGCTAATTAAAGCACATCATCGACGATCTTCTTTTTTTCGCGAGCGATCAGAATCCCCATCGTAGCGAATCACGTAGTTCACCACGCGAAGACCAAACGCGGTTCTCCAAACGGATCAATCGACTCTTACAACGACATATCCAGTCTGGCTACCAATTCGTTGCTCTTCTTTTATACCTTCATCCGTCAACATCAAGATCTTACTGCCGAACGTAAAAAGAAAAAACGCAGCATCGATAGTCTACGATGCTCCGTATCGAAGCTGTTGGATCGCTTCGAACTGGCCGGTGGAAGCGAGATCAAATTGGCAAACGAGGTCGTCGCCTAGCACGAACAGAGGCGAAACGGGCCAGGCGTCTCTTTCCCACAGAGGTCGAGAGGAGACCGACCGTTCTCCGGACCAGGAGGAAGAAGCGAGAAGAGAACAACGGGAGCAACAAGACAACGCGCGGTAGAAAAGAGAAATAATAAAAAGGTCCGTGGCAAAAGGCTGCTTTAGCCTGGCCAGATCCCGCCCGGACGATAACGGGAGGACACATCGCCACCTCGGCGCGACGATCGTAAAACTTGGTCAGGTAAAGGCGCGGTTCGTTTGAGAACCCGCTGCTATAGAAGGACGGACGGGAGCTGCTTATAGTTTAGGTATTATAGTCCGGACCAGTGCTCCTCGAGGCTTCGAAGTCTATCGCGAGGGCTGCACGTACCGTACGCGTTCCCTTCGGGGTGGTCCTCGCGACGACATCGGTTCATTAATCGGCCAGATACCCGAGAAAAATGCGCTTTTACGGCCCCACTCTCTACGCTTGGCTCCCGATCAACCAGCCGCGGAGCACACGCTCTCTCTGACGCGAACAACCAGCGTAGCCGACTACGTTGGTAGCTCGCCCCGTGTTCTTTGCCCGGCCAACGATTCCCGCTTCCAACAGTTTGCGATTACGCTCGCACGATCCAGCGTTTAAAGTTTAAACGATCTCTGCTTTCGTGTGGGTACGTAGACAGGATACGTGAAAATCACGCAGCATCACCGATGAGTATTTGCTTCTCTTGATCGAGGGACGCGATCGAGATCAGATTTTGATTTCTAACTTTTATATTTTGTTCGTTATTCGATGTTATCACAGCTTAATGACCGTCCACTCGTTAATAGATAAAGTTGAACGCGTTAAAATCAACGAAACAGAATAGGAATGTTATTTTTATCGGCGAATTCTCGGAAATTTGAGTCATCAGAAACGAGCAGATCTCCCAGAGCGATACATTTTTACGGTTCTCCTGTTCGATAAATTCTAATCAGCTGGCTACCATCTTGCGACGAGCCTATACCAGCAGTTCTGTCAGCAATTAACTGTCATCCGTTAATTATTAGAGACACGATTGATCGTACGTTTGCGCATACCTAAAGCAATTTAGGCTTGTCCAATTATATCGAAAATAATATCGCCGTTTCGACGTTTTAGCGGAACGATTCCTCGTTAATTTCTCGTGTTACGGGGGAAAATTTTTTTAAAAATAGATCTCGTTGGTTTCCTCTTTCGTCTTTGAGAGATTAATGAACGCGTGCCGGAGGCGGAAGTAATGGTACGATGGTTTTTCAGCAGCCGAAACTTATGACTCCTTATGTGTTCTTAGGATGACTGAGATTAATGTGCAATCTTCATGAACGCCTATAACTATGTAAATGATACATTTCCTTATTTTTAGATGTTATTTTCTTCTCTTATTTAAGAGACTATGACGAAAGACGATAAACAGTGAGACCTAATCCCGATCTGAATAAACGCGTCTAAAGAAATTTTTCGATTAAATTTTCTTTAAATCTTTGAATTTCATGGAACATGGGATTGTTTCGTTTTAACCGAAATGTTTCGTTATACGAACGGATTTCATATGAAAATTAGTTAGTGGTGCATTATATATAAAGTCTGATCAGCAGAGATCACGTTAATTACCTACGACACATTTCGTTTCACCTTTTCGCATCATCATCCTCTGCTCGTATATCTCAAACTTACTGCAAGCTCGTAAAAACCAGCAGACAGCTTATATGGTCGTTTTATTGTCAATTATATCGTTGCAATTACAGCTCCGATCGTCAGCGACAAACGAAGAAAACGCAAAACCCGAAGCTCCGTGAATTTTCAAAGTAGACCGCGAGAAAACAGCACACGAGCTCGTAGAAAAGTCAGCGAAAGAGCGATACGCGTTCGCGATCGAAGAAACTGAGAGCTGGTAACGAGAGTGCTAATGAAGGATAGGGAAGTTCTTGCCTGGTTCCGAGCGAAGCAGTCTGCACCTGTCTCCTCCCTTTGTACACAAGGTCTCGCGTCGCGATCAGACCGGACCCGAAGCGAACCTCCTCTTCTCGATTTCTTGTTGACTAATTTCTTGCAGACCCTTCCACACGCTGGAATTTATACGCGAAACGCCCACGTGAAACGCCAATAAACACTCGAAACGTCCGAACCATGTCCCTTTGGTCAACCGATCCAACGTAGAAGTGTTCCCGTTTATGACTTTATTGCGCCGACGGTCCGACCAAATTTTTATATGAACTCGTGTCCTCGTTAAGAACGTTAGTTGAGAATTAAATTATCGAGCCTGACAGCTTTTATTAGGCTTCGTTCAACCTTGCGAGCGTATGGCGGACGTGAAATTTATTCTACTTAAGGTGAAACTTTGTTGCCACGATACTTGCGTGCTGATACTTGACGGGGGGTAACGTTGATGGTTTTGCGTTAGGGAAATAGGTTTCTCGACAGCAACTATTAAAACTAGAAAATTCGTATACGAGTCCTCTGTAAAAGCCAACACGATATACGCTTCTTCGTGAGCGTTGAATAGGAGCGTATGCAGCGAAAGAGATTCTTCGTTTCCTATTAATTTCTGGGGGTCGTGAACGGGAATTTGAACAGTTAAAAGGGCACGTATCCTTCGTACTCTACTTGAATGTAAAATTACGCCAAGACTCGCAACTTCCAGTAACTAAATATCGTTTCTTCCTTTCGAAGTATAGCGAAATAATAATAATAATAATAATTAAATCGTTTAATGGATCGGTAGATTCTTTCAATAAAACGACAATCGAGCTATTAATACGCTGAAGCCGTACGTTCGAAGCTGGAACACGTGGAAAGTAGCAGCAGGACGTTAAATCAAGCCCTCTTCGAGGCTCCTTTGTTCAGACACGCTTCACGCGCTCAGCGTGGACGCGAAGAATTAACGATCCGTCTGGGCGAATATTGCGGTCGGATCGGTTGTTTTACATGCGAATCCCGGTGTTTGGCGTCGCGAGCGAGCCACGGGTGTCCCGCTGCTATCGGCATTTAGCGTTCTCGTCGCTGGCGATCGTAAGATAACGAACAGCGAAGCGTTAAACGGCCAACCACCTGACCAAAGAGGCCCCCGCCGCGGTGGTATCACGCGATAAAAATGATTAAGATCGAATAACGCGGAGGTCCAGCAATACGACGATGATCTATCGACGGGCTTCTGTCCGTCGTGTTTCTTCCGCGAATTCGCTTAAAACCGCGGGCCGGCTGAACGTGGAAAATAACGCGACTGTAAATGAATTTTAATCGCGTGTCGCTACTGATTTTCGCGAAACTGCTCGGTGAAGTCACGCGGCGGATTAATAACGTCGATTAACAGCGATGTCGCGATAATCTTATCGCGAATGGTTAATTAAAGGCAAATGAATGGCAACTCGGTGTTGAATTGTCGAGGCGGATTTTTTGTTTTAACGGTATACGTAGTACAATATTGTCTGAACAGAGGCATGATACATTCGAATATGTAAATGATATAGCTTGATCGTATATCTTTAACGAGATATGTAGTTTCGTATGTCATCTTATGTTCGAGCAAACAAGAAAAATAATAACCCGGTTATTCCTTTAGCTTCCAGAGTTACTTTCGGGCGTATTTTATGCTATTGTCGTTATTTAAGGAGATACGTGAATGCAGTGGAAAAGATATAAATGCTAGATGTTTCTTTTCTTTCTTTTCTTTTTACTTTTTTTTTTTTTTTTTTAAGTGCAAGACGTAGGGCTGTACGAACCGAATAAAGCACAATGCATTTTTATTTAATTTGATACGCAAAGTGCATAAATAACGAACGTAATAATAATTAACGTAAAGCAGTAAGATTGATGGTGTTTATTTTTTCAACATTTTTTAATGATTTTGATAGGAATTTTATTACGAAGGATTATATAGAAATGAGTCTTAAAAATAGTCGAACGAAAACGGCGATAATAAAAGGAAGGTTTAAAACGTTTACTGCTTACAAAGGTTACTATCTAAACGTCCAATTTTATTGAATTTTTATTACCAACTCTATGGTCATGTTGCATGATTTTTCGTAGTTAGTAGTTACGTCAAGCTCGTAAAAATTGCCTGCCGCTTTAGTCGATTCCGAGATCTCGCAGCGTCGCACTAAATTTACGAACGATACGTAATCGCACATCTTTCGATTGCTTATTAAAAGGAAAATTTCTTTCAGTTATAGACGTTAATGCGCGTAATCTGCAGTTCACTGCATATTTGACACGTGTACCATAATTTACGATGGAAAATTTTATACTGATCGGAAATATTATTAAAATTCTTCTTCCATCCGTGATACTTAAACGTGAAAAAAGAACAGAAACGATTAACACTCTCGTTTTAAAGTCGCTCGTATACGTTGCAGACTTAGAGCGTAAAGAGCTCGATTTCAATAAGATGTTCGTCGTGATCTGCCATTTAGGATATCGCGAATGTTTCCTTCGGCCACGCGATAACGACAAAGTTGCCTAAACAAAGCGGAAAATCGGTAGAAGCTAGTCGGACGATGTTTGATCGGAGATTTGAGGGGTGAGCTTGGTCCCGTGTGTGCAAGGACAATAAAGCACGTACGCAGAGCTTCGTGGCGGCGTGAGAAAACGGCTTGGGCATTTTTAACGCGCTGGTGTAACCGTCGGGGCGTATAGAGTCCGTACATATACACGAGGGAAGGTGGCCGCGGCAGGAAGGAAGAAGAAAAACGAGGAAGGAGCAGCGGGACAAGACGGAGAAACAGACAGAGAGCGAGAAAAAGAGTAAAAGAGGGAGAAAGAGGGAGAAACGCGCGCGTATATTAGCCACAGCACGGCGAAAAACGCGAGGCTATTAATTCAGAGCCGGTGGACACCGGTCAGCGCCGGCAAAGGAACAAAATGAGCGCCCTTGGGTCAGGCCCTAAATAAAAGGAAAGAAGAAACGTTTAAATAAAAGTAAACTCGTGTCGCCGTGGCCCGTCCGCCGCGTGCTCAACTTCCCTCAAGCGAAAACGAGGGACTTTCGGGAAGAAAAGTTGCCTCAAAGATCGCACCAGCCCTGCACGAACCACGCTCCCTCGCGAGAAACCTGTCCGAGCATCGAGATCGACCTTGCGCCGTGCGCGATTCCGAGCTTTAACGTTCTTCCCCTCCGTTATCTCACGATCGTCGAGAACGCGGCCAAACCAACGCGAAGACGTGTTTTTTCCAGCCTCTTGGACTAACGGTGCTCCTGCCAGCAACTTTGGTTCGATAAAAGAACGTTCGGCGCCTTCTTATCTATTACTCCGTTCGATAAACGAGAGATCGATGTTTAACGATAGCTCACACCCGCAATTGGAACGACTACCACGCGTTACTAAACTTTTCCACAGCCATCGCCTCGACTGAATCCACCAACAAAAAAATTTAAGAGAGTCACTGTATACGTTACAAATATTCTTTTAAATTTACCTTACAATTTATCGTTTCGCGTTTATATTATTTCCTCGCGATAAATGAAACAAGATATCCGTTTCTCGAGAACTGAACGTCGGTCGCGAAATTTACACAAAGCAGAATCCAACTATCGTTGCCTCGATATTCTCGCTTCTCCCTCGTTCACCGTAACATACCAGAATCTGGTCCAGACCAGGCGCATCGTTGACGCGTAACAGTCGCGTTAAAAATGCTGGTCCACGGAGGGTGTTTTCTCACGCGGGCGCGCTCTTGCCGCACCGAAAGTGATTTGTGCTCTCGGTCGTCGGGACGCGATACGTTCTTCTTTCTGGAGAACATCCAACTACTGTCGGGTTGCGGCGCGGCGTTCAGAAATTTCTCTTCACTAGTCCTCACCGTATCAGCGATCTACGTCGTTTAGATGCAGTTAGATCTCCGGCCCTCTCATTAGCATATTCTCGGCTCGTATAATTTACCGCATGATAAACAGTTTAAGTAGGTAAGCAGCTGTGATAGCTCATCGTCGTCTCGACATTCCTCTCAATGTCGGCAAAGTAATGCCGGTCATTACTTATTATTTATAACCGCGACGCGATATCGGTTTCGAGCGGTGCCGAGCGCCGCTCGATAAGATAACATTGCGCGTTATCGCGCGCCATCGTATTTATCATTTTACTCTTTTCCTGCTATAAAATATCCTGACAAATCGTTGAATTTACGCGAAAGCGAACATCCATGTAATTACGAAAAAATTGTTGCCGATACTAAGCCGTTCGTTGATTCGATCACTCTGAACGCAAATCGCGTTAAGGACAGAATTTTTGTTTATTCTCTAAGAGAAATTATTCTTCGTGGATTATTAATCAACGTCCATTATTTTCACTTATTTATTTGCCAATTATCGATAAATACCTATTCGTATAAAATTACAAAGTACTTTGTAGCGACTCTTTATCGAAGAGCGCAATATCGATCACAGTTTTACTATAGAAATCGAGATATGGAAGGAAGTTTTCTACATTCCTAACTTCACCTTGGATAATACCGATTTACGGTTAGATATGAGAGATTCGTTAAAGGGATTTTTATTGTCACGGTCGGTCGGCGAGCAGATATCCGCGAACAAATTACGAACGTATCGAATGGAACGGCAATCGCGTCTCAGTGAGACGTTACGCGCGGCGTATTTGGGCAAACAATGAGTGGAATGATTCGGAAGATACATTGCCGGAGGATTCGAGGGAAATTCCTCGATCCAGGCATTGCTACGTTCTTTTTTTCTCCCGTGTCGAACCCGGAGGAGGGGCGAGTATTGCCCGATGGAAGCTATTTCAGAGAATTCGCTGACGAAACAGTTGCTCTTTCATCTTCCCCCTCCCATCCCTCTCTAATCAATTAAAAATTCAACTTGGAAAATATTGGAAAAAAGAAGCAGAGAGATTTGAGTCTGAAAAGCTGTTTGAACGGATTAAATCTCGTTGTTTCTTGAAAAGCAAATTTCTAACTCGGAGTTTCTAGAACGGAAGCAACGTATTACCTTCCAGAAGAATCTACATCTTCGAATTAAAATTATACCACTCGTTATTTTCAATTAAAAAAAATATATTACGGAATAATTAACAGTCGAATCTCGAGATTTTTCAACATCTCTATGAAATACGAGACGAGAAAGAAGAGGAAGAAGGTGACGAAAGAGTAAGCGAGAATATGAGCAGAGTATGTGGGAAGCGAAGAAGAAGGAAAAGAAGCGACGAGGAAGAGTCGAGATAGATAGAAGGAATAGAATAACGAGAAAAACAGTATTCGACGTGGCATGGTGTACGGATGAGTTCATGGGAGGGCAAGAAGCACGGCTGACCTCCGAGCAGACATATTAAAATGATGCAGCGAAAGATCCCTGGAATGAAACTCGCAGAAACTCTCGTTCCGTCCCTTGTCTGCAAAACTATTTCAGGACGCGCGACTAAAAGCGGGAATTCGCCGACTTTGTGTAAAGTAAAACACCTCAGGAGTTGCTTGGATTGTTTACAAACATGTTATTGTATAATGAGTTCGCTTTTGCCGAACCTCTAACCGACGAGAGAGCAAACCCGAGAATCTTCTAACTCAAGACAATTCTAAATTCCATTTCGCTTCGAAATGCTCGCTTCGAAACTTTCGGACGATGAGAAATTTTGTAGCCTAACTATCTGTCGATTGCCACGGACTAATAATAATTAGAGAATAATTAAATTTAATTCGTATCGATTTCACGCGTGCTTGTATACAAATTTTCTAATGAAATTATCGGTGAGAAAAAAGCGTTAAACGAACGTCAAATATTTTTCTTATTTGATGAATGAAAGATTATTTACAATGAATTTAATAATACGAAGGTGTATTTTAATTTTGCTATACAACGTTTGTAGTGCTATTTCACAAACAATAATAATGGCAGACGACGGATCACTCGACGGAGGCCAAGCACGTCACAACGGTATTTCTATTAAAACACAATGTAGCGGTGAATGCGAAGTATGCAGAAAATAATTCAAAGTTCACGGAGATTCATAATCACGGTTTAGAAACGCTTGCCGAAAGCAAATGCTATGAATATCTTTATATCAATTTCAAATACAAAATAATTCTAATTAGATCTTTAGCCTTCAACGAATAATTTATCGTTATTTTAGTGTTTCTCATTCGCTTCGAGTCTCAACCGTATATATACGTTTTATTTCGCGTTTAAGCAACTACTTTAATTTTCCCCATCGTACATGTTCGTGTAGACGTTCCGCGAAGTACGCGGATTTGATATAATCAGAATGCTCTTTCACATTTCGATATACACACCGAAACTGAAATAAATAAACGACGATATCACGCTCGTAAAATTTGTCATAATGTCATGACGACTACGCAACTGTCGAACGATCGAGACTACGCTCTCAGTATTTTCAACGTCCACGACTCGCCGGACAAACCTTTTTCAAAGAAAGTTTCGCATCACCCCATGCGTTTACCTACCTGTCGATTCGAGACACTTGCGCCAACGGGACAAACTAGTTCCTCCAGTTTCGAAACGAACTCCGCTAATTCGAATCCAGTACCGGCACGGCGCGTGTACAACGCTTAGGGCGGTTGAAATATCGTAACAAATGCTGGCGGGGTGTCATAATCCGTAACGGGGACCTGTCCAACAAGATTTCAACGCTCGCGATATTAACTGCAGAAGGAACTGTAGCGTTAACGTGGAAATTATGACGATCGACTAACATGAAATCCGATATCTTCCGTGTAAAATACACGATCAATTAAACAAAACGGTTTACAAGTGATTTGTCGATACCGATATTTCACGCTTTATGCTTTCGATAGATTTTTACGACGAACAATCAACCATTGGTGTATTCGGATAAATTCTTGCAACGTCCGTTAAGACTTTTGTTTAAAACACGCGCGATCGTTGGAGGAAAAAGGAGATTTAGAGCTTAGCTGTCGTTTATACGGATCATCGCGAGCTTGTCATTACGTAATTTATATAAACATCGAATATTATTTTCAACGGTGACGTCATATTATTACGCGATCATTTGCTATCTTAAGAATTTGATATAGAGTTTGATACAACCGATTGCAACATTTAGTAGGAATAAATAAATTGTTTCGTTAGCAAATCGGCCAGTCATTAATATCGTGTTACGATCCAACGTGTTGATTGATGTTGCCAGCATTGAAAATCGAAAACTCGCGTCTTTCGACTACGAGAACGCGATACACGCGTCGTCTAAAGACAACGACAACACCGTAAAGGGAACAAAATTCGACGAACCTCGGCCGCAAAAAGACTACACCGTCGATAAAATAAAAATCACGCGGATGCAAGAGAAGACCCGTAAGAATATTACGCAATCCGTATCTCTGCAAGTTACGCTATTACGGAGGGAACGAATTGGAAATCGGACGTCGGACGACGAGTCAGTCGGTCGGCACTGGTGGCTGTCGTGGTCCTTTTTAGAGGCGGGACGCGTTCAAACGCGCGACCAGCTTGTAATCTCGAGACGAGACAAGCCGCGCGATACACGTCCCGCATGACAGCACGTACTCTTATGAATAATGTGTTAGGAACGGGATACCGACGAGCCGTTGACGTCTAAATTTTCGACGACCTCGACGACGTGTAACGAGCCACGAAACGTCGCTCGTCAAACACAAACAGCAATGGTTTCTTCGTTTCTTTTCAAACACGACCCACGGTCGTATTTTTCTTCTTGTTTCGCTTTTTGTTTCATCGTTTGGACAGTCGATACGTGGAGTACGCTGATATTACTCGGAAAGAGGTTTCTTTGTTTCGCGTACGCTGCTTTGTTGCGCAAAAAAAGTTATCCAAACGAGCGAGTACTCGTTTTCCGACGCTTTAAATAAAATTTAGCAAAACGAAAGCGTAAACGAGCGTTGGTCCGCCGTTTGGCGATTGCTCGCTGATCCGAAAATCGAATGGCAACGCGGATCAACCGTTGCTCTTCTTACTCGTTAACTTACTCTTATCAACGACCGAACGAAAAGAAAAACAAGAAAAAGAAAGACGAATAAAATAACGTCACTTACCCTGTCGTACTGGTGCGTCGCCGTAGCCGCGGAAAACGATTGAAAAGACGCCGACCTGGTAGGGCTGTCGTGGGCCGCATGCGGATTCGCATGAGGATGGGTGTGCGGGGCCGTATGAGGGTGAGTCGGGTGCGGCGGCGGCGGCGGCGGTGGCCTCTGGTAGAGGTAAGGATAATATTGATACATCACCTCGGAACAGCTCATCACCCCGCCCGGGCCCGGCACCCCAGAGCCGGCCTGCCGACGTGCGTACCCGAACGTCGCACCACCCGTTCGTACACTATCTTTTGTTTCCACTTCGTCCACTCTCCTCCACTCCTGCTCTCTTCTTCGACTCGTTATACCCTGGTCGTCCGACTGCCAGACGATCGTTCGACTCGTTCGATCAATTATTACGGAAATGAGTAGCAACCGTTCGAAAGTGTCAGGCGGATCCACGCATCTTCACGTTACGCGTTTCGTCAACGAACGACGAGTTTTATTTCCGAAATTTCTGCCTGCGTTGTGCTTCGACGTGGACGATAGAGAAACAAGGGTTCGTCTATCGTGGCAGCGGTTCTTGCATCGACTCTGGCATGCTCGCAGAAACGTCAAAGTTAAACGACCAGATTGTTTTGGTGAATGGAAAGGATGTATTGCTCGGTATAGAAGAAAAATACAATGGTGTGGTGTTGACTTTTTTTTTACGAGAGAAGTGATCTTGATGGTTGTCAACACGGTATTTTCGACACACTAGCGGTCACTGTGATCGTTTAGAAAACAACGATCCGACTATTTTTCACTGCGAGTCACGTTTAACACTGAACGTATTTCGATGTTCTGTAATAACAATGATGGTGGTGGTGGTGGTGGTGGTGTTGGTGGTGGTGGTAGTAGCAGATGTACGTGTGTGTATGTATGCGTGTGTGTGTGTGTAACGACACGAAGCGCGGCTGAATTTGAAGGTAAAAATGTTTGTTTCGTAGCGAGTCCTTCGAATCCACGTGTCCTTCCCTCGAACGAGAAATTAACGATACGCTTCGACTTTTGTTACTACCGTATCGCTTCTTCCAGCCACAGAATATTCACGACGTAAATGTTTCCTTCGTCGTCCAAATCTCCTCGACGATCAATCCAAATACCTTTGAAATTCTTCTCTTTTCAACGGTAATCGCTCGATAACGATCCAAAGATTAAATCACGAAACCGAAACTACAAATTTCAATGAGATCCGTTCGAAAGTACTCCAAACACCTGTTCTCCGTCGAAACTATCTCAAAATTTATGTTCCATCCAATCGTAATCCCGTGGCGTAACATCAAACTGTCGTTCGTCGGCACTCGAATCACCGTAAACGTTGAAACGCGCGCATCAAGTGGAAGGTAGCTTGGATGCGTGGACAGAGGAAAAGATTTCGATTATCTCGGCACGAAACACCTGGCTGCAAGGAGCTACCCTCGCGACGAAGAGAGACGTAACCGGACCGTATCGTAGCTGGTGATGTGTCTCTGATGGGCGAACACAGACTGAACCCCCCGGCGTCGTGTCACCCTCACCGTAGACCGGTCGGCCGTCTTTTTCCAACTGGTCGCGCCGCGGCGCTCCGTCTTTTTCGCTTGCCGCGTGTTCTCTCCTTCCTGGCGAGGGTCAGGACCTGGCCTCCCTCTTTCGTTCACCCCGACAGAGGGGCTAACGGCAAAGGAAACGCCTCCTGGTAGTTCCACGGCCGGCCAATCACCATGCGGGAACGCCACGTCCAATGAGGCAACGGTTGCCACTCCTACGCCTGGTCGTCTCTGTATTGATCCCACAATGAACCCGACTGCTGTCGCGGTATTAAGAAGTTCCTACTCGGGTTAAACCATCCCCCTCCTCCTCCGCCGCCACCTCCAACGCCTCTTTCTCTTCCTTCGGCTCGTCGGAGACCTCGCTCTCCCTCTCCTCTCGGCTCTGCCTCGACCAGAGCTACTACCTACATACCGTGTCTCTTCCCATCTCACCTTTACCTTCTTCTTTTCGTCTCGCTTCACCCCTTGTCCGTGTCTGTCTTTCTCTGTCTGTCGTCGGTTGCCCGCCTGCTCTGTCTGCCCGTTTGTCTGCCTCTGTTGCGTCCGTAGGTAGCTCGGTTCGCCACCCTTTCGCCGCTTCCAACCCCAAACCCGCACGGACTCAGCCAGGCCGTGCGCATAATGAGTCTTAATTAACAGTTTCGCGGTGTTTTGGGAAGCTTAATTTGCCGAGCCGAGGCTTCAAGAAGAGACGAACTACCGACCTCCTCCGCTTCAGAATTTTCTCGCGCTCAGTTGCTCCCAGCAAATCCGCAAGCTGATGGAAAGCCACGCTTCGAGCTTTTCTACTGACTAAGGAGATCGATGATCGGATCGAGACGAGTCGATAGATGCGACGGACGTCTCGAAGGAGATTGGACACAGGTGTGCTGGGTTTCGCGAATTTCAGCGGCGATGGGAGTCGAGGTTTCTGGAATAGAAAGAGGATTGGTTAGATTCGCGTTTGTCGATTATAGGAAACCGTGATTCGTTCGAGTCGTGGCGACTGTGATAAGTTGTATCGTGAAGGGTCGTCGAATGCTCGAAACGACCAATAATTTAATCGTAATAAGATGTAACAATGACGACGTACTAACAAGATCGTCAAGCTCTGAAAAAGCTGATTGAAAGAGAATTTCAACACAAATATATATCTAACGAGTTCAAAACTGGTACAGCGATCTCGAATCGCTCGAGCTCGAGCGTAATACCTAAAAAGGAAATATTTCAGAAATTTTCGTGCCAACTCCACTTAACTCCTCTCCACTTGTTAACGCATTAACGCAACGTCGAGTTGCACTTCCTCGTCAACGTAATATGCACTCGATAGTCTCGTACAGTACCAAGTACACCATACGTGCCGTATATAACACACGATCCTGCAGTATCATAAATCCGATTAACGACAATGTTCCGTCGATCATCGCTCGAAGGCGACACCAGCAAACAGTGTCAGTGTATCGACACTTGACCGTGGTGAATCGCCTCGTATCCGCCGCCTAATCTGCCGTGTAACGCGGCAGGTCCGTGCAGAACACCCCATAGCCTGTTCCAAATCCAATAACCCTTGACAAGTGTGACATAACGTGCGTCCTTTTTTACTATTTTCTCTCCTACCGTCTCTCTCTCTCTCTTTCTCTTCCTCTCTATATTCCTATGCCGGTTGGACGATCAAACGTTTCCTCGCGGGGTAGTCATCCTGCACGTGGCCACTCGAACAATGCATCAGCCGCACCCCGCTGCTAATAGACGGGCATTAAATTCGTCGGTGATATTGCCGCACGGGGGTTTTGCCTTCCCTTTCGAGTCGCTCTCAATAGGACGAGACGTCTGAAATATGCTTGCTCTTGTCGTCCAGAGGGATGCACGCACCCGGACCGACCATAGACAATGTTATGTGCGAGAGAAAGGTGTAGAAAGAACGGTGATCTTAGGGAAGCGTAGGGGTGTACCTATGTTTTTTAAGGTTGGATATTTGAGAGGGGAAAGAGAACGTGGAAGTTTGGGGTAATTGTCGGTGAGCGATGGACCTTGTAATAATCGGGGTGGTTATCGAACGAGGTATTGTTTAAAATTGGGTAGGATAAGTGGGTTTTTGGTAGACACCTTTGGTAGCCACAGTATATCGGAGCAGCAGAGAATGTGTTAAATGTACAAGGGTGAATATATATATTTTTATAATAAACAAATATGTTCGTATCGTGTCGAATATGCGTTATGTCTTTTGCAAGTGTATTTTTGGAAATGTAATTTACATTTATGGTGGACGGTGAGACGTGTTGTTGGTTAAATTAATTGTTGAGGTTATTAGCTGTATGTGAACAAAGAAACGCGTTGATAAATTGTAAGGTAGAAAATATATTTTAAATATTGAAGTGTATTATGAAGTGTATATATAGAGCTGATCCAGGTCTGCACGCTAGCAGTGTTACCCTATGACTGAAAACCCTGAAGCCAACGTTGCCTGTGTACTGTTTATGGTCTGCCTTCGACGCAATCTTTCGTCCATACACTGTCGATGGCTTCGGTGCTTGAGAAAACTAAAGGGCCAGATGTAGAGTTTTCTAAGAAGTGGAGACTACTTCAACATTAATAACGAGACGAGTTAATTTAATTAACTATATTTACAGATATTTTAAAACATAGAATACAAAGTTAATCAAAGATGATATTCGTTATAAGATTGCGCGATACTGCGATACTGATACTAATTATGCTGATTCGTTATACTTATTCCCTCGATTGACCGACTTCTGGAGAACATGGTCGTTTATTTATACCGGCAGGTACCGGGAAGTTTGGATTTGTCGCTGGTTGTAGATTGCACGTAGCAGCGAAATTGCTTTGTCCAGAGTTTGTTTATTACATTATCTTCGTCGTACAGTGTTAATCTTCTGTGGCAAAACAACTATGTTAATCTTCTGTGGCAAAACAACTATGTGAGGCATCTTCGTACCGAAATGTCCTAAGACGCATATGCCGCTACACGTTGTATTAATGATTCGAGGACATAAAATTGTTTGTTGCACGTCCGAGAATAAATCGCCCAATAGCTTGAAATTTGTATTTAACAGCAGAGACAGCGAATGATCAGAGTCCGGTTAAAAACATGAAAAATTCCGCGAATCCGAGAAACCAAAGGTCTGTTCCATTAGCGCTTCGATTATTTTAATCTGTAGTGAAATAATGCAATTAAGTGGAGACGGACCGGAGATCATGCTCTATGCTGTGAAGTATAATTTACTAATGAAAAAGACACAAGTAGTTTTTGTTAACGAGCATCCAGTGTAACGATGCAACAACCAGGTTAAATTGTTACGGATTCAAAGCACGAACGCGGCATAACTGTGCCGTAGGGATTAAACTTGAAATGCACTTATGTAGCCATTGTGTTAAATATGGATCTTTGAAGTGGTTGTTGCATACCTGTTGTGCAATCTTCTTCGATGTGGAAATCTGTAGCATTTCTGCCGCTTGAAGCGCAAATGTCGCCTTCTATTAGCTGACACTGATACAGTACTTGAGAAATAATTTCACAATAACCATGGTATTAATTCGCGAATAAATTATTTCTTTCAAATAAGAAAAAAATTCCCTCGAGATAGAAAAAAAAAAAAAAACGCCACGTATCCAGGAACTGTAAGAACCGTAAGAGAAACATCGATAAACGATTTGTCCATTTTTCTATTTCGAATCTTCATTGCCATTAAAAAAACAGATACAGAATCCTTTGATTTTCTGAATTAAAATTAAAGTAAATAAATAATCAAAATAGAAATCTTCTTTCTCCGATCATCCTCACGTAATCTCACAGCATTCCTTCTATTTTTCTAACCCAAACCCAATTCCTTCAAGTACTCGATGAGATCAAAATAATAAAGTTAATCAACCAATGCGTAACGTTAAGACGTTAGAATTTCATTTCTTCAAAGATCAAGCAAATCGAATCAAATAAAATTATACAAACACGAAAGCAATCATCCGGTCGTGATAATCTAGCGATGTAATTCTGGATGAAACAATACATCATTCCTAGATTAAGTTTGTCGGAAGAGCCGAGACGAAGCGGCAGAAGCAGATCCGCGTGGTGTTCAGGGCGGACAAGAGCAAAAGCATGTAAACGAGAGTAAGAAGGAAGCAAGAAATAAGTGGAAGAGAGAAGATAGATCTCCTGGAATCCCCTAATTTGCTATTTCGGCATTCCGACCGATCCGTGTGCTCAGCTGGTTCGTGGGACCTCGGCCGTGAGAGGCTGTTGCTGATCTATCAAAAAACGCGATTCCGTCGGCTCTTCTTCTGTCGCTGAACCGCGAAGCGGCGGCGGAACCCAGCTCCGTGTTCGTTGATGGGAACCAACCGGTTCGAATCTATCACGAAAACCTTTCAAAAGGATGGAATTTCTCTTTGATATCGCAACAGATCGCCATACTGATCGGATTAAAACGCACTTACAATCGATCCCTGTTTTGACAAACGAAAACGTCTGAATATCGTAAAATACGCGTAACATGGAAAAATACATAAAATACTTAAAGTACTTGTTACAGTATCTAGCGGATGAAATAAGTTTCTGATCAGATCCTACTTCTGTAATTATAGATAGGTATTTATAAAAATATGAATTTACGCCAACGTCCACGGTCCAACGATTCGTTAAGAAAACCTGTACAGTTTAAATTCTTCGAGCTACGTCAACCTGTTGAAAAATCAGAAGGAAAATTAATAGACACAAAAGGCGAGGAATTAATGAATCATAAAATACAGGGAAAATTATTCTTTATTTCGTCTGATTCGAATAACCGGAACACGTGACTGTGGATCTATATTATACAACAGTACTTGGATATTCAACAATGAGGTACGAGTTACCTTCAACCTCTTAATTGTTCTTGTTTCAAGAACTTATTCATTAATCTATCGCTGGAATTTTCTTTATTTTATGCATTATTTTTAAGCGATTCCCCTAGATGCTCTAAATCCCCGGAATTCGCAGGTATTTCAGTTTCTCTGGTAGTTTCCAATGTCTTTGTACGTTCCGTAACATTCGTCTGTTGTGCCGTTCCCGTTTTTTCAGAACCTTTTATCGTCGTTTCAGACAATTCCGCTTTCTCAGGAACCACGGACCTTTCCTCTTCTTTCTGCTCCTTTCTATTATCATTGTCCGCGGCTTCCTGTCGTTTCTCTGCCTCGCCATCCTCCAAATACTTATCCCATTTGGCGATTCTAGCTTCCACTTCCGCGTCAGTTTCCGTAACCCTAAAAAGGAGAAGATGGAAATCGATTTGACGAGCCCGCCGTCGTCGTCTGCCGTACTCCGCGATGCTTTATCTTTCCGCGTGTTTTATTATTAGGCTATTGGGAAATTAGTAGGATAAGGAAGATAAAAGCGGTTATCGGTTAGCTGAAATTTCGATAATTAGGAATAAAAGAGATACATTAGTAAAAAAATAAAAATTGGACATATATCAGGTTAATGGGTTATCGTTAGATAAGCTTTGGAAGAAATAAAATTATCAGCCGACTTGGACGATAAAACGAGTAAATAATACTGAAAATATATTTTGTAGTGAAACTAGCTGCAATAAATGTACATAATATTAAACAAATTGTATAAAAATCGAAAGATACGTTTTGTACGAAAGTCGGCAATGTCGATTCCTATATATGATAACAGGATGTAAAAATAATATTGCAAATATTTATGACGCGTTAGAGAAATAGTAACAATAAAAATGAAACACATTTGATAATTGCTGTAAAATTGACCGTACAAAAGAGAAATAAATATAATTTTGTACAAGTTTTCCTATGTAGCTTGCAACGTTATCGATCAAGCCACAGTAAAATCACAATATTATCCGTAATTGATATAAAAAATGTTGCTCGTTTGAGATTGTAATTGTGAAATTCTATTTAAACTATAGAATAGAATCTACAGTATTTCACAATTTCGATTAAAATATGGTATTTTATAACACTTATTCGTGTTTATAGAAACTGAGCCACTAAAGGCACGACGAGCATGATAATTCTGAGAAAAAAAAGTTACTGTGCTTTTAATCCTCTTTAATTTTAACATAATAATATTTTTAAATAACTCCAAAATAAACTTTCATATTCTTTACAGAATTCGCGTCGATAAATCAGACTCGAGGAGTAAAGAAGAAGCGGCTTCAGAAGCAGAACGTAAGCGGATTGGGAATCTCGATGGACGGTTAACTATCGACTAAGCCAGACTTAGCTCTGGCAGGTCGGTAAAACCGACAGCAGAGAGAAGAAGCAACGGGTAAACTTACTTGTATTTCGTCTTGCCATCCCAGATTTCTGCCGATATTTTCCTCTGACTGAACCAACGACCGTTCAATAATTGAATACAAGCCTGTGCTTCTGCTGGTTCTCGAAATGTTACCTGGGCAACACCTTCCGGATGTCTCTGTAAAGAACAAAAAAATGTTGCGTTCAAACTTCTGAATTTTTCCTTCTACCAAAATTAAATAAATATCAAACTGAAATTAAATATAGAATGGTAAGTGTTCGAATACGTTCATAAGCCACTGTATGTAAGTAACAGAAGAAACCAATGATCGTTATATCATTTTTTTTTTTTTTTTTTTTCGAAATTGTAACTTTTATACGCTTCGTTCTAATAGAATTTTGCTACGTTTGTAGTCGTAGAATTTTGTTCTTTTACTTAAATTTTCTCGTTTCACTGTTGGAACTTAACTGAAATCGACAAAATGTACGCTATAATTAAACAATGGCCTAGTTAGTTAAACCAAGATATACGCTCATCGTCTTTCCATTCGCATCACACACGCTTTTGTACCAAGATGAATCCCTGTCTTCCCCTTTTACGACTCGAGGCTGGCCTCGCGTCGCCCACAGTCCCTCACAATACTTTTCTCGTCTCGGACTTAAACCACAATTTATGAGCCTTCGGTTTGAACATTAATTTTACTGTCTGACCCCATGCGCGACATGAGATTCTTTGTTCTTTTCTTACGTTGTACCTCGTTAGATCAATCGGCACACTCTTCGTTTTATTCATTAGCCTTCGTTACAGATACACGATAAACATATGTACGTTCGGATTTGTAGCTGAAAAATTGTATGTGCATACGCTCGATAATTACCTTGTATATTTTACAAAGTATACATTTAGAATAAATCGTTCGATCGCGCGGAATTCGCTAAAAAGAAAAGAAAAAAGAAAAGAAGAAGAAAAAAAAAACAAAAAAGGATGGTCTAAAAAGCTTTTTCCAGAAACTCACGACCAATCACACGTTTTCCACACCGGGAGGAAAAAAATATGGAAAAAGAGCAAGAGAAAGGACGCACGGAGCAAAGACGACCACCTTGACAAAAAAAAAAAAAAAAAGGGGGCTAACCGGAAATTACGGTGGAACGATATTGCCCAAATGGACGAGAAGTCGGTGAACGCCATAAAATGCATCGTCTGTTCATAAATTCGGTCTCAAGGATCGACTCGTTCTTTTTTCTCGTATCTTTCGTTTTTTCATCGAGCAACTTTTTACCGTGTTACGCGCGGTTCGAAAGCGGCCTGGAAAATACGGGCAGCGACGATCACGGGTAAATTGGCTGCCACGAAATTTCCTTTCACGCGCCGCTTTTGATCTCGAACACGCGTTTCTCGCACGCTCCGACGCGACGTTTGGTACGGTGTAACCGGTCCTATGGCAGACGATGGAATTCACTTTGACATTGAATGGATTCACGGTTGAGACGCGCCGACTGGGAGTGTCTCGTTGCGAATTTATGGGGTTAGGTCATCCCTTTTCGAAGGTTTATTTGCGTCGACCACGGAGCAGCAACTTCTTTGTTATCCCCATCTTTCTGGTGCATCTTCTAAATACCTTGTCTTGACTCATTGTTCTCTATCTGTGCATCGCCGAGATCAATTTTTCCGCTTGCTTGTAACTGCTCCGTTCTCAATGTCTGTCGATGACTAGTCGATATTACTCGTTCGTTTAATTTAGAACCTCGTTATTTCGTAGAAGCTACGTACGTAATATTCTATACTTGATGAAATATTTATGAAATATAAATGTTGCGTGCGTGTTACTCTTAATAACCGTGAGATTAGAGGATCAGAATGGGAAGCTTATCGACCAGTCAGTGATGATCTACATGACACAGAATGCGGTACTAATTGACCTAGATTTCATATTGGACATTATATCTGTTGTATAATGAATCTATGAATTTATAAAGCATCGTTATAACAAGACTATGCGTAAGATTCGGGCTAATAAAAATGTTCTGAGAATTTGTAATTGGTATTATACAGAAATCTTAATACAACGTTCGTTTCTCGTTCTTTGCTCTATTTATAATTTCTAAGTGACGATATAACGTTTAATATTTTATCTACTATGGTAAAATTTGGTTGAACAAATGATTAGATTTGGGAAAGAAATTCTGTTTTAAAATGTTCCTAATTACTTCATTGTATCTACTTTGATTGTTAAGTGGTTTAGTTAGTTATATGCCTGTTACATTACGTATTTTAAAGTAGATAATCAGCCTGCATTGTAGCTCGTTTAACAAGTACTTTGTTTAAAATAATTGTTCTAAATTAATAATAGCTCGAAAGCTATTGTTACAGTAGGATTTATGATAAAAATTAACGATAATATTATAGTAAGAAATTAAATCGAACGTGTATAATTTTGTTTCTTCGTTAATATTCTCTTTCACTTGGGTTTGTTAATGCAAAAGAAAATACGAGATTACTTACATCGTAAATGACAACTTTTCTGACGTCGCCGCATTTTAGGCATTCGGATCTAATATCCTGTTGATACTCCAGCAGTAACGAGACTTCTTGATCAAAATCTTCCGGAGAAAACAAGTTTTTTATAATTACCACCCTTTCGTGCTTCAGCGGCTCTCCCAACACACGTTCAGGTCTCCAATCAAACAATCTAGGACAAAAAATTAATATCATTAACGACGCATTTTACAACGATTTATACAACAATTGGAAGCTTTTATTCATCCGATGTACTCTACAGTTCTTGTCAAATTTTATGACCTAATTGTGTTTCCTTTCAAACTGTATCTGTTACTTTCATTCAAAAGGTATCCTTCTTGCGTGATTATGCGTATTCCAGCTACAGAATCGATTAAAAGATTTCATGGGACAACATGAAAAGCTGAATTTGCATTTAAAATAAAGATATGAAATTTGAAGCGAGAAACGCGTTTGCATAAGCTTTAACGAGATAATCACATTTATATACAGAGAATATTACACGGCGTGTTGTAAAAGTGGGTAGTACGTATAGCCTTTTGTAATTTCCAACGCGTGAACTAGACACTGCAACGAAGCCGCAGTAATTCCATGCTACGTATAGACATCGTTCGAGTCGTTTCATTTTATGCATAGTGCGCAAGAATCTTAGATGCATCGGTCGATGCAAGAACGTTTACTTAAATTACGCACGTGACATGACTGTATCATGATGTGTACATACTTATAGCGTTGTTTGTGTTATTTGCGCTGTCAACGTTTATTCTGAAAAATGTCGGAAACAATGGATCGTAAAGATGAAAAAGATCGCGTAATTTCTGATTTTTCCCGGGCTTTAGTATCGATATACCT
This sequence comes from Bombus campestris, assembly GCA_905333015.3. Lineage (NCBI taxonomy): Eukaryota > Metazoa > Arthropoda > Insecta > Hymenoptera > Apidae > Bombus > Bombus campestris. Next base: position 2,617,836 of record HG995149.1, read on the forward strand.
ACCGGTACCTGTATTTTATACGTTCAAATTTAAATAGTATTCCAAGATCACAAGCAGGTACAATATTTTTCTTAAATCTTACGCAGCTGTTTAACGCGTCAATTTTTCTAATTACAAGTATCTTGAAGATATTTCTATGTAGACACGGGCGAACAAGTGAAAAACTATGAACAAAACAATGGTTTCGTTATTTTTTTTTTGTTTTTTTTTCTTTTTGGTTTGTTTTTTTGTTTATATCGTCCGTATAGATCTCGCTTTATCCTCTCGTAACTCTACAAGGTTCGGTTAGCCAAACTAATGAACCGTAACATTTTGCGGCCATCGTGTGTGGCAGACTCCCAACGAGTTCTAAGATTATGGCAAGTGTTAACACATTTGTTCGCCACTGCATTCCAACTGGAGCGTTTAACCTTTTTTAGTAGAAGAAAACACAATTCAGCTCTGGACATGTTGCCGTCGGCTATTTATAAATTCTAAATTCGCGTCCATCGGATATTCATAGGTTTTTATCGTATTTCAAGCGCTGTGCAACTTCGTTTATCTCAACTCCATTTACTCGGACGAAATTTTAATTAATTCCTGAGTAAATGAACTGTCGATTTAATCCACTTATCTGAACGTGAATTCCTACTGTATGAACGGAAAGTCATATATAGCCGAGAGAATCAGAGAACTATTATACGAACTGTTTTTGTCTTTCAGATAAACAACCATCTACTGTTGACCGTTTCAGTAACAACAAATAAACTAAACTATTTAATTACACTTACACCGAGATATGGTTACAACAGTAGAACATACAACAGCAAAGAACGAGCCTAAGTAATATAGCGCTATTACGATTTAACGATATAATTTGTATCAATTGATATTCTCAGCTTCGATCGAATTGAGATTTTCAAAAATATCTTGCAACTTTTACTTACGATGTTCCTGCTTGTAAAAGTATCAGATTTAGAAATACTATACACGATTTTGCAACATTTTGCTTGTCGTAAAAAGTGGCAGGCAATTCTGTCAGCACCAAGAAAGCGTTTGTAACATTGTCGAAAGCGCCGATTTCATCCCACAGAGTTTTGCAACGAATAGTTGGAAAGCACTTTGAAAATTCTAGGAATGCCACGTATTTTACGATACTATTACAAATCTTGATCATATTTTCGGCGAATTCTCAACGCACCAACGTTTCAACGGAGCTAAGAAATATGGACTTTTGGAAAACATTTTAAACGTTCCAACTATTCGTAATCTTAACTACCAATTATCAAATTAAATCGTCAATAGAATCGATGACACGATGGGATACGATTTATAAACGTTTCAGCGTTATACCACGCTAAATTAATCGACAATTACGTACAACTGCGAATTACTATACGTACATATCATATATTATTACTATACGTACGCTATATTATCCGGTCAGGAAGTTATGACTTATGACACCCTTGGATACAATTACATACGGACTTAATCTCCACCCCCGGGAATCAATTAAGCTAATCGGAGATTACCTTAAATCAGATAATATTAATTAAGGTGGCGCGTTATGATTGTCGATTAGAGCTCTCGTCTGATCGGGGCATCATTAATATTTATGCCATGATTAAGCAAGTGTGAAATCGGTAGTCGATAGAGCAGACCTGGCGCTATACATCGCTACGCTCGATAAAATTCGCAAGCTGATTGAGAAGATAAATTAACCAAGTGTCACTGTGCAAGGTTTGTCGAGGTTATGCCATGCGATCAGCTTATTAAACATGGCAATGCCAGGCCGCATAAAATTATACGTATTGATAAATGGACACGCGTTAAACGCTGCACACTATGCACTTACTACGTATGCGTAATAAATCTTTACTTCTGGATGGACATTCTTCCAACAGATTTATGATATTAGTCTAACGACTCTCGCTATACGCCATAGTTATTTTCTCGCGTCTTTTTTTGGTCGTTTTGCTGAGTCAGGAAATGTTCTATAGTAAGAACGAATATATAAGGGCGTGTACGCGCGATTGAAAACGTGGGAATCGTTATGGAATCGAACAGGCCGATCGACATCCAGGCTAAAAGAGAAAATCGTAGGAATGGGAAAACGAGATATTCGGTCGATTTGCGAACGCGAAAAGACCGTTAGAGCCGCGACTTCCGGCAAAGAACAGACGAGGAGGGCCTGGTTCGTTCGCAAATAACTGGTTTTCACGAAGTTCAGGCCATCGAACTCTCTTGCTCTCGTCCTTAGGCAGATACCGGTGCGCACCGATGAAGACAGCAGACGCTCGACTAACCGATGATTACGGATACCGTGTGCAGATAAGGACCCTGTTCCAGGTGTATTCGAGGATTTCAGAGCCGATACGTCTTGCCTTGGTCACCAAACCGATCAACACGAAGCTGTTCGACTTGAAACGGCAATAGGGAACTGTGAACGGTGAGAGCAACGATTAATCGACAGACGTGGATTCAGTTTACGATCTGCCTTCCATACGATAGCAAAAATATCGAGAGAAGAAAATGGATAAAGGAAGTTTTTACGAATAAAGTTTATGTTTAGACGATGGTAATGAATAAACAATTTTTTTAATACAACTTACGATAGAGAAATTGCAGAAAATAAAGAAACACGGAAAGACAGAAAAGGAATATTCCGACCAAACATAGACCTCGTTTTGTAACCAAAAAGTAAGTCCATGATTCACGGTATATCCGTAGAAACCAAGTCGGAGAGAATGCAAAAAAGAAAAAGACGAACAAGGAAAAGAACGTGTTTCGAGCAAAATTAGATCTTACTTCCCAAGCTCGGCGCAAGTATTGGGAGAATGACTAGCGTAAGGAATGCGGGTCTGATTAGTTATTTCGTATAGACTCGACACGATCGTGGGGATAAGCACGCGTATTGGTCGAAAGTGTCAGAGCTATACGAACAAAATAACAGAGCAACGCGTGACGGCGAACGATACAAAGCAGCGGCTCCCTTCCCTCCGCCACTTCAATTCATTTTGTCATTTTTCCAGCAACGGACAGGATCCTCATTTTAATTAGAATTCCAAAGAATAGTTTCGATATTAAATTAACGATCTTTTTTACTCGTTCTTTTTCCTATCCTCCGTTTACCTTTTGCTCGCACTTTTTATGTCTCTACCGAAAATAAAATATTCCGCTTCGGAGAAACGCTTTTAAAAAATATTAACTTTCACTGTCGCAGAATTTGAAATGCTTACGTTGGAATATTCTTCTTGCGTGGCTTCTAGAACGTCGTGGAATTCAAACGTAATAAAACAGAGAAAGAGAAACCTTAACGAAGACGTAGACCCGAAGAAAATATCGTGCCGAGATAAACAGAGCGATCCTAACGTTTCTCTGCGTGTTCCACAGATAGGTTCTTGGAGTATTTCTCGAAACAGGAAATGTAACGTAACGTGGACGTGCAACTCGATGGATTTACACTGAAATAAACTAATCGAATCGTTGCTCGGTAACAGTCGAAACCATTTTCTCTGCAAAGTGATGAATCATTTTGTTGAAAGTTCTCTCCTCCTTTATCTTCTGGGTTGCTTCAGTTTATTAAGTTTGTCATGAGATACTTATTTCAATTAAGAGAGGGAAACACTATAAAAATTTAGAAAAATCTTCCTCAACTAAAACATTGTATTCTATATATTTATATAATCAATTAAAATAACTTTTGTAATTGAAACATTCTACGTAATACACGAGCAAAACCCATAGAAAATTTGTAAGAAGTTTCCTTTTCAAAAGAAAATTTCGCCAATGCGTTTATCAAAGTGCTGCATACCACTTTTTGCATATATTCGTCGCGAAAAAACTGCGGTATTAGGAAAGCACGACACACTTGAGAGAAAGCTCGTACCAATTGCGTTTGAATTCGATGTAATCTCACTCCGTGCAAAAGAAAAGTGCCATTTTTATTAAAATTTAGGATCAATGCAAAATTTGCACGTTTCACCATTTTTCCTCCTATCGATGATAAAAATCAAAGCGCCCTTATATTTTCTAAACTTCCAAACTGTTCCCCGTTCTTCCGCGATAAATTCCAAAAATGAAACCTGTGTTTCGTGATGCGCGTTATATTACGCTTCTCTTTCGCACCTTTAAATTTCCCATTGATGCAAGACCGCAGCCTAAGCTTTCGAGGCAACAACATTCCAAGCTACCAAATCTGAACCAAATACGAATCGCTGTGTTCGTTTCCCAAGAGAATTCTACAGCGCCTCAAAAATTGTCAAAAATTGCAAAAGGCGAGATCTTGTAAGAAACTCGGCAAGTGGATTCATTTGCCTCGCGAACATCCGGAAGACGCTCGTCGATCGCCGAGAAGAAAACGACAAAAGAAAAGTATACGGCGCATCGTGATGCAGCATCGCATATGTCTGGTCCGCGAGATGAGAAGAGAGCCGCGCCTTTTTGCTCGCAGCTGAGAAAGGAAAGTAGACGCGTGTAAGAAAGTACAGCGGTGTGATGCAGCGCGAAGCGCGTTATACACGCGGCCCGTAACGTTCAGGCACGGCGTGAGTAATCGACTCGTGCAGCTGCTTTTACCGGAATCCGCCAACGCCAAGCAGTCTGGCGGCATCTCGAGCAACTTGGACCCTCGTGGCATCCTGTTCGTGCCAAGACAACCGAGTTTCAACGATGGCCACTGGCGAACACATTCCATTTCGTAACGAAGAGAAAAATGAAACGGCGAAATGATTTGATTCGTTTTGGACAATTTGTTACACTTCTATTTCTGTAGCTGGGTCAGGCTAAATGGAACGAGATCGGAGAGCCGGAATTTTGAGAAGCACGAGGATAGAAAGTAAAATTTGTCATTTTTCTTCTTTTAGAAATGTTGAAAGGAGAAGAGATATCTATACTTAAATATATAAAATATTACAATAAAAACGTTAGCTCTGTGAATTTTTCGTGACACTATATAATTTTTCTATCGTTTTAACCTTTGTTAGATTAGGCCATAAGTAGCATTTACCGCCTAAGATATAAAATAAAAATACAAGTTAAACGTTCGAAGTTAACTGACCTAAGAATAGCAGTTAAACAATTTTACAACTCGTCGATACAGTTTCTATACCAGTTCGATATTAAATTATTTTTTGCAATTTTCTACTGTAACGTGTTCAAATTTTATGCATTTTAGAATACTAATTTATTTTATTTCTAAACGGGGGAATACGTAAAATGAAAAATAGGTTGAACGATGTCCAATCGAGGTGTCAATACACTGACACTTGGTAGTAAATCAATCCTCGAAGAGCGCAGAATAATATTTGCGTTAGCCAAAGTGTGAGTATACGGTAACTAGAGAGTAGCGTAAATCGAGCATGAAGATGACAAGTATCTCGATACCACGGAGATTGAGCGGTAACATACGATACAGATTCTTAGACGGCTGCCAACAGAAAAGATGAATGAACCGACATGAATGGAAAGAAACGCTCGAAATGGTTTAAGAGGCGATTTTACGGAGTTGCTCGATGCGAGAATTCACTCTGACCGCGGATTCTTCACGGTTTCTGACAGTGAAAAAACCGAAGTGATGGTTCTATAATCACAGTGCGCTTGGAACCGTAAAATCACGTAATGTACTTTGTTTAAAGTTTTTACAGGGAGAATACAAAATACTGTAATAAAGTTAGATGCAGTAGAGAAACAGACTTGTAAGATAAAAGCAATATCGAGGTAAGAAACACTCGTGAAAATGTGAATTTAAACTCCAAATTTATTTGGTATTGGAAACTCGTTCATAATATATTTATAATAAATTATTTTTAAATAAATAAATTTCTTTCCTTTTTCTTCTGTCTTAATAAGATAGAAGCTACAACTGCAATATTCCTTCGCAATAAATTGAAAAATTTATTATATCTTTCTCAATATTTTAAGCTAAATGAATTTCTTCTCTTCTTTTTTTTTTGCATAGTGATTTGCTTATCGCTCGATAAAAAAAAATGATAATAAAATTACGAAAAGCAAAGTAATTCGGTTACGGCCTTACCTTCGTCCTAATTTATGATTAAAAATCCATCTTAAAAAAGAATGAAATATCTACGGTATGTGACTTACTTATCTTGCAACTTTTTCTGTCGCTCCTTATCCTTTTTTTTCCGTTTCGGTTTCAAGGCTGGGTCGTACGCGTCTCCCTTCATTTGAAACTTTGCCCTCTGAACAGACAACGTTTTACCCCTGATTTGAGACTTATCCAAGATCTTTAACGCCAAATCCACCGATTCGACCTGAACAAAAAATAAAAAAAAAAGATTGAAGAAAAAACGAAAGGTTAATTAAATACAAGAGAGAATGTCGCGAAGAGAGCGTGGTTGATAAAAACGACCAAGTTTCTTCTCGTCCTAGATTAAGCGAAAAGAAAATTGTCATACTTTTAGATCCTACAGGAAGGTAATCTCTGTTTAATCGAATCTCACTCTACTAAAATGTTTTCTATCTTTAAAAATAGTGGATTTCATATTATCTTATAAATCTACGTATTTCTATATTTTGTTGAATCCGTACGAGTTACTCGACTTCAAAATTTTATTTTTCACAAAATCTACGCGTGCAAGTACCGTTTAAACAAGGACACAGATATTACGTAAAGTGTTAATCGAGAAGGGGGAAAAAAACATCTGTTAGGCCACTTTGCTGTCAATTTGCACTCTACGATATCAATTAATTCGTCCTCTTCACTCGTAAATAAATTGACGTAGGCTTCCAGACGGGTTCCATGATTTATGAAATCGGTGTACCGAGAGGAATAATACGCTTTTTGCAAGGCATGTACCATCGATAATTAACTTGCAATGCAAAAAACCAGACGCTCAACTGTTTAACAGGTCACGCAAACAGAAAGTCTACAGATTCGGCGAGACTCGTTTAAATACATTGACAAAAAAAGCCATTAATTTAATCATTCACGGCCTATATTTCATATTACTGAAACGCTTTCAGTTTTAAATCGTAATGAAAACCGAAATATATTTTTACTTTAAATTATTCTTTCCATTTAGATCCTACATTATACGATCATCGAAGGATAAATGGATATATTACTCAACTTGATACATATTTCATCCATTCGACAAACGTACATATTGAATCACTGACAAATCGCGTTTAAAATGTATCGACCGCTGAAGTAAAAAAATCGTAGCTATCGTAATTGCTCATATTGGCTAGTAATAAATTCAAATGGAATCAGTGCATATTACCACAGGCAACAGTCGTTGCTTAAATCGTATAAAAATACAAGATTGGTACTAGAAATAGAGAACATCGTATCGCGGAACAGACAGATCCGGTGGGCCTGTCAGATTTATTTTCAAACGCGCGCCGGTTCCAGCCTTTGTAGTAGCTTCGAGTTCCATACTTCTAACCGTAATTTCATAACCTTTCCGAATAACATCTGTAAAGAAACGAGCCTTCAAAAACCAGATCTTGAACGTAGAGTTTTTCCTTAAATTTATCATCGTATTAATCTGGTGATTGTGGTTACAAGAAGGTAAACGCGGATAAATCAACCGCTTATTCGGTGCAATTTTTATTCGGTGAGATATCAAGTAGTAGCTTGATGATCACCGTACATCCTCGCTATCTCGCATCAAGACTTTGATCGAGTCGTTTTCTGCCTGACAAAATATGGAACAAAGAAACGAATGCATAGAGAGTACACTTTAGGCAGAGGCTTATAAATTATCTACAATTTATAATTTGTCTTTTGCAGATACAAACAAATAAACAAACAGAACGAAGAAAAAGTGTAGTGTACATAATTTTATTTTCGTAGAATGTAAATCAGTCAAATAGAAACCTGAATCAGAAAGATTGTATACCGACGGAACGACTAGATCCTAACGCATCTCGTATTCTCGTGCGTGCTTGCGACGTGTACCGACAAGCAACTGAACTTTCACAATTGACAAGCGACCGCTGTGCAGGTACAGTTTCTTGGAATCTCGTCGTGTACGATTTCCATGGTTTTTTGGTGAGCCTCTTCATCGCGGAACGAATTGTACGAACGACGTGCCACGAATAAGAAACGGATAACGTCATTGGCTAAGAAACGGGAACGTAACGCGTACAAGACTTGTTCGTTGATAAGAATCGATCACCAGAAAAGCCAAATTTATGCAGAGTCAGAGATAGCTACGATCCAATTGACGCGTTTAAAAAGATCTTCCGTCATACGTCGTATCTATTTTAATCGATTTCCGGTACGATTATTTCACGATTCTTTTTCAATTATCTTCGAGTGCAACGTTCCGTAATTTCTCGTTTTTCCCCGTTTTCCTGACCTTTCGAAAACTCAACGATGTACATAACAGTCGCGCAGACACGCTATCCGAGTAATTTCATTGAATGACTAAATATGTAGATTTAGCGGCGCCAACTTGGACGATGACGCAACAGCGATAACGAAACGACTCTCTCTGGTAACAATGACCTAGAAAAGTACTCTGGCAAATTATTCGTTAGTGAATTATGTAAAATTTCGAAATGGCGTTTACAAAACCCTTTTTTGCAATCGTTAGGTTCTACGTTTAATCTTGAATCAAAGAAAACAAGATCACGCAGCTGGTTTGTTAAATATGGAAAATTTATTTTTTCACGATCACGTCTACTTCTTTCGTGGACTTTGAAGTACTTTTATTTTCTAACGACCTTCGATGCCCAGGAAATACAGTAAGGAATTCACTTTCGAATCATGCTCACGTAATACCACTGAATAAAAGACTGCTTATTGAATTCGATCATGCAACGCAGATAACTGGCTGAGAACAATCATACTGATACTATTGACGTATATTGCCAGACTGTAATGTGCACCGCGGAAAAATAACAATAAACTGACGTAGTCTGATATTGAAAGCCATTTGAGTAGGAGATTGCTTCTCGTAACCACACTAATAGCTGTGAAATGGCAGGATATGAAAAAAATTACGAAAGAATATAAGAGAAGGTATTTACGGCTAAAAGCAGCAGCAGAAAAATTCAACCAACTCATTGCAACTTGTAAAAGAAATTCATTTTTGTGCGAAATCGTTTAATTTTATTATAAAATATACATAAAATAGAATTATTATAGAATAAGGAAATCTTATAAAAATCTCTTATGAGTCATAGAAGAATATTTAATGTATTAAATAATTTTAGTTCTTCTAGCAACAATGAAAAGTCAAGAATGCTCATATACTAAAGCGAGCGTTAAAACATTCTAATTATTTCTCTAGATAGGCAGAGAAGCTCGAACCAAATTATCAACTAGCGGAAATTCTACAAACGAAGAACAAAGCGAGGATTCCTAAGCGAACAAATTCCAAGTATATCGAACGAACCTAACAACATTTCTGATCCCTGTGAATTCATATCCGAACATATCCGCACGCCAAAAACCGTCCGCAAATACTACAAGTTCATTCAAAATCCAAGAGGAAAAGACTCGAAGCAATTTGTATCTGTTACAACCTGTCGGTTCAGACCAGCGCGAACAAGACGTAGAGGATCGAAACGACTGATTTATCGACGCGTATGAAATTCAGAAGCTTCTCTGTCCTTTGGCTGACATGAACGACAAAGATCGAATCAAAAGATGATGGAAGAGCAAAACGTTATAGCCTGACCCACCCACCGTTTTATCGCCGTTCTTCCGCCCACGCGATGACGTACAGCCGCAAGGAATATAATATCAACGACCGCGTAGACAGGCAAAAATCAGAAGCCCTTCTCGCTGAATGAACCCACGCGTCCTTGGTAAGATACTCCTGCTGCTGCTCATTGTCTGCTTCCCAGGACTTCGTGTTTCTGATTTCCACCTACGGTGTGTGTCTCGCGAAAGTATTTGAAAATATTTTATTTTATTATAAAAATTTCTTACGAATGATTTCTGAACGATCTACGTTTGAAAACAAACTATTTAATTGGCTGTTAGTAACGTGATAAATGGTGAAATATATCGTGCATATTGACAGTACAATGGCCGTAGTTTTCTACGAGGATATAACTTCTACTAGTCAGAAGGAAAGAAGGAATTTTACAAAGTCCTTCTTTCTTCGCTCTTTTTGAAACATTGAATAATAATTATGTAAATCGAGAGTTTCATGAAAAATGAAATTGATCGGCTTGGCTCTCGAAATATTTTCTAACTTTTACGAACATTCTCGCGTTGATTTCAAAGACTAATATAATCGTGTTTTATTACAGTGCTAACGAAATTTTGAAAAGTTTCGCATAATATTAGAATACATTTGTACAAATTTTCTACGACAACCATTTGCGCTACCGACCGAGAAAAGTTTTATTTTTGCCTCGCTTAAACGGACATAATACGCGTATCGTCGTACACCCACAAACATGGCCATAGTTTTATCACCCTTCTGCACCTCCCGTCGCTTGTTCGGCCGTTCAAGCGGCACCTACGGTACTATTTTTAGGGTTCCAATGGGTTGACATGACCAAAAGGGGAACGCACGCGAAAGTGACCCTGAAGCAACGTCAAAGTAACAGGGAGTTCATGGGCATAGGTGTGACTTAGGAGTGAGTTAAAGCATCGGCCATTTAACACTGAAGGTTAGTATCTAGCGAAGACTATGAACATGTATCATTTGATCCGTATATTATCGAATATATTAATTCGGTAAATACAGTGGCGAACGTATACGCTATCGCTCGAAAGTATGCGAAATATGGACAGATTCTTAGGACGATTTTATCCTGTGTTGGAATAGGGTAGAACGTTATAACAGGATCGCTTCTAACAAATTTCAGTTATTTAATAATTGTTCTATTATTTCGTAATAATTATTCTATGATTTCATCTTAGTGCAGATTTTTCAGTTTTTCGCACGAGTTAAGCTTTTCGCCTGTAAATTCACGTGCATGAGTTAAGCTACGAAAAAAGAGGAATTTTAACATGGATCAAGCGTAGGTTATTTTAGATTCAAATGACGACGCGTTCGAATTTACGCCTGGGCAAGATTGGCGTGTACGTATAGCCGCACTGTTTGCAAAATGCTAGCGCCTGCCATCGAATCAATATCTCGCAAACACCATCTCTTTGAACAATACTTTCATCAGAAATTCTATACGCGTTATCGCTACGTCATCGTTCAACTATGCCAGATGATACAACGCGATTTCGTTTCTCACCGAAAAAGAAGACGGACAACCGTAATTTACGCGAGAGCATTTATGGCGCTTCTGTTACGGATTTATGATCGTTGAAATCGCTGATTATTTGCCGAAGAATTACGCTCGTCGGAAAGCGAAATTTTGCCGTGATATTTTTGCGAAATAAATATTTGCTCTAGTTGTATTCTTCGAAGAACGAGGAAACCTTTCGACTGAGACGTTCATTTTTCTCTATAAACCTTCCAACTTCTTTGCTTTTTGCTTCTGACTAATGAATTCACGTCAGATGATAAATACTTCTGTGAGAGATTTGTTATCCCGTAAGAAAACATAAGGAAACTGAGTATTAAGAAATATAGATATGAGATGATTCATATAATACTCACAAGGCATATCTTTTTTTGGTTCTTGATTGCGATTTCATATCGTTATATTATCCACTGTCTTCTCCACTGATTATCTTGAACTGTTTAAAAATAACGCGATGACGAAACAAAGATTTAATTTCAATATTAATTATTATACTACTGTCACAGTTGACGAAATGAAATTAAAATTAGAACAAAAACCAAGTCCACTAAATCTTACGAATAATTCCCACATTATAAAGAAAGAGTTTAAAGAACTCACGTAAGCACAGCTAAATAAATAGCAGTTGCGTTAATTTAACATCCTAACATTATTAGCTAATGACGAACAGGAATAGAACATCGTAAACGAAACACTTCATATCCATTTGTCGTATAAGATAAAGTTAACACATGACAAATATTACAATGTACGTAAGATCATCGACAATAATTGCACTATTCATCGACGCTATTGATCACAGAACAAGAAAACTACTTAACAACGACATCTAATAAGAGGTTTGCCAACAAGTATTAAACAAATGTTTCGTTACTTTCTACAATTTTACAGTTTATTTGCAGTCTTTCGAGCCAACAGTTTTCTTCGAGTCGTAGTGACGACACTCGTCAAACAGCAAAGCTTTGATAATTACGCAAATGACGACAATACGACAATTCACAGGGGCAGAATAGTTGACCTGAGATCGTCATATCCAAAAAGGGAGCATCGGAAGTGTCACGCGCGGATTTTAACAAACCAAGCAACACTGATTTTATTCGTGCTTGAATCAAGTTACAAGTTAGCATCGGAATTGTGTTATTACCAATAACAGCACTGCAAGGTAAAACGTAAAAACGTGTACTAATAACATCGCATATTAGCAAAGTAACTTTATTAATAACAGAAGAAACAGTGTAATAACTTTATCGAATACGCGCTTAACTTGATGAGCTCAACTGCTACCGTTGAATCGTAAATTGGCCACAGCAGAAAAAATTAAATAGCGTCATTCTAATTTTAAATAATTGAAATTTTGATACATTCTCCGTTTCGCATAAATTTAACACAATGTTGTGTGAATTTTAAAAAATAAAATATTTGGAAATTTTAAAAGAATTGAAGACTTTAAACGTTTCAATGGCCCCTTTGAAGTAGCTATCTGAAACATTTCAATGTGAATGTCAGATTCAATAAATACAAGCTTCACAAGCTATAGGAACTTGTTTCTCTTTTTGTTATCTATTTGTGTTGCCGAAATGGCACGGAAATGAGGAAAATGTAAGTTATTGAAAACATATAATAGAATATCAATTAACAAAAGCGAAGTAACGAATACTTTAATAAAATAAATGAAATTCAATCTCATACGAAGCCCGCAAATTATTGAATTAATTCAGTTAATTTATCATTTATAACGTGAGAGAAAGCAATATCAAATATGATCAATTACGATATTTTTAACATTAGTATTTTCCAATCAAATTGTCACATCTCTCTTCAAAATTGTCGAAAAATCTTTTTTTAATTTTATTATATGTACATAGATACACACGCGTACCTCTCAAGCTAAACGAATAATGATAATTTTTGTAATGGAAAAATCTTCGATTACGTTATTACATAATGTAATTGTTAAACTATTGTTACTGATACACGCATATAGAATATCTATAAAAGCAAACGTATCAAAAGACCGGTACAAAATCTGCGACAAAACAAACTTCACATTGCTTGTGCAATAAGTTTGTAAAACATTTTTACGGATTGATGAAACAGACTGCTGATCGTTATTATACAAGCGCAGATTACAACTCGACATTTATAGATTAACGATCGGTCAGTAGATGCCAGACTATCGGCCTCCGATACTATTTTTATTTCTTATCATAAACATCGAAAACCTGTACAGTACTAGACCCAAGAGTTGGTCGGTTTTTGTACACATTTTAGCGAAACTGAGCTATCGTTGCTAAAAGCAACGATATATCCGCGAAAGCTACACCGGTTGTCGACATTGCTAATGATAAAAATAAATAATAAACGCTCGATCGAAGCGAAAAGAACGTGTCATGGCAAGAAAACAACGAACGAGGAGCTTCTAGATACACCACTTTTCTATTACTACAACTAACTTTCGATGAAAAAGTAATAGAAAGTATGCTACATGTAATTAGTATGTTCCTCGTACATACAGTCTGTCACACAAGAGCGTGTCTGCGATATCTGCGAAACCTGACACCTAATCAGAATGAGATAAAAAGAATGTAAACAAACGAAAACTTCTCTAATACGCGTTGCTGAATACCTTTCAGTTTCATTTGAAACAGTGAAAGGAACAGAGCTTTTTAATATGAGTGCCGCGTACGCGAAACGTCGAAAATCGTCTGGCATGGGCGAATGAAAACAGAGATCGTGATTGGAGTAATATAATATTCACTGATGAATCTTCGTTTTGGGCATGGTGTCCTATTAGGCAAGCTGAGAGGAAGACGTATCACAAAAATAAGAACACTTGTATATCACATTCGAAAGATATGGAGGTCGTTACCAGAATCCTACGCTCAAAAATTAGTCGAGAGTATGCCGAAACGATGTCAAGCTATAATCGCTAATGGAGGAGATTGGACACCCTACTGTAATAGCGTATTAGTGTTTTAGATGTAGATTCAATTCATATAAATTTTTTTACAAATATATAAATATTTACAGAAATATCGCAGACACGCTCTTGTGTGACAGACTGTATGTTAGGTATTCGAAAAGAATTGCTTTCCAATTAATAAAACACAGAATAATAAGAATAAAGTCTCGTACGAGTCACGAGACTCGTCAACTTCGTTCTTTCATTATTTCGATTCAAACTACCCTGATCTTCTGATAAGTCAACAAGTAGATAACCCGAAAGAATAAAACAAAGCCCTCGCGTTTCACTTTCGTGGAAGATTCCAAGCGAGAGGTCCTCGCTTTCCAACGACTTGAAGAATTAAAAGGCGTTAGGAGTGTAAAGCTAATTTTGCGCACGTGACGCAGCTAGATGTAAGCAAGCAGGCATGCAATCTTTACTCGCCGCTTGATGCTCGGATCTTAGACCTAGATCTCATATAATCAGACCACCCAGCGCACTTCCCGCGGTTATACTGCACTTACATTACACCAGTTGCTGCTGACTCGCATTGAATTACATACATGCGTTCGCCTGGCAAGTATGCAACACTATGCATCACGGTGTATAATCGCTAGAAGAAACATAATAAGATCGTAAAATCAATCTAAATAAACTCGGTAAAAGGTAAAGTTACGTTTCGAATTATTAAGTATGTTTTAAAATATTGAAGATACGTTTAAAGCGAATAATTTGTGACTCTTTATAGGACGTAAAAATCTAGAACGCAGTTCAGGAAGTATATGACAAGAACTAGGAGTTTTCTACTTTTGTCTCTTCCAAGAGTACGAGAAAAGTCCGGCTGCGATTGAGCAAAAACGGACAGGAACTTAATATCGTACAATTTTACTCAGACGCCGTAAGCAGTACAGTTTTAATGAAAATATGTTGCAATGTATAAGAATTTATGACCTTACGATATCAGTTCCATTAGCACCACGGTACCACGGTGTTCATAGTGTGCGTGAAGCTCGCTATCCTTGTGTTACTCGTGTTGTTCGATGCCAATAACACAGTCATGATAATGGCAAAGAAGTAATGAGAGAAAATTGAGAGGCCGTGAAGAGCATGTAACTCAAGGGGTTGCACGTTACCCTGTTCACAAAGATAATAATCACATCTTAATAGCACTTCCAAGATCGGCGATGCGATGACAAACCTAGCGCACAAAATTAGGAGAAGAAGTACCTACATAAGTTGGAACGAGCGTGTGAACCAAGTTCTTAGCATGCTAAATAGGCGTAAGAAGTTTCGAGATAACATAGTTCGCCAACTTTTAATACCGTCGAGTTTGATAAACTTTTATTCCCTGTATCTTGGTTCTATCTGAACGTATATCTTCAAATTGGAATCGTGAAATTTATAAGTAAGAGGAACAGGTATATTTTAAGTATCGTTTAATTTTTCCGGTTGGGAAAGAACGAAAAAACAAAAATTAAAAAGTGCTATTTAATGTCTTGACTGTGAATGTTTATGCAACTAGAACTAGTTATGCAAGATATATATTGATAATACGCTAAATTATTCAGCGTATATGTGCATTTACGAAATATCAATAATTTTATTACGTATTTTCATATTCTGCTAAAAGCAATTAGAGTATCGTTTTCTGTGTTACTTCAATTTTTATAACCACTTCTTATTCCAATATCATAATGGAATCTATATTAGTCCTTTTATGATTACGTTAACGTTCCATTCCATTCTGCATTCGTAAAACCACGCTTCAAAATTTAAAGAGCAAGCCATAAAACCGCAAAGAAGTCTCAACTTACATGAAAATCCATAAACGTCAATGCACAAAGAAGTAAATATGGCCACAACGTTGAAAACATAAAATACGATACACAGAACGTTTCTAAAGCCGGAGATCCACCGGCAGGTGGCATTTATACGGAATCGTTCTTATTGGCGAGCTAAATTGGCCGGGCCATTTGAAAAACCGATTCGATACAAATACATGGAACCTTTTTCATCGAAGCCATATTCAAGTACCTGGAAGGCCCATTTGGCTCGGGCTAATACGAGATTATATCGTGAATAATTTTTCGGAGTCCTCACAAGGCCCACCACGGGAGCCTTTCACTCCACGTCACGCTATTATTTCTGCTCGTCAGTTGCCAATTTATAAACTTGTTACGATTAGCAATAAAAGTTTATTCGAATAACAAAAGACGAATAAACTAAATACTTAATGTTGTAAACGCCAAACGTCCTAATTAAAAAAAAGCAAATTTAATAAATATACGGATAATAAAAAACAGATAGCAAATTTTTTATGATCCGTTTTATATGAATTTTACATGACCCATCCGTTGGGAAACTCCATAGCTACTTGTTGTTTCTATTGTACTGCAACTGAGCCATCTGCGGAGGACCTGATGATTGCGGCGCGCCGTGCGCATCCTAAATTTGCAGTGTGCAAATCAAATTCGTTTTATTTCTCTTCAGATCGTTCGATACTGCTTCCGAAGACGAATTCATTAATCTTTCATGTATACGATCGATTTTAATGAGTTTTGGAGATATTACGCTTCAAATTTACTGATTTTTAGGAAAGAAATTTCGTTGGAATAGAAAGCACGGATGGTAGTCTTGTTCGCAACTGAAATGCTATGTGTTAAACTGTTAAATATTGCCTTTTGAAACAGATACAAAGGGTCTATGTCGAGAACTGTGGCAATTTAGCGCTACGTAGTATTGGTACGGTTAAGCTTGGATCGGCTTAAGGCGAATTTACACTGTTTCACTTTGAACGAATACAGCGAGCGATTCATGGAAAAACGGCGATCTCATACTCCAGAGTGAACAGTGAATAGTTGAAACGGCATTGACAACCGCAGGAAATTTAATAAAATATTTCGTTTCTTTTTACGTTCTTATATCAATCAGCCACTGACTAGATGCATCAAGGTGACCATAATTTTTCCGTGCGAAGAGGACGCAACTCTTGCAGATGTTAAACCCTAATGTTAAAAACCAATCAAAATTCTGTATACGCCTGCTCCCATACACCGAATTTTTCACTAATTAGTTTAATTTCTCTCTCCATATAATATTCTGTTCTACTGTTATCTCTTGTAACAATTTCTTTAACGCATCCCTTCTATATATTGAAAACACACGGCATTCACGAACATTAATCGACCGAAACTATGCCTGTACGATCGTATATTGTATTTCATTAAAAAAATTAGATTATTTGATCAGGAAGAGGATAGAAGTCATCATGACAGATTGCATTCATTCCGCTGGAAGACTTGGCAGACTACGTTATTCTTGTATTTTATACTATAAACCATCGATACGAGAAGTTTAGACGTAAATGATTTCAGTCAATGACACTATCTTTTTAGCACGATCGGAACGCTCCTCCTGTCGGGTATTGGCCCGCAGACAGAAATAGAATAATGTTAAAATAAATTTTACTGAAATTAGCCTAACGTTTCTATCGCTGGCTCCCGGGCTATTATTTTCTTACGATTATAAAAGGCTACATCACGTATCTATAAAGTTCCATCGAAATAAGCGTGTCACGTTAGCCTCGGTGGATCGCCGGCTTTAAGAAACATCACCCTATTCAGCAACGGATGGAACAAGTTCCTCGTGGAAACGCTACCGAAAACCGTACCCATAAATAACGTCTCTAAATCGAGCTGCAGCACTTCGGGGCGCTTCAGTGTATCGAAAAAACGACGGAAATCCATAGTTCGCAGCTGCGATCCTTTCTGTAAACAAAAGCAGAAAAGGAAGGAGAAGCGGTAAAGAAGAATACAAAATACGAAGTAACAGTAGAAGGAAAGTAGCGAGTCTCGATTCTTATATGGAGGAAAATAGCAAAATCGTGTAGGTTACGGGCTACTTCAAACAAAACCTGTGAAACATTCTCTGTTGCTCTTGTGTTCGCCACGTCGCACGGTGGAGCAGTGTAAATTCAGCTAGCTGAAGTTTCCCATCTTCCGTGACTGTGTGCGCACAAGTATGCACAGTTTTAGCTTGTCTCCTGACCAAGTAAATTATTACCACATGGAGTTGACTGACCTTCGTGCACGCGATTATCAATGGAACTGTCCGTAAAGGTAAATTTTGATTTACACACTGGCTAGAGTATTATCGAGCGTGTTGCTATCGTATCATCCTGTGCGATGCGTCGTTAGTCCCCTTGCAAGCCGATACTAGTAATCTTTTCGCTTGGAATTTGGAATTTTCATCTTTTCCATACTTTTTTCAAGTTGAAAAAATGACACAAGTGATGCAGCCGCATTTGAAATAAACATTCTGTTCTTTTCAAAAGCATAACACACAGAAATATGATTTTACGCTTCAGAATATAAACTTAATCTTATTATTCCGAGGTAACAAGAAAACTTTTATAAATTTGGAGTTTAGAAATAATTATATTAAACGCTAAATAAATTAAATGCGATATTACAAATTTATATTATGCAAATTTACTTCGATCGAATAGTATTTTGCACGTTTTAACGTTTAATCTACACGTTAAATTTTCTTTGGATCAGCATCAAGTAAAGAAGCGCATGCTTTTAGCAACCTTTTAATAAAGTACAGTATAAAAACACTTCTTATTATAGGAGAATTAAGTAGTTCAAGGAAATATCGTTAGGATTCTTCCGGGAAGTAATTTTTATTAAGCCATTGCGTAAGAAACATTTAATACCGTTAATTTCAAGCGAATGGCAATTATTATTAATAGATAGCCTTGAACTATTTAAAGCAGATCGAACATCAATTGGTCAAGACACAATGACTTTGATGATCTAACCATGTTCCTTATCCTTCAATGTAATTAACACATGTTCCATACAACCATTGTTTCCATACAAATTTTAAGCCTTAAATTATTAATGTTATCTCTGTTGAAAAACATGTGTTAATTAATCTTGCACTTCTCTTAATTCTTTCTAAAAAAAAAAAAAAAAATAGATAAACAAGAAACAAAAGATAAAATTAAACAATGAAAAGATTAATCCTTAGGCTCCATCAAAATTTATCCTGAGATCAATAAATTAAATTCCATAGAAAGGAAAATGTACGAGATGAAGAAAGAATCCAAAGTCTGAGAACAGCGAATCATGTCAAAATATCAGACGCGTTGGATTTGATTATGCAATTACATACTACATACTAATTACCGTTCCTCCTAACTACCATCAAGGTTAGCACATAATACGATTCTCAGATATCAGGATACAACATTTGGCTCATGTTTAAAACACATTGCGTAATGGTCAGCACGCTTGCCATACTTAAATGTTAACATTATTTATACGCATTTATACATACAATTGATTCTCTGTTCACATTCACTGGCGGAAAGAAGACTCGTATTGAAAGTGGATGGACCTCTTACAAGAAATTCCCGGTATTAATAATGACCAATTACGTCGAGGACTGTGATCAGTCACACTGCAACTATACTAAATCCAAATACGAGGAAATCGATGTTAAGTAGAAAAATCGATGATAACAGACTCGAGGTGAAACATTCGGTACTAGTAGAGTGTGGCCATTTATACGAATTCATATACTTACGAACATAATTAGGATAACGAAATCTAGAAATTATATTACTTATGAAATATCATAAGAAGTACTGTATTTTATAATTTTTATAATATTAATGTTATATATTTTTGTATATTATATGCACTTTATGCATTTCTAGATAGTAATCCCAGATATAGAACATGCAACTTATCGCATTCATCTTCTGCATTTGTCAAATAAGAAGATTCAATAACAATTTTTATCGCCACTTTTGGATTTGCTCGGATTTGTAAACAAGATGTTATTAGGGTTAATACATCATGATTAAGACATGGAAATTTAATTTCAAAGTTCTTCGACTTTCAATCTCCTAAGGTACGAAAGCTTCGATGAATCGATCACTCATAATTACAATTTAATAAGAACGAGCTGGATCGGCTCGGTTATTAATCATAAACCTCATTCGTGCGGTTATAGGGCGTGACACAAGCGCAATAAATAACTAATTGTAAAAATGGCAAACAGGAAATATGTTAACAAGATTCCCCCTTTCGTTGATGTCGATACGTGTACCATTCTACGTGACTTTAATTAACGTGAATACGTCGTGAGTCTGTAGGCCAGTCATGAAGCTTGATAATAATTAACGACAACGAATTTCATTAAATCACTGGTAAGCTTCCGGTACAACGATAACGTAAAGTTTCAAAGTTTTAAAGAATGGATTTTTCGCATGAATTTTTCTCTCCATTTACTTCTCCAATGCACGACACAAAAAACGCATTAATTCTAAAGAAGCATTAACATTCCATAGGGCGAACTATAAAACCTTATCAGGAATATTTGTTATCGAATATTTTCTACCAAGTAACTAAATATGGTATCGTAAATCTAAAAAGAAACCAATTTATTTAAATATTATAGCATTTGATGCGACTGGTTTTTAATTAATAATTAATTAATAAAATAAATATTTCTGTACCAATAACGAGACTATAGCCAACGACTTCCAGGTATAACGTTATATTTTAATCGAGTTTTTACGTACAAAAATCGTTCGTTTGAAATTTAAACTAACACGAGATGGATTGGATAGAGGAATTATTAACCCTTTACATCACGAATTAAAGATTAACGTTAATGGACTTAAGTCTCGCTACAAAGTGAAGTACGAAGGATTCTTTCGTATTGAACCCGGTATAGATAATTCATTTTAACGTGAAAAAAATATAAATTCTTAATAAATATTCCATTTAAATTTCAGACAGCTGTTTCTTTTCAATTCTACACAATCAAACAGCAGTTATACCATGCTTTTATTACATACTTTGACACGTTTTTTAATACATACGGTCAAGTATAGATTAAACGATGTCAGGCGAATTTTCAAGACAGCACTAATCATAATCGATGAGAAGACGGTTCACAAGGTCCTGAAGACACGGTATAGTTTTAATTGAACGTGACATCTTTGTTGGCAGACACAGTTAGAGAATGTCCATCATCGTTAAGAAGTTGGAGCTTATCCAAATCTGTCACCGATGCACATTAAATCTCTTGTTGATTACCTGCACCCAAGTGCAGCACGAACTGACACGCAATTTTCATAGGTCGTATGATGTTTAAAATAGCGTTGCAGAAGCTGATAAAATAAAACGCCGCATATTTATCAATTGCGTGCGCTAACATTCGCGGGAAAAATAAATCGAATAAATGGTAAATTGCCCATACGAATAATATAAACTGAAAACTATTTATAGGCTTTTCGCGAAAAATCTATTTGGAAAGCATTAAAAAGAACATAAATATTTTGAACGTATAAAATGCAATCAAAATACGTCCAGGATGGCCTGGTAAATGAATCATAATACAAATGTCGAATCAAAGATAATAGAATATTATTATACAATATTATAATATTGTAACTGTAATTATCATGTAATTATGCAATCTATAATATGCCCATCGTAGTGTCATATTAATAGAGGTTATATTAATAACAAATTATTGAATTATAAATACATTTCATTTGTGGACTGCGGATTTTTATGTAATTCACATTTTCGCGAATATAATTCAATAATACGAAATTATGTCAGATCAAAATTATCGACGTTTCAAGAATAACAACTAGAATAGAATCAAAATAAATTCAAAATGTTTACAGCATTGATCGGGGATCGACATAATCGCGACGTGGCACGCTAGTTAAAAATATATCGTACGTTCCACACGGTTTATTCATGAACTATTTCCATTCTATATCGTAGACGAATGAAATCCAGGTTTTCTTAGGAACACACGTGTTCCCGTAGTTGTACTTTAATTTATTACTAACGTGTCTGAAGCGGCACAGAAACCACACACATTCTTTTCTGCAAACGTTTTTTGCGCAAAATTTACCAATACCGAAACCCACAATCAAAACCACATTCTTCGCGTATTTAACTAATTGACGTCCTAGTAGGAAATATCCCTTGCAAATTAACTTACTATCGACTCCTTAAACGGAGACTGTAACCGTGTGAATAAAATATATTGCATCGATAAAGCAAAGTGGAATATGTTATTTTGCTACAGAAGATACAGTATAAAACATACTGTAGGAAAAGAAATTATAGAAGTTATTATACAGGGACTACAAGTTCCCTTCCCTAGAGAAAAACGAGTGTCTCTTTTTGTTAAAATAATTGTAGGTCATTCTTTAATGACTGTTTTTAAGATATAGAAAGGGAGTATTAAGGAAATTATTAGGGGAATATTATGTATTATTTAAAAAGAATATTAAAGATAGGAAAATTATCCATTTATGGCTTTAAATAAATCTTACTACTGAATATTCTTATTACTACTGAAGTGATCACGTAATATTACGAGTACAACTGGATATCGTAGACAGTAAAAACACTTGACTGTGTGACATTTTATCATTCGAAATACGAAAGGAATGCGAATATCATTGAAAAACGAAGATACGTATAAAAGTTGATATTGATTTAGGTGGCAGTTAACTTCGATAATAAAAATGCGATAAATTAATTTTACATCAAGATTGTGCAGCAATCGCAAATGAATATCGACAATTAAATCAGTGATTTTCATGCGATTTTCCAGATTATGAAAAATTTTACATAATTGATTGCAGTTTATTATGCGTCGAGGATGAATAATTGTATGACATTGTACTAATTATTCAGATCACTTTTGCACTCAGATTTCTCATTACTTCGTTCAATCGAACGACGCTCGCAGTATTCAGATGTGCTTTAATGATTTTTCCTTTTCATGAAACTGTTTAATAAAACGGATAGATGGAAGAGGCATTTTTCAGTCCATTGAGATTACACCGAGTTGACATCTCGGTGACACATTGTGAAATTAATAAAAAAAAATATATAAATCCTATTATCATGTGTCATGAACGTCGCTAAAATATTTCAACGGTTGACGTTATGTAATTTTCTTAAATTACATTTCAGTATCCCGTAGGTAGATACGATTCGGTAATTGGATAATGGCATAGCGGAAAACGCGCTTCTGACGTCCTGCGCGCCTACGAACATATGTTTAAGGGAATCTTGCTCCTTTCGTAGACTCTTATTTGTGAGTCAGTTGCACGTAGGCATTAACCCTGTAATTATCGTT
Source organism: Bombus campestris (assembly GCA_905333015.3). Classification (NCBI taxonomy): domain Eukaryota; kingdom Metazoa; phylum Arthropoda; class Insecta; order Hymenoptera; family Apidae; genus Bombus; species Bombus campestris. The sequence continues at coordinate 2,641,144 of HG995149.1, forward strand.
GCACCGATCATCACGAAGAAATGATGGTGCTTAACTCTGCTCATTGGTATCTTTCCGCGTAAGAATAAATTGAAAATTCGTATAATTCTCAACAAATGGGAAAAATATCAAATTTCCGGAGGTGTGAATTTTTGTCAATTATACAGTACAAGATTATCAAATAAAAATTATAAAATATTTGATTAACATCTACGATTATATTGCATTATATTGGATTTCGAAACAATTTTAAGTTTATCCATTTACACTGTTACTCTAGCTGTAATAATTTCCAAGATATTTACTCAAATTTTTTTACAACCACTAAATTACCTTGCAGGGTAATTTTCACCCCTACGCTGTGGAAGACTATCGATGAAAGTCAATATTCGTCGAATATTTTTTTTACACTCGTCATGTACCAAAATATTCTCAAAATCGATAACTACAATCCAGCAATATTCTCTTGAAAGTTAATAAAATATGTCATCGATCTCTTATTGAAAACCTCCGTATCACCGGATTCCTATCGTTCTTTGGTATAAGGTTGCGCGAAATTAGGATCCCGGGTGCTGCTATTATTTTAATTGCAACGACATGAAACGGGTATCGACGAGTATCAAGCGTGTGGCCGTGCTTCAGAGACACCACTGCCGTTGGTGAAAGATAATTACAGCTTCGAGCTGGCAGTGTGTATGGATAAAGGATACGGGGGCTTGGGTATGAACAGAGCACAAGGTACTAGTTAGATTAATTTATCTAAATGAGGAGATCGTGTTATCATCGAACTATTCGGCCGCGCTGCGCTGGACGCCTACGCGATTTCAGCTACGAGACGTGGCTTACAGCTCATGATTCATCCGATGCCATTAGCCAGAAACGTTATTATAAAATGCAGCGGAGATCGTTCATGGATTCATGGATGTTTACGCGAAAGGAGGATTCCACGACAGCGCGCAACTAATTTAAATTCATCGAACACGCTGAATTCGTTTCGCGCCGAGGAACTCGAATAAATACACTCGTGGAAATATCGCCTTCGATATTTGCTGGCTAAGAGCATTCGTATTAATTAAATGCAAAAGGGATTCTTTATATAACGTTTCACTTCTCAGAAATGTGAACGTGAAAATTTCTCTCCTACATCTCACGTAATATTCGGATAAAGTATTAGGTAACATGCTTAAAGATCGACAAAATAAATTTGTTCCAGATATTTGAATGTTTATTCTGTAAATTATTATATTTATATCGATTAACGTCTTTATTGCCACTCTGTTTCTTGAGAATTGGAGATTGATCACGCGCTCATATAATGAAACTAAGGAATCAACAAAAGCGTTTGGTCAATCCCGCTTCCGAGAGACTCATTCATCCAAGTATTATTATTTAATAAGAAATAAACGATTTCAAGATATCGGTACCAACCCACAATACCTCGAAGATAAGCAAAGTCTGTTCTCGCCGTGGACTATTATGCTATTTAGAATTGCAAAACTGCTTTGTAATAATCCACTTAAAAAAACATCGTATAGTAAAATCGTAACGAATAATCATTAGGAAAATATTCGGTCGCGGTATTATTATCATTGGAAAACCGATAACCGTAATACGCAATCCCGTTAGCTATCACGGAAAGAGACGTAATGGCGATCTAGATTCATTTAGATTACATTGTATGCAGCCCATATTAAATATGAAAACATAACCGCAGCAGCGATAAGATATCCATTAGCAATTATACATACGAATCGATTAGCTTATTAAAGCGAAACGGCTGATAAGTCAAGTGTTTGCACGTGAGTAGCTTGAGTGGAAGCAGCCTGATTCACTTCCCTCTCGAGTATCTATGTATCTTAAAATGCTATCACATCCCTTTGAGTACTTTTCTTGGTTGTAAGTTGAAAAATATCAGGCGATGTAACCGGGGCGATGAAAAATTCAAAAATTAAGAAAAACAGTGGCATTCTGTACATTACGTTGATAGAACAGCTCTGTGATTCTTGTCCTTTCAAAGCAAAGAATCCAATTTTTATGTCAACTTCCTACTTGATTAACCTACGATATGACATTTATATCGTTAGATACCATTGTCCTCCACTTTTCCAAAAACGTTTCCAACGTTAAAATAAAACTGTCCAAATACTTTGTAGAGAACTTATGTCAATGAGGAAGCTTAATAATTCCTATCGTTTCGATAGATTATTCTTTGACACATGCGAGCACTTTCAATATACATATAACCGTCCTCTAACCGTGAAAGTTCGATGGATAAATATTTCGTGAGAACATCGGCCATTCAAAGGATTACGTACCACCGAGACTATGCGTGACTCAAGCGAATGGAAACAATGAATTTAAAGCAGCCGATCGTTCCGTCATTCGAATTTGTATTTGACAAATTATGCTTATCCATGAATGGAGGAGTCAATCACAATTTCACGAGGATGACTCACAATCGTAATACGATAATACCAATAGAGTTGCCAATCAAAAAAAAAAAGAGATTCACAATGTACATGATCTCATGTTAATGCACTTTCGAAACTGACCTGGAAACTCATTGAGAAACCAATGAATTTTACCCTTCACATTTAAAATCCGTATATACCTATTCAGATCAATAAAATAATTTCAACAGAATATTTAGATTCAATTTCAGTAATATAATTTCAGTATAATTACATTGGGCCAATGAAATAGTCGAAGTTTTGCTTCGAATTTATGTCTTGCAATTATCTCTACGATTTAGTCGCACGCGTTTTAATGAACTGAATAAGTTTTTGTAGCCACCGTTTCACTTTGTCCTCGTTCTAATTACAAATTCTAATCTTTTATGCATGAATTTGTACATTCCATATTTTAATATAAATAGCATTCAAATTGTATTTCAAGCGTATTTAATCGGGTATTAATTAAAATTTCGTTCGCATAAATGGTAGGTAAATGGAGTTCGACCGTATCTTATAAATATTAATGTTAAACAGAAGCAAAAATTTCTGAATAAAAATGTAACAATTTCTTTCAGTTTCTATCCTTGTTATATGATCTTTTTCGCGCGAGTCCACCCTCAAATTTTCCAATAATCGATATTCCGATAATCCATTCTAATAAACGAGGGTCTACAGGTTTTAAAAAAATGGCATATTTTCCTGCATTTTATATTAGAAAAGTTTACTCGTTTTTAGTACTATGACGGACTACTTTGCAAGAAAAAATTGTTCAGTCTTTTCTTCGAATCCAATTTCGCGGTTTGCCGCGAACCACGAATATATCGCGCGTAACTAAATTTCAGCGCAGTCGTACGAAATTAATGCGACACGCTCGCAGCTCGCTACCGGCTCGCCAAAAATTTATATGTCCTCATAATTTTTTCAAAACGCAATAGAAGCCCCAGTCACCGAGACAACGTTGCATTCTTTAATCCGTGAAATTCCCTGTATTTCGTATACGTTTAGCTAACTTTCTAACTCGGAATATTACTTCGCTAAAAAAATCTCATACGAACAAAATGGTCATAAACAAGATTATTTTTAAGTTATTGAATGAGGTTCTAGCTTATCTAATTTATCAAGATTAAAAATATCGTATTTGGTTTAACATTTTAAAAATATTAAAGAAATTTCTATTTCTCTATAAACTTGATGAAGATAAATTTCATACAAATATAACTAATTTAACCATAATTTTATACACACAGTAAAACCCACTATAGTACGTCGCTCTAATTCATGTAATTTCAATTTAAGTCAATTTATGCAAAAACAATTTTACGACACGACCGTTTAAATCCAATTATTAACACTGTAACCCATGAAATTAAGTATTAATTAAACGTTCACAGTCGATCATTAAAATGCGTATTTTAATAAAACAATGATTAAATAAAATGTCTCATTAAATATTCCACTGAGTATATTAAACCACTTACTTTAAAAAAGAACTTAAAATTACGACACAGCATCATTTGAACTATCCGATTGCTTCCGTCCTCGCCTGATTATGTTAACGATTAAATTGCGTTACTATTTGCAGATACTGATGAAAATTTGCAATGTTTCCAACGGAACGTCTTTAACCGACGTGATACGATCAGATCAATATTTTTCCTTCTTCTTTTTCTTTATTTTTTTCGATCGAGAAATCAACATTGCTCCGACAATCTCATTCGACGTCAAGAAACCTGACTGATTACACTTATTAGAACGAAGTCACTCGTTACGTAAACGAGAACTAACATCGTAGCAACAGGAACATCGTAATTTAAAGCGAAGATTAAATTACCAGACGATCGTGGACGAAAAGGCAGGTTACACGAGTTATAAGGTTTGCAGGGTCACACAGCCAAACCATCGAATCGTCATAAATTCTTCCGTTCTTCCGGCATTGCATTGGTATAATAACATACAGTACAGTGTATATAGCGTACCCCACGAAAGAACATTCCGCTATTCGAACGAGATTAAATTCTCTCGATTTATGCTTAAATAAAATAGAGTATTGCAATGGTGACGATATAAATTCCTACTTGCAGTCGTTGAGCTTAGGAAAGATAAAGATGGTGGTAAAGTATGGGAAAATGACGCGAAGGTCTTGCATGAAATAAATTGAAATTACGTCTTGTGTGTTCGTTCGGTTAGGAAATATATTTTTAGCGATAATGCTCGCTACTTTTGAGCGCTATGTATAGCGTAGTACAGTGTGACAGGAACTCGAGTTCTAAAGCTGGATTAAAAACGTGCGTACATATTATCGTATTATTTGTGTCATTCTATCCACATTGAAAATTTTAGTTTGCAACGCGAGTAATTTTCCGATGAGATTATAAAAAATTCCAAGAGTACAGAATGAAAGACAAATGAATGAAAGGAGCATTTACATTTTACTGAAAATTGAAATTACATCTGCTTCCATGAATGTAATTTTCCTCTCAAATATCTTATGAAATTTACAAGGCATTCGTAAATAAATTGTTTACTTAAAATTTGGACATCTCTTACTGTTTCCAGCAATTAACTTTAGAATAAACCAGTTAAAGTTATTACGTTAGTGCAAATGTAATCTCTTTCCTCTGCGTTTGATGAAATTGTTTTTAAAGAATTAAAACGGAATAATCTCAACATTTTAACAAGAAATGCATTATCATATAGTATACTAAAATATATACATTTTAATATTATTGAATATATTTACACCTAAACGACAATTTTAACACTGCATATTATGAATATTTTGAATACGGAATATTGGTAAATATCGATGTTTACGATATAATGTAAAATTATAAAATCTACCACCTAATTGCAACAACATTCTATATTTCATACGAGCAGTTTTACGATAAAAACTTGATTCTAATTAATTAGTATGTAAATACTATAATAAATACAATGTTGTTTAAATACTTTTTATAACCGTATTCTTCGATATCTCCACAATGAACATGAAACTTCATAAAACGCTAAAATCCCAGTACTCTAGGAACAAAGTTACAAAAAAGGCTGTCTAATGAAACTTCCTATCCTAAGACCACAGACCCAACATCCACGTATAATACGAGCTACGTTCATCCAATGATTCAGCATTACAATTAAACGCTCTATTCACCCACGACACACACGCTTTGCGCGAGGAAAATGATTGTTTTCTCGCAAGAAATGAGTTCCTGCGCCTTCGTCACGGGTACAGACACCGTGGATTTCCGTCACGTTCAACCGGAAATGACACTGCTAACGCGAAAGGACAGCTTTCCTCGTCGGAACCAGTTAAACCTCGCGTCCATCTTCCGCTTGACACTTGCGTGTCTAGTTAACATTTTTCCTCGGTTCTCGTTAATTCGAAAAGAAATTCCGTAGCGGTTGTTCGCTTTGCTCGAAGAACATACGATGCGGTAAATTATTGATACTCGAATTCCAGTTTCAGCTGCGCTACTATGTTAGCTGGCAACGAGAACATTCCGCGACATGCGTTCATCGCGTTTCCTTTCGTGGAAAACGTCCCAGAGATCGATCGTACAGGCGAAGAAGAACGTATCCGTTCAGGTATCCGGTCGGGATCGTCGCTAGATCGAGTTGCTGTCTCCCCCTTCGTCTACAGTCTACGACCTACGACTAAGACTACCGGTTCTCCTCCTCTCTTTCCCAGGCGAAACCACGCTTCCTCTACGCTCGTTCACCGACGATTAACCCCAGCACGCTTTTCCTTCTCACGAATTGTTTTACGACGTGTGCAGGCGTGCACGATCAGCGGGTTGACTCTTAGATGTATAAAATGGTCGGATAATGGATCTTGCGGAAAATACAGCAATCACTTTTTTGACAAGGAAATACTTGTTACCAGCAGGAATTTTGTTCGGACAACAGAATATTCGAATAGTGGAAAAATAAGTAATATATATGTACATATGTATAGAACGTATAAAAGTTTAATAGATTTGCTGACAAACTATCTTATAATATGCAGCAATCACTTGAGTAATAACGAGATTATGATCAAGTACGTTATTAAAGGGCAGCAACGGAAATTTGTTATGAAAATTTGACAGCCAAAGTGCATACAGAATAATTTTCGACAGGATACAACAACCCACTGTATTGCAACGACTTCAAGCTGAAACTGAGTTACAAGTTGCGAAGCCACGAATTTGAAACGCTAATTCCTCTCTATGGTACGTAGCAATCCAAAATGCAAGTATTCCATTAGTTATTAATTCTAGATAATTCTGAGAAACTGCATTGTCTCGCAGAATATGAAACAATCGTGAAATATTAACCAATTTTTAACCTAAAATATACTGCAAAATCAACTGTAAAGTATAAACTACCAATATTTTTTAAGTTCTACGATTTCCATGCACGAATGTTAACGTGGTTTTGAGATACATTCGAAACAGAAATTTATATTGTGCAACAGCAATAATTATAAATATCAAAGATATATAATATGACGTTTCAAAACCGAGTATGCAACCGAGTTAATAAACCCAAACGAGTAGAAGAAAATAAATTAGAGAATATACATATTCGAGCCGAGTCTTCGTATATCTAATTCGTCCAACGATACGTTCAATCATATTTCATCCACTTATCTGCCTTGCAATGTTCAAATAAAAAGTCGATGAAAACATTCTCGAATCTGTTAAATACACAGAACAGATAAAAGAGACAAAATCAAACAACTCGCACCAAGTCTAAATAATTGAAATAACCGGACGCAGTTAGAAGTTGCGGAAAATTCAAGTCGGAGCAAAGCTCGTTTCCTCGAAAACTTTCGAGACTCGACGAAACTCAAAGATTTATCGCGTTCTTCGAGCGTTCAACGTACAGGACGATCAGAGGAAACTTCGAGGGAACGTTATTAAAAAGCGGCGGAAGAACTGGTTTGAAAAAGCGGCAAAAAAACAGCAAAAGGATTTTCGTCCACGAAATGCCTCGTTTATCTGCGATCACGCGGAACAACGTCGAAATCTCGCGGAGATGATAAAAATTCAGTAAAACCGCGCGATTTCACTGCTCGTTCGCTCTTGTCTGCCCTGAATTCGTCGACGACCTCGGTCAGATCGCCCCGCACTGATTAAACACAGCGTACCGAGGAACCAGCGAAAACAGCCAACGATGCAATATCCACGGTGTAATGCAACATCTGAAATCTGAATAATCGAGGCGGCGCGCCGTCAAGAGAAAACTTGTATATTCCTCGCGTGTCTTATGAGTCATGCAGGAAAGCACCCGTGAATTTATTCGCGATTAACTGTGCGAAAGAGCCTGAGCTGTACACCAAGCAACTGTATCGAGAGCACTTTGTAAAATTCCTTTCCGTAAAAATAACTGACGGCTACACGATATTCCACTTTCTAAATAATTTGCTTGATGGGATTTCAATACGACATAACTAGAAACGAAACATATGATAGAAATGTAAGTCTTGCTTTCCTGTAAAAAAATAGGTTTGATTTATTTCGTGCTTCTCTTCTAATCTTCAGAGTGACTGCCCCGAAGAATTGAAAGAACGTGATTTTGTTTCTAGCATCGTAATGAATTTTGTGGAGTGTGGAGCGTTGATTGGTTTTGTGGGATTGAATCTACTGATAAATATTTGAAAAATATTGCACATTTAGAAATTTTCAAAAATATACAAACGTATACCATTCCGCTATTTCTTGGATTTGCAATTCGAATAGGGTATCTCATTCCTGTTACGTATCTTTTTCCGAAAAAATTACTTTTGAACACGATGCATAAGGCTTCTGTGCAGTCTATTGGGTGAATAGAAAATTATGAATCTCAAAAGCTTTGAAGAAAAGTGCGGAACTTTATGAAGATAACATAAAATCAGAGATATGATAAAAAGAATGGCAGAAAGGTAAATGATATTTTGTTCGACTATGGAGAAAAGGAAAATTCGAATTCACGTATTTTGTTGCATTCAACGCAGAAAAAGTGGGTCCAGATCGTGTTACATTATCTACTTGGAAACCTCGTTCCATTTTACATTATTAACCTAAATATTACGCGACCCCGTTTTCTCTGAATTGAATAACTCAGTAACACATCAGCATAAAACACGTGTAGATACTTGGGAAAAGGAAAAAATTAAAACGAATAATTTCATAGCTAATGATTAAAACATAAATGATATCGTTGATCAACCAATGCTTTACACGTTTTTGTGATACAAAATAGCACTAATTTTCTTTATGCAATATGTATGATACAATCGATAATGTAAATTCAATTTTTAAATCAAGGTACTTTATAAATATTTACAAACCCGCGCTAGCGGTAAAAATACAGTTTCTCCCTTTTCCTCCTTTATTTTCTTTTTTTTTTTTTTTTTTTTTTTTTTTCGTATATGTATATACAATGCGACAAGTTTTTAAAGCCCCATTTCCTTTTTTATTTGTAGTAAAAATGTTTCGTTTTAACTATAACTTGGCACAGAGCATAACTATAACTTGGCAACAAAAATAAAAAGATATGAAAGGAAGATAAGAACAATTTAATGATATAAAATAGCACATAATACATTTACATTTCTGAAATATTCAGTAAATGTTATAAAAGTTTCGAACTTTATAACGTCGTTCAAAAGGTTTATCGCGTCATCTTACAAACGAGATATAAACTATATCTAGTTTTACACACTTGTTCGACGTAAATTGCTTTCAAGTTATAATTTCTATAATGAGAGCTATGAACTTTAAAGTTATAATAATGCAGTGAGATACCATCTTCGGCTAAAAACTATAATAATACCGTAATTAACGAACTCCCGAATACTACGTACAAAAAAAGAAAATCAATTGATTTTCCAAAACCAGTTGGTCAACTTCAGCTGGAAATTTTAATAAATCAATACACAATTAGTAAATAGTGAACTTTTTAATTGATTATATTCTTTCGTTATTTTAAATAATTACGAAATTAAATATTGAATAAACTTTTTCCTTCGAAGAGAAGATTTAATCGAATTAAGTTTAGCTAAATATAACTATAGCGAATATAGTTTTTACTTTCACTTTCTTTCTTCTTCGTTCTAACAATCTCATAGAATCGCAGTTTTGTTTCAACATTGCAACATTGTTTCAATGACAGCATCGAAATTTTCCATACAATTTTTAGAAACTAAACAAAGGAATGAAAAAAGACAATACATACTTTTGCTCCATGTAGCTCGTTTAACAAGTTTTTGGAAAAAGACTGAAACCGCTACGATAACTAACTCGACATTACAATTCAGATTTTTGCATATTTAATTTTATACTTTCTATCTATTATAAACTTTTAACAAGCATCAAACTAGAACAGAAATAATAACAATGAGTACATAAACTAAGGGGGAAAAAAAGATAAAAAACTAGACAATAGGCTTTTTGAAAATTACTTTCAACGCCCGCATGCCAACAAAGCTGTAATAAGTTTCGAACTATATTTGATCATAATGAAAAAAGCTTCTGAAGATTTCACGCTTTTTGATTTTCGTTTTTTTACAAATAAATTGAATTTCTTTAAAATAAATCTGCTTCTAAATTATTTGAAATAAATTATAGAATTAATTATAGAATACAAAACTTCATAAAAAGAGACAAATTTCGTAATTTTTTAGTACATTTTTACTTTTCGATGATGCTTTAAATCAAAATGAATGGCGTCTCCCGATATCGAGGTGATGAAATTGCGTTAAGTCAATTACGACGGCGCCCTTTGTGCGTCATCGTGCCATTTACGAACGATTCAGTATGGCGAAATGGAGCGCGAAAGGTTTCTTTGAAAAAAAAAAAAAAAAAAAAAAAAAAAAAATGAGAATTTCACGATTTCAACTCCGATGGCACGAAGTTTAGTTTTACAAAACGGCTTGATCGAGCGAGGTGATCGAACACGCAATGATTTTTGATGATTAAACGCGTCCGTAACACTCTTTGAAACTCGAACACTTGAACGTTCCTTGGCTATGTATAAAGATCGCTTTGACATGCTTGTTAAAAGCAATCCTTTTTCTCTCTCTCCATCCATCGAGAATAACGAGACGAACTCTTTTAACTTTGCTTCGACAACCAGACTTCCTATGTTCGATACAAAAAAAAAAAAAAAAAAAAAAAAAAAGAAGAGAAAAAAGAGGAAGAGAAGAAAAAATAAAAATCAACTAAGAGCTCGTTGAAAATCGTATCATGACTCCGAAGTCTCTTTCTTTTTCTCTCTCACTCGTCAAACACTTTTCCCAAATAAATTCAGTTAAAACAGCTTCAGGATTTTCTATAAGCGGGTTTATGGGGTAGAAAACGTTACACGTATGTACATATATAGAAACGTTCAGCAGACCAATTTGTCCTGTTCCAACCAAATCGATATTATACCATCGTAACAAAGATATTTATTACAAATGCTTGTCGTATCCGCTTTTGATGATCGGTAGCTTGCTGCATCGCAAATATACAAATGAATTTTACTCATGCTTAAATCATGATGCAACACACTTCTAACATATGAGTTTCGCTAAAAGTATTTAATCCTGTTGACAAGTGTTTTTATCATACTGTTCGACTGCTTTCTCGTTCTTTCTCTCTCTCTTTTTTTTTTTTTTTTTTTTAATTGAACGTGAGAACATAGCACAATATATTATTAAAAATATAATCGAAATCCGGACTACGAATATGTCATACAATCATCGTGAAAGTTTGAAATTTAAAATAAAATCGTTGTACGCAGAAGTACGATGATTTGTTACGTTTTAAGATACAGAATGCAATGCAACCTCCTCTTCCAGCGGCAAATAGAATTTAATTTCCATACGAAGCGAACTTAAATAAAGCGCAACAAAATGAAGCTACGTATCAATGTACAGTCTGTCACACAAGAGCGTGTCTGCGATATCTGCGAAACCTGACACCTAATCAGAATGAGATAAAAAGAATGTAAACAAACGAAAACTTCTCTAATACGCGTTGCTGAATACCTTTCAGTTTCATTTGAAACAGTGAAAGGAACAGAGCTTTTTAATATGAGTGCCGCGTACGCGAAACGTCGAAAATCGTCTGGCATGGGCGAATGAAAACAGAGATCGTGATTGGAGTAATATAATATTCACTGATGAATCTTCGTTTTGGGCATGGTGTCCTATTAGGCGTGCTTGGACTATCCATGGAAGAAGGATGATTCAAAGAAGTGTAAAACACCCTATAAAAGTGCATGTTTGGGGTTGCTTTAACGCACGCGGTTTTGGGACTTTGTGCGTCTTTACAGACAATCTGAATGCACAAAAGATGGTGAAATTGTACCAAAGGGGACTTCTCACATCCATGAAACGTTGGTTCAACCAAACCGAGGACCAATGGATATTGCAAGAAGACAACGACCCTAAACATCGAAGTCGCATCTGCACCCAATGGAAAGCGAAAAACGCCATCACAGTACTTCCTTGGCCATCGCAGTCCCCTGATGCAAACCCTATCGAAAATGTGTGGTCCCTAATGAAATGCAAGCTGAGAGGAAGACGTATCACAAAAATAAGAACACTTGTACATCACATTCGAAAGATATGGAGGTCGTTACCAGAATCCTACGCTCAAAAATTAGTCGAGAGTATGCCGAAACGATGTCAAGCTATAATCGCTAATGGAGGAGATTGGACACCCTACTAAGTAATAGCGTATTAGTGTTTTAGATGTAGATTCAATTCATATAAATTTTTTTACAAATATATAAATATTTACAGAAATATCGCAGACACGCTCTTGTGTGACAGACTGTACATGCTTATTTCTCCGAACAAACATAGACTAAACTTAAGGGTATAAACCCACTTCGAAAATATCATGACTACAAGGAATGGCTACGTGCCAATTGGACGTTTATTTGATAGCCGCATCTGTTCGATGTTCGAGTTGATATCAAGGGAATCCGGAACATCGTCGAAACCGTTACTCTTCCATGCTCGGGAAAACGCTTTCAGACAACCTGTTCCAGAAATTACGAGGACAATTCCTCCGTTAACGAAGTCATTGCGGAAATTTACTCTTTCCAAAGAGTAATCTATCACCGGATTTTATCTCGTAACAAGACTGGTCGTCCAACACTAGTGAACTATTCTCGACAAGATTCTGTATCGAATTTGCTTTCTAGTTATTATACGTTGCATTTGATCGTGATGTATATATATATATATATATATATATATATATATATATATATATATATGTGATACGTTCCTTTCTTTTTTTTTCTTTTATCACTTTTGCTTTTCATCTTTACCAATACACGTATTACTTTTGCCCTGATGAAACCATTTGTTGCAAACCTAAATGCTGCTTAGATTTCTTTTCCATATAATTTTTATTTCGTAAGATTTTTTAGAGAAAAGAAACGTTTTAATACATCGAAGTCACTACTGTTGTTAGCCCTGTAACAATTAAAGTTCTTCCACGCGAAACATACTCCAAGTACCAAAACCGAAAGACACAGTTCCGATAATATTTCACAGACGTTGTTCTACTTTCTTCGCGACGTTCGAACATACGTAGCTTGTCAGCTTAGCTAGCAGTGAAAAATAGCGCAGTACTAAATAAAACCGACGTTACACCTACTGCCTTCATAAATCACGTAGCCTGTACAATGTAACAAAAAAAACTGGTCAAACGAAATACAAATCAAGCCTTTCGTATTCATTTGCAAACGCTTGAGCGAGAAACACGCCTGCTGCAATATATTTGGACACATATACGTAAACGATAACACTAGTATCAAATGAAATTATATCGAACAGAGTCATCCTATTTGCCTCTGAAGCGTCGATTTCTTCACGCATCAAGAACTACGAAGTGGCAGATCGTGATGCGTCTAATTCGACGAACAATTGCAGTTTGGGAAAGCGAAACGAGCTCGTTATTCCGCGAGAACAGAAAGATAAACAAAGACAGAGTGAAATAAATTATTGGTATCGAAAGAAACATCGTGAATCTGTCACTGGCTATTGTAATTCCAGTAATTAAGAGAAAATTAAAGACTGTTAAGGCGCAGAGCTGCAATAAGACGCGGAGAATGAGAAACGAATCGACAGACACAGTGCACCGAGAGAACGAGCAAAACGTCGCATCGGAGCGAAAATGAAGTGAGATGAAACGAAGTAATTAAGATAAAATCGGTCAGGCGAGTCGGATACGTGCACCAAGGATAGGACGCGAGTATAATAAAGGTACGCTGGGTACGTGACAGTAAATACGAATTAACCCTGCGTCTCCTTCCTTCTCCTGCATGGTTTCCAGAGTTAGAAACGAAAAACGGCGCGAACAAGTATTTCAGCAGAATGCAAACGATGATTAACAACTGCGAGAGCCACCAACGCTTCAGGAATCTTTAAAATGTTCCACAAGCTGAATTTTTTACATAAATTACTGCTATTACTGAATTATTCATCACGTTTATTATTACAATCAACTATTACTTAATACGTTCAAATAAATGAAATTCCACGGAATTTGAAATGTTAATCATTAATTATATCAATCAAACAGTTCGTATGTAATTGATGGACAAAGTAGTTGAATAAATAAAGTAAACAGAGCGTAATTTATAGTTGACAATTGTAGAATATTACAGTAATATCGAGCGTACATCGCATGCTTTATTACACATAAATGGAATGAAAGGTAGCTTAATTACAATTGCAGCGAAATGTTTGAAATTCTTAAGTACTTTAAATTTAAACGACTGGAATTTGATATTTAACTGCATGAAATTTTAATAAACCAAACGATCAAAACGATTTATATGCTGATAATCGTAATTACGAAATATTAATAAAGTTTCCTAAATATCTTGTATCTAATCGATGATTTAATTTCGACAAACTCATCACCGACGTTCGCGCAAAAATATAAAATATCTCGATCGACTAAAATATTTCAAACGTATAATATGTTCGATATAAATATTCTGAACAACAACGAAAGTTTTGTGAAAGAATAGAAATATGATATGACATTGTACGATAATTCTATAACAAGAAGAAAAAGCTAGCAAGGACTAAACGCAATTAAAAACATCTTCATCTACATTTATCGTAAATAATTAATAATACAAATTTTCTATTATCATTTTCTTTTGCCAAACATATGTACAATGTTCTTTTAACTTCCTCATTCAGAGAAGAATGGTAGTCAAAATCGGGTCATTATTCTATCTTCTTTACCATACAAACACTCGTCACAGAAGGACCATATGTTTTCAATTCTTTCCGCATGTAGCTATTCTTAACGCATTTTTGTTAATGCAAAAAGCCGACAACTTGCCGCAAAGTGGTGGTTAAATTCAAGGACGAGAAAATAACGATAAAGATAATGATATTTGCTCAGCTGTTGCCAACGGCGAGGCACGAAAAAGCGGTTTACCGGAAAGTCCACATTCTGCACATTTTCTTTCGCGGAAATTGCGAATTCACAACGTGCTTCTCAACGAGGAACGATTACTATCGTGTACATTGACGAAATTAACACGGCGGTATTTTAAGTGCGTGTAATCGCCAAGAAAATATATAGAAACGCGCGAAAAATATTAAAATCGTTGCTTTATGCTTGTTTAAAAATCGTACACTCGTGTACCATCAGTATCTAGAGATAAGATGCATACTAAATAATTGTACAAATAGGTGCTAAGTAAAAGCTGGCACGTAGCTAGTGAATTGATCGTCCTCTTTCGAGCATCATTCATTGTATTCTTAATTACCGGTTACCATAAACTGCGACCTTCAATGTCTAGTCATCATCGTAAATGAATCAGTTACCATAAATGTTTTCTCGTTTGTCGGTAGTTTTGTTAGCAAAAAAAGAAGAAAAGAAATCAAATAGCATCACGAAGAAGGAATTTTGTGGGCATGTATTAAAAATACGGGATTGGCAGACCTGTAAATTTAAGAGGATTAAAGTCTGTAGAATTGTGGAATTCAGTCGAAGCTTAATTCACGTTAAACTGTTCCTTTTGTAATCTTTCTTAAAGATAGATTAAAATTACGAACTTGCTCAAACATTTTGCAAACGCGATTTTTCTCGCTGCTGTTGCACAGATGAAACGGAAGGTAAAGAGCAAAATGAATAACGAGTGGTCGTGAAGACAGGAGTTAAGCGAGTCATGATTTACATCATTTTATATTTGTCTAGTGTAATCGTTTCCTTTAAACAGCTAATTAAAAACACGCGCTTCTCGTGACAACGGTTTCCATTCTTACTTATTCCTCCTATTTCATTCATTCTTTCTGATACCAATCTCAATATTGGTACTAAAAATATTTTACATCACTCTAAATAAATTCAGTAATTAAGATAATACTTCTTCCACGTGTTTCAGAATATTTTTCACGGTATTTATCGTAGCAAATTTTATTCGTTTATCTCATCAGCGTCAGGACCGCATTGCGTTTATTTAAAAAAAAAAAAAAACAGTGAAAATAAATAGTTACCGCACAAAACGCGAACAAAGTTTACACTTCCTTCATTTATTTTCCACGTTCGCTGACGTACACTCGCAAAAATAAACACCGCCTTTATTTTCAACAGAACAACGATCAGTTAAAACCCTACCTTATTTTGCAATTCAGAAGATCAATAGCCGCCCCGTATTCAGAACTTAAACACGTATTCCAATTTCCTGGAAGCTAGTCTTCTCTTATTCCAACCTACGTAACAACCACTTTCGTAAAACTGATTAAACTCGCAAGTTTCTCGTGATACCGAGCTACTGGTCCCGTAGCCCTTATTCCCTTACTCATTTTATACTACCTTCATCCTCTGCCCCGATATTTTCGGATTCGGAAAGATCTTCGGACTTCGAGGAATCGTAAAATGTAAACGTTTCCAGGAAGATGCTTAGCCCTTTAATCACCAACGTTGCGTTAAGATAATAACTCGGTTGCAATATTTTTCAGTCAATTCATCGAATTTCGTTTCTGTGACTACGATAGAAAATCTCAAAGGATTCGTTTCATATCTTTTTCTGTCGTCGAGCATTAGGTTTCGTAGAAAATATTTGGTTTATTATAAACGAGGAATAAATTTCGAGAATGATGGTGTTCGAAAAATATGAAAGCTGCTGTTTCATTCAGCCGAAAAGTTGGTTGAAAGCATGCCAAGAAGTTAGCAAACTACCGCTAATGGAGAAGAGATTGAACCTACTATGAAAATGATATTAGCTTTTTTTATACGTATATACTTCAGATCTACATATTTTACAAGATGAATTAATTTTCGTAGAAAGATATTACATCAGCGATCTTATAAATACAATTAACTTGCATAGTAGACTGAAATTGATTTACTATTTACTCTTTAAATTGATTACTGTCAGGCTTAATTCCGTTGGTATTTTATCTTATTTGGACGTTTTCGGTGACTAATCTCGCTACCATTTGATATTTCACTCGTTCTAATTTCTATCGATATAACAGAGATAATTACATAGTAAATTAAATACATTTTCCAATTCTGAAAAAATTTGATTAATACAAATATTTCAGTAAGCTTGCAGTTTTATAAATAACTGGCATACTTTAAACAGACAAATATTGGAAGATATTTGTAACGTATTATCTCTGCTCTATTTTTCAATTTATAGAATTTTCGAATGTGACTTCCAAACTACTCGTATATTAAATTGCATTACTATCGAATAAATTTAAATGAAAGTATAAAATTCAAGCAAATCCAATCGGCTCATAAACTCTTAATAACTAAAGAGAGCCAGAGAGAATTGTAGAGAAAAATGTTCAATATTTCGGTTATGAAATGAAATTGCCAAAGGAAATGATTATTTGAATGCATTGTAATTTAAGCACGAAACAAACTTTTGTTAGCTGGGATATAAGTATGTCACGTTTCAAATTGTATTCGCGAAGAGTCCTCGAATTTTTCACACACTGCAGCATAAAAAAAGAAGAGAAAGGCAGGAACCACGCCTTTCAGACTCGCAGTAGAAATGATCGGAACTCGTTCCCTCATTTTTCAGACGGAACAATACGCTAATTATAGATATGAATCTTCAAAGAAAAGCAACGTCTGTTCGACAGAAAACGTGTGACAAATTTCCGATGATACGTTTTAGCGGCGAGGTCTACGAGAGCTCGAAAGAAACTGTTCTTCATCCCAATTAGAGGAGAAGGGTTCAGAAACATGGATACTTTGTCGGCTGTTACCGTTCAGTTCGTTTACTCCATGAGAATATTGATGACTCGACGATGGTATTCATACATGCACGATACGTGACGTAATTTCTCTTTCGTATATATTTTCGTAATCCGGTAAATAACTCGATAAATAAATGCAATCAATACGTCGATAGTAACAAATATATTAATGGGTTAAAAACAGATTTTTATATATTTCGATTAAATTCATCCTTCCTAGTAGCAGAATATTTCTTCTTTCCGGATTTTATCACACGAGCTCTGAATCAGCGTGGGTTCGAGTCGTCGAACCGAAACTCATAGCTGAAAAATCGCCAGAAACGACGACGCGTTGGAATGCCCCTGTCCAGTGTAGATCGATCTCTTTTTAACCACGTCGCGCGTCGCTTCGAAAAAGGCACTGCATCCCTTGACGAGTTCATTTGCATAAAAAAAATAAGCACAACCATGATGTATCGTTTTGTTTTTCTGTTATTCCTTGTATGGTATATCGTATTATTAATTTAATTTTATATAACGGTAGAATTGACAATATATTGCAGTGTTTGCGATTACTTACTGATAAAGAGAAATTTGAAGAATAACTTTTTAAAAGATCATCACTTTTTAGCAGTCTGATAAAGAAATCGGCTAAGATAGAAATGTTAGATCACAACGCTTGTTAGTGATATTTTCATGAAAATATTACAAGTATGCAGCTCTATTTAAAAGTTAAGAAGAATAATTAACTTTATCGATGTACAATTTAAATAGTTAATTTAAATAGTAATTTTTCAAGAATTGTTTCTAGAAAGTTTTTCAGGAAACTACGGATTAGATATAACAATTAAATTATAATTCAATTACATAAATTCAATTACCTATAATATTATAATGTAATTGTCTGATTATATACACACAATACAAATAAATCGTCGTGCATACTGATGACTTTATTATAAAAAAAGGAGAAAGATTAAAAACAAAATATTCTGATGGAAGTAATTTTTCTTCCTCGCTTAAATCTTTTTACACGATCAGGAAAATGTCTAACAAAGTCATAAATAATTCCCGATTTCTCGTATTCGTTTCTTTTCGACTGAAACTTTAAAGCACGATTCATTACACGTATTCCCGAATGCGTTTACGTATTAAATTTATTACAAGGAACCAACATTCAAATTTTCTAATCCTTCAAATCCCAATTTATCGCCCAGAAAACACCGAAACATATTTACTTTATGAGGGGGAAAGTACTTGGAAAAATTACGATAGCAACAGTTATATATATTTATTTATTAATATATATATATATTAAGTATTATATTGAAGTATTATATTTATAGATCTGTAGATTTATGATTTTAAGGGCAGTTTACTTAAAAAGATAGGCGGCACTGCTTTAACTAAACCATTGAATAGAAATAGACCAAAGAACCGAGATACTTATGAACGTTGCTGTAACTAGACCAAAATATCACACTCGCATTCAAGCCACAGATCTCATTCCCAAATCGTTCGAGGATAGATAAATCTCAATGGAATGGCAAAGGGATAGAGGAGCGCGTGGTTCGATTTTTAAAGAGTCGAATACAGGAGAAATTCCTTAGGTGTCGAATATCATTGGGAATAGAGGATCCGATGCGTTTGACGAACGAAACGAAACGAACGTACAACTAGTCAGGAGAGAAGCCTGAAAAATGCCAAGAGATCGAGAAAGTATGCGGCACACGGGGGAAGAGCGAGTTCGTATCGAAAGCTCGCCTCGTACCTTGACGTCGAGCGGAATGGAAGCGGCGGCTTCAGTCGCTCGCGAACTTCCACCGTGAAAGCTTCTCCCCGTGTGTTCGTCCGCTTCTGATCAGTGTCTCAGACATAGAGAAATCGAGAACGCGCCAACACAAAAAAAAAAAAAAATTAAAATTATCGTAATCGAGAATCGTTTAGGTCGTGAATTTTTATGAAAATTTCGTTCGAATTGACAAAGACATCAAGTGGATCTTGATGAGTGAATCAATGTGTAACTTGTGAACGAGGATGAGGACGATTCTGTTTGCACCGTTTTGCTTGTTCATCGACGAATTCGGCGAATAAATCAACGACTGAGCAGGTGGAAACCATGCGGAGGTGTTTGCTTCTGGTTCTTTGTGCCGCAGGTAATGAGTTTCTCCAATGAATCGACCGATTTTAATTCAACGCCTGTGATTTACGCGAGAAATATCAAGTGAAAGGAGACTAAATGGATAAAAAAATTGACGAGGGAACGAATACATTTTTTCCACGTTCGGTTTAATTTCAATTGTATTTCTTTTCGGTAGAAATGTCTATCTCAACGTTGCTTATGAGTGAAAAGCGTGAACTTTTATCAAAAAACTTAGGCACACGCGCGGGCTTTTCTCTTAGAAATAAATGTACGAAGTGCGTTTACGAGTTGTCGTCGTGAAAGCTTTCTGGGACTGAATCCTTTGAGGAAAGCTTTAGAGAACAAACCATGAGAGGAAGAGAGTTAATTATCAAATTGCAAGGTAAAGCGAAATACCAAAGAAAAGTTCCTCTGTGTTTATAGAGCTAGTATAAACATAAAAGAGATGACTGGATAAAACGAACATGATATATGTCGATACTCGTTTAAGATACCTATCGAAAAAATTCCATTAAAACGGCACATTCACCTTTAGCATTGAAATAAATAAAACAAAATAAAACTTTGTTTAATGGAATAAGAATAAAAAATGAAGCAATAAAAACATATAACTCTCAAATACCACTATAAATTAAATTAAAAATTCATATAGGACCGATATATTGAATCGAGAAAGAGAAAAGAAGCGCATCTTGAGAAAGATATCGAAAATAGAGAATAACGAAAACATTGTAAATAACTCCATTCACTATTGTAGAAGCTGGCCATTTATTTATAACTTAGATCATTCACCTCAAGAATTTTGTTGACACGTACGAATAGAAACAACTCCGCTACACGGTGAGAAACGAGTGCCGGTTCGGTTCATCCTATTTTTCTTTCACCACGGAAGATTAAAAATTTATAACACGGGACGTTCCCTTACAGTACATTTCCTTCTTTTCTATTTTCTACTATTTTCTCCCTAGAACTCGTATAAAGAAAGGAGGGGAAAAAATCTGTAGAAACGTTGCCAACGTCGTATATTGATACGAGCATAATGAAACGTTATAATAAAACGATTTACGGGCTTCAACTGATGCAATATGCAAGTCATTAAATGCAAAAGGATGTATCTACCAAATGCAAATATCGATTGGTTACGCACTTGCGAGTACGAAAAAATTCATTACTAATGACGCCTTTAAGCGAAACTAGGCGACTCGATAACGCTACTCGAGATTTCTATCTTTCTTACCTACTATTACCCGAAGAACTCGAAATAATAAAGAAGAGGCGATGATACAATCAATATCACGATGCACCATGTAATACCAGAGGGTAGACAATTATGCACGTTCGTGATCAGATTTTTTCTCGCTTTAAACTACATAATAATAATAATTAATAATTAACTTGTACGTATAAAATTAAGAAAATTAAATTTTAATTAAATATCTTTTCAAAACAAAATCTTTAACTTTTCTAAATGATACAGTATCGAAATATTATATTGATAAATATTAAAAATAAGTTTCAATATGCAATCTATATTTATCTTCTAAATCTTTAATGAAAATAGTAATATTCATATTTAAGATGTAAGGTAAATAATAAGGTGAATAGTTGAAGCTAAAATATTAAGTCCTTTATCGTTATGTAATGTAATGCAGGGCTAATAAAAATAAGGCCACATATACTATTGAATACCTAGATGCCAGAAGTGAATAGATCGGCCATCTATTTTTGTTAGAGAGTACGCGAATCTTTAGTCAGAAGACCACACACAACGGTATTAAATCACACCGCAAATGTGTCGCAAAACTAGAATAACCATAAGAAAGCGTTCACTGCCAAAACTGCAGAATAATGGATTACGTAAGTATCGGTTTTTCATCACCTTTTATTCGATCTAGTTACCTTGGATCAAATTAACTTTGAACGGATTAAATTCACGAACGCGGTTATTATAGGAGATATCTATGCGAGATTAATGAATTAATACCAGTGATAAAATAAGTATAAATTTTATCGTTAATAACATCAATATTCACTATGACCTTCCAACAGCATGTAACAAAACCATTTTTATTTTTGTGCCTAATGGAAAATACCTAATGCAAAACAAATACTTACATAAGTGAGTTATATGCAGTGTTAGCAAGTTACAATGATTATACGTTTCATCTACTAGTAATGACTTTAAACATGACGAATACAATCCCCAGTTATGTTTCATAAAAATAGTCTTTTTACTAAAGTATGTCACGAAAGAAAGATTATATATATGGTTGATACTAAATTATTAAATTATAATTACACCAGTTAATCTAAACGTTTGTTATTTTGAAGACTCGCCAAAGAGATACATACATGAGACACTTGTTGATCGGCCGTAGTGAAACAAATCGACCGCTGTAGCTAAAATATACAGGCAATATGAAACAATTACGCAGAGCACATGTAAAGTTAGCCTTGTGCTAGATGTAACTCGTGAATGAAAGTAAAAATTCTAGACACACGTGTTATCCATGAGTACAACGTACGCATCGCTGAACATGATTCTTAGGTAGATAAAGGTACAGCTTATAGACGCGCTGATTTAAAAGTTCAGACGCAATTACGGCTGAATAACAGTTATAAGACGATCGTATTAATTATCAACGTTCATGACATATCACGATGATATCAAAGTCCGGCGTATAGTATTTAATTACACCTTGTCAAATGGCGAATTTCTAGAAACATAGTCCAATACCTATCGATCGTTTAAGTACAAGCACATTTTCAAAGTCAGTCACCGATTTGGGTTAAAGCAAGTTTGCATCGCATGGCTCCGCTGATATGCGAATATTGACAATAGATAAAACAGCTGACATATATACGTGCTATGTGGTTGTATAATTTCGATAATACTCGTTTAAGATAATATTAGCCTAGTAAATTTTTCGAGTCATGTATAAGGACCAAGTATAACCATCTTTTCGTTTTCCTCGCGTTTTGATTTTAATTTTCGTCACGTTTTGCAACGACCAAGTATGTAATTGAAGTTAAATTTGATTTTCCAATTAACAGAGAATTGTTTTTATCGTATGTATGATTTCTCTCAAGGATTTAGAGATTAAATATGAACAATTAGTCGAATAATTTACTCTCTATTCGAACTAATCAGATGATCTCATCCTTGAATAATTAATCAGATACAAGAAACGAAAATATTAGAAACCTTAACAAAAGGAGCCACTTTTATAGTCCGTTACGTCATCACATACCTCGACAAGATTATGAACCTTGGTAGCTGTTCCTCTCAAATATTTGTAATCGTTACATTAGAAATGTCGAATTATCAAGGATTTTACACGTGAAAGATTCATTCACGTCCATAAAACTTCCAAATTTCAATGAAGTTCCATTCAGGCTGCTTTGACATCGCTTGAATTAAATCCTAAACAAATCTCTTTCTTCTTCAACATTTAAGTATAAAAATGAAAGATATCTAACTGGTAGAAGAATGGAATCTTAAAAACTCGAAATTTGCTATCAATCAGAAACATATGACTAAGAAGATGCAAACGTTCGTTTCGATTACATCGACCATTAATTTGTCATAATACAACTCGGGCAAAATGAAAAGTTGTTCGCAATATCTGCTGAAAGGCGGATTTACATTCAATGCATGTCCTGGGTATACAGAAATATCGGTGAAGCTACATCCGACGCAATTGCGAATGAATACGTGAAAAGATAAAGCTCCAACATTACCGCGGCTGTTTGTCGTTTATGGTTTCCAGCCGGAGAAACAAGCAAACAAAATGTGCTCAACAAACCAAACGTGTTCAGCGGATGGAAAGTTTTCCCCGTATAATTCGTGTTCCTACAAACGTTTCCCAAAGTGATAATTTATAGTTGAATATGTTATTCCTACAGAATTAGAAGTTATAGAAATTGCGATATATTATCGAAGGTGATTGCAAATATGATACGCGTAAGGGTAATATTAGCTATTATTTGGAAAATAAATAACGTGACGTTGCAACCTCAAAAAAATTCTAAACGGTTGGTAGATCGCAAACTTTTATGCAAATTAGTATCATTATAGGTACTCACGGAAACGAAACATCTATAAAATGCTACGTTACGGTCAGACGTGAAAGGAATAAGTCTCAAAAAAGAATAAAACTGTCCATTGAACAATTTTTTCAATGGCCGTAAACCGCGGAAGAATTCTACGAGACTAACAGAGAACAAGCTGGTGCATGATTTAATTAGAGTGCTGCAGTTTGAATCCATGAAAACAACTCGATCAACCAGTAACCTATTTCGTCGTGTTAACGTACTCCCGCAGTTCTTCCATGATAATAAACCAAAGAGGAAGATGTACAGTGTAATTGGCACTTCGCATTTCTACCCTAATAATTCCCATGTATGGACGTAATAGCAATGCATCGCATAATTTTCTCGGATGATATCATTCACACTTCGCAGGCCGGACAACATCAAACGCATCCAACTAGCTTAGGAATACTTAGCAGTACACGGAAGTTTAACTCATGTTTGATACTTGAGCACGGACGGCGTAAGAACCTTTAGAAGAAAACTTTCAAACTTGCATCTTTAAAGTACATATAATGGCTATTTCCTTCTATAAAATCGTTATAAACATCTTTAACGTAAAATGAATCTTTAACCAAAAATTGAAATGAAAAATTACGCATATAAGTAACAGGTATTTTTTATTTTCCTTAAATTCGAGAAATTTTCTAATGATTGGAAAATACGATTCGGTGGAAAATGTTACAACGAAAGCAGTGAGATTAACACATTCCCTGCGAAATTCGGTCGTAATCGACTTACGTCTATCATCGGTGTAAATTACAGTGTCATATATATATATCTTAAGATAGATTGTCATACAGCTATTAATAAATACCAAAGACTATTAACCTTTTTAGCTGTAGCAGTCGTTATGGCACATGTATTCAATTTCACACGGTAATTAGCTATATCTAAACCACCGACAAATAAGCTTCTCCGCGTTTTTGCTATCAAACAGCAATACAAATAGTCTTTTGCAATTATCGTACCATACGTAAATCGACATCCTTCGACATGCTTCGTCTTATAATTGAAAGAAAGAACAGAGACTTAAAAACAAGCTTAAAATTAAGATTGGTAAAATGAATTTTTAAAACAATTTCCTAATCGGTATCTGTATAAACGAGGACATTATTATACAGCAATCATTATCACCTTCTTCGTGTAACAAATCTCAATTTTATGACCGGCCATGTCCTTTTAGATTATTTTCGCTAAATTATTTTCATCTATGTAATGTATAGAACTCCATCTGTATATTTGTATCTATTCATCCGTAAACCAAGTACAGTTTACATAATCGTTAAATTACGCTCAAGGACAAGAGATATGTATTAAGGATCCGCGACTAAACTGTGTCTGACGTTTTATTCGATTTTCTGTGATTGTTTCCATAAAAGGACAGAGCCACGAGAGACGAAAGAAATTATTGCACGGGGAAGAGAACGACCGTAACACTGAACTACTTAGTCCAGCTGCATATTACAGCATGCAATCGTATGACGTAATGAATTTGCTATCGCACATTTCTACCTACATTAAAACCATGGATATCAATTTTTACCGACGGATAAAACGTACATAAATGTAAGGCATTCGTTTAATATTCGTCACATGCGAAGAAGATGCACCGGGAGAGAAATTTATGTGAACAGTGTGTAGGCGAAACTGTTAAACTGTTGTGTCGTACCCAAGGATTTCCTTGAACGAGAAATATTCTCGAGATAGAATATACCATTGCGATTCTACGGAATATGCGAAATTCTCAGCTACAGATGATACGAGAAAAGATAAAATTACGAGAATATTATTCAAATGTTTGAAAATGATTTGTTTTTTCTTCCGTGTTAAAGAGAATGTGCTAAATGAGATAAGATAATGCAGGCTAGCTAATTATTCTTTACGACTTCATTGTTTTACAGGCATATCAGCAGTAGTGGCACAGCCGTACAATAACAGTATCAATCCAGCAGCCACGAACAGGCTCAGAGTCGGTCGACAAAATGAAATCATAAGGCGGTACATGTGCCCTATAGGATTCTTCCGATTGAAAAGATATTGCTATTATTTAAGCGGAGGTACTGCACCTTGGAGAGAGGCCTATTTTCACTGCAAAGATAGAAACGCTACTCTAGCGATTCTCGATAGAAATGGTAAAGATCGAATGCTAAGGAAATACTTGTCGAGCGATCAATTTAGTAAGTAAAACTCGTCTTACAATACAATATTTAATAATAAAAATAGAAAAGACGTATTACCTAATAAATACTTTTCAAACCACTCTTATTATACAATCTTATACTTTCAATCATAAAAAAAATACAAAATATATAATCTTTAATTTTGATGAAATTGGTTAAAATTTCGAAATATCTAAACTGGTTGAAATATTATGTCCCAGCGAAATTAGAGAGATGGATCGGTGGAATATACAATTGGCAGCAAATGGCTTGGGAATGGGGAGTGACCGGGGAGAAAGTGGTGTTCCAAAATTTTGGTTTACCTCAATCTAACCACTCTAAACAACAATATGCATGGCACTGCATCACGATCGATCCCACGTTAAGGTATAAATGGAGCCCACGAAGTTGCGTCGAACGAAAACACTACGTGTGCGAAGTACCAGCTGGACGTATAGGTAACGCTCGTTTCTAGCTCAAATACTACTTAAAGCATCATTCTATCTATATATAACGATAAACATCTTTATTAAAATTAAAAGATGTAAAAGGATCATTGAACAATATTCGCAATGAACATTCGTCTCAAGACTAACAAAATTTATACATACAAGAATCATACGATTGTTGAACCTTTTAGTGATTAAATAGATATATATAATTAGATACTTTGTTTAAATTATAGTTAGAAGACGTAAAAAAACGATAGATCCCTACGCACCGCAAAACCAAAGATTGAAACCTCGAAAGAAGAGTAAGAAGTACTCGAAGGAACAGAAGAAATCAAACAGGCAGAACAAAAAACGAAGTGGATGGAGAAAGAAGCACGCGGAACAATATTCAGATTGGGTACATGGTGTGAATGTAGGTTCAAGGCCACCTAGGTAAGTTGTTTTGCCTATAAAGTAATAGTAAGTTGTGAAATATACTGTTTGCCAATAGTATACTATTTTGTACATAGAAGACATGTGGTTTCTCTTAAGGATCGCTACGTTGTCCGGAAAATACGAAAAATATGTTAACGCTATGTATTTTCATAGAATTAACATTTTATTAAATATATATATACCGGTATTTTTATGCATATATCAAACCTTTTGGTATTTAATATCTGCTCCCATACAAGTCCACATTTGAAAATCTTATCTTCTTTCGCGATAAATTCTTTTAAGTTCAAAATTAAAGATTTCTAAATAAGACATTAATGTATCATAACTATATTGTAGCATAATAGTACATTCTTAATTTTGAACTAAAATTCTAATTGCAGCGTTAAAGGATTGTACCCGAGAACAAGAATGCGACATCACTCGAACAGGACTCAACTGAATTATCCACAAGTGGCACAGATCTTGCCTCAAGGACGAGAATACAGTGCATTCGCACCTGATACGCCCAGTAACGGTCCACAAAGTCTAACAGCCATAAACAACATTTTGCCACAAATCCCTAGCAAAATGAACAACCTAGCGAGCGAAGAAGTTATTTTAAAGCCATAAACACAACGCTATTTATTTTAACTCTTTATTTGGTTGCTTTAATCATCGATCATTATTCTTCTAAAAGATCATTTTGTATCTATGTTTCACACTTTCTTCCATCCTACAGTTTGCTAGAAATTTAATTAATCGAGGCTTTCATTCGGCCAAATAAAGAGTTATAATTTTCGTTTCATTTCATTTCGAATTTGTGGATGATGAAGTTATTTAGGCGCTACTAAAGTCGAGCATAGACTGAGATATAATTTATTCGGCTCAAAACAGTCTCTTCTTATGTTCCTCTCTTTCTAAATAGGCGTTAGATTCTTGAAGATGTACTTGTCTAGTTAATAACGTTACCTCGAATCGGTAGAGTAATAACTTCAATGTTCGTGTATCGCGTACTATGTGTGTTTAGATTTCATTTTGTATTTTTTTATTTAATTAATCTGCATGAAACGCGGATCGTCTATTAGCGAACTATATTTGCAATGTTAGTTTTTGCTTGTCGCTAAGTATTACGACATTCGAAGGCATTTATACGAAGAAACAAATTATAAAATGCAAAACTACAATGAAATATAAAATAGAATTATCTAATTGCAAATGTACTTTTTAAAAATTTGTTTTAATTAAAATAATAGCTCGTTGTAGAAAAATTAATTATTCACTTTTTTTTAATTTATTTTTCATTATTAAAAAATGATTCTTAAAGAAACAAGTTGTAAAATATTTCTTGGATGAATGCCTTCGGTTTATTGTAGCGCAAAAAAGCACTTTCCAACTATGGATTTATTTTTCGCATTAACTAAATGTTTAAAACCATAGTGCAATCATAGCAGCAGATAATATATCGCAAATAGTCAAACTGCTTAAATATCGATAATTGTATGTTGACTATACCTAAATTTTCAAACATACGTATATCACTACCAATGGATAATGCACTGATTGCATATAAATGTTACTCAAAAAAATATCAGAAAAAAATATATATGCATATAATATTTGATGTTTATCTAGAACGCATTATTTAGTATATGATATCAGTATATATCGATATAAATTTCCCAAGACTTTTATTTTTTATGCTTTAATTTAATGATATTGTATATACATATAAGTACGATAGAATAAAACCTTTTTACGGCCGGAACGTTTCAGAATTTATAAGTTGATAAAAAAGATTATACGTTTAATTATAAGCTAAGTGATTCGAGAAATATTGTGTGATGTACTTAAACATTTATATTTACGTACATTACATTCTTATTTACATATTAATCTGCATTCGTACAATGTTACTTCAAAATTAAAAAACCCTTTCGCCATTAAGATGAATAATACTTGAAACTCCACGATTAATTCGTGAAGAATTAAGTTTTGTTTACAAAATACCCAAATTATTGAAACATATCTTCTACATTTAACATGATGTACATTACGTCAATAAAGATTCTATGTCAGATCATCACTATGAAATTTAATTTTTAGCCTAAAGTGTGATAGTAAACATAAGTTTCTTTTAGGTAATTTAGATAATTAATTAAAAAGAAATTTATACTTTTATAAAAAGATTTCCGTAATATTCGACATACTACACATTTCGTAGTAAATATATATCTTACTAACTTTTTGTTAAAATAAATATTTTCATAATTGTGCAAAGTAATTATTTTTAAGAATTTAATCAGTAATAATATTATTATTAATCCGTCCAATGAAATTATTTATAAAACAGCTGATAACAAAAACTAAATATATAATCACTTACCTTTATGTAGATACAAAGAGCATCACCCTTTGGTTGACCATTTGTATCCTTGTATAACTTGATCTTGTCCTTTCCCTTTTCATCTCGTGCTATGAGACCACATTTGTTGAAAAGCTCTGTGAGTTCATCCATGGTAATATCTAATGGTAGGCCAGACACGTAAATAGCAGTATTATGGGCTTCATCTACTTCGAACCAGGTTGGCGGCTCTTGTGCTTTTCTTTTGGCTTCCATCTTCTTTTTCTCTTTATCGACCTTTGCTTGTGCTTGAGATTGTTGCACAGTATTTGTTTCTACTTTACTTGCATCTGTAAACCCATAACTCATTTGATATCTTGCCATGAAATCTTCATCCACCTGAAAAATAATTATTTGAAAATATTTTAATGATAATGCATTATGGGCTATATAAATAACAAAAAGTTTATTGAAATATCTTTTATGAAAAACACACCTCACCTTTGGGAACCAGGCATTTTTTTCCTTGTCCCAAAAGTACACGCTGCCGTCATTAGGATCCGTATATGTATGAGTATCATTTTCAAAGCCAAATACTCCTTCTTGTGTCCTAACTTCATCATCATCAGAATCTTTCGTCTTTGTTTCTTCTGTATCTTTTACCATCCATTCATTCTTATCTCTGTCAAATCTATATGTAACATTAGTCGTAGGATCTTTGTATATATAAGATTGGCCATCGAATTTATAATGTTTCATAGAATCTTCAGCCTTCTCTGTATCTTGACAATCAGCCATTTTATGTTAATAATATTTCACTTGATGAAAAATTGAATAAAGTTCAGCATAACATTTAAAACCTATAACAGAAAATTATAAAAACATATTAATTATATAAATTAATAAATATAAATAGCATGAATAAATAATAACAATCTGTTGATAAACAACATTCATTTATTTTATAGAGATTTAAATCACATACTAATACTTTGTATTTAGTAATTGCTAAGACACTTAACATAACCTTTCAATTTATCGTGCCTTGTATTTATCATAAAGTATCATTACCAAAAAATTATAAAAATAACAAAACAAATTTATACAAAATGTTAAAGTTAAATTTACTAAAATAAAGATTGATAAAACAAAAACGACGTAATATAGATTAAATAATTACAAGCGTATACAGGTTACATAAATATTATCGAAATACAATCGAATTTAACGACACACAACTTCTATCTGTAACGTGTACGTACTAAGTAAAACGCATTTACATAAACTGATCAAATAATAACGATACAATTTCCCTCGATATGTAAAAAAGTTACGCCAAAGTGCACAAATATTTTGATGTAGGTTAGATATCTATCATATACAGAAATCGATATCAATGTCAAACATACCATTTGAAATTATATTAATTCTTCACAATAATTCTAATGTAGGTAACGTCTACTCTTATCAAAAAATATAACTTCTTTAAAAAGAAACAAATTGTAAATTCTTGAACTTGACAGCAACACACTATTCAACATGCACTAATACCTGTTCGCGATACTAGTGCGCTCTACATGAAATTGTAGAATTTTCTATCATGTACATTTATGCCGATAAAGCGTACTGTAATCAATTTTATTTCTTATAACACTTATTTCTTTTATTAAATATTTATTTTAACATTTAATATCTTATCTATACTTCTAACTTTGAACGATTTAATAAAATAATTATTACATAAAATTATTAACCAACAGATATTATTTAACAGAATAGGTTAATTACTACATATTTACATTTTGTTTAAAAACTACCAAAATTATTTTTCAGAATATTCAAATATGGTATTTTTAATTTTTAGAGTAATAAACTTCTTATGGATTTATAATTTTGTAATAAACGTAACACATTTCATAAATTTGTTGCATTTGTTTCAAAGAACATAAATTACTAACAAGTAAATATATATTTATTTCCCAAAAATTGAATGCTACTCTTTATTAAAAATACCATATTTGAATGTAATACGCCAAATATAATACCTGTATAACTTGATAATGTAAAATTCAATTTCTCACTTTCAGTTTATTCTTTCGTGTATCTTTACCGGAAATAGTAGTACCACTATTTTAATCCTGTTCTTCAGTGACGTAACCAGAAGTCTTTCTTGGGTGGAGGCGAAATGTGTAAAAGCATAGAATATTTTTGAACCTACTTTTTTCAAACTTTAAAATTTGCTTGTAATTTACACTTTAATATCTCTACCTGATACTGTAAGCTAAATAATTAAATTCACGTTAATTATATAATCAATAAGTTTCTGAAAACGTGACATAACATTTTTATATTTTATTCTCTCGGAGTGGGCAGGCGAGCGATCCGCCCCTATCATTCCCCTCTGGGTCCGTCACCGACTCGAACAAACGTTTTCAATCCGGAAGTCCGCAAAAAAGCGCGTAACAGTAAATGCAATTCAAATTCTCAACAACAATATATTGTGCACTCATTCATTTAACGCTTTAATCATCCCTCGTCCAACTCCAATTACGTTACCAGAATCAAAATCATCTCTTCATTTTTTCCAAAACAGCTAACCTCGTTATTGCTATAAAGTTCAATATAATCAAGAAGAAAAAAACAAGAAACACGACATTGAAATAAAACATTCTTGACATAAAAAAATAAAGCGTTCATGAGCGAATGTCATGAGTGCATTGGTGCAACCGTGCATTGAATATTAAATGACATTCGTCGATGAAAGTGGTGACACGCGAAGGAACGCGAAGACAACGGCGACGCGTACAGCTATTAATTTCCACGAGAAAACACACCACTAGCGAACGATCGCTCTCATTCTTAACGTTGGAACACGTCCGGCGTGGTTGCCATTAGAAATTGATTTCCAGTTGCCAGGCAACGTTCAGTTTAAGTTGCCACCATGATAGCCATGCTTGACCGGCAGTTAGTCGGCTGCGAGTTTCGCCGCACAACGTTCAAGCATGGGCCTGACGGATCTAGAAACGATACCTGGTAAAACGTTCAACGAAATTGCACACAGCACGCATGATTTGATGCACCTGTCACTCGATACCCACGCAATCGACATTCATCTTACTTAAGAGCACCGTTCTTTCTCAAACAGGTTGCCTGATGCCGTGCCGATTTGCCGGCAAATTAATGAAAATACATATGTACGATGAACTTGAAAGGAAATAGTGGATTTTATATTTCGAGCTGCTTTCAAACTATCTTCGAATCTTTGTTTTATAAAAAGGAATCGAATTTGATTAAAAATATTTGCAAAATAACATTCACTTCTCGTGAAATGCTTTTGTGAGATATTATTTGCTAAAATAATGTTTTGAATTTCCTTATAGTATTCTATCAACTTTTGAAGATAGATAATATTTCATAAATCAAAACAGAACGCTATTAAACATTTGCTTTACTTTTAACTATGCTAGTCTTCTATTAATCAAATAAGTTAAGTGTATTATTTTTAATTAATAAAACAATGTCTGAACAAAGAGAAATGGAAGCGTTTGTTTCGTAAAACATAGCAGTGAAATATGTAGTTAGTGTACTTAAATGTTCAATATATTAAAACATAAAACTACGCGGAACCGTTATACATAAATATAACACAATTCCTTGTCACTTTTGCGGAAATGAGGGCTGCCATCTGCGTACCGAACAAATTATTCTTCGGCACGATTGAGCTATAAAATTGCACTTAATCGTGCGAAACTAACTGAACGAGTTGTTGAAAAGAGGTTGAAGATATTTAAGTCTTTCAAGATATTTTTAATTGTATGGCTTGTAAAATAGTACGCACTTTGAATATTTGTTTGGTTTTGAAATAATATTATTATTTTATTATTTCCATCGTAATATTAGAAAAATTTTTATCACAATAGTTTGTTTTAATTTTTATATTTTTATATTATCTTTATTATATTTCTGCTTGCTCGTTTTACGCTCCGACCAGTTTGAAATAGTTATATGTAACTGTATGTAATTCATTTATTTTAATATTAATTTCGTCCTTTAATTGCGTCCGTTCGTGTATAAAGTGCTATTTATTTACAAATATAAAGCATTTGATAGATTATAAGGAACTTTTCATAAAAGTTAATCTACTGACTCATAATATATAACAAACGATTTCATTCGTGTCACGATGCATTGTATCGAAAGATCGAAATTGGCACGTATTGATTCGATCCTATATATTTCAGTGTGTATGAATACGTTCACTAACAATTTTATATTTCGTTTTATAAAACTTAAAAACTATCAATGAAAACAAAACCTTTAAAGTTTAATCGAAACAAAGGTAAAATATTGCCCCGTGGATTAAATTTTATATTTCTCATTGTTAACAAATGATTTTTCTGACCTTCTTTTCTGAAATATCTACGATATTAAAAGTTCTCCTACGTTGAAATTTAATCTCAGAACACGATATAAAAGGTTCAAATAAAAAATTAAACTTCTCAAATAAGAATCGACCATTTTAACTCCGACCGCAGTAAAATCTAAAAAAAGAATCCCCTTTTCCCCGTGCTAGTTCCAGCAAATAGAGAATCCTATGCATAGCTTCCTATATATTTAGTTTGTAGCTGCTGATCTTCGCTTAACATTTCGCTGTAGTATTCCAATTATAGCAAATTCACCACGCTCTGCAATAGAGAATTTACTATGCTTTAGATAGAAGATCTATTGCTGTCATAGAGCGCCATCCTTTCTCGTTTCGGATAGGAAAATTCCAACGCGATGGAAACAAAGCGGCTCAATGATAAACAACATTGTTAACGCATCGCGATTATTCACATTGGGAATGCATAAGCAAAAGTAAAACCAGATTAGCCGATTGCGGCATGGTGAATTAAATATTGTAATTGATCCGATTCGTGGACGTTTATATTTTGATCCGTTTTCATTGCTGCTAAACCATGCATCCTCAGGTTAACGACCTGACACAATACCAGTGGCTAGAAAATGAGCGCATCGATGATATCGGCACAGCGAATTTACCATCTCGCATGTCGCGTTTCGAAATACGGACGCGTTCTACATAGAACAATAATTTCAACCACATTGCATTTTATGGTACATTTTGTACGTTATGTTTCCAGTCATTCGTAGTTCCGTGAAAATATTGTAGGGTACAACCATTAAGAGGGTGGAGGAGTTGAACGTGACCTGAAACGTTCAACGTCGTCTGAATTTTAGACGTGGTAATGAATGGAAGATTCAAAGACGCGTAGAAAGGAATGGCATATGGAAGTGTGATTTTTTACTTTCCAAATGGTAGATAAGACATTTTGGCTAAGTAACAAACGATTCTTAGTCTATAAATATTTGTTCGCTTGATGTTTAAATTTACTCAAGAGATCAAACGTAATCCGTAAAAAGTCTATTCCAATCCAATCCCATTGAATGACAAAAAATAGTATCGGTTACCACGATTCTTGACCAGTCTAGTATCACTTTCTACTTTTAAAAAAGCCTCGTTTCATGAGCATTCTTTTATATTTGTATCGTGAAATATAAACACATCCGTAACTCGATCTTTACACATAAAATAAAGCTTCTTTTGTAGAAATATCGTCATTATCGACCTTACACATCACTTAATACTCCTACGTCAAGTCCTTCCCATTCTTTTGAAATCTCTATGATACGTGTAAACTTCTGTTAGCTGGACTCTGAAAACGTTGCTTGATATCATAATTGTCGATTAAAGTCAACGTAGCTAAAGAACAACACGTTTCTCGAATGAAAGATAGATGCGCGATGCATTATGCAAAGGACGACGTTTGAACTTCTGATAAGAAGAACATAAACGTAAACTCCGTGAAGGATTTATACCGAGTTGCTGCATCATTGACCTTTACAGGCAAGAAATGAAAATTATTATCCGCGCGTTCCTTGGCTGGCCAATCAACATTGGTGATACCGCCGTTTCATCTATCAAATAGATTTTGCTAAGCATTCATTTTCAACTAGTATTTTCGTATAAGTATAATTCAGTATAATTTAGTATAATTCGATAACAACTGGAATTTTCTCACTCCCTTCGTTTATAGCGGCCATGATCAGTCGAGGGCAATCGGAAAAATTCATTCGCTTCGAGGCACGATTGTAATTCTCAGTGACCGTTGTACGACTATGAATGGAACGTAAAATTCTTGCTTTTAAAGCTGTCATTTCCATTCCTTTTACTCTACATTCCTCTTGGCACATTACGATAATGTAACTGCGTTTTATACGACGAAGCTTATTGTAGCAATTATCTTTGGAATTTATATTTTTATTGCATGTAGTTAAATAACAGAGGAAGAATTTAACGGTTCCCATTTTGTTAAAAATTTACTGTTTAAAACAAATTATACTTATTTTGTCTCGAACATAACATTTATAAGAGTAGTATCGTATCCAATTAACAAAATATTTCAGCCATTTCGATCGTTTCAGTCATCAAAATTTGTCACGCTTCAAATACTTCAGGACGCTTAATTTCCGATTGTACCGTATCTGTGCTAAACCGACTCTTCACTAAACATACTCAAACTCCATTTCCTTGAAGATTAAAATAGAAAATTTTTATCTTACTTTTTCGACTTATTTTCACGCGTACAATAATCTCCTGTCGATTATTTAATTCTACCGAGTCCAAAATTAGCCACGCTCAAGTGCTTGACGAGTATATCAAGTATTTGATAAATGTTTAAACTCGATTTTCTCAAGAACTAAGCCTAGAGTGATAAAATGTTATTCTTTTTCTTATTTTTCCACAAGGAATCACGTCATGCCCGCTTTTACGTGTTATTCAATTGGACCCTGTACACTAAAACTTCCACAATACCTTTCATTATTTTCATCACCAGAATATAGATCTTCTTACTGTAATGACTGCTAATTCATAAATAAACCCGAAGGCAAACACGATACTCGTTAGCATTCTTAGTATTCAATTGGAAGTATTATATATGAAAGCACGATTTTCTTCCAAATGAATAAATAGCTTCGTTACAGTTCTTATTTCATGAGAAAACTGCGGTGTCTAAATCCCTTTGACCTCACGTGCGCGCAACGCTTGATCTTCCAGATTAACACTGGTCGAACGTAGATCTTTTCTTAGATTTGAGTAAAAAATCTTTAGATACGTGTAAAGCAATAACGATTCCCTTATCAGATTAGAACAATCGATTATCTACAAACGTTAAGTCTTTGAATTTCAAATGAGCATATGTACGTCATTTCTCCGAAGGAGTCGTCATATTTATAACAAGAAATTTTAAGCATAAAATCATCATACGTT
This sequence comes from Bombus campestris, assembly GCA_905333015.3. NCBI lineage: Eukaryota > Metazoa > Arthropoda > Insecta > Hymenoptera > Apidae > Bombus > Bombus campestris. Next base: position 2,677,703 of record HG995149.1, read on the forward strand.
ACACGCGTGTGTCTACAGTCTACCGTGTTAATGCAAATTTATCTGACTTTGTTCCTGGCCGTATGATTTTTCCACGGCGACCGTTTCGTGCCAGACGTAAAAAGGAAAGTGGCGATTCGTCCTTTGATATCGCGCTATCGCGTTAACCTCCTTAAATAAATCATTGGAGATTTAGCACGTCGGTGTTTTTTCGTTAACGAATATTCCAAACGGCGAGATGATAGATACGCTGAACGTAAACCTAGAGAAAAATAAATAGGTAGCTATCTATCGCGAACAAGAAATTTGGAAAGAACGGTTCGCATATTATTTGGTATAAACTTGCTTTTGATTCGAACACCTTTTATATGATTTTTTAGAAACAGGAACAGTGTTTACAATTGGACGAAGTAGTTTTGCGGACAATGTTGCATGGCATTTCTTCATACGTATATTATTTGGTATAAACTTGCTTCTGATTTGAACACCCTTTATATGATTTTTTCGAAACAGGAGCAGTGTTTACAATTGGACGAAGTAGTTTTGCGGACAATGTTGCATGGCATTTCTTCATACGTATATTATTTGATATACACTTGCTTTTGATTTGAACACCCTTTATATGATTTTTTAGAAACAGGAGCAGTGTTTACAATTGGACGAAGTAGTTTTGCGGACAATGTTGCATGGCATTTCTTCATACGTATATTATTTGATATACACTTGCTTTTGATTTGAACACCCTTTATATGATTTTTTAGAAACAGTAGTAGTGTTTACAATTGGACTAAGTAGTTTTGCGGACAATGTTGCATGGCATTTCTTCATACGTACATATATTATTTGGTATAAACTTGCTTCTGATTTGAACACCCTTTATATGATTTTTTTGAAACAGGAGCAGTGTTTACAATTGGACGAAGTAGTTTTGCGGACAATGTTGCATGGCATTTCTTCATACGTATATTATTTAATATACACTTGCTTTTGATTTGAACACCCTTTATATGATTTTTTAGAAACAGGAGCAGTGTTTACAATTGGACGAAGTAGTTTTGCGAACAATGTTGCATGGCATTTCTTCATACGTATATTATTTGATATACACTTGCTTTTGATTTGAACACCCTTTATATGATTTTTTAGAAACAGTAGTAGTGTTTACAATTGGACTAAGTAGTTTTGCGGACAATGTTGCATAGCATTTCTTCATACGCATATTATTTGGTATAAACTTGCTTCTGATTTGAACACCCTTTATATGATTTTTTAGAAACAGGAGCAGTGTTTACAATTGGACTAAGTAGTTTTGCGGACAATGTTGCATAGCATTTCTTCATACGCATATTATTTGGTATACACTTGCTTTTGATTTGAACACCCTTTATATGATTTTTTAGAAACAGGAGCAGTGTTTACAATTGGACTAAGTAGTTTTGCGGACAATGTTGCATAGCATTTCTTCATACGCATATTATTTGGTATAAACTTGCTTCTGATTTGAACACCCTTTATATGATTTTTTCGAAACAGGAGCAGTGTTTACAATTGGACGAAGTAGTTTTGCGGACAATGTTGCATGGCATTTCTTCATACGCATATTATTTGGTATAAACTTGCTTCTGATTTGAACACCCTTTATATGATTTTTTAGAAACAGGAGCAGTATTTACAATTGGACGAAGTAGATTTGCGGACAATGTTGCATCGCATTTTTTCATACGCAAGGATCCGGTGCTCTCTATTACTTGCGGAGACGAACATTCTGCTGTTATATGTCGTAAGTTAAACATTTTTTCTTACAAGATCTTTTTCAGTTATCAATACTAATACTAATTTACTATTATCTTTTTACTTGTAGTAATGTATTTTACCATATAATTATTTTTTTTTAAAACATATTTGCCCTGAATGAATCCATTAAAAGAAAGGACAAAAGTGAAAAATATTTGATCCAAACTTGATAAAACACCAGAATTTTGTATGTTGCAGATAAATATTTATCGATCGCTTAAATCTTTATCGGTACCACAATATTAAACGTTAATTGATCCGCATTGTTTTCCATAGGAAAGTAATTTATATACTTTGTTACACGTAAACGACAGTCATACAACAAACGCGAAGAAACTTTGAAAATTGCTCAATAAGCAGAAATAGTGAATCATAAAAGAAGTTACACTTTAATCGATTTTATAAACTCGATCATTATATCCATGAGAAACTATGTACTTTCTTCCTCTTCGATTTTCTTCTTCAGCTATACCCATATACTTGCTTGATCCATTTTCTTTCTCTATTTCATATCTCTATAAAAGTTTTCATAGAACATGTCAAACGTGAGCGAATGTCTTACGCGCTACTCTATCGATCTGGACACGGCCACTCTTGATTTTAATGGAAATCAATAGATGAGCTCGTGAATGACTGTACACGTTTCAATGATACTAATATTGCACGTGGACATACTTTATGTACTATCCTGCTATGTATTTTTAATGTAATATCTCTACTAAAATATCTTATCGATTGAAGGGGTTCCTCAAAAAACGGACCTCTATAAAATATAGTATTTTCTAGTCAAATAGTTGAATTGTATGTATATTACTCTTGTTTTCTATATTGTAAGAATATTTCGCCATCCTTGAACTATTCGTATCGTCGTTTCGCAAAGAAAAAAGAAGTAATTAAAATAGCAGCGTATTTTTATTCTATGACGATATTTACCGGTTTATTTTAACATCTCGCATGCTAGTCCACTCTCATTACGCGTCTTACTTGCGTTAAGATACTATCACGATTAATACACGTCAAAGATACTATAAATTATATTTGCTATTAACAACAACGTATAATACAATTATATGGATCGTCCATATTAAATTAATATTTTAATTTTAACCAAGGAATAACAATTTTTTCGGACTTGTACCTTCGTGACTTACCTTATTATACCTTCTCTTGCTCTCCAAACATTTTTTGCAAATTTTAAGATCACCTGTCTTATCGAGCTTCGATCGCAGACTGAATTTTTCAGAATAAATTACAAATTTATTTCGAATAAAGAGTTTATATTACAAACTTCTCGCGAATATTTTACGATGTAAAACATTGATCTAACAATTTTGGTATAAAATTGGCAGGATCGAAACTATCATGATTTACAGCTTCTGTAACATGGTTCGTAAAGAAGGTAGTGTCGACCTACGCTTATACGGGGATAGCCACTGTCCAGTAAATCGATATAGCCACGCAATGCTCTGGCACGTAACATACCTATACGAACAAAGTCGACATACTGCTATTATCAACAGTTCCAGTTAATCGTGAAATTATCTAAGCACGTAAACTCTGTTGTTTCAAATATTATTCCCTGGGTTTTTCGATGAAATACTTTTTCGGCAGAGCCCCTAATAATAAATCGTTGAATTTTCATTTTTTTAAATTAGCTATTTGAAATTTGGTTGATTCGTTATAAAAAAAATCTGTGTCTATTTATTATAGATAGAAAGATTAGGTCGATTGTTTATCGTAAATGAGATAATTCGTAAACAGAAAAGACCAGAGATATCATTACTCTAAAGCAATACGTGTGAAACCAAAAGTTCTATCTCATTGATTTTAGAAACCGGTAGACTCTTCGTCTTCGGAAGCAATGATTGGGGTCAACTTGGTCTCGGTCATAAAAATCATATCAGCAAGCCATCCTGTGTGAAAGGTCTGTACGTTCGCTGTTTTAGATATTTAAAACTCATTTATATATTTTTGTAAAAAAAAACATTAGCTTTTCAAATTCCATAACTGAGGTTTCTATAGCTTCTATAACTTGACGACAATTTGACTCGAAAAATAAAAATGATATCAAGCATTTTAATTTATCATAAATTTTCATAATACAACCTATTAATTTTTAGCTCTGAAGCCGGAAAGGGTCACTCATGTTGCATGCGGACGAGCACACACGCTAATTTGCACAGGTAAGGCATTGTTTATATTTACACCAGTACAGATACCAAAAACCTTACAAATATACGTAGGCACATTGGTTACGGTGTGTAATCACATTTATAACGTTGCGTGTTCGAAACTTCTCTACCGCTTCTCAGTCATTCAACTTCTAACTTACAAGTATCTTCTCTCTTTCTTTGTTCCTTGATAGCGTTTACCTTTCGTGTGAAGCTATCATTATCTAGTGACGATCTAATAATAATAGTAACCTATCAAACACCTCCGACTCGAAGTATTCAAAGGAAAGGAAAGGAACTCACAATGTTTCAGGATCGCAGAAGATTTTTGCGTGTGGCAGCGATCAAGAAGGACAACTTGGTCGAGGAATTTCCGCAATAGGCGATTCCGCAAATACTCCTGTATTGGTGTATGATTCGGGACTATCAGGTCCAAAGATCGTCCAAATCGCTGCTGGTTCCCATCATTCTCTCGCACTTACCAGCGATGGTGGCGTTTTCGCATGGGGTAGCAACCTCGAGGGCCAATTGGGACTTCCAGATGTATCTGGCTTGGTAAACAAACCGACCAAAGTACATGTTCCTGAACCTGTTAAACAAATTAGCGCCGGATATTATCATTCCACGTTTCTGACAGGTAACTCGTTAATTGAAAACATTGGAAAATTGTTAAAAAGAAAGAACGAACTACGCTCGTACGTGTATGTTTTTTCATATTGACTTTTAACTAAAATTCTAATTCTCGTGAGATCGATAGGAAAATAATTAATTGGCATTATGATATGCAAATGGTTAATTTGTTTTTCATAAATATATAAAGAGATATTTCAAGATTTCGTCGAGCATTTCCCGATTTGTATTGTGATAAATTTAATTGCGCAAACTATGAGTTATAGTATTTAGTATTGCACGAATAGAAAATATTAATTTCAATATTGACATCTATGTAGTGGCAATTACTAGTAATTTCTTATGTTATAAAATAACATTCTAAAACTGAATGTAGGACGTGTCACCGCGTTAACAAATTTTCTTCGAATTTCAAATGGTATTTTCAGAAAGTGGACTCGTTTACGTCTGTGGTGAGTCAGAAAGTGGGAAATTGGGGATCGATGCCAGCTTTTCTACACAGGTCGCGCCTAAACAGATGCAATTACCGAGTCCTGCTGTATATGTCGCGTGTGGTGGTCATCACACCGTCATTCTAGCTGGTATAATATATGTACATACATAAACTGCAATTTTCACAAATTGGATTACGCTAAATGATAACAGTGATTCGTAAAAATCACATTAAATTTTACTACCAATTTTATCCCAGATCTCGCATGCTTGCCCTAAAAATTTTTAATAGAGAGAGCATTCTCCTGATCTATCGTGTTTTATTGCTTTTCAGAAAATGGAAATTTATATTGCACCGGAAGTAATTCGAGCGGTCAGCTTGGTCTAGGAACTAATTTGTCGGAGTTTCCTATACCGAAACTTCTTCCACGTGGTATGCTTCGAAATGAAACAATTACTCGAATATCTTGCGGGGAAAGTCACACCGCTGTTGTTACTGGTAAGTTTTATTACAATTTCTACCGATTATCCTCGCTATCTCTTTTTCTATACAATTTTTCGTAGAAAGTTAATACAAATTTTTAGAAAATTGCTATTTATTAAAATATCTATAATATATCGATAAATACGAGAGATACGTCAAACAAAGCCTCGTTATTATGCCTCGTTTCTATAACATTAGTTTTTCGTGGCAGAATCTGGAAAACTGTATACGTGTGGCGACGGAAGACACGGAAAATTAGGATTGGAGGAGAACGAGAACAACGTCCATGAACTGACTTTCGTTCAAAGATACAAGGAGCTCTTCGTTTCGAATGTAATTATATTTATCTGCATGCTTAATTATTCCTCATTTGTATAATCCATATAGGATTTAATAAATTACGAATAATTTTTAAATTTGCAAAGGTTGCGTGTGGTGGCTGCCACACGATATTGGTTGGTCAAAGACACGACACGCATAATCACTCGCAAAAAGAAGACAACTCGCAAACGGTAATTACAATTCACTTCATAAACAATAATTTCTATTAATTTATACGATTCCTATAATTCTATGATTTTTCATTTAAAAAATTTCCTCGTGATTATTACAATTAAAAAAAAAAAAAATTCTACAACTTGTCAAAGATAGAATTGTACCTGAACTCTGCTGCAGTCTACTGATTTATATGTATATCTCAATCTCAGTTTATTTTAATAAGTAAAGGGAATGTTTTTAAAAGAAAGTTCTATGCATATCGATGATCCTGTCGTATTTTCCTCAAACTTGGCACATATTTAATATAATAGAAGGGATTAATTCTTAGAAGAAATAAATCAACGTGTGAATTCTTTTATGTTCTAGGAACACATGCAAAAAAGAAATTCATTACCACCATTAAAGCTTCCTGTAAATAGGCTACAGAGTGAGACTCATGACGAAAATGTTAATGAAATAATCAAAGATAGGTTGAATCAAGGGAATAATATTACAGAATCTGTAACAAATGCACAGGAAGCTATAGAAACATCAATGGAAACAATCGAAGAAAACATAAAAAATAAGGTAGATGATGTCACGAATAACGTTATAGATTTCATGAAAAATATGGAGAAATCAGATAGTCCTCGACATAGTTCTAAAAATTCTACGAATGGCAAGCAAGAAGAAATATCATCGAATGCTATGTCTAACGAAGAAAACGCTGAAGTGACATCGAAAGAAATGTCAGCTAATACAGGTGAATCCGAAGAATCGAAAGTAGAAAACGAAAATTCAGTACCAAAGAGGGAGGAAGAAGAATCAACGATGAAGACAAACGTTAAAAGTGAAAACGTTCAAAAAGAAAAGAGATCTGAATCAATGGATAAAGAAGAAAATAACGAAGAAAACAATAACGAAACGACCACAGAAGATACGATAAATAATATGGGAAACAAAGAAGAAATTAATATTGAAAATGGTAATACGGAAAATAAAGATGAAATAGATGGTAAACGAAAGAATAGTCAAGATGTTAAGACAGAACCGATGGAAGAACCGATGGAATCAAATAATGGCGATGATACTAAACTAGGGACGAGTCCTGAGAAACAAACGTCTCCCTCGGATTCTACGCCACCGCCAAAACCACCGAGATTAAAATCTACAAGTGAAAATTCTTCCACCGACAATGAGAAAACATCGTCGGTGGAAAAAGAAAATGAAATAAAGACGGAAGATACTACAGAAAAGAAACCAGAAACAATTGAAGAAAATGAGTCGGAGAAAAAAAAGAGATCAGGGTCGATGAAATCCACGAGGAGTAGCGGGAGTATCAAGTCCACAAGGTCGAGAGTGAACATGGAAGAAACGATAGAAATCGACAAACAAACCGACAAAACTAAAATTATTGAAGAGGAAAAAATGAATAACGATAATGTTCAGGACGATGCTGATGTGCAATCGCCGCCTCCAAGAACTGGTAAGGAGGATAAAGTAATCAGAAAATGATAGAAAGATTTATCTAAAAAATGAAAAGGCTACAATAAAATAGATATAAAATATTTACGTAGATTTTGAATAATTCCATTTATTTCTTACATTTTTTATCAATTTCTGATATTGTGTCGATATTAAATTTACATTACATTAATTCTTTTCCTTTGTGTTAAAGGTAAAATGTCGAAGATATTCAAAAGTAAAAAGGCACAAACAACAGAGAACGGTACGAAGACAACTGGCATTGCGAATCAAAAATCCAAAGTATGTATAGCGCTATGTTTATACATATTTTTAATATAACATTTTCCAACAAATTTCTTTCATTTTCAGTCGAAAACATGTATTATCCTATGATTAAGATGTCTTCAAGGATGTATTATATTTCATTGTATTTTTTACAATATGTGTATGAAGAACGTGAAATTGGGACCAAGAGAAATGATACTAAAAAGTGATTTTATTTATAATCAAAGATAGCATTCCTTTCCATTGTTCATGGAGGAAACCCTCGTATAATGGGGCAGTATAATTTTTAATTGTTTCTTTCACTTTTTACCAAACAATTCCATGTAATAAAGACGACGATGTAAAGGATGAAAAATGTATGTACTTACGATTAGAAACATAACATCGAAATCTATCATTCCTAGAGGCGTAGGAGAGTACTATTGAAAGTAAAGAGAATCTGATCAGAAATAATTATGGCGACGGAAAAAGAATTTATGCAAAATAATTTTTTTTTTCAAATATTTCGATATTATCTGAATATTTTGAAGTATTAATACTGCATCATAAACTGAATTGTAACAAGTGTCGTCTTTTTTTTCGTGTTCATACATACTTCGTTAGATCAAGTAAATAATTTTATAAAGTCGAAGCTAACGAAACAGTTTAAATATCTTATGGATACTTTAAACGACCCGTGAAACGTATAATGGAAACCTTTTACCGTACTCGTAAAATATTACTTCAGTGGCGAAACTACTTGTATTATAGACATAACATGTATTCTAAAACAGAATGGTTTTTGACATAAATGACTGAATTCGTTGTAGGGATAAAATAAATTAACTGTAACACGGTTAAAATTAACAATAGTTACAACATATATTTCATGCGGTCTTCACATATCGCGTGTAATCATTCTGAATATTCTTTTGTATAACTTCTGTGAATAAATAAAGGTAGATTCAGAGAAATAGAATAAATTCACTTCTATTCTAAACGCTACTTAGATTGCGGTTTTTATGCAAATTCGTGTTTTTTAATTAAAGAATGTGAGGAAGACGTCTCTTAAGTTTGAGATCCTGTTTCTTGCAAATCTGCGTTAAGGAATCGAGGTTGACCGCTGTGATGAAGAAATTACGCTTTTTCATGTCAAAAGTAGAGAACATAAATTGTGGCAAATTATCGGAGAGCACATATAGCATGTTGTTGGGCCGATCGATCGACAAATCGTTAGGAAAGATCATCGTTGCGTTGTCTTGAACTGCAAGAACTGGAAAAATGAAAGGCAATGATGATTTATAAATATATCGATACACTTGCTTTGTACAAAATGCCAGTCAGATTTCTTAGAATTTCGTTAGGTAAGAATTAATCGATGCAGCACAAAATCCTGTTTCGGATGAAATACCACTTCCTGCGACAGGTTTCCTTAAAAGAAACTCGATAAGCACAATAGAAGAATCTTTAATGATGGTTATCTATCAATCAGTATAACGTTACTTGAATCTTTGATAATACAGGTTTTCAATTGTTTTATAGTAATGATATTTTATAGCTATATATATATATATATTTCTCAGAATCATAAATAAATCTTCGAGTAAATAATTATTTAGTAAAAAATACAAGGAGGCAATTATTATTTTAATTATTACTTACTGAAGGTATTTGGGTTTAATTCGACACTGGTATCCCAACAAGCGATGCCATTTTTGCTTACTTGAGTGAAATAATCGATACCAGTGTTCCTATCAATCACAGAAGTAGGTCCCTGAGTAAATGGACCTTTCGCACCCTCGACGTGAAAATCATCATAATTATTAGCTTTCCTTAACGTGTTATCCTGCAAGGTTTCGGTAGATACAGAAAATTCAGTGATACCAGACATCGCGTGGAAATATAAAGTTTTATAGTTGTCGCTTTGTGGTGCAGACAAAGACATTCCAAATATGCCATCCTGCCATTGGAAGTTGAATCCACTGATATTAAAGTTTCCTGAAAATAAAAACTACCTGTACAATTTTCCGTGAAATTTGAATAACAACCATATTAACGTAAAACAATATGTTCATGTGAGAATATAAAATATTTTAAAAGATTACAGAAGATATATTTTGAAAGAAATATACAATATGGTATTTTCATATTTGTATATTTTCTTTCGTTTTGACGTTTGCTACGTAAAATATCTCACCGTGAAGAGGATCGAAGTGGAAGAAATTGTGCGAGATTCGCCAGGAATCGTTCTTGGCCCAACTATAAACAACCAAGCCGTATCCGCTTAAATCGGAAATATAGAGGTATGCATTGTCACAATTATCTGGATCTGCATCGACTACCGAATCGGCAAAGAAAGAATTTGAAGTTTGGTCTGTACTTTTTAGAGGATATATCCTCAATATCTGTAATTATTAAATAACATTTACTATTAGAGAATAATTTCATTTCTTTGTTTGAGTAATATAAAAGATGTCGTGTGTGCTAACAATAAATGCTAACAATAAATTACAAATTGCAATTAATGTTTACTAAAACGTAAGCATAAGTATTAATTAATATAAATTTGTTAAACTACCTTGTCCGTTTTCAAATCGATTACGAAAATTCTCACTGGTCGTACTTGCGTGCTATTACCTAAAATGTCATCAGTACCTGTGTCGACACCCCATAATCGATCGCAAGCATCCACTTTGACACGGAAGATACTTACAATGCCATCAGGTGTATTAATGTAATTCGTTTCCCAATTAGGATAAGGATTTAATTTTGGACATTCTATATTTTTATTTAAAAAAAAACAACGAAATATGAATTACTATATTAAAGTTAAGAGTTAAAAATTTCCAACTTAGATACCTGATGGATCGTTCTTTGAGATGTAATTTAAATTGGACGCGACGCCATTCTTCCATCGAGGTACAGTAACAAATATCTTGTCTTCCCAATTTTCTAGACCAAGTGGCATATTATTTTCGGGTATATATCCACCACTGTACATTAGAGAATCTCGAATAGCGTCATTTGGAAAATTATATTCGACGTTGCTCCACGAATAAATTGTTTTATGTTCGACGCCATTAGTCAATGCAAGAGACGCAAACAACAAAACGCCCCACATATCTACAAAACGAAAAATAGAAACCATAGATTCTGTAACGTAACGTAGAAAATTTCTTTCCATTTTCGATTAATTATTATCCATGTGAAATATATATGCAGGCATATGCATGTATAGCATACACATTGGACAACATATGTATATCGAATGAACTATGCCTTTGAAATTCTTATATCATATATATTACGAAAAATTAAATATTTTTAATAACATCTCTATTTAAAAACAAATTTTATTACAAAATCCTGCTATGCTGTATATGTATATGTGATAAATCGAAGTATGTCAATCTTGGTTTCTACAACCGCGAAAGCTTAAAATGTCTTACGAAAGATTTAATCAGTTGCCCGGAGGAGATAGAAATACATCTCGAATGTAGAAACAACATCAGAAAATGTAAATTGAATTATAAATCGAGTCGAAAAGAGATCCTTCCACTTGTTATTAAATAGATACTAATTTTTATCTTTTCTCTTCCAAACGTTTTTACTTCGAACATTATCATATTGGTTACGTATTTATCCGATGCAATTTATGAACAATATTTTATACAAATCATAGTTATGTATAATTATAACACCGCAATTCGAGTTTTCAATGCAAGTTCTATACAATAATGACGATACAATAGGCAAGAAAATACAGTTAAATAGCCTGCAATTATTCTATCACGTCTTTTCTATAGACTGCAGACGTAATAGATACCAGGCAAAGATTCTAAATCGTCTTTTTCACTACGTGCAAGTACTTCTAAGCACAAAAACGTGAGCTAGAAAATTACATTGAAATTAGTTAAATTAAGGAATATATTAAGAAGAAGCACAGTCTAAAAGATTTTTTAAATTATTTTTTGTTAAAATAAGTACAAAAATTATAGCCAGAAAAACTTGAAAAATGACATTATCTGTTAAACGGCGTAGCTGAATAAGTATGACAAAAGCGATCCTAAATCAAACTAAACTTGCCACACGTCAATCGAAAGAACTTCCTAGTAAAACCATTTCGACAGAACTTTATTCCCCTATTATTAAGACAGTTATTAACCAAAATATGCTTTACATATTGTGATCTGCATTTTATATTTCTTATATTTACGAATATGATTTACATAATATGTTTGATGTCGTGTTTATTAGCTCGTAACTTTTTTAGATTTTTCAGAATATCGTAATTAAAAGAATTAAAAATCACTATCTTTTAGCTTTCTGCTTATGTAAGAATGATCCGTGTATTTATATCATTGGTACAATGCGAAAACCATTATATTAATAGCATAAGGTATAAGTGCTATATAAAGTATATAAACAAACTCAATTGGCTGCTTGGGAATAAAATCTTTGTTTCCTGCATATCACTGTGATTATTTATTTATTACAGCACACTAGATACATGGCACACATTATAAGGCCTGTTGAAATACTCAACGAAATCTTCGATGTTGAGCGAATAAATCCTGTGATCAACGTTGACAATGACGAAGATTAATAGAAGATAAAGCGTTCGAAATTCACTCGTTTGATTAACATAAAACTATTTAGAATTGTATATAATACACATATGATATGCACGTTATGTTAATTATACGAAACAAGTCACTCTTAGATGCACGAAAAGGTAAAAAATTGGGTATTTAAATTTTTTAATTACGACACACCACTCGAAAAAATCTGAGAAAATTGTGAATTAATAAATATGACAGGCAGCCCTTACTGCAAAAATATAAATGTTGTCGCTTGATAATTTTAATGTAAAATTGATATTTTGTAATAATAATAAGGATAGGAGGCTGAAACTTTGTCGAGGTGGTTTTCTTAGCAAACTCTTTCGATTGACGTATCAAGCAAATTTAATTTGGTTTAGGGGCACTTTTGTCACGTTTATTCAACTATGATTTCTCTATCAAATTAAATTAAATTAATCGAAATGAAATGTAAAGAAATGTAATAATGAAAAATAAATGCTCGTAATTGTTCTAGTAAATTGAAATCACGTTTCCTTACTTCTGTTTCTATCGGTTTGGATCGAACGTCCAATGGCAAGGTTGAACTGGTATGATCGAAGAAAAACGTAGAACTGAAGCTGCCTAAACCTGAATGTTGTAATGAGGACGCGAATGGGCCGTTATTTGTATTCGAAGAACAAACCGACCTTCAGCTGAAGCGGATCAAGACGGAATGACGTTATGGTCCATTATGCTATGATACTTTATATAGCTAGAAGTCTTCCTAAATGATCACGATTAAAATGTGCATTAATGTTTCAATAATCAGAAGATTAAAGTTTTCAAGCGAACTAGTTTATATTTTATGTATTACTTATAAATAAAATCCAATTGTTATAAATCAAAACTATTTTAACGCAAATAAAAATCATAATATAATGACAATATTTTATAATTAAAGAGCGTTATATAAAGCGGCTTTTGTATCGTCGGTGTTATTTCCGTTGATTATTGTTCATTGCTTTTGTTACGCTGCCGTGAAAAAACGCAGTAGTGGAAGCAACAGCACAAAACTCTTTAAGCTTCAAACAGCTTCATCCGGTAAACGGAAATCCATTTAATAGCGCACATAGTGCGTAACATTTTTTGTATGTATCTACCGTAAATAAATACGGATTTTGATAGAGGTACTCGTAGCCATGATGAAAATAATCTGAATTAAATAGCCTAAGATGGTCATATTTAAATAACAGTAGCGATATATTGACACAATTATTAATAATTAAACACAATTGATTTAGAGCAAGAAGATAATTATCTTTTGACATAAAGAATAACATCGATGTCAACATTTTCTATAAATATTTATACAACCGATGAGTCGTCAAAGATATTTCTATAGGAGATTGAAGTAGATAAATCAAGTAACAAAATTGAATAGGTACTTTATTTGGTCCGGTTATTAAAACGAGTAGAACAGGTATTGCATGCTTGGATTTATCGTCAGTCTCAACCTCAAAACGAACAAAAACAAAAACATCCTTACCGTTAACAGAATACAGAAAAAAAAAAAAAAAAACGATGCTATCCTTGGGTTTGCAAAAGTAATTACAGACATTGAAGATTCTGTACCAAGTTTCTGCTTGAAATGCATGCATCAGTTATTTCAATTAATCACTAATGTCATTGCATTTTCATAATATCAATAAGTTAAATTACACACTACAATTTCTAACATTCGCGTCATTTACCTCTAGATTTTCGCCAATATTCAAAAATTTAGATTACGAATCGAAAGAAACGAGAAGAAATCTGACGAATATGAATTTTTGTACATTTTTACGCCTATAATTGTTTCTTTTCTTTTTTTAAAAAAATATGAAAATGTAATATGTATCAAAATATTTTTAATACATCGTATCAATAAAAAATTGTCAGTTACGTAAACGCGTTGATTGTCTTATGATATAACAGTGATGAGCATAGAATAATAAAATACGACTTGCGTGGCTAATCGTTTGTAGGAAAGAAGAAAGAATGGTCGGTTCTAGGAATGTAATCGTCTGTATTTTACTCAATGCAAATTGTAAAATTATAAAATTACTTGAAATAACTAATACCAATATGTACCAAATGGTGCGCATTCATATATTTAAAAAATTGTTTCACTATCATTAACATTGAATTAATTAATGTCATTGTACCATTAGGCGGATTTACATTTTATACATAGAAGAAGAACACTGCAAAGGACGGAGAGAAATAACGTTTCACTTTTATAAAATATATGATCTATTTAGACATTTACATACAAATGATATAAGGCACTCTACTCGCAATTGTTTTACATTCGCCAGTAAGTAACGTTCTTCGATTGTATAAACTTTTCAATATCAAAAACATCTTTAAAACGCCTTAGAATAATTGTACTACTCTTTTATTAAGAAGTTTTTTCGTTTCCATACGTACAAATGTATATACTGATTTAGTTTATCAGCTATTAATAATAAGTAAAAAATTTGTCGGAAAATGAAATCGATGTGCTTCAATACGTGTGAAGAGGAACACCGATATCGTTAAAATTGTGGATATAATAATTATAATAAATAAAAAAGAGGAATGCTCTCAGTGTCATTTATATATACAGCTAATTTCTTTATAAAACGCCACGTTTCCGATTTTGTTACTTCTCCTCGCAATTTTTTCCTAATTTTTTTTTTTTTTTTTTTTTTAATAATCTCTAAGTAATAACAGTTAATCTCAGTCTTCGTTCAAAGTGCCGCTTCTGCTTCGATATCTTTTGGATTCTTCTTTATTTTATGGGGTTTCCTATAACAAATACCGAAATGTAATAAAAAATCTAACTGTTGAGAATTAAGTATCCTAAAAGTATCAAAAATTACACTAACTTCCCAAAATTTTCGCCGTCTTCGAGCGTCTCCGGCAGTGTACATCCAACTGTTTCTGGCAATAAAAAGCAAAGCGCGGCACCGATGAGTGGAAGGATCCCGAAACAAGCTGGTGGAAGCCAAGTTTGAAGGTGATCCTTTAAGAAATTAGTAAAAACTCATTAATAGTCGATATACGAAAAAAATAAGGTTGGAGTAAATACAAGAATTTGTTCTTCATCTATGGCCTGTAAAAATGAAATATACTCGGTCTCTGAGAACATAAAGAAACTCGTTTCAAAAGAGAACTTTTTTTCTACTAATCATACTATGAATGATTAAATATGAATACTTTGCTATTTACTATTTATACTATGAGTACCATACCGTGTTACCTCATTTGGGCACATCCACCGCCGTCAGTATCTGTTTTCGCGAGCACAATAAACTCATTAACAGGCGAATCTCACATTCTTATCCTCGAACTTACCAAAGATACTATGAAGGGCGCTGAAATAGAGCCTATCCTGGCGCACATACTGCTGGTACCCACACCGATGTTCCTAATAACCGTAGGGAATAATTCACCGGAAAATAGATAAGCAGTGGTGAAAGAGACAGACATGCCAACGATGGCCGAGCAGACTAGAATTAATCGAAGCCACGCGATATCTGCAACAAGTAAAACGTGCATCGATAAAATAAGAAAATACAACTGCGTTATTCATTTGGTTCATTAAAAATCAAAATAACAGAGGAAATATACGATAAGACCATTTTTATTGATTTCCTGATTTTGGAATTTTGTCTTACTGGTTAAAAAAGAAATAAGTACTATGTTTCAGTATTTATATTCATGTAGCTGTGACATGAAACCAACTTATTAAAGGTTGAAAAATGCAAGCTTTTAGGGAATTTCTAAAGGACTTACGACGTTTTGTAAAATATTAAGGATATCATTTTTTTTTTTTTCTTTGTTCACGTTCAAACAGGTAGATTCGGGTGGTAAGAATTCAGTTAATTGGGAATTACAGTACATTCGTCTGCACCTATTTTATTGGAACGTCTTTCTATTGAAAATTTTACTTAGTGCCCCATTAAGCGAACCGCTGCCTCTTAAGTCCACTTAACGCGAATGTGAACTTTTAACGCGTGAACGAAAAATGATAAGCAATGGAAAGAACCAACGATCTCCTACCGTATGAATTCCAGTTATGTAAACTATTTATCTCTCAAGGAATTATGATAAACGAGATCTCTATAAAGAATAAAAGTTCGACTTATCATATATTTGCTCTGTGATCTTTGTTTGATAATACTCATTTAGAAAAAGGTTCGATTGAAACGAATATATGCACCATCTGAGACAATGATGAGCAAAAGAGACGCAACGCCAGCGATCGAGTTACTACAAATTAAGGTGATCCTTCTACCAAGTTTGTTCATTGCCCACCAAGCAACGAAATTTCCAGGTATCTGTATGGCGCCAGAAACAGTGAAATTTATGAATATATTTCCACCGACTTGTCCTATATACTGAGACATTCCAAACAACCCCATCCCGCAAACGATCCAATTGAAGAAAATCGACAGCGATTTTATCCTCATGTTGGGCGTGCGAAACAGGTCCAAGAACGATGCTTTATAATCCAAATGTGATCGTTTGGAATTCTGTAAAAACATCGAATATTAATGGAAATAATGAACGATATAAATATCAATTTCATGGGGATTTTCTGTGAATAAAAGCGACAACAGACGAGTAAGAATAAAATGTACGATGCCATTACAATCAAACAGAAATTTAGAAATTTTACCTGCTGCAAACAGTGTTTTCTGACCATGTCTGGAATGTCCTTGTTTTTAATTTGGTTAATATTGGCACCCTTCTGTAAAATCCTACAAGCTGCTCGTTGCCTTCCAAAGGCGAGCAACCATCTAGGAGATTCAGGTACGACCCACCAATAACTCAAGAGAATGATAGAGGGTAATGTGATGGCGATTTGAAGATGTTGCCAGTGACGAAATAAAAATGCAAACCCGGCTAGTGACATGTGACCAAAACTAAATGGAATTTGATACAGTACTGTGATGGCTGCGCGCCATTGAGTTCCAACAATCTCCATACCTGTTAAATGTTTATAATTATTATCATTAAATTGTCTATAAATTAAAAATCGTTAGAGTATACAAATTTTAGTGCTATATTGGAATGAAATTTTCAATGAAGAAATATCCAAATTGCAACGAAGAACTTAAATAAAAGTGTGTATGATTATATATTTGTTAATATTAAATTATTACTTACAAATGACGTAACTGGTAACCATCGTACCTCCAGTAGCTAAAGCACTAAGCAATTTCATTAATAACAGTGCTGGAAACCATGGCACGACAGCACATCCGATACCGGAAACTAATTGAAGAACTACTGCTATCATCAGCGGCATTTTTCTACCGTACCTGAATTTGAATGAAAAATTTGGAATAATAAATTTCGATCTGTCAAGTTTGAGAAGATACAAAGTTTACTTCGTGAAAAAAGAATCGATAGTATATGTACCTATCTGCTACATTGCCAAATATGATATTGCCCAAAAGTACGCCAAACATCAAAATAGATTGCTGGATATTAGCGTAATGCGTTCGACTGCATACTAAATTCCACTGAAATGACGTAATCATAAAGAAATATTCGTTTAGAATAATTTTTACAAATGAACAAACATTCCAATTAGAGGACAATAAAAAGAAAAACTATCGTAATTTAAAAGAATGTACGGTTATACGTATTATATCAAGAAAATAAAAAAATCATTATAATTCTTTCCATATCCATGCAACTATTCTTGTAACAAATTTCTTTTTTTTTTTTTTTTTTTTTAGTGTATTATTTAGTGTAATAAATACGAATAACTTCAAAAATGAATCATGTCAAATTATATTATTGATAATACATAGTACGTATTAACAAACGCTTTTCAAGGAAATTTATTCTTTTTCTATGTTATCCTACGTATAACTATAATTATTATTCTAAAGAATTATTTCGATCAAAAAGAATCCAGTACACATTGAGCAACATCTCTCGCTCTCTTGTTTTACGCATCTATTTATATCCTAAGTTATGCATTATGTTAAATATAATTTCGGGGATCATAACATACTGAACAACGCTAAACTACCAACATTAAAAACATACCAATCGAGTGTATTCACTTACCCAACACGACTTAACTTCGTCAAACGCATCTATATAAATCGTTTCTTTTCTTTTTGTCTCGTTAAAAATCCATCGTATATTTCGATTAATTATTCCATTTGAGATACATAAACGGCGCGTAACACATTCGTGTTTATTTAAGCAAAGTAATAAGCAAGAAAGAATCATTAAAAACCTAACTCCATCGCTGTAATTTAAGGCAACGATTACCTCCGTTTTCCATTCGATTCTCTGAAGGAAAAAATGTTAATTAGGTGAACAAGTTTTCAACAATTACCTGCGATATTATTGTCTCAGTGAACGTGCTCCTGTCGTACTCCCATTCTGTGCACTCTGCCAACGTACCATTGACATTGACTACGCACTGGTCAGACGTTTCCGTGCGTGCTGGTGAGGTACAGTTGAAATTTTGATGTGGCGCCATGAAGACGATCGCGAGCTGATGCCAAGCGATCGGGAACTTGACCAGAGAAATTGCCAGACAAACGTATATTTGCCATCTGCCAAGATTTCCGATAGCTTCTTGCACGGCATCGACCTCATCACCATTGTCGACAATCTCTTCTTTACCATTCGAGACTTGCTTGCCATTCACTTCCGCTACACAATAAAATGAAGATATTTTAGATACTAGGAATAGGAATATTTTTATACTTTTTGTAATTTGCGTGTAATATGTATTATTTATTTTTTAATTATATTATTATCCTTTAGAATGTGAATATATGTCTATAGATTTTTATAATTAGTCTATAACATTTACAGAAATTTCATTTCATCGTGCCAAAATAAGAATCATGATAACTAATAAGTTAACAAGTCTCTTCAGTTATAGGTCATCAGAGATATGTCATAATTTCACAAAACAGATTTAAACAAGATAATGTAAACAGCTTAACAACGTTGACTCCAAGCAAAGATAAAAGATGTCTTATGTAAGAATTACTACTTGAAATTTCACATATAATTCAAGATGTAAGTAAAGAATCAACTAAAAATATCTACATCGAGACGTTATTGGAATCGCTAATTTCAACATTATTGGAATTATCGAAACTACTTGTTACGTCGCGTGAGACGGTCCGTACGACGTCCCTCATAGTCTGACCGCCAAGGTCCACACACCGTTACACTGACCCGCGATTAACCTAAGGAACCAACCACCATAAACCGAATCTTTTTAGCTTAATTTCTATTCATATAAGTATTTTCGGTTTATGAATGGTCCTTAAAACAGTCCTTAGGTTTATTGCACGCTCTTACAACTTACGGAGAAAGCGGATGTTTGTCTAGCGAAATAGCAGGTTTTTCCTATGAACAAGGACGCCCATGAGCCACAACTGCAGGAGACTTTCTCCTCGTATTTTCATTTATTAACATTGACTATAACCAATGGGTATCGCGGATCGTTACCCTCACTTTCCAATCGAAAAGTGTGGACAACAAATCCGCGTTCTTATTTCAAAAAGCCACACCCACACCGAGCTTTCCTCCGTAATAGTACGAGACGGGTCTTCACTGTTCTTCTAATCTTCGTGTAGTCAATTCAAGTGACAAACTCTTAGAGCAGTCGTCTACTGTTCTCCAGTGTCTTTTCTTAAATTCAGTCAACTCCTGATCCTCTAACATCATATCAACTTTTCCTTTAAACTTAGGGCACCCATCACTACGATCTACGTGACATTACATTGATCTACTCTCTACATATACGACTCATCTATCAAGTACACAACCATTAATCGTTTATATCAATTATATCTTACGACACGATGCAACCTCAAGCGTAGTGAGTTGTTGAAAATATAAATATTACAAAACTGTAGACTACAGTTTTATTCCACAACGAACACCCCTATTATCCCACAAGAAATAAGGGGATCGACCTGTTCGTGGTGTCGATTGCTATAATCGTAACGAGAATTTACGACTCCCAGTGTAAACAGGAAACGATGGTTATTTAACGTGAATTTAATGCAGTACTGTGATATAACTAAGAGAACTAAGTTGATAATTCACAATTCACAATTATAACTTACAACTGACGACGACTTGACAACTTATGAGTAACGATTGACTCGCAACTGTTTGCAACTCCCTCGCAACTCTCTCACAACTAGCTAAGCTGCCTTTCATACCACAGTTTTGATATTCCTAGCACGCACATGTGTTTCATAGATGTGGATGATCCACGGCCAAGTACACCTTAATTTTAATTATCCAATGGCGTAAAGGGTCACATATATATCCCCCATTGAGTTTTCCCATTTTTCCCGGCCCGTTAGCACTTTTATTTTTACCTATAGTTCATCGGGATTTCCCCCAGGGGTTCTCCACGATATTACACTTATTTAAACAAATTCTCCATTAATTAATTAAAATATAATATCTCACGTAATTTACGACAATTCTATTTTAATGCAGATCAATAAAGCACATCAATTTTATCTGTATGTTAATGTATTGGTGCGTTGCGTTAGCAAATCGCTTCAACCAACGATGAACACAATTAAAGACAATGGGAATCGTACGACTAGACGCTTATCAAAGAGGCTAAACATAAATAGAGATTACTTAATGGAAAATACTTATCTCTGGCGAAGGCTAACTCAATCTAATAATTAAAAGAGTCGAAGATTGCGATTAATTGTTGTTTTAATGATTTTGACCTGTTGTGTAGTCTTTAGAGTAGCCAATTCATGTTGCTCAATTACTATTTAATCAGCTCCTGATACGATTCTCTTTGTCTATAATCTGCCAGAAATTTGTCTTCTTCTTATAAGAAAAACAATTGCAACAATTTTCAAGACACTATAATCGCCCTTTCTTTTATAATTCCCCTGATCTCTTCCATTCTTTCAATTTCGAATTTTATCTTATGATTTATATATACCAACAATTTTCTACAAATTAGTTAACAGCGTTTAATACGAACATTTTATTGGTATCCTTAATTTACACCCTAAATGAAGGGTCGTTTTAAAAAATCCACGCTCGACAGGCAAGAGATTTTTATTACTGTCTCCTGTATCATTGATTTATTGCTTCGTGTCGACATAATCAACATCCAAAAAAGCGTAACGATACACGAAACAATTAAAAAGTGTATTAATAATAGTTTATCTTTCTCGGCTCTGCCCGCCCGGTCATGAGAAGGGACTCGGTTGATGATTGTTTAAAAAAAGAAGCATTACATACGCAGATAATTATAATTAAATACTCGCACGTGCAACCAAAAAGCAATCATCGTTGTTTGCTTTCTAGAAAATCCTAAACTTTTATAATTTAACGATATACGTGATCTTGAACAAGACAAATATCGTTTGCACAGCTTCTGCTAAATGTTTCTTCGCCAACGTAAATTATTCGTTTCCTTACAATTTCTAATATATATATATATATAACATCTGTTTTCTTGCAGCGATATTGTAAGTTGGTATTATGAAACGTGTAAACGATTGCATTTAAGTTAATAACAAGGCGCCTAATCGCATAGGTTGTTAAAGGCAAGCACATACTAAATGATTTTAATCAAATCCTCCATGTGATTTACGATCAAGACGGCTTGATGAATTACATAAACGCGATATTTAACATATTCGTAGGCGCCTGTCGATTGTCTCCAAACACACAATATTAATCGAACTGCGCACGTCTTAATAAAACAAGAACGTGTAAAGATTAGCTACAAAACCACGGCGTACGTACTGTTACTTACATTGATATTCAAACACAACACTAGCTCTATATAAAATAAAATAAAATATAGAAAAGAAGTCCACGTCGAATTTAAGAAACGACGAGGATAATCACTTTCTTTTTAAAATCTATTCTACGATTAAATGTCATTGTTAGGAAGAAATTGTTCGTTCATCTTCAAGCTACATAATAAATGCTTCACATTTCTGTAGAATAAACGACACGGTGTTTAATTCACCCCCTCGGCAAATACAAAGCAACAAATACAAACGCCAGTAACGGTACATTCTTATCGTCTTTGATAAATTCATCTTACTGAATAGATTCATACTAGGATTTCCTGGAGATCGATGTAGAAACGTACGACGGTAGTAACCGCCAATGAGATAAACGTCGCGTCAAGAAAAAAAAGCGACACGTGTAATTAAACTGTTTACTGTAGATCGATCGTTCGTATTCGTCACTCCTTGACGACAAACACCGTCGCGTTGTCGATGCGACGTCGACTACGTCTACTTACTTACGCGATGATTTTGCGCAACAAGTGGGTGTGCGCCGCAGAGAGAAATCCGATTGGTCGGTACACACTTATCGTGACTCTGATACGCACGTTTACACATATTTTGCATGTCAAAGCGGTTCCGCGTGAAAATGAGATACGATCACGTTTAGGCATTGTCCACGTTAGTTAACAAAATTAAAACGTCCCCGCGACCGAGTACAAAGGTATATATGATAATTACCGGTTCATACAGGAAAATATAATCCGACGTAACGGTGAAATCATAAAGTCGAGATATGTCAGACCTCGAAACGCTCGATGCTTGTATCTATCAGTGTCTAGTGTTATTAGACATAATGGATGTTGTAAAGTCGCGATTACATGTGTCTGAGATCGCGCAAATCGATATTTGAATGACGAAGAGGAAAGCAAATATTTTAGTTTGCAGTTCCAGATATCGAGAAATTCTAGCGATGGTTTGTAGAAACTAGTATTCGCGTCTAGTATTTATATTTACGGACGAACGATAGATTTTGTAAGTTAAAAAACATAGTTAACATAACGTAAGTTTCAGTTGTAATAAAAATGACGTATGAAGTATCTTCTAAGTTAGTTATCAGTATCGTCCGATACCATAATCAATTATATGTAATTAAGGGTACTTTCTGCATTATCCGTGTTTTAATTATATTCTGGTAACGAACGCTGATTTTCCTTCAAATTTATCATCGTATTATCTTACTGTATGCTTATATAAAAACTTTGAATCTGTACGGATTTTATATTTTTTTAATTCCTCCTGCCTTTTTACGTCGGAAGCTCAACTTTATTTGAAATCTGTCTGTACCTGTAGCATCACATTTCGAATTCATTAGGAAATTCTAAATTAGATTTATACATTTATTATCTAGTTTGTAAGAATAAAGGAATCGAAGTACGAAGCAAGAGATAAGAAATAACAGAGGAATTATTATATTTAGACTTATCATTTTATAATACGCTCGTATTTAAGAAAAAGTTTGCATTTTTAATACGAGTTTGTATCATTTACACGTATTCTTCTTTACTTGTTATATGAACGCATCCTCTTTCAGTTTATTTAAATCGATTGTACATCTTAATTCGTTTCACTTCAACTCGTATTATCAATTCACGTTACTTCTGTTTCACACGAACTTGATATTTCGTAAAACAAAGAATATTTCCCGTCTGATATCGCTACGCCTAACGACATGAACTTGCAATTAATATTTATTCATCTGCTCTGCGCAATGAACCGGTTGAACTTTCCTTCCACGAACTTTGACCGGATAAAATTGAGCAAAGTTCCCCGACCAATGATTCATACAATTCGATGATTAAAGTGTACCATCTAACACTCTACTTTTTGATACATATTGTAGTAGAATAGCTATTTTAAATGTGCACATAATTTCAATGATTAGGAAAGTGAAATATTTTTTAATCAATTGTTTACAGTCACATCGACCATTACGATAGAAAGTAAATATTATATCTTCTTCTATCATCGAGGGAATAATTAGTATTGCAAATGAAAGAAATTAAAAGTACCGCACACCTGTATGATCTCTCAAGACCGGATAACGATGTCGTTAGAAGTTTAATTGCGATACCGATACAATTTCAGTCATCGTATTATTACATAATACTGCCGACACTTGTTCAGTTTGGCAACGTGACAAGAAGAAATACAAAAAATACAATACAATACATATACAGTACAATACAATACAATAATACAAGAAAACAAAACGATACCGAAAACCTTGCAACTATTTCTATGATAAGCTCATTCACAAGATATTTTATTTCGTTATTATGCGTTCAATGTGCGAGATTTATATAAACGAATTATGCGAAAAAGGAAGAAGATATAATCGAGCAGATTCGTGTATTTCACACTTTTGATTCATTTTCTATATTTTTCCTAACGATGCCTGATACGTGTTATAAATTTTGCGTGCAGTTGCACGTAAGATTGCGTGAAATAAAACAAAAATGCATGATGAAGAAATAAAGGTTATCGTAGAATTGCGATCGATAAATTCGAGGATTTAGCTAACTGTATGATAGTTTCAAACGTTCTTACATTATCTTATCCGCGCTCTTACCAGCTTCATAATGTCGTACATATTTATACACATACGGTCAAATAACACGAAGGTAGTAAGCGTTTGACAACCATAAAACATGCTTCGTAAATAATACGTAATTAATAGATACATACAAATAAATGTCTTGACGTATTGATTGATTTGTAAAGAAGATTGATAATATTGACGGCAGGTAATAACAGATAAATAACATGAGTGTTGAAAACTATGTTACAACTTTGTGACATCGTTATATGTACGTATGGATGTCATTACTATAGTATAACTAAAGTACTGTATAAGTGTATCGAGTATAACTAAAATACTGTGTTAAAGAAATATTCTACTGTATGACACGTTTCGTAGGCTTTCCTTGGGATATTTTTTACAGGAAACCTGTACCATTTTCTCGTTGATATTTTGCTGCTAATATTCCAATATTTTTTAGAAAAATTATTAATGAAAATCGAGTCGCTCGTGACTTCTATGACTCAGTCGTTTTGCTTAGTGGAAAAATACACTAGAGATTTTTAAAAGAATAAAAGAAATCAATAATTGGAAAGATAAATTAGAACGATAATTAAAAAGATAGTCCAACTATCGGCTTTTTAAAATCTTTTATCGACTGTGAGAATACGAAGAAAAGAAAGTTTTCAAATTAATTCTGACGCGGATTGTAACTGCAACATGTGCATCGTAGACGACAATCCATCAAGTAACAAAAAAAAGAACGTAATTCTGAGAAAATTACTTTTAATTACCCTTCTATGCATCCTCAGCTGCGCGAGTTCTGCTTTTCTCAAATAGTCATAACTTTGTTCATTTTTGAACTCACGCACACACACTTTTACGTATACCTTTGAAGCGATGTAATCAATGCAAAAGTTGGTAAATGGCATAAAATGCTTCGAATTATATAGAAATAATGGTACCTTCTTTCCAAAGATCTACAATTAAATTAAGCTAGACTACAGCACTTTTAGCATAGAAAAGATATAAAAATTCTATATCTCAAAGGCAAATAAATTACACGCATCGTATCAGAAATCTAATCTTTTTCAAGAGGCCTAACATAGAAAATAAATACACACGTGTCCAATGAGTTTACGGTACATAATACTTTCCCAGATATATTCTCTGCAAAAAGATATTTATTTCTGGATACGAAATTATCATTTTTCTCCGCTAGACGATTCGATACGCGATATGAACGTATCTAATAACAGCTGGACAGCATGAACATTTTTTAATACGCGTTTCCTGACGGTCGCCGTAAAATAATATTTTCCAGTAGGATACTGCTCGGTCGAAATGACTTCTCGGTAAAACGGGAGCAAGATTCCTCGATAATGTGTTCACGCCGTTTTAACCTTTATTACGTTTAAGTATAGCAAGTGACGAGAAAACCAGTTTCGAACAGAAAAACCGATCAACAAGTCCATGTGAACCGTAAAATGTACGGTAACCTCGAGACAGTGGAAATCAGCCTTCGTTTCCAGAGCACACAACATTATCTACCTTCTTGGTCTGGACTGGAAAGGTCGGAGCTCGGAGCATATTGCTAACGTCTTTCTAGATCAAAGACTTCCTTTAAATTTTATCATCGATTCGTTTCGACATACACCGAACAAATTCTTATGCGAGAAGTGCAGCACGCTCGGTTCGATAATGAAGTCATTGTCTCTCGCTGCCGATAAATTTCGTGCCCGAGGACGTACAGTCCCTGGGACTGACCTGATAGAATTGCAAAAGCAACCTACTTTGAAACAATAAATTATTTAGAGGAGAGAGATTCGAGAGGAAGAAATAGGACAATTAATTGATTTTATGAAATAAACTTTAGTCGAGTTCGATCGAAAGAAAAATGTCAGAAAAATGTATTTTTACTACGAAAGAAAGGTAGAAATAAAAAATTGTTTATTCGTGAAATAATTAAGAGAAACGACGTCAGATCAATTTCTGCTATTAAATATTTGCTATCAAATGTTAACATCTGCAAGGACGAATACGTCAAATAATGGCTTTACGAAGAAATTATCCCTATCAAGATCTGAAGAGCTTATTGTTAATTAGATAATTACGTAGATTAATTAGAATTTCGCAGATTTGTACCACGGGTATTTAAAATAGATATCACGTTGTAGCGTGCGATTTGTTTGTTCTACAGTTATCTATATATACTCGAGATATGATATTCGTATAATCCAAAAAATATTGTATTTAATTTTTCCACCACTTATGAATCATTTTCGATACGATATAATACTCTATGATATGAGATTGAATTAATATTAAATATAGAACAAATTGACGTACCATAACTGTTGGTTTGCGTATTCTTCATATCACTGTCTGGTTTTGCAGCTATTTTCTTTCTTTGCAATTCGTTCACGTTTTATTTTCGTTAATGTGTGCTATCTGTAACATACGAACGATGGATATTTGAAAATATGCGTCCAAGTGTATGTAACGATTGTTCTTTAATGTCGCAACAAAATTTCTACATTCGTTTCAAAATTTGCAATAATTTTCGAAATTTGTCTCTTTATCTTAAAAAAATCGATTAAATTGTAGCATAAAGTTTGTCGTAGTTATAAAATTTACGAAATCGATTATTGTTCATCGATCATTCGAATCTTCGTCTGTTAGCATAAATGACAATAAATATATATATCGATCAATTTTGCACAAACAGAATGATCATCATCTCCAAATTACTCTGAATCTAGAAGAAATTGAATAACAGATCGATATTATCTCGCAATAATATGTACATATGCTCTCAAAGTATTTCATCACTCGCAGCATTGAAGAAAATAAAGAGAATATTAGTCCTTGTGCAAATTCCTTTTAAACAATTTCCATTTGATAGACCTGTCTTATTCCAAAAGGTCGAAGAACCTATAACGAAGATACAAATTTGTATAAAAATCCGCAGTCTACTGTTCATTCGATGACCAATTTTGGAACTCGGTATCGCATCTGCATTGAATTGCAGTAACAAGGAATATCAACCTCGGTAAACTAGGACTATCTAATCTAAGCCTAAACGTTACACAATGCGCGCGTCCCGGCCTCGTTAAAACGCCCATGGATCGCGAGCGCGTAATCGAACGTTATCCGATTACCAAAGATGCAGAAACGTTAATTGTACGCGCGTCCACGTAACGCGAATATCGCGTTCGCAATTTCATCGGTGGCGCCAAGAATCGCGGTCGAGACAATGCGAGTCGCCAGTCAGAAGGACAGAATGTTATTGACCTGGTGGTGAAGTCGTGACAAGGGGAAAGGAAAAGCAAAAGGAAAAACGATCAAAGCGGCCGAGCAAAGAAAATCGCGAATACCTGCGGCTCGCGCGATCCTACCAGAACACACATTCGCTTATTACCATCCTTGATTCCTGTTATATACTGTACACAGGATACCAATTACGATTAAAACCACTTGCAATCTTTCGCTCGCGTCGGCACGCAAATCCACCCTACAATTTACCACTTTTCTTCTTTATTTATTTATCTCGCTCTTTGTAAAACTTTTCTCCAACTGGTAGAAAGAATTGTCAAAGATTAATGAACAGGTAAGATGGAATTCGCATTTATGGTTATGCTCAGGACTTGCGCAACTATCGGAATGTTTTTATACGAGCCACGGATTTACCAAGGTGAACACTATTAAGCTTCGAGAAAATAATTTGCAATTGCCTTTTGTAAAATTTATTTAATAAAATGCCTCTTTTGTATGTACGTAGGCTTATGGATATAAACGTACTCTTTTCTATCGGTGCTAGATCTAGAAGTGGAAAACTTTATCCCAATCTCTCAATAACCTCTTCGATCGACTATGGTCAACATCGTTAATAGAAATGACCCGATTTATTTGATTAGTATTTGCGTCACTAAAATATTTACAACTTGGGAATTTGCCTTGAACCACTGTTTGTTAGACAGATCTCATTAGTCAACCCTCCGCTGTATTAAACGCACATTGATTTATCCACTGTAAAAAGCGCGGGATTTCTGAGATTCATCGAATTACAAAATATTTCGATATGCTAATGCATAAGGAATGCGTCAATAATGATGCAATGGCAAATAACATAGTACAAAGTATACGAACAAGATTAAACACTGTTTTCCTAAAGATTCTCATTCTTCCTCCGAGCTATGGGAAAACATATTTCATTATTATTATATTCCATAACTATAATTAATTAATATATTCCGCATAAATCTCGTTCGTTCACATAATTTAATTTCTAATTGTTTCGTCTGAAATTACTAGTATTTCAGGTTGTATGTTATCATTTCATAAATACAGCTAATTTTCGTAGATATGACAAAAAACAATACAATAGGATTATGTCATATCTTTTTTTATCTTAATTAATCACGCATAAAAAACGACGTCATAAATAATTTTCTGTATATACGATATCGTGACAGACGATTAATCCCCTATCGTATCTCTAATTATATTAGTTATCGTTAAGCTGTAGACAGAACATAAAAATTTTAATCAGCTTTTTAGGTGAAGCAGTCTGTCTACTTGAGATAGTACAATCGTCTCTTACGATTAAGTGGATTGGAAAAAACACAAACAACTTGTCAAGACTTTAACGTAATACTATAATTTGAACAATAATTACTCATGTATATGTACTACCGTATATACAATATACCATAAATACAATTTTAATTTATAATATTATGATCTCTTTGTCTATCGATCAGGCATAATTTTCCATTTCTTCCATGTTAGTGTTTCTGAGTAACACTAAGGGGCTTGGTATTACTGCGACACACTTCTCTAGTATTTGTACAAGGAAAATTCACATGGATTTCCCAACTATTACAATATGTAAAACCATATCAATATGCGCATATATCAAGCAACAGTTTGAATTATTCTATCTTACTGTGAGCTAACGTGCAGCGAGTTTAATTAAGAAAACTGAACGATTATAGTTATAATTAGAAACATACTTCTTACAAAATTCTATTTCATATACAATAAAAACAATTCTTCCACAAAAACATAAACGTCTATTCAAATAAATATCGATCAATTACTGATTTATTATTTATCATTATGCGACAGATCATTATTGATTTAACGATTAGACCGGAATGGTTTTAACAAAAATTCAATGTTAACAGAATATTTCGATCACTGCTAACGATAAGAAATTTCTTCCCTTTTTCTTCTTTTCAAAATCTTACGATTGAGACCAGGAAGCAGAAGAACGATAAGGCGTATCAAGGCCTCGTATCGTATAGATGAAGAAATGCTAATAGTCCCTGAAAAGAGTAGTATGCTACTTAATAAATCTATCTAAAGAACGTCTTATTGTTAGATAAAACAAATACTTGAAAACAATAACAATGATTTTACTCGATAAATGCTAAATACTCGATGTGCCGACAGTACCGGATATCACTTACACGTAAATATGCACTCGTGTGAATATTTATCGAGGAAAAGGAAACGTTAACATTAAAATTGTCGACCTTTAAATGGCTGCTTTGTTTACGTAAAATTATTGCTATTTCTTTTATGTGTATAATTATTTCTATTATATAGGACGATACTTTATTTTAACGATATATTATTTTAAATATTTTGCGCTGTCAAAGTGAAGTCGATTCAAATTTGTGCTCCGCCGCTAACAAAACTACTTAAACTTATCTAAAATTCAGGATATTACTTCCAAACATTATTTAGAACCTGATAATAATCGCGAACTATACAACATAAGTTGCGCCGTGCAAATAGACACTATGCACTGATCCGTAAAATGTTAACTAGTTTCGTGGGAGAGAAATAAAAACTTCTAGTTTCAAGTTTCTGGTTGTCGATGAATAATACACACGCTTCTCTCGCAATACTTAATACAGGTACTAGAACACCAAGTGACATTTTAATTTCTATCCAAGGTATAATATTTATTAGGAAATCTCGCTTGATGTTCAATAAGAACGTCGTTTGTTGCTGCTATAAACACGTTACATTCAAAATATTTGTAAATCAGGCATTTGGATGCTATTTACAGAATTTTAATTCCCTATCACACTCGAATCGACATATTTTACAAGAAAAGTGTCAAATGAAAGGTTCATTCGAATAAGATGATTTCTTTCTTGAAATATTACGTATTGCTTCGGTGTAATGAAAAATATTGTAGTAAGATAAACGTATAACTTAATTAATTTTTTACTTTCTCAACGCGAGACTTCAGTGTAACAAGTCTATACATATTCGTCACTATTTTCGTCCAAGTTGTTACACAAAGCACCTTATACTCGTCTTGTACCACATGTGCAACGCAATGAATATCAAGTCGAGAATGAGAGACATTGATAGAAGCAAAAGTACCGACGATGCCACGGCGTGTTAAATGCGTGCCTCAATTGATTGCACTGCGAACGGACAAACTTTCGTCGATGCACCATCCATTACCATTGCAATATATAAAGCAGTGTTCTCAATAAACTTAATATACCTCCAAAAGAAATTGTAATAATAATCATTCGTATAATCCTTATACGAATAGAATCAAACAGGAAAACATTTATAAAAATCAGTAGCAACCCGTGCAACGTATCTGTCTCTGTAAGAATCGATTAATTTAAGAAACTCCACCGAATCTTAAATCGTTGAGAATAAAATTCAATCGTTAACAAACTAATCAGTGCGTTAAAAACCTGTTTAAAATACCACGTGCCATAGTTCAGCTATACTAAGTAATACTATTTATCGTATTTATCGCTCGAGTTTTTCATTTTATCATCTCCTCCATCTCTCGTTGTAAAACTCAGATAAGAACAAGGACAAAAATCGAGAAGGCGATCGGAACGGTTATTTTCAAGAAAGAATCGATAGTATAGAGATTTTTTAGAGAGAAGGAAAAGAAAATCGGGGACGATCTCGGTCGGTCTCGACTTTCGAGAAAGTCCACGCGGCATTGAACTTCGTCCACGATTACATTTGGCTACAGTCGCTGCAGTCCGATCAACTGCGCATATTTTTTGGCCCGTTGTTCTGTTAAGGCACCAGAATGCCTCCGGCCTGTACTAAAAAAATGACCTAAACAGCTTGCTCCTGAATTGCCCGGAGCTGTAACTGTTGAACACTGCAGGAGAAATTTTCTTACGAAACTCGTATGCATCCTAATGCATCTATGCAATCAAATCAATGCAATGTCCGCGTTTTCACAAAATTTCTTAATGAACGCGTAATACTTGACGGATAAAAATCTAATTAAAATTGATTATATCTATTTGTAACGTTTTACAATGTACCTATCATCGATACACACGATAACGTGTATAAGATGTAACTTTAACTTTGTATAGAGATTGAAAATTCCTGGCTTTCAGCGTTTCTCGCGTTTAACGATAATTTATCTCGAAGTAGCTATCGTGAGAAAAGCGTGATACAGATTGCATCGCGTGGAAAATTGGCAGAATGTCTTTCATTCGAGTGTAATGTGTAAAAAAATCAAGGTTTCCGGACGCGTAGGAAAACGCGTAGGCGTCAAGACGCCTTTCCAACTGACGCGTGTGTGGAATGATTCATGTTGATAGTTTTCCGACAATTTTCTGAGTACACAAACGACCGTTGTACGAATAGTTAAAAACAAAATAATGTTTGAAAACGCAAGTATTCCTAATGCAGTGTGAACGTGTTGGTGAATCGACACCAAGTAACACCAAGAACAAACGTTAAAATATAATTATTGATAATATAGTGTTACAATAATTTCTACATGCGTTAAATTAAAACGATAAAAGGATGGACATTCAACTTTTTTTATATGTTAGAATAACTTAACATATAAGCAATTTTACATTACACTTACTAGCAAAGTTCAAACGATAACAAAGACAAATGAACAATAACGATAACTTTCATTATTCTCGAGTTTAAAAACAATATGAATACCTTTGTGCGTCACGTGCAAATAATTTTATGTTATACGTCGCACTATTAGCGAAGTACAAATAACAAGAAAATTAGATATTCGAATGTTTTAATAAATATTCCGCCAAGTTTCATTTTTATTAAATGAAAATAATAGAAGTACAAGTGTATTCGAAACTTTTAATGCCGTAATAACTCTAACTTCGAATTTAAAAGAATTTTCTTTTTTCTATTGCCTGTAGATAGTTCTAGACTACGCTTATCCAAGTTAAAGCAACGAAAAAGATATTAGAATTTTTTAACGAGATAATTTCAACTTCCGTCTAACTAAAAGGAATACGAGCTTTTCAATTTATCGTTTAGTTAAACAGTTTTGTGTTACACTTATCCATAGAATTTCAGTATCTACATATATATATATATGCCTATATCAGATTGAAGTTAAATATTATAAGTATACACATTGAATTGATAACCATCGCTATCTTTATTACGATTTTTTTCTTTCTTGATTGATTTACGGGAATTCGGTGGATCGTTGAAGTTCCGATAAGATGATTTAAAAATTTCCCCATTCGGACTCGAGCTTACATCCAGCGTGGATTCATTCCATCACACGTAAAA
The DNA here is from genome assembly GCA_905333015.3 of Bombus campestris. NCBI lineage: Eukaryota > Metazoa > Arthropoda > Insecta > Hymenoptera > Apidae > Bombus > Bombus campestris. Next base: position 2,710,930 of record HG995149.1, read on the forward strand.
ATTCCACATGGAAATAAATTTCGATGCAGGAAATAGAACGCGTGTATAATTTCTATTAACAGAGAGTTTCTTGAGAAACTCTCGCGGTATCGGCATTATCAAAGCATATTTTTAGCAAGTATCGATACCTGCGTGTGATTTGATCTTTCCGCCAACATGTGTTACGTATGTACTCATATACATACCTGCTTTTTCCGGAAAAAAACAATCTGATGAAATTTCTAAAATAAATTTCTATCTTACATAAAAAGTTATAAGATGCAAGTGTCGTTATTTCCTTTCTTCGGAAATATCACAGTACCAGTTTTGTTATTGACAACAGAAAGGAGTTTCAGTTTTTTATTACACATATTTAATGAATTTCTAACAAGTTAAATATAAATCCTGTTAAATTGTATGCACTACACCTAGCAGTGATACTTAAAATGCACTAATAATTGCATTAGAATAGCGTGATTTCGATAGAATGGCTTCAATATTAGGAACGTGCTTAAGATATTGCTTAAGTCTCATAATCTCACACACACATGTGCGATGATGGATTTTAAAAGATAGAAAACATGGTTAACCAATCCCGTTATCTTTTTAATCGACGTTATTTGACAAAGCATTAAAGGAATTACCATCGAATAATCTCAAACCACCCACTGTTATAAATTTTACAACTTTTCATTTTTCTTCCGGTTTCATTTGTGTCGATGAAAAGGACGATTCTTTTATCCAAGGAATTTTTAACGATAATTAACTCGAAGTTTATTTCTTAAACCACTTGAATGAATTTATAAGCTTCTTAACGTATATTCCTCGCAATTTCTGTCACGTTTTTTTCGTTAACTTATTACAGGTGCTCCGTTAAATTAACCAAAAGGCGAAATTTTTTAATTACTTTTTCAAAACGATAAACATACGATGTCAAAAATAATATATCAATGTTGAGAATGTTTATTAGGTTTCATGCTTTCTTCTAGTTTCGTAATTCAAACTTTATTGAGAAATAAAAAAGACAAAGCAAAAGCTCGATAAAATTATAAAAGCAAAATAAAAATCTGCTGAATCCTTAATCGATTTTAAAAATAGGTTGAGCAACTATTTACAACGTTTCTCTCACCTCTTTCCCACGCCGCACAGAACAGATGTTTCTCGAGATACTCTCTGGATCGCGCGATTTTGAGTTTCGCTCCGCTTTGCTGTCAGCCCTCGCGCATCAAGCACATCGGTACGTATCTCAAGACGAGCACACAAAACTGATTCTCCTCTTCAAACCTCTATCGATTACCGATTTTCAGTAACCCAAGATATCTCTAACAGACTTCAGACCTGACCAACGCGTCAAATTCTCAGAACCAATCAAATTTTTAATTACGCAGACTCGACGAGAATCTCACGAAGATCACGTAAAACGTCAATGATAAAAATCAATTTCTCGAAAAAGACGCGCGGTTATGTATAACATCGAATGTTATTTTCAATGTCGATGAATCGAATGGATGGAATACAATTAGACGAAAGAAAAGAAGAACAAAGGAAGAGAGTAAGAAAAATAGAACTGCGAGGATCGAAGCAAGGTGAAAGCGTGGTAATTACAGTTGATCGTAAATAAAAATATTTCTAATAAAATGATTTTCACAAATTGTATCGTCTAAGATTTACGTAGCACTGCGTTGGCCATGCGTCGTGCACGAGTGACGGCGATCAACTAAAATGCGAGGGCAGCGTTTGCCTGCGCGTCTTGCTCGTGCGAAACTGAATCGTTTGGCCGCGCGTCTCCGCTTCGATGCTTAACTTTACACGCGCCGCCTCATTGTTGGCGATCGCCTGGCGTTTTCCGGGCGGTCTTGGCGAACATAAGGGACGAAACGAAGCAAAACGAGACAAGACGTGCAGGTAGCGGCGGTCATTCTGCGCTCAACCGTTACGTATTTTTCATCCGACAACTGCACTAACAGAGATGTATTGTATATATACTATATACTATACTATACTATATGTATATATACTATGGCTCAAAAATATCCTGCCGGAATTTGTTTATTTTTCGTATAAAATATAATTCAATTGCGAAACTATTACAGATAAAAATATGTATAGTCTATCAACCCCCTGATTTATCATTGATTTGTTATACGCTTCGATAGTATTCGCGTTCAATGTTATTCCAAATCGAGTACAGTACATAGGAAAGCGTAAATATTTAACGGTAACGTGAATGTATAGAAGAGGCATCGGATCGATCCGAAGAAACGACTATGGATTTACGCGCGAACTGACTCCGAAATGTCCGATCCCTCTAGTCGATTGCCTCGCTTGCTAAAAATCTATTTTTGCGACGGGGAATCACTGCAATTTACCGCTAACGAGCTCGTGAAATTGCGAATCGCCTTGCAGTCGCACGGAGAACGAATGATTGCTCGTGGATGTCTCTTGTTAGAAAATATATAGATATTAGATGCGCTTTAATAGTTTTGGTGAATGATTATCTTCGAATGAATATTCAAAGCAAGAGTAACTAAAAAATAATGTAGATTGATATAGAAGGAAATTGCTGTTTTAGGTTTAAATATCTTTTTTCTTTCTTAAAAGACCATACGAGACTCTCTGACGATCAGATAGCTCGATTTTTAACAATTTTTCCAATCTTTCTGATGTTTGGCGCTGACATTTGTTCTCGATTGATGGGATAATTAGAAAGTAGATAAGCGCAAGTAAGGAACGACGCTATATGTACAATGATATGTGAATGATTTTTTCATTTTGAGGTCAGATAAGAGTATCGAGGCGGTACTTTCGATAAAATTCTTTTTAACAAAACTTGGAAATCGTGCGATACGGAATGTTTTATTTACTATCGATGCTAATACTCGATTAACATACAGATTATCGTTATTTAAATCTTCGAGATAAATGTAAGTATGATATAATATAAAATAGCGCAGAATAATTTTCGTTTCTATCTGATAGTCAGTTAAAATATGTAAATCTCCTTCCGAAGAGAAATCATACGAGTCTTTTTGATATTTTCAATCAGCTCCTTTTCGACATTTCGAAACTCTCTGTCATAAATAACGACATGATAGATTTTATTCTTTTACTACAATAAATTGTCCAACTAGTGAAATCTGTTATTAGACGTACCAGTTGTGAGCGAGTTTCAAAAACATATTTTGCTTCTCTAATATTTATCACTGTTAATTTATAAGTTTCATCTGCGAGTACTAGTAGCACTTTCACTGTTTTCAACTTTCTTCGTTCTCGCATGATTGGCTTGAATAATTAACGTTACATTTTATACTGACAATATTATCGAATTACAAATACTAATTACCTATATGACTATTGTTATATATACATGTAGTAACCTACAGATGTGTTTGTTTTATTATCTAGAGCAAGGACAAGAAAGGATGGTCTATTCAGAGTTAAGTTCAAGTTTATTCGTACAAGCAATACTCAACACAAAACTGACTACAATCGTCGTACGTCTTAAACTCGGCTTCCGACTTCTCAACTGCTTGAACTCAAAACTGCTCCACTCAACTGCTACTACTCAACTCACTCTCCGCAACTGACTAACTCAACTCGACTGCTACTAACTAACTCAACTCCGCTGCCTAACGTCTTCTGTCTCCCAGATGTGCCTGACCCATTCCTAGGTAAATCCCCTTCAATTACCCCAATGTTGGAAAGGGCCACAGGTATGACCCATTGTCAGGTAGATCCCCTTCAATTACCCCAATGTTGTAAAGGACCACAGGTATGACCCATTGTCAGGCACTTTTCTCGATACTACATATATATGTAATGTATTTATTAGCATGATAATCAATATAAGATATTCATATTGCAAAAGAAATTAGAATACAATATTATAGGCAGAAAAATCATTTGGATAATATATTCAAGCAATTATACGTTTTACATTTCACATAGGTAATTAGACGTTAGAAAAATACTTTCACTGTTATTATCATTTTTACGATCCGAATATAAATTATCACGTGGCTGCAACTATTAACGCACACACTGCAAATCATAAAACGCGGATATTTGCATCGTACAAATATTAAACATGTCCAGGTTTTTATGTATTCAGAAAACAAAGGAACGCCATTAAAATTATTTATGCATATTTACCTTTCACCGTATATATTCTTAAATAAACCACTGTCTACAAACATTATGTTTAATTAACGTAGTCACGAAGATAAGTCACTTATGGTATACAAAATAATTTAAAACACCAAAATTATGAAAATTCACCCGGTGTTATTTTAGAATGTAAGAATAAGTTAGCAAATACATTTACAGAATCTTGTATTCTGGGTCAACGTTTTCCTTCCGATTGATAAGTATCTGAAATAATGAAAGAGAAAAATATTTGAACGTGTCTTATAGGAAACACGATAGCGTGTACCAATTTTTTATTATACTCCAATTACCACAAATCTCAATTTCCTTAAAAATCTAACGTTTAAACGTTCGTTCGAAGCGTATACATTACTGCGATGCAAATGTGACTCTATTAACACCGATTAAGTTGACATACAGCTTGCATCATAATATCCTGGTGCGCGGCTATGTAAGTGGCTTGATTGTGGCAAGTTTGTTGACGACCAGCACGTTAATCTAAGAAACAAGTCGATTAGCGATTCCGTATAAACGTACATATACAGTTGACGAATCGTATAATGGACGTGGAGGATAATAAGATGCAGAAGATAACAACGATACGCTCACTTGTTTGTATCATTTTGCATTTCAGTAATATTTCTTGCGAATGTTCTTTTTCCAATTTCCTTGTTAATTATGTACGATAGACACGTTGCTGTCATTTTTTACATTGAAGTTGAAGCTAAAAGAGATAAAGGTAGTCGAGTTTTCAGTTCGCTAAGAACATATTTTTTGAAATTATTAAACAAATGAAATTGAATATCCGCTTTTGAAATTATGTATTTCGCAATTGCTTCGTTCCGAGAACAGAGAATACTCGTAGTAAATTAATCGTAGCAAAAGTTTAATGACCCGCGAAGTTGAAAAATCCACCTAAGTAGGATGCGAGTTAATGTAATAACGCTCGAATAACTACTGTTTAAATGTCGTCGTAATCTCCGTCAAATTGTTTAGTGCAAATTGACGTATTACGTTCTCCTTTCCGAAACACTGCACTGGCCAGAAAAATGAGAGAAAATCGCGACACTCCCGTTGTCTTCTTAGAACGAACTGTACATTGAACTTTAGATTCTACGCACAATCGTTTCTTGTGTAATGTTTCGATGTACGATGACGTATGTAAATTTTCTTTTATTTCTCGCTGTAACTTCTTCCTTATATCATTGATAACCTTTATGTGTTCTTATAGATAGATGTTATTTGATTAATACATGTACAGTGAGCAATCGGAGTATATGTTACGTTGCAATAATGACGATTTCTCCTTAGGGAAACGGATTAAAGACCGATTACTCGCAGAACGTAGTGATTTCTACGCAATGTTCGTTTACTTGTGGAAATTCATTATTTTTTTTTTTTATTTGCTTAACAGATAACACCCTTTGATACGCTAGCAAACGAGTAAATATAGTACACGCAGGAAATGAACACAAAGTTAAAAAAGATCGCGTAACAAAGATTTTATACGGCAACGTTGATTTCGCATGGAGACACAAGGAATATCGGATAATACCTGAGATTGCTGAACAATAAACATGAAAATTTGTAATAGTATATACATGTATTTATTTGTGTAGAGTCGGATAAGGAAAGCATAAAAGAAGAAGCTCAGGAAAATGACGAAGAATCGACGAGTAACGAAAGTGAAAGTGAAGAGAGTGACAACGAAGTTGATGAGAAAGAGTCTCAAACACAAACTGATAATGAAGCCGATATTGGACTTAAATCTCTCTTAGAAGATGTATCCATGGAAAAATCATCAAATGATAAGACTGCAGAGATAGACCATTCAAATGCTCGCGATGAAATGGATAACGTCGCAGCATTGGCAGAAAGTATCCAACCTGAGATTGCTGAACGAAGCATTAAAATTGAACTGGATTCGAGATGTCGAGACAATCAACATGATCATTTAATATTTTAGAAATAAACGATAAGTCGGATATGAGCCAGCGTTGTTTAGAGGCAGCAAGTTGCAGCAAACTTAGACTCGTACTGTAAACAATTTTCAGGGTTGGCTTATGGATTTTATAGAAGATGAAACGCGGAATGGTCTCCAACTGTTTAACCATGATATTTGATACTGAGATCGAACCTCAATTAACGTTGTTGGATTTGTGTGATAGTAGGAGAGAGAAAGATTAAAGATAATCCATAGAATCTTGGACGTGATAAAGTGGTAGGACTTAAAAGATACAGAGAATAGACCATCGCCGTCCGATCGATCGTTAATGACCGAATTGCTTATTATACTGAAGGCATCACCAACTTCAATACGTAGTTGGAATAAATGAAGCGTATTTTTACAGTAGATATCGTAAACAGGAGCATCAGGACGCTTGTGTGAAAGAATTGAGGCAAGACAGAGTCAGGTAAGTCAGAGGTGCTTAAAGGTATGAGATTATTAAAGATACAATTATTTGCATAACTCCAAAAAGATTTAAAATTATAAGGTATTAACTTTTCTATCGAGTTAATATAAAAAGTCCTGCACTTTGCCGACAATGCTTTGCTATCTGTACAAAGTTTAAAAAAGACAAGGTAATCGCTGTAGGCGTTGCATCGCTTAACAGAACGATGAGTCAGCTTTTTACTCTTTATCATAGCGATGAGTTCTTTAGAGAATCGCCTGGGGTAGGTGGATTGCAGCGATGATTGCAGTGGTATGAAGGTGCCAACCACATATTCGAGATGATGTCAAGGTCACACAGAGTAGCATCCCAGTGGATAAAACAGAAATAACTGTTAATAAGGTGATAACGTTCTCAAATGATTTCCTCTTTGTTCGAATGATTGGCAGGAAAAGCAGATAAATTGTTCTCGATAAGTTAATGGACTCGAGTTCTTTTTGGCAAAATTCGCGTAGATCTGACCCGGGCTTCGCAAATTTCGACCCGATGATGGCTAGAACGTTATCAGTCTGCCCGGAAGAAGTTAAAGTGTCTACGCGTACGCTGATAAGGTGGACATACAGTACAGATCAGTACAATTCATCGGTTTCCAGGGAAAGAACGAGCACTGTGTGCGACACACAAGAGAAATGCGAGGCAATCGCACTGCTACGAGAGACGGTCGGATTGACGACATGCGTAGGACAACCCTTACATATTTTTCCCTTCATATCGAGTTTTAGAAGCATCCTGAATTTGAGAAAATATTCCACAATGCTTTCGATGAAATTCAAATATAATAATAACGGGCGTAATCACGACAGGGACGCTATAAACACGTCGTTATATGTTTTATTCGTATAGTCTTACACCCCGTAAATTTGACATATACCAAAATCCATCCCTCGGTCAAGACGGTCGCTGGCTGTATAAATATAATTAATCAGACTCGCGATAATCCTAAGGAACTGTCATAGAATTTAGCATTTTCACTTCATCGTTAAGACCCTTGATTGCTGCTAAACGTCTTTCAAGTCAAGAAATTCATTAAAGTTATTATTGGACCCGGCCAAAGACGGGGTAAGTGAATTTTTTCCATGTTCAACGATCGTTTTCGCCCGCAAGCGACCGCTGATGAGGCGACTAGCACCCATCGCTAGTTCCATATAAACACCTCCGTCACAGAACACAACTTACGTGCTATCATCCCTTCGAACAGAATACATCTTAACTTGTTAGTCACTCTTCGCTTTATATTCTTCGAGGAAATGTCGTTGGAATAAAGAGTATATGTAAATTGTTAAATCAGTATTATAATTATTCATCCACCCCTATTATCTTAATCGAAATAGGATATCGGCTGATTCGTGGCGTCGATCATCGTATCGTAACGAGAATTTACGACTCTCGTTAGCGCGTTCTACTGTGAACGCGTCTGCCCGCGAAGCGGTCGAATATATTGCCTTTTGTTAAATATGTACTAAATATGTTTTATTTTATTCCCTATTTTATTCGCTATTATTTTATTTACTTTTATTTATTTATTTCCCATTAATTATCTCCCCACTTTGAAATGTTCTACACAAGCTGATAATCAATATTGACCGTCTATTCATCCAAAGGTTTCCTTAACAGCGACTTAAGTAACTGGTAATAGAAATGAACTTTGTAACTTTATAACGTTTATATTGATTCATATTAACCTCTAATCAAAAAGGTTTGAGGTCCTCCGCTTAATAGCCTCGTTAACCCAATTTACACGAAAGAAGAGCATAGAGACGCGAAGATTAAAGGAACCATGAAGAAAGAATTTATAAGAACACTGTGCTCATATTATGCTAGTAAAAGAATGGTGTTCCGGAAATGAATTCAAGTGGTTTAATTTCTTCAGCAATTGCGTAAAAGCTGTTTGTCACACATCATCACAGACGACTGAAAATATGTGCTTTTATCTTGTATAATTCTTGGAAACGATCGTATAAAAGGAAAAAGTGAATCTACAGTTCGGTTTTACAATTTTATCTTATTTTAATATAACTCTATCTTTTGATCCCATTAATGAAGTACCGAACTGTATTATAATACGGTATACTTACGTATCACAAATAGATAACTTATATCATTATATTAGAGAAAGAGAGAGAGAGAGAGTAGATATATGCTGCAAATAATTTTTAAAAACACAATTGAATCTGTAAAACCTAAGAAAATCACTATTTCGTCTATTAAATATTATAACGGATACTATATTTTAAGTATTTCGTATACTTCTGCATCTGATGTACAATTAACTCTTCTGTAAATGCACAAACATCCACAGTCCAATTATCACCTTTTACTAGGACATTAAAAAATGTAAAAGTTAGTTTTAGTCGAAGCTTCGTATGCAATTTAACCAATGCTAAAATAATCTCCTGGAATGCACAAGATGGTATAATTAAGCGGAAGATTTATGCACTAAAATAGACGAGTGCCCTGAATAAAATAGTTCTTTTATTCTACTCTTAACATCGTACCATATCTCTCCTAGCACGATGACCCGCGACAGAATGTTCGTTGACTTTCGGTACGAAGAAAGGGTCCGTCCATGAAGATTTTATTGCCAGTCGTAGTATTTTTTTCCTATTTTTTAAGTATCTTTCCGTATAATACCGTAATAACATGACTTTCTCCTGTTTAACGGGGAATTCCGTTGCAATTTCACAGTTATCGATATCTGGCTTGCTATAAATGTAAAATCAAAAGCAACGACCAACGGAAGAGTATTAATTTAAAGACCCGCTAATGATGACGTATTAATAAACGTCGTGCCTTCGTTGCTTATCCTCGTCTCGTCGCACTCGATGAGAAACGAGAGAAATTACTCGTGGAAGATACCATTTCCCTTTGAATGAAAGATACCGCTTTAAGAAACCTTTAAAGTGGATACTTTTTTAACTACAAAAATTCGAATAAACAATTTCTAATTACTTCCTGTTCTATAAATTTATATTTGATAGAAAAGTTCTCGACTGTTATAATTTCCTAGACACTACTAATTACTGAAATTTACGTCTCGGTGTTTATTAAAGGAAGAGAGCGACAGAAAAATCAAAGAGAAAAAAAGGCATATGCTAATCTCTTTAGTCAGGTAACAGGGGTCTTACCTCGGAACACAGGAAGCTACTGATACGCCTTATCGATATCAGCTACGCTGGAAACCCAACAATGAGAAGCCTCTGGGGTAATTTCCATCATTAGTAGCCTTGAAAACCGGTGAATGACCTATTATCCTACTGGATATCGGGTTCCAGACACTGCAAAATTTCTCCATTGCTTCCAAGAATTTTGTCCACAAAATCTGCCCCCTCTCTCGAAATAACACAATTGTTACAAAAATTCTGTTTATTGCGTTAATGCGTATAACCTGATAGCTCGTAAACCCAGTTTTGGTTGATAAAACGACTCTTGCCATTGGTCCGGAGTTCGTTTGAACGGACGCAAAGATTCTCGAACTCGCACGAAAGTAAACGCGTCTTCTGCTATACCAAGGTATGAACTGTACACGAATCGAGAACGAAAGTGCTGAGACAGAGAGATATGGGACACGACTCTACTAGCCTACTTTTACCAGCCTCAATTTCACTAACCTACATCTGCAGCCCACGACCAACTCGAGAGTTTCGTTTCGGTTCGTTTTCACTTTCGCTGACCGCAACAGTCGTACCTGACCTGACCCAACCGAGATTTCTATTAACCTAGCACACGCTTGCCAAACAGATCTCTCTTTGTCGCACCGAGGAAACTAGTGTCCTGGGTCAGGATCACGTTCACTTTCGCCGCTCGAACGCTCTCTACTACGGCCACTTTCGATTTCTGTCACTTTCGACTCTGCTCTCGCAGCTCGTTTGTTAATACTTTGACGACGGGCTTAAACGTAGTTAATTTTAATTTAAAAAAGTAGCATCATTTTCCTCGAAGGAGTCAACAGATCTTGTAGGAAATAACGTTGATTCACGTTGGTCGATGTTCAATTTATCTGGAGTCTCGTATCTTGTATTCGTTTCTTGTATTTTGACGCTGAAATTAATTTTGGGAAACAATGCACAGCATAATAGCGATTATACTCTTAGATTTCTTAAGTATTGTAATTTAGATAAAAATAAGAGGAGCATCGTGTAACTGTGCAACGTTATCCTCCTTCGACGCCTGTATTATTGCAACCTGTCAATATCTCCGAATAAATGCAACGAGCTATAGTCTTCTCACGTGTGTATTTAATAAACAATCATTGATAAGAAACGAACGCAATCCTTTTAATTGTAAATCGTATATCTTCAAATTATTACAAAATTAAATATCTCTGAATTAAATTTAATTAAATTTTACAGTTAATAATTTTTCATAGTGTCTACTATCATAGACGATAGCATTTTTTAATCGAGTTTGATTGAAAATAATAAAATTATATATTATATTTATAACACAGAGATTGGAGTGTGACTGCTACATCATCACGATAAATCGTATTTAATTTACCATTCCAGGAATCGGCGTGCAAGTTACGTATGAAGGATTTTGGATACCTTCTTTTTTAGCGCGTAACGATTGTTTATGGTACTGCAAAGTATTACATGAGAAATGAGATGAATCATCGTAATAATAGCCATAAATTTTTCGTGATAAGAAAAATTTATCTGGCGGCGACTGTATAAAAGGACAACGAAAAATGTAGCCTATCAGTAAAGAATGAGTGTCAACGTGTCGTCGAGAATTGTATCTAATAAAAGTTTCAAAAAATGAAAGGTAACGCTGAGAAATTAAATATTATTCGAATGGGTGAAAAAAGTATCCTAAATTAATTAGAAATTTATTTTTATATCTATCAGACTTCCAAATTATTCTTCTATTCGATAGACAAAGTTAACAAAAATTAGCTTCTTTTGTATAAAAAAAATAATATCGTCCAAAGTATCACTAAAAAATAATGTTTTCTTACGATCGACAGCCATCATCAATATCCTCCTCGTCTCTTCAATCGTTTATGTCTATGGCGCTCCCTTCGACAAATCAGAATGGCTTTCCGCGATCAGAAAGCTCAAAAGAGAACGAAACCTCGAGGAAGAAAATCCACTCGCATGGCTGCACAATTCGAATACAGTAAAAAGTGGGTCGAACTTTGACTATCTACAATGGCTTCTTCGAAACTCGAAACATCGTGACGCGAAACACAGCAATAAAAAGCATGAAAAACATTCCATTCCCTTAAACCTACTACATACAAAAAGTAAGTCTGATTCATCGGACAGATCCGATTCCGAGCAAAGCGAACTGATCTTATTTAGGAAGAAGGACACCCGACAGAAAAATTCAAACGAGGAAGAATCTGCGGAGAAAAAGTCCGGCGAACTGAGTATTCGTAAAAGGAGCTCTCACGAAGAATATTCTCACGAACAAGACTCTCATAAGCAGAAATCTGATGGAAATGGTCGTCGTAAAAAGGATCATCACGAAAAAAGTTCTTCCGAATCGTGGAGTTTAACGGATGAAAGCGATTCCTCCGACTCGAGTTCTGTCAGTTCCTCTGATAAATCTAATAAGAAATACCAGAAACGTCGTGAATCTAATTCCACAGATAGAAAAAGGAAAGATGATTCGCAGGGAAATGACAGTGATAAAAGTTCAAGTTCCAGTTCTTCGTCAGAGTCTAGCAGCGATTCATCTTCTAGCGAAGAAGATTTCAAGGAATATTTAAAAAAATTATTAGATAAAAAGAAAAACTACAAAGAAATAAAATATATACTTAAACATTATAAAAAGAACATTCAGTACAGGAAACTGTACGAATGGAACAAACGTAGGTATTTGGAATGGAAGAGAAGGATAAACTTGAAGAAGAAAATAATAAAAGCAAAGAAAAATTTAGATACAGATAAATTAATGAGCATTTGTAATATATTAGAAGATAGCGATCAGCATGAAGATCAAATAAGGAAATGCCTAAGAGATTATTCGTCTACGAAAGATGAATTTAATTTTGTAACAGATCTATCGTTGATTCATCTCCTATCGTCTGACGAGAATAAAGTTAATAAGTCTGTAGAGATAGAAAATGAAAGTGGTTTTGAAGTAAGAGTTTTAATTGAAGATAATTCACAGCCTGGTGAAGACTCTAAACAAGCTAAAACTGTGATTAAAACGATTGATAAAGTAATCAATGACGGTGGAATTTGGAAAGAAACAAAAACTGTTAACGCAGGTAACGTTTATATTTATATACATAATTATTATTATTATTAATGTATTATTGTTATACGCTCAGAATAAAATTAATCATTTTAATTTTGGAAACAGATGACGAACAAGCAACTGTTGACGAAGACAATGGTTCCGATAAGGAAGAAAAATTGCCCGGTAAAGACAAGATAAACACAGCTGAAGCAACTGATAACGGGCAAGCAACAAACTCTACTTTTCGACAACATAAAGTTATTTCAGCGGATGGACTGGAAGTGGCGATAGAATCTGGTTCAAACTCAGGATCAGTTGTAGTTGAAGGAGGAATCAGAGTTTTAGGCAACACCGAGGTAATAGGACAAGCAAGCAATAGCTTAGATAATGGTAAATAGACTTTTAGTGATAGCAATAAGTAACGATGATTTTCTTCACAGACAGGAAACGCAAACGCTGGAAATTCCAAGGATGCTGCGAACGAACCAGGGGACTCAAATGCTCATGAATCCGCAACATCAAAATCCCAAAGGACAACTTCTCAATCAGCTTCGCAAAGCGAAGCTTCTAGAGAATCAGAAAATCAACGTACAACCGAACCTTCCAGTTCTAAATCAGAAACAGCTATTAATGACGCTCCCTCCAGCAATGATCGTGCTGCAGTTAAACCAAATAACTCTTTAGGTGAAAGTTCACCATCTAGCGGTGGTGCCAGCGGATCAGAGGATTCGAATATTAACGAATCATCAACTGTGGCATCTCGACGAACAACTTCAGGGGCTCGACAAACGGCGTCACGAGGTCAACAGGCAACTTCTCAATTAGCTTCACAAACTGGAGCTTTCGGGGCCTCAGAGAATGAGCAGACAACTGAAGCTTCTAGCTCCAAATCTAAAACAGTTGTCAGTGATAATTCATCCAGCAATGATAATAATACGGATAAACCAAACGACGCTTCGGATAAGAGCACAGCAACCAGCAGTGACACAAGCGAATCGAAAAAATCAACTTCACAAACTGAACCGCCGTCTGGAGCATCGAACAACGCTTCAAACCAAGAATATACCACTAATGCTGGCGAATCGGGAGATTCGAATGTTATTCGATCAGCGACATTGGGAAAAGTAACATCGGTATCTCGAACAAAAGATTCTGAAGTAACAGGAAAACAACAGGCTATCGAATCGTCAACTATCAAACCAGTTAACAATGGCAGCGTTACAGCCGAAACAGGCAACGGTGAAGATAACGGTGAAACATCCACCGATACCAACAAACAGACAGATGCTAGTGCTAGCGAGTCTAGTACATCGAGGAATGAGGAAACACGAACGTCTACGACTCGGAGAGTAGATTCTTCGACCACGATGACATCATTGCTGGAAACTTCAAGTACCAAATCAGAAACTACTACTACCAATGGCACTGTCAATGTTTTGAGTAACGTAGGCGGCAGTGGTAAATCTATTGACAGTGCAGATGCACAAACAGATTCAAATACCAGTGAATCTTCAACATCGAAGGCTAAAGAAACGACATCACCTGCTTCTCAAACAGAAAATTCTGGACAGACAAATGAAGCATCGACTCTGAAGCTGAAAACTACTCGTAGCGACGATAGTGCTGGTGTATCGAATAATGTAGATATTACAACTGGTACAGACGATGTTTCAAATAATAGTGGAAGATCCACTGGCGGTATGGGCGATCATGCTACAGCGTCGAATAACGAGCAAACAACATCATCTTCGCAACCTGAAACTTCTAATGTTACAGATGGACAGCAGGAGATTGAAACATCAAATCAGGAGTCGGAAATAACTCGTGTAATTACCAATGATAATGAACCGAGTACAAACAGTTCCAATGAACAAACGAAACCAAGTACCAGCGAGTCTTCAACGTCAGATAAAGCTTCTGTTTCTCAAGCTGAAGGAAGTTCTAGTGCGACACAAACAGTTCAGGTGACTGAAACATGGAACTCTGATTCGGAAACTACGAGTAATACGGAAAATACAAATGACGCAGAGGGTACTTCGGAAGGGTATAATAGCGGAAGATCAACTAGCAGTTCTAATCGACAAACAGATTCAAACGACGATGGATCCATCGCAACAGAAAGCGAAGAAACAACAGCGGCTAGTTCTGAAGCCAATGGTTCAACTGTAACAGGAGAAGAACAAGGCAGTGAAACATCAAGTACACAAGCGGAAATCAATCTTAGTAACGACAGTGCCAACGCTATTATCGTTACTGGCAAAAATCCCAACGTTATCACTGTGACTGATGGCAGTGCCAACACAAGTTCGGACAGCGATAATTTAATCACGAGTACTAGTCGGCAAACAGATTCAGATGCTCAAACAATAAATTCGAACGATAGTAAGTCTTCTACGAGAAGCGCACAGAGAATATCTCCCTCTCAAACTGACGAATCTATCGTAAGTGGAACAGAACGAACGACTGAAACAGCGGATACTCCGACAGCTTCTTTTGTCGAATTTTCTAGTGCATTAGATGGCTTGAACAGTACGATTATTGTTATTAATGGTACAAAGAACAATGGAACATTTGCCAGCGTTGATAGCGAAACGGCAAATTCTAATAGCAGTGAATCGGTAACCGCAAGAGGAGAGAGTGAAACTTCTACCGATTCAGATGGAGGACTTGCAACTGAAGAATCATCTTTAAAGCCAGGAACTACCCAAGCTGATAATAACATTAATACATCGAGCAACATAGGTGAAACAACTGAAACGGAGACAACTCTAAGTAACGAAGAAACGTCTACCGATGAAAGTAATGGGCAAACAGACTCAATTGTTACCGAATCCACGACTGTAGAAAACGCACGAACATCGGCATCTTCCTCTCAAACTGAAACGTCCAGCGATCAATCCGAAACAGAACAGTCGGCTGAAACATCCGGTGCTCGAACTGAAACGGTTGCTACTGATGAACCTGTCGATACATCAAACGATTTGAACACTACGATTGTTGTTAACCATGGTACAGATAGCGAAACATCAACGGCTGCTAATAGTGGAACATCAAGAAGCACCAATAGCGAAACAACGGAGTCCAGCGCTAGTGAATCAACAGGTCGCACTGCTAATGAATCGACAACAACAGGAGAAGAAACAGATACATCTTCTTCAAGAAGTGAAACCTCTACTGCGGCAGGTATAGAAGTTGCAACTGAAGAATCACCTTCGGTATCAGAAACAACGATAGCTGATAGTAACGTTGATGCATCGAGCAGTAATCGCGTGGTAACAGGTGGAACAGACGCTACTGTAAATAACGAAGAAACGTCTACCGACGAAAATGATGGGCGGACAGATTCAAGTGCTACTGAATCCACGACTTTGAAGAGCGCACGAACAACATTGTCTCCCTCCCAAACTGAAGAGTCTAGCGTATCTGAAACAGAACAATCGACCGAAACGTGGAGCGTTCAATCCAAAAGAGTTCCTACTAATAATAGTATCAATAATATGTATAATAATAGTAGTACTAGCAGTGGTATTTCGGAGATTAACGAAAAATCAACGATCAGTGTCAGCAAAATAGATTCAAGTCCTAGCGAAACTACAACTTCGGAAAATATTCAAACAGAACCATCCATCGTCCAAACTACCGATACCGTTACAAAAGTAGCATCAACAACTGAATCGCAAACTCTGCAACTAGAAATCATTCTTACTGATGCCAATGGCACTGTATCAGATTCTTACGTAGTTGTACTTGATAAAAACAGTAATAATACAGATAGTATCTTGGATATTATTAATAGATTACCTAACAGTAGCAGCAAACAAGTAAATTCAAGAGTTAATAATTCTGCTACTTTAGGAGATGCGGAAATATATAACACACTCGCTTCAGAAGCAGTCCCATCGGTTCAGCCAAATACCAATGCAAAACCGGAATCTCCTATAGTAGGAATAAATTAGAAATGATTAGTAGAGGTGAAGAACTATGTACGTCGATACCGACGTGTAGTAAAATTGTATTATTATTCGTTAAAAGTTACTTGGGATCTCTCGTCGAATAATTTACTAATTAACAATATCGGTGAATCGATAAAGAACTAGTTGCAGGTTACAGACTTGCCTTTTATAATTTCATAATTTTACGTACAATTATCCTCCAGCAGGGTAATCATATAATATCTAATTTGAAGATTTATTTCTAAAGATTTCATTTGTTTTACTATCAAACTTGTTGCTTGTGTAACAGAGTCAACTTGTGGATTATGCGAAACATCTATTGGTAGTTATTAATAATTTATATAAATAGATAGAGAGATCTAAGAGATAAAAGGAATTTACTAACGTTTCTAACTGGCAACTTGTGACTTGCAAAATTTCTCTAATAATATTGGCTGAACTCTGTGCAAAAGATCCCTGATAGAATGACATAAACATTCCCTAAACGTTCATTTCTATTTTTAATAATACAGAACCATTAAAAGAGAGGAGTATACCGTTAACTATATTACGATATAATTACCGATTGCAAAAATTATTAAAATTTATTAGGAGTATTTACAACAAAAACTTGTGCTGAACGATCATTAAGAAAACCTTATGTCATGTATTTCTGTTAAATCCTTCAGATATTCGTTGAAAAATTATGACTTGGTGTAACATATGTAAGTAATAAAGATCATAGTTGTAAAGAAAAAAGGCGTAAAATGTTTGTCATTTCATCACATGATATAAGAGATAAACGGTGACGCTCTGCTGTTGAATGACTTGATTTATGGAATTTACGATAATAAATGGCCAAAATGGTCGTTTCTTTCAGCCATTCGCAGCTAAATAATATCTTGAAAAATATTCAGAACTGAAATATTTCACTAGAATATTTTACATTATACCAATATATCAAGATAAACGATACTTTTGTACTTGCTTATTTTTTCCACGACAAGATAGCGGTGTAAAGCTTCCAACAGCCTGTATCAATCCATATGGCTTTATTAAAAAGCCAAATTACAAACATTCGATAATTCTGTTAATTGGCAACTATTGGCCAATGTATGTATTCGGAAGTGTCGTCGAATTTTTGTAATCTTCTTATTGCAATGCTTAATTACGTATACGAAACGTCGAACAATTCGCTTCAAATCATTTTTTACAAAAGGAAAAAATACCAATCGCTACATAGCACTCTTTAAGATAACGACGATTACTATTTTTATGTGTATACGTTCGCTTGTACGATACGAATAATTTTTATACAAATAAATAATATTCTAATTAAGGATCTTTACGGATTTAAATGCCAGGTAACAGAACCAAAAATTAAATAATACAAAATAATGAAAATTACGACTTTTGCCAATCGAACAGCCGTTCTAAAACACTGTCTCGTTCCCATTGTCGGCCACGTAACGGATCGTTCGCGTGTCCGGTGGCAGCCGATCCGGGCCGCAGTCATCCTGAAGCCACCGCATCGGTCAGTACAGTGTCCGTGACACGTCTTATATCGGCCAGTGATATCTCGACCTGTCCTCGATCGGGTCAGAGTGCGCATTACGCAGCGAAGGCAGTCAATCGCGTCGACAAACTGGAACGTAACGACGAACCTCTGCGTTCGACTCGGTTCCAGTTCGATAATAAACAGCTATTTGCTTTCCGTTATTAACAAGACGAGGATGCGTCCCATAAATATAAATGCGGTTATACACATTATTTCATTGATAAAATCGACTCGACCATATGCAATATAATTCGACGAATGTAACTGCTTCCAGACACAGTGTTTTAGATTTTACATAGATACACAGGGCAAAGTTCTAACGTATTCGGATAAGATGTGGACGATTTTACTGACCTTGGCAGCGACTAGTGCTGTGGGAGAAGTGGTGAACATCCACGTAAACAATGTAAGTATCGTGAGAAATATTTGTTTCCAAGAATAGTTTAGGATTTAGATGTAAAGCAAAGTATAATTTCAATCGTAGCTGCATTTATTCTATGAACGCTTCTTTTCTTTCTTCTTTTAACTGTGTCTTAAGGAGTTAGACTTTAAAATCATGTTTTTTTGGCTATTCTTGTACAGATATTTTATAGTATGAGATCGCGACCAATTTTTTTTTTTTTTGCTTCTTCTTCTTTCAATTTTTTTTTTTTTTTTTTTTTTTTTTTTTTTTTTTTTTTTTTTTTTTTTTTTTTTTACAAGGAAATTACTATTCGTTGGAGCATTGAAATTTTCATAAGAAAATAACGCTCAAACCGCTAATAATCGAAATCGAGTATTTCACGACGCCTGATATATGCACCTTTTAATAGTAACCTAATAGCAGGTGTTTTATTACGTTTAAGGTATCATATTGAAATATAGTTGCTTAGTCTTTCAAGATTTTTACCAAATGCTTCCGAAATATTAGCGAATCGATCGCGTGAACTCGACTAATGAACTATTCTGTTTTTCATCGGTCGTGCAACGCGTTCGTTCGATCGGGCAATTTGTTTGGATTTGGAAAGGCAGTTTACGTGGATGTAGCAATGCAGCACACTCTGTAATTGTGTAACGTATACAGTGTACACCGTTTAAGTTGCTCAACGAAATAATAAAGAAATGTGCAGCGATTTTGAGAAGGAATTCTCAGATTCGTAACTTTGAAATTTCAGGATACGCAGCCGAAATTCAGCTTCGAAGTCGATTACGAGAACAATCAATTTCTGCTCGATGGAAAACCCTTCCGATACATATCCGGCAGTTTTCATTACTTCCGAACGCCCAGGCAATATTGGAGAGATCGTTTAAGGAAAATGAGAGCAGCCGGGTTAAACGCTGTTTCAACGTGAGTTATTCTTTTCTCATTATCGGTACACCGCTAATTCAATCAAATTAATTTATTTCCTATGTCAAAGTTTATCATTAAAACGTTCTCATCGTTCGAAAATTGCAATATTAGATGCTTTTGCTTCTCATTGATATCTTACCGCTTTGATTTCGAAGGCGAACATTCTTCTCGCGATTTTGTCTGCAGATACGTGGAATGGAGTCTTCATCAACCGACTGAAAATGAATGGCATTGGACAGGTGACGCGGATGTAGCGGAGTTCATAAACATTGCTCAGGAAGAAGGCTTGTTCGTGCTTTTGAGGCCAGGCCCTTACATCTGCGCGGAAAGAGATTTTGTAAATATTTCTCGAAAATGTTGTATTTTCTAACTTTCTATTTCATCGTTCATGAAGATAAATGTTTCATATTTAGGGTGGACTTCCATACTGGTTACTAGCACGAGTGCCGGACATAAAATTGCGTACAAACGATCCACGTAGGAATTTTCTTAACGATTTTTAACTGCAAGTTATTTCTAAAATTTATCCCGTAATCGAAGTTTTTCTTTCGCTTTGCAGGATACATGAAATACGTAGAAATATATTTAAACGAAATACTGGACAAAGTTCAGCCCTACCTAAGGGGAAATGGAGGACCTATAATAATGGTTCAGGTACGAAGAAGATACTTTCGTTGCCAGTATTTACATATTACGATCGATCGATATCATCGCTTGTTACTTTTAGTTTTTTCTAAGAAAGAAACTATACTTTTCTCTAACGTTCTTAAGAGAAATTGTTGAAACAATTCCCAGAAAATACTTATTATAATTCTGTGTGAAGCGAAGGGAAGTAGTGAGACTCCGAAATAGGTTCGCAGAAATATACTAACAATCGTCGAACTGCGAATTTCTTACAAATGAAATCATAGTGGCGATCGTGGGATTTCGATGATGTTTTAGGTGGAAAATGAGTATGGAAGCTACGCGTGTGACACGGAATACTTAAGTCGGCTTAGAGACATAATGAGACAGAAGATTGGTACGAAGGCACTTCTGTATTCGACAGATGGATCAAACGTGAACATGCTACGTTGCGGATTTATACCAGAGGTTTATGCCACCGTCGATTTTGGACCCAACACGAACGTGACGAAAAACTTTGAAATAATGCGCATGTATCAACCACGAGCAAGTATCTACGATAATTAAAATCGTAATAATTTGCACAATAAGACATATCGATCGTTGGTCATCGTACAGTTACAATTATTAAACGTGAATTTTTAATTAAATGCATCGTATCGAAGTGACAATATCGGTGACATAACACCAAGTATTTTGATTGGATTTCACGCACATACGTATAAATTAATTTATCTCCAATTTTATATTATACAATACTTGTGGACAGGTTTTGTGTAACATTTATTGCTCTCGTTATTTAAATATGACTTTATATGGAAATTGCGAATGTGTATAACGCAACAGTTGCTAGACACGTGTACAGTGTATATCGACATAATGCACATTCTCCTTCAAGGCTACATCGCGTTATAAGTGTTGTATCGCGTAAGGTTGAAACCTACGAGTAACATCAGAGACATTCGTAATATGCCAGTTTCAAAGAACGTAGAATACGTGTTTAGAATTACGTATTTGAAATGCGCTTTTACGTAAAATCAGTAGAACTTAATCCGAACGAGATACTAATAAGAAACAATTGCTCTACTTTTTCTATTTATCTTTTTAAACGACTTGTCGGTCAAATCGAGTAACTTTTAATCATTTTTTCTTTTCAACTGGCTGTGTTTCGTTCCTCTTTAGGGTCCCTTAGTAAATTCAGAATTTTATCCCGGATGGTTGACACACTGGCAGGAACCGTTTCAAAGAGTGCAAACCGCAACAGTTACGAAAACCTTAGATGAAATGCTATCTTTGGGTGCTTCTGTTAACATATACATGTTCTACGGTGGAACAAATTTTGGTTATACCGCTGGTTGGTACAATTTTTCTAGTTTCTACAAAAAAATTGAGAACAATTTTTTTCAATTTTCCTTAAAAAACGCGGCTAGAATACGCGTGAAATCGTTGAAATATATGAGAAAAGAAACAAAAAAGAAAATTCTCGGTACATGTGTCACATCTGCGAGTTCCTTTTCCGTGAAGAAAATTTCGATAATATTCCTAGGTAGCTTTCTCGACTTCTCAGCGGGAAAACTATCGGTTTATTAATTGAAGAATTTAATTGGATCGTGTTCGATACACAGTACATGACATATACTTGTATAATAAATCTTAATATTCAGAAACTCTTCGTCTCATCGATATGATAAGACTACAACTTCGACAGCTGTATAACATACATGTACATAGATACTAACTGAAACGCACGATGTCACAGGTGCTAACGGTGGCCACAACGCATACAACCCGCAATTGACCTCTTACGATTACGATGCTCCGTTAACCGAAGCTGGTGATCCAACGTCAAAGTACTTCGGGATAAGAAACGTCGTATCCAAGGTATTATTCACGATTCTCCAAGAAACTGGACAACGTTCTTGCCTTTCTTCCCAATTTATAATAATAACTGATATGAATCGTTGCATACGTTACTCTTACATCTCGTTAAACGGCATCGCTTTTTTCTTACAGTATTTACCATTGCCAAACATGTCCCTTCCATCACCATCTCCAAAAGGAGATTACGGTACGGTTCTTCTATCGCCAATTCTAAAATTATTCGAACTTCGTGCTCGACAATTATTTGGAACGATCATGGTCGAAGCAACGAACCCATTGACGTTCGAAGAACTGGGACTGCCTCATTGGCTCGTACTATACGAGACCGATCTAGTACGTGGCTCTTCGGATCCTGTGGTTTTACACGCCAAGGTTCGGGACAGAGCGTTGGTCTACGTAGACGATCACCTCGTTGGAGTTCTAAGCCGTACCGATAATATCTACGATATAAGTATAGAGGAGCCTTACGGACAAAGACTGAAGCTGCTGGTTGAGAACCAAGGACGATTGAACTATGGAAGTGGACTTCGCGATTATAAGGTCAGCTAGTCAATTTCATTGTTCCTTGACACAATTACATCGAAGTGGATTAACGCATGGTAGTCTGATTTTTCTTAGACATTGCGAAACAAATTTTAAAGCCAGCTTAACCGAACTTCTACCGATCGAATTCGTTTCTCTGAACCGCCAGCATTTGAGCAGCGCATTATTAGAATGAGAAATCCCGAAGAAAATAGGATGATCTTACGTAGCTATAAAAATAACGATAAATTCGCGTATTATCTTATTCGTTGAATGTCCCTTCTGTCTACTAGGGTGTTTCAGAGGTAACTTTAAACGGTATTTCCCTTGGCCCTTGGAAAATGACTGGATTCCCTCTGGATAACGTGCCGTCTACTCCTCTCGACGACATCGAATCCACCCTATCCATAAGCAAAACTCTTCGCGATGGCCCAGTTATACTTCGAGGAAACTTTTCAATCTCTGGCCAACCGATGGACACTTATCTAAACACTGGTGGTTGGGGCAAGGGAGTTGCCTTCGTCAACGGACGCAATTTAGGTCGATATTGGCCGCTGGTTGGTCCTCAAATCACTCTCTACGTTCCCGCATCCTATTTGAGAACAGGTGAAAACGAGTTGTTGCTGGTTGAATTGGAATATATACCGATGTCCAAGGAGATGATGTTGCAAAATGAACCAATTCTTGACTATAGAGTTCGATATTCCAATAGCCAGGACAACTCGAACGATATACGTGTTTTAGTCTAATTGTTGCTCGGAAGACTTTTACGAAGCTTTTAGTCCTCTTCGTTCTTAAAAGACCGGTTAACGTGAATCGTGTCCAGGATGATTGCTGCGTAATGATGGGAAATTGTATGATAAAAATAAATTTTATATTGATACGCAATTGGAAATTTCTCGATAAGTATATTTCCCTAATTCGTTATTACAGTTCGACTGTGGATACTTATGCATGCTTTTCATGAAGATAATTAAAAAGGCGAAGCATAGAAAATTGTTTAACTTACGAAATATTATAACGAGAGTTATACTTTGGATATTTTATATAACTTTGTATATCAAGTGCATTCTGCGCATCTTTCGCAGCTTGAAATTTCCCATGAACGCATACAAGTTCGTAGTCTAATTATAATTATCGTTAAGCCAGCTTATTAAAAGATAAACGTTACGTTGAAGGAGAATCGAAATTAATAACGATAATAATAATCGGTGATGATCTAATTTCAGGCATACGTACATGTGCTCGTTTGATTCATTACACAGATAAGGTTTGCTTACAGCCTATATTTATACTATGCGTTCAACGTACATATCATACACTTCGATTATTTTAATTACTTGGCATAATGAAAAGGTATCCAGGAAGTCCAAGAATAAATCGCCGAAAGTTGTAAATGGTTCCTGTTTACTTCTTCAAAAGTAAACGCGTTAATCGATATTTCGTTTTCTGCCTTTGAAGAGTTAGCGCTGGTATTTCGAATTGGCAGATCGAGATCGTGAGACTGCTCGTGCGATCGTAAATTATTTATCATGGAAAATTGTTTCTTGTATATGTTGCTACGATATGGCCTGTTTCCTGAAAAGAAATCAACGATTCAGCTCTTATTTTATTCTATGAAATAGTTCGCAGATAGTTTACCACGCGAACGTAATCTTTCGATAAAAGCACGAAACATCGATTAAGATATTAAGATACCGAAAGACGAACAATTAAAATATATATATATACTTTCATACAAACATTTTAAAGCATGTGAATTTATTTTCATAAATGAGAAATTATTATTTTCGAAAAGAAAAAGTTACTCCTACTCTCTGATATCGTTCACAGACTGTCAAAGATCCATCGGTTGTTAGTTCTTATACTTCGACGTGTTTAATTAATATTAATTACCAGTGTGCACTTGCATGTGATGATGTAGAGCTGCAGGTTTACAGAATCCTCGATTGCAAACCGAACATCGCATCGGCCAGTTGCCACTGTGAGAATATCCATGAGCTCTTAAATCACCAGGGGTTGGAAAAGAGCGTCCGCATTCGTTGCATTTATGCGGTTTTTCCTGCATATTGTATTTTACTATCAGTATTATACATTAGACTTTGCGATATCGTTTACAACAAGAGGCAGCAAATTAAACAAAGTGAGCTTGTTTGTTTATTTTACTCGCGACGCTTTATGCATAGTTGAGAGGACTGGAAGAAGATTAATAAATATTAAAGACTAATGAAAACCTTATAATGTGTCATTCGATGATAATACAAATTTGACGAAGCAGTGAAACGCTTTCCGCACATTGGACATTCGTGTGGCCGTTCTCCAGTGTGTATTCTGACATGTGTATTCAAGGAGCTGCTTGTACTGAACATTTTTCCACAGACGGCGCAACCATGTGGCTTTTCACCTATTAATGAGCGTGAATTTGTCATTCCTTTGAAATTTAATTTTATCACAATAAAAATTGTCTATTTTCTAAATATCTTAATTCTAAATCTATGATCTATGTTAGCTATGATAAAATTGTAAGAATACTTCATCCAAGTGAAATTAAAATTCCAATTACTATGTTCGAGTTTCTGTAATATAATTAACAAAGTAAATTGACACTGACCTGTATGGGTACGTAAATGCCTTTTGAGCAAGGAAGGTCTGTCAAAATTTTTCCCACACGTTTGACAAGGTAAACATCTTTGAAATTTCGAAGAATTTAACAAATTCGTTTTTCTTTCGGGATTACGACAACTCAAATCTAACGGCGCATCTTGCACTACGCTGCACACTGTTTCGTTCAACGATAAAATAAGAAAACATTAATCGAACAAAATGAAAAGCAAAACTTATTTTAATTTGTGCGATACGCCTTAAGAGATTTATTAAAAGTCGAAGATATTCAAAGTTTCCTCGCGTGATAGAGAAATTTAAAGTTGTTGCTAATCTAAAAATGTTACTTATTTAATTGTATTCGACTCTTACCAGACATTACAAATTTTCTTTAAAATTTTTCTTAAGAGCGACGATATCTGAAAAAAATTCACCTATAACACCAACAATAAAATTTCCCGCACCTCGTCGAAGAATCCAAACATGAAGAAGGGTAAATTCGAATTAGGTGCTCGCTGCTCCAAACATATGCCAGCGATTACAGGTGAGAAAGAGGGTTGCGGCGACGAAGGCGCATGTCGGGAGGGCGGTGTTTTTTCAGGAAGGCGGAGTTTGATACACCTTTTTATTACATACACAGCATCAAGATGATATAAAATACCTCAAAATATCTTCTAGTAAATTTGATACAGAATTATATAATAAATTACAATTTAATTTTGGTACTTTTACAAAAAATGAAGAATATAAGAGAGATTGATGGTCTTTTGTGACTATATCTTTTTATTATTTAATTATTTGTCATTAATAAATGATTTAATAATTTATTTCATGATATTGAAAAATGGCAAGAATTTTGATATTAGAAATTAAATACTCTATATGTACTTCCATGTTCTGGGTTATTTGAGAAGAGAAAATAAAAGCTATCTCTTAAACTTGTTACATTGGAGAAATGCTGTAATATAGTTAATAGTTAGATAACATATTGTCACCCCATATCGTGCTTCCTATTATTCTGTAGTGCCAACCAGTACCAAAGATGTTCGAATGGCACCGCATTCTCACATAAAGTAAAAGTCATCCAACAAACCACATTTCCTATAATAAGCATTTTAAAAAAAATATTCCAAGAAATATTTCCTAACGTTTGAAGCATTTGCTCAATCATGATTGTACGTCTGGATTAAAATTCTTCCTTTTTGACATTGAATATTTTCAAAAAGAACAATGTATTCCAATCAAACGTTCACATTATTGAATCTATAATTACAAGATTAATCAATTGATATTCAAAGCCTTACAATTTATTAATTAAACTACAGTAACATATTGCAATCCGATAACGCTATTATTTATTTTCACATTGTGTTTTATTAATTGCAATGTAACAACTTTAAATTTCTAATATCTTTGATAATTCCGTGTGTTAATATTTATTATGAGAAGATGCTGTATAATGAGATTAAACTAAAATAACGCTTAATTATCCCAATAGAACGATACGTTTTTGAACAGTAACGCTTCGTCACGATATCGGCGATTTTTCACGGTATTCGGCCAGAGCGGAGGTGAGATAATTTGTCGTATGGCATCGGGACGCCGGACGTCCTGCAGCGTCATTCCCTCGTTTGTCATCTGAGAGGATATTAACGCTATACAAGTCTCCTCGGAATCATTACAAATCGCTTCTTCATCGACCACACGTGACAATACCCCGATTTATATATACTATATACATCGCAACATTATCGTGAGAGATCGATTTCGAAGATGCTTCCTCCCTATTTTAAGCTTTAAAGTAGATACCACGCTTTTCATGTTTATAAAATTGAGATACATTTTCAAAGAAATACACGGACGTTGAATATTTCAAAGTTTATTGTTCTTCATTATGTGTATATATGTAAAAATAAGAACAATATTATTTCATTTTTGAGTTGAATATTATAGACGATGTCGTTGATGAAAAATGTAAAAATAATCGAAGCAAAGTGCACTCTTACTTAAGATAAAAATAAAATGTATTTCTTTGTTACTAAACGTTTTTATCTGTTTACATGGAAGATGGAAGTAAAATAAATATTCATGACACAAACGTAACTGGATAATACTTTGATCCTAACTTATATGTCATTATGTGTTTAAAATTACACGAGGAATAGTGGTTTTCATATTTTATTTAATCGCACAAGGAAGTTATCACAGCTTTATATTGCTTCAGATACTCCTATTTTCGCTCTCTGCAAGATCTTTCAAAGTGCTCGAATTCTCTACCTCTACGTTACATGCAGCAGAATGAGCAGCTTGTGCTTGAGGTGAAGTATCAGATTTTAAAATTTCGCGCAACGCCATAGTTGCATATGTAGAAGATTTTAAAGACATTTCTATTATTAAAGCTTTGTATTGCCCCTCTGAAAAATTGGAAAATTTCACGCATATTTATTAGATTTTAATAAAAAATAAAAATATCTTAATGTACGCTGAAAAATTGAAAAATATATCGATGAAAGATTATACTTGGATCATTTTTTGGAGCTGATGACTTCCTCATTTCATCCATATCGCACATAATAAGATCGCTATGTTTCTCCGAATAATGCGTAATGTTCCAAGATAAATTTGAAGGAATTTGCAATATCTTTCTATAAGCACCTCCCAAATTATATTTTCTGAAATTAAATAGATATAAAACATAAAAAATATTATAACACAAAAATAATAGGTCTAAATTTCATTTTCGTTAACTTACTTATTCTTCTGTCTAAGGTCAGTAGTTAATCCATCTTTTGCTAAAAACTCATCAAACCATGGTTTAGCATAAGGTGGGTATGTAACTTTCCAGCCAACTTGAGGCATTAATACATCTGCTAAAGTATAATTTGGTAAATCTTCTTCTTCAAGAATTTTTACCATAGGAAGATTATATGAATCATCGCTTTCATCTTTTTCATTAGTAGTTCCACTTTGCTGTGTATTCTTATCTATTTTAAAACAACATTCTGCAGCACCTGTTACTTCTTCCATCAAAGTATTTGATAATTCTTCAGATACTTCGGAAGATTTCTCGATCTTTACGTCTACATCCATTTCGCTTTCAAGTTTACTTATATTTTTAATAGGTTCTTTATTACCTTCAGTTGCAAGTTCGCTTCCGTTATCATAAACAAATTCTCCTTCGTTATCATTATGTTTTACATTTTTTTCATATACTAAGTCCCCTACCATAGGATTTTTCCCAAATTCTTTTATCCTTCTTGATACTATATGATTCCATACAAAACTTTGATAGGCGTGAATATATATTAAGCGAGCATTCCTGGGTATTGAATCCAAAGCACCTTGAGGATTATTAATACCAGATATACTAAGACCCTTTAAAAGCGTAGCCTCTATTTTATCATATCTTCTAATCCTGTTATATGCAGCACTTGCATCTTTAGTTTTTTCATATATTTTTCTAGCTTCTACTAAGTCTTCGTCCTGTTCTCCTTCTCTAGGCTTCAAAATTAAATTGATCGCTTCGTTCCATTTACCTATTTTTTATACAATACAAAATATGTACTCTTATAATAGATAAAGTTTACACAAAATTAAAAAACTTAAACTGTTGCGTAAATTAAATTAAAAGAATTACCTTGAAGTAAAGCTTTGCCTATTTCATAAGTTGGGATAGTAGGTACAGTGCCAAATCTTTGCAGACCATAATAATTTATAAATCCATGATCTCTCAAAGAAATCATGGTTTTTTCAATTTGCTCGTCTGTTCCACTGATGTTTCTCAAAGCAATTCTAAAGCAATTACCATTCAACATGCCTAGTTTCAAAGATTCTGTTTCAAATTTAAAATTTCCTACATATGCTCCACGTACATTTTTTGCCGCTCTTAATATATGTGTGGGTAAAACTTTCCTGACACTAACCCATTGAGTAGTCCATGCTCTACGATCCTTTGTTCCAGCATAACTGAAATTATTTGGCCTCAAATGTGAATTCATGGCTAATTGATTCAGAGCATCCATTGTATCCATATTCACTTTATGTAACAAAAAGTAACAATATTCTCCTTGCTTTTTCCAATCTACCCGTTTATCTCTCCGGAAGTTATGACCTGAGGGCAAAATGTATCATATATAAATCAATAATAATACATTTTGAGTTGAAAATGGATATAACATACTAGCACTGCTATTATTTTTATTTGGTAAAATCATCATGATCTTTTTATTTTCCTTATCTATAGTTTGGCTAATAATATTCTTCATTGTCTTAGCAATTCTATGAATTGTTCTACGCTGATCCTTATCCATGTTTGTTACATCAATTTCTATAGTAGATTCTTCTGATTCTTTTAATTTCTGTAGCTGATTCCAAAGTGTATCTGATACCATCTTTTTTAAGTCTTGTAAATTTTCATCTTCTTCTCCATCTGATGGAATGTCTTGATTTGTTAATTTAGCGATTTGTCCATCAAGAGCAATTTCGTTAACGTGAAAATCTGTATATCTTTCCTTAATAACACCAAAAAATTGCTCATTTCCTATAAACTCTGTAATTCCAACATCACATTCCTTTAGCCTGTTTCCAACTTCCAATTTCTTTCTTTTCCCATTTGATTGAAAATTCGACCAATTATTAAAATTACGTTTAGAAGGTTTATTGCCAAAATTATTATTTCGGAATCCTTTAAAAGAATTTCAAACATGAAAGGATTGGTTTCGTAAAAATGATATTTAAAATGTTTCTTCCGAAAGCTTACCACTGTTATATGAACCTCTGTTTTTTCTGTAATCACCGCTCCATCGATTATCTTTTCTAAAATTTTTTTTATATTTTTCAGATGTACATTCTTGTGCAGATTCTTGTTTAATATTATGATCCAAGTTGCTTCCAGAATCGGTATTTTTAATTACCGTTTCAGACATTGTATTTAATAATTTGTTTGTCAAATTTTATCAAATTTTATTTTCTCACTCAAAAATTCAACATAACTATAATATCAGAAACGAATTGTTATTTGCAGGTACAAGACTATAACCTGGTAAATAACATGTACTTCGAAGCAGTGTTTCTCAACCAGGAATAATTTTCAGATGATTTCAAGTATCTTGTAATTTTCTGATTAATTAAATATTATAAAATATATTATTACAAAAAAGAGTATATATATATATATATATTAAAATTTATACTTTAATTAGTTTATAATAAATATAAACTAATGAAATTGTTTGTATTCAACTGAACTTAATGTATAAGTAAAAGTATAAGAAAATGAAATTATTTTTGTAAAACATTTTATTATAATAAAAAAATTTCATTTTACAAATTATTTATTGTCAACTTACATTACATATAGTCAGAATATTCAGATCAAATTAAATGATCGTTGCAATCATTCGATAAGTCGAACGAAATAGTCGAGGTGAAAATAGTCGATATAGAGAATTCGTCTCTATAATTATGCACACATACTTTTATAGGAGATTAGAATCGTAATATCTAATTGTCATAAAAAATTAAAGAGTCATAGTTCATCGTTCTCTACAAACAAGTGCATATTTAAAAATCTTGAAATTTAGAATAACAAAATGATTTTAAAGAAAGTAGTATCTCCCACTATCATTCATAAGGTTAAACAACTAGGTAAGTGGGGTTTAAAACATGAAAAGATATATAAATTGTTTTGATTTATATAATTTTTACTATTTAGAATGACATTGACATAACCTTATCGAACAAATTTTTCTATATCTTTAATTATTGTGATATTATTTGATATAATGTATTATTATAAACTAAAATACAAAATCTGTATACATAATATAAGATAATTAGATCATTACTTGTGATTTATGAATATATAAAATTAATATAATTTTTAGTATATTCTAAATATGCAATTAAATATTCAATCTTTATACAGGCAACGTAAATTAGAATACAAATCATATCATTTTTATTTTTACAGAATTACTCTCAAAATCTAATCTTTTTGCACATTCTTGCAAACTGCCTCAATTTGGTAGAACATCTAGTAGTCTTGCCAATGTTAGACAATGTTTAAATTCTGGTACAACTAGCAATAGAATCAATTGCTTAACAAAGGTATTGGTGTTATAACATTTATTTCAAATATTTATGTTATAGATTCTTTTCTATGATGTGTATTTTATTGTAAATATGTTTCAGTTCCCAGCAACTACTACTTTAGGTACACAAATAAGCCGCAATGCAAGTACACCTACAGGTGATCATGTACGTATGTGGGTCATGGAAAGAGTTGTTTCAACAGCACTACCATTTTTGATACCTGCTGCTTTGGTAGCAGAAAGTCCAATTCTTGATGGTATAATGTCTGTATTAGTTGTAATGCATTCACATTGGTAAGTACTCATCTTTAAAAATTATTCTTAATATCACACCATATATGATTTTTTGTATATTGCAGAATATTTTTATTTTTTTATTTGTATATAGATTTAATGTGTTTTTATTATATTATAATACATATTATATAGGGGTTTAGAAGCTGTTATTATAGACTATGCACGTCCTAGTGTTGTTGGACCTGTAGTGCCAAAAATTCTGCACCTTACATTGCTTATGATCTCAGCACTTACACTGTCTGGTCTGTTTATACTCATAAACAATGGTCCTGGGGTTTCAAGAGCTGTGAAAGATGCTTGGGCAATTGGCAAAACACCCCCACCAACCATATCTGCCTCTGATGAAGAATAATTCCTTTGTTATATATTTTGATTAGAATAATTCTTTAATTAATATATATTTTGATTAGATCATGAATATGTTAATTTAGATGTTTTGAAATTCTCTTTATCATAAATTATTCAGAAATAAATTATTTGTCTGTAAATAATTTATTGCATTATTTAAATATAGTTATAAAACTCCATTTTCATTATTCTAGATAATATATAAATTGTGATAGCATAACGAATACAAATTAATTCCATAAATAATTTGAATTAAATAAAATGTATTTATTTATAGAAGTCATAGTATAAAACAAATATGAAATAAATATACCTACAGCTTTTATATGTATGTAATATAATTTTTATAACATCAAAAAATTTTAAAACATTATTAACATTATTATCATAGAAACATATCATTCATCCATTGTAATTATTTCAAATTATTCTTTAAATCAATATTTAATTTTCTCCCACTTTAGCAGCCTTGTCTATGAAAGATGCGAGTTTTACATCCCTCTGTGATAAACCATTTACATCATGAGAAGACAAAGTAATGTTTACTTTGTTGTAAACATTGAACCATTCAGGGTGATGATCCATTTTTTCTGCTTGCAATGCAACTTTTGTCATAAAACCAAATGCCTGTCAACATGAATATAAAATAAAAAATATATAACTTTTCTATAACATTAAAAATATAGTATAAAGTGATATATATCATAAAAGATTAATTTTTAAAATGAAACACACTTGATTAAAGTTTTTGAATAAAAATTCCTTATAAATAGCATCTCTATTTTGTTGCACAGACCAACCATTAGATAACAATGGTTTTAAATCCTTTTCTCGTTCTTCTTGAGTAAGTTTTCCCTAAAAATAAAATATATTTTTAAAAAATGTATTAAGTTTAATTTAAATTACTATTTAATATATTTATCAAGTAATAAGTATATTCAAATTTTAATCACAAAACTACATAAACACAATCTTTTAATAAAATTCATTGCTATTTAAAACAATTTTAATTAAGCAAAAAGTTTTCCTTGACGATATTAGTAACAGGAATGTCAGATCAATGCTTCAATCGCTCCTTATTTCGCAATAGTATATAATCCGGAAAAATAAATTTTTTGCATAAATACAAAATTTACTTTTTAACTGATTAATAATAATTTTTTTCGTAATTGCTGTCTTTTTAATTATGAAAAATTACAATTTGTATGCAATAAATCTCTTAGAATCTCAACCACTTGTTACGCCCAAAAATGACGATGTCTCGTGTGTAAGTATACAAATAATATATGCTTTTACATATTATTCATTTGTTTACAGCGATAAAAATTTGTAAACAGTGTTAAACATCAATTTCAATAATATGAAACAGAAGATCGAAATTTATCATAAAGCTTTCAAATTCACGGATTATATATAAAATTTCCAATTGATACAAGCACGTATTCCTGTAGATTAAATATTTTACTCTTCATACAATATTAACAACAATAATACGTTCTGCACTATATAATTTTATAAATTTATTATAATAATCTTACCATTTTGTTCTTTTTTAAAGCAGGAGCAGATATACTTCTTCGATCGAAAATATGGAATATCTTTCCCCGTAGTATTCCCCCACTATTCATAAGTCGCATGCGCGTTAAAGTCGACATAATTTTATACTTTCTTTTTCCTCGATTATGTCGAAAGATTTTATGTATCACAAGTAAATATTTCAATATTACATGATGAGTTGTTCTTAAAGACCTTTTCTATATTATTACGTATTCCAGTTCAATATCATACATATATTGTCCTAAAGTATTAATAAATTTTTTATGCGTTTATTTCCTTGTGTAATACAAGATTTACGATTCAAGATTTATTTT
Organism: Bombus campestris; assembly: GCA_905333015.3. Taxonomy (NCBI): domain Eukaryota; kingdom Metazoa; phylum Arthropoda; class Insecta; order Hymenoptera; family Apidae; genus Bombus; species Bombus campestris. Next base: position 2,744,753 of record HG995149.1, read on the forward strand.
ACTATCGGATTACAAAAAATTAAGTGCAATACAATATGTAAAGATTCTTGGAAATGAATCATAAAAACGATTGAAAATTTTAATCATCGTAAACATAACCTTATCGATAAATTATTATTTAAAAAAAATATCAAGTACTCTTAACATTACTATTTTAGTTTTATTATTAAATAGTTCTACTATTATTTATTAAGTAGATTATATTTATGTAAGTATCGCCGTTTCTCTCATATCACTATCAGAAACTGTATAAATTAATCACTTACACATACCACGGTCATATAAACAAGTCTCGACACTCGCTAGGGGAAACTGTGCAAAAATTGAGTCGTGTTTAGTTATGCAAAATCAACATGAAAAGATAACGAAATCCGCGTTCTTGTAAGACAGACAGAGATGAATAGAGTGTCTCTGTCTCTATCTGAAACGTTCAAACCATATCACGCATGCGTAGAACGAGAACTTTTTTGTCCTCCATGATGACTTTTCACAACTAGTCACAGCTCAATTTTCGGACCCTTTTCCCTAGGATTTGGTATACGAGTGTCAAAACCGGTTTGTATGATCGTAATATGTACTAACAGAAAGGAACAGAGAGTATTCACGTTCACAACATTAAGTTGACCTTCGAGAAGAAGTGCTGCGCCAAGCGGCCAAGTGCTGATTCATTCAGTTCTATCGTAGACAAGAACCTAGTTTTACGCTAGCATAGACAAAAACCTAGTTCCACACTAGCATAGACAAGAACCTATTTAGTCCCACGTTCCACAGTAGCATCGACTTATTATTTAATTCTACGGTTGTATGGAAAAGTTCATGTCTTTCTGACCAAAATATACAAGTATGAGAATAACAAACTCGCACAATAATTGAAATAAGCTGATCCAAGAAAAGGCAATTAATTGTTTACTATATTTTTTTAGAGAAGAAAAGGATTCTTCTATTTTAAACGATAATGGAGCAATGGAATGATGCAATAATTTTAACATATATTCCATACATAATAGCTTTTTATATTTGACATTAATTTACTTTTAATATTAGATTTACCTTCCTCGCGATAATATTTGTGTTATAATAAAATCTAAATTTCATTTTGATTGTAATTTCACTAGTTGATGTACAGCGAATAATATTGCTGGCGTAATTACGATGTTTAACTGTTTTATGATTTAATTATTGGATTTATTAATTGCGTCATTTTATTATAAAGATATTAAATTGTGAGATTTGAGTCCATTTCTTAGTAATTCCTTTTTAATTGCTCCGTTTAGGTCGTCTCTCGTACAAAGACTTTCATCCATACATGTGGTTAGCTTCGACGATACTGATTGCGATTATAAACCTTTTACTCGCTCTTCTCGTTGCGTTGCCTCACTTTTACATTCACATCCATGAAACAGGGAACGTTATGTTAAACGCGTTAATCTATTAATCCTCAAACGTTATCGGCAAATAATAACCAACGTGATGCATCTGAATGAATTATTAATTCGTACATAACGAAGTGAATATAATTAATTTAAAAGACTACCGATTACTTTTACAAATTACGTACTTGAGAAGAACTATTGCTTAAATCACTCGTCTCACTGCTATTTCAACGAAGGAAATTGATCATATTTCATGTTTCTCAACTTCTACAAATCATTAGTTAATTCTTGTTCATTGTTTTACCTGACACAGTTAATTTCCAGATTAAGTGTAATTAACTTGTGATTAGATAATTGATGTTTAGATAATTGAATAAAAAAGCACAAAATTATGTCGTTATTTCAATAGGAAAGTGTACATAAGTGTGTTTTTTTATAAATAACGAACACGATACATAAAATCTATTTGTTTACAGAATTTTCTTATCAATTTTCAAACCAAAAACTAGTGGTTTGTTGCCCTTACGCTTGTGCGTAACGTTGGAAAAAGTACATTAAATTTTATTCACAATTTATTCCAATTAAAGATATCGATGCTCAGACCACCTGTTTTTTAATCCCTCGATTATTACATAAATATATCGTTCAAAAGAACGAAATAATACGGAAGAGAAGAGAAGAGAAGATAATACGGGGAGAATCTCCATTTCTGAAGATGTTCTTTGCCTTTCTAAGATAAAGAACACAAGTCAGACTGTCAGTCGAAGCTCGATGCAATTCACGAAAACCTTCAATTATCACTCGAAACGTCTGCTGTTCGATCAATGAATTTCATTTCACTTATTCGTGTCAGCGTCGAGGCGATCCGTGATCGAGTAACTGGCTACCGTTCAGATTTACTCTCTCCTGTCACGGATATCCAGCCGCTAACTATTCCACCATCGTCTGTGCGGCAACGTTGTTAACATCGTATATTTGTGCAATATATTTTCAGATTGGTCCGCATCCTAGAACCAGCTTGCGCACGTTATCCTGTCCACGGATGAAAAATAAGGTTGCGCAGCCCATTCGCTCAGATGCTGCCGCATCTAACGATGCGATGCTACCGTTTCTTTCACCCGGATCGTGCATCCTGATGTTGAGTCACAAGATATTCAGATCGAACTGTACTAAGACTGACAATAAAAACAGCACTGTAAATTAGGTTTAAGATGTTATTTAATTAATAGAATTAATTAATTAATTAATAGATAGAAAGTAGTATGTATATATGTATTTGATAAGTCTTTTAATCGTAACGAAAATAATAATATCACGAATGTCGATGAACATGATAGTTCGTCTATTTCTTTTGAGATATAGCTTATATTTAGACGATTCGTCAATGTTAATATAAATTTGGCAAAAGTATTTGAATTTTTCAACGTGTATTGTATTCGTATATCTCGAACATTGTATGACTATAACTCTTCGATAGAATACCAAATAAGATAAGGAATAAAATGATAGAATGAATGGTGCAATGCATATTATTTTGCTGAATAAATGTTAACGTGCAATATATATTACTCTACACCGCCAAAGTAACGCGAATGGTGATGATGTTACACGGTATTGATACAAAATGTATACTATCAGCGCTTATCATCAACATACTCAGGGTCTTTCCGTTTTCTGTAAATATAAAATCGCCAACTGCGGTAGATTCTGCACTTTATAAATCGGAAGTTTGGATATCGGAGGATACGTCCGTAACGCCTGTTCCTTTTACTTTCTTTTTCATTATATCATTAACGCTAGTATAATGAAATTCACATGGATTATGTAAGTAATAATTATAGAAAACATCTTTATCGCTCGAATGAACTGTAGAATTTATCTGTGACGTACGTCATAATTTTTCAATACGATTTTAATAAATCTTACAGCGTATTTTTGGCTGTCATTGCAGCTGATGTCAATAGCATCTTGAACAACTCCTTTGGTTTACCATGGTTATTAAGTGTAAATACAGAAGAATCAAAACTAAAGGAAGAACGACCGCTTTGCCTCACCCAACAATGCAAGTACCTTGGTGAGCAGGAAATATTTCTTAGATTCTTTATCATATTGTACAGATTTTCCTACGAAATGATATACAAATCTTATATTGTTGAAATCTTTTAAATACTGGATCCATATAAGAGAATGAATAGTTTCAATTTGTCTGCTGCTTAATAGCGAAGTCATTACGAGAGAGTATGAACCAAAGCGTGAATCCATGCGAAGATTTCTACGAGTATTCGTGTGGCAATTGGCCAAAACATAATCCACTTCCTGTTGACGAAAACCGATGGAATTTCTTAGTTAAGGCAGAAAGAAAGGTTGATGACCGTCTTAAAGGTTTGCTCATTCTTTTCGTTTAAGATTATAATTATAATTAATATTGTCTCTACAAAGATCGTTCACTTATCTAAAGAAGTTAATTACCTTATGGTTGCTACCGTATGTGCATATAGATGTTTATACATTTATCGAACATTTAATAATGAATAAATTTACAGACCGTACGTAATGTGAAAAGATATATAAAATATTGAAAGCAGAGTATTTACGATAATATTCATTAGTCGAAACAAATCTCTATCAAAATCTCATCTGTTTAGTTAGATTGACAAAAATTTAAACATCTCCACGGTCTACCTATTTATATATATATATTTAATATTTCATTCGTTGCTTCTATTCAAATATTCTATTCAAATATTGAAAACGTACAAAGACGAAATATCACAAAATACGAAAGTAGCGAAACAATGTCGATATGTTTCTAATTTAACATTTTCTGTTTAGAAATTATGGAGGAAGAAGCGAAACCTGATGATCTGCGTGCCACAAAATTTGCTAAAATGGCGTTTAAAGCTTGCTTGGACGCAGGTATTTCTTAATGAAATATAATTCATAATCTGGTAAAAATTATTTGATTAATCTATCCTAATTTATATTACACATACTTTAGATGTTAATCTTAAAATTATATCACATTCTTTATATTTTAATAAAATAGTACGAGCGAAATATCATCGTCAAGTTAAATTGTACAATTAATTCACAGACGAGATAGAAAGAATTGGTCTCCAGCCACTTGTATCTACAATGTGGAGGACAGGTGGCTGGCCATTAATAATGGAGGAAGATGAATGGGATCAGGAAATATACAAATGGCAAATTGTGGACGATTACTATGCTCGTTTGACAGGATTAAATAGTTTCCATGATGTACAGGTTCCCATGAGGTACTTGATCTATAATAAAAGATCAAGGCTGTTTGTAAGTATCTACTCACTCGGTAATCATACTTAGTCCAGACATTATTAAGATCAATCAAGATTCTTCATCTATAAGGTAACGATTGCAAAGAACAACGCTGCTTGATGTTTCAGGCCGATACTCCTCGATTATCGGCAAAAGTGGACAGACTTCTAGATTTTGATGAAATCTACGTAGCCAGCAGCGAAGAAGACGACCGCGAAGAAGGAAGTCAGGAACGAGGTAGCGAGGAATGGCCACGCTCTAAAGAAGACGATGAATATAAAATCCTAGAAAAGAAAATCGTTAAAAAAAATATTAATAATCGTACGATTCACAGGGAAAGAATAAGTGAAAAGATCAAGACGATGAAGAAACATGTCATCGAGATACAGTTAAAAGAAGGAACGAAAGGGGCCATAATGCAAGCAAGAGTTGGTAACAAGAGACGATACGTGGAAAGAATTGTTAAGTCGTGGGAACATGAGTTAATACATAAATCTGACAGTGTTGAAAAATCTCCAGAAACGAATAGCGGAAAGAATCATGAAAGAATAGAGGATACAAATAACGACTTGTACTTTGACGACGATGATAATGAAAGTGAAGGCATCAGCGCGGATCAAGGAGAATACAATAGCGGCGGTAAGATCGATGAAAACGATGAAGAGAATGATAATGGCAATAACGCTGCAAGTGGTAGCGGTAGCGGTGATTATGAATGGGACGACGAAGACGGTAATGGGAGCGGTGACTATGAACGGGATGACGAAGATAGTAGTGGAAATGGCAGCGGCGATTACAAGGATAATGATAACGAAAATAGAGATGACGACGATAGCGATAATAGCGATAACTATGACGGAACTAGTAAAAAAGATATGGAAGTAGAAAATAAGAGAAAAATGTACGCAGAGTATATACTAAATGTTGGCATAGCGCTTTCTGAAGCAAGAGGCGTTTCAATACCAAGGGAAAGGCTCCTGGAAGACATCGGCGACTTGCTTAAATTTCAAATAAGACTTTTAACGGTAATGCGATGATTTTATCTTAATCCATTGAATGAATGATACAGAAAATGATTATTTCTTTATTCTCAAGATTGTCTATATTTCTACAGAGTATTAGGTACAGAAAAAATATACTTTTGACCTTCGATAGAGTAAATTTGAAGGTGCAAAATTGCATAAAGTATATATGAAATGTCCAAATACATTTTATAATATTTGATAGGTAAAGCAGTTTTCTACCAAGGTTCTATCTTTTTAATTGTATTATGGAAAATATGGATTTGCATAAATATCCACAATCCATTAATATTTGTATTATGTACTTTAACATTGATAATGTTAAATTTATAATATTATATTTTGCGGTTAGAGAGCTAAGATTTGTTTAGGATTGGAGTATGCTCCGAACGTTCAGATTCTTAACTTTCTACTATATTTAATTATTTTAAATATATATTATAATTAAAACATTAATGTATGTTAATGTGTACAGTACATACACAAATATAAGGAAACGCTGACCGCTGAACTTAAAGCACTCCAAAATAGATATGACGCTCTGAAGGCTCGGACGAAAAACGGGAAAGTAAGGAAGATTATTCTATTTAAAAAGAGGATAAACTTAATTAAAATTTATTGAAGATGTATCATTAATTTTTCTAGATTAACTGGATAACGAAAATAAAAGATGTGTTTGCTACTGGAGATATGGAAATTCCTGACGATTATGTGTTAACTTCAGCCGATAGTTATATCAAAGCGTTGACAAAATTATTAGATAGAACTCCAAGTAGAATAATTGGTATGTCTGAATTTATCCTATTCATAATACAGCCAATTTTATTACAACGATGAAGTAATAAATAATTAACAAAATTTAATATAAATTTTATACAGTGAATTACATACATTGGAATTTTCTTAGTAAAGTAATACACGCAACTACGAAAAAAATGAGAGAATTATACTATAATTGGGATGGTAAAGTACCCACTAGGAGGTAACAACGCATTATATCGATTGAGATATTCTTTTTTCGTTGAAGTATTTTATAAAACAAAGAAATAAATCCTTTTTACAGAACAAACTACTGTGTCGAAGAAGTGGATGCGGTAAACATTTTGGGATACGAATATGTGAAACGATATTTACCAGAAGAAGTTCTACAAGCGGTAAAAGATAAGATATTAATACAACGTAGTGTAGTATCGTTATAAAAATTTTATAAAATTCTTTGTGCGATTACCAAAGGCTTCAGATACTGTAAACGACATCCAAAGAGAAATTGAATATCGAGTCAAAAATTCAACTTGGGTGGACATTGAAGTCGGAGATATTATTTTGGATAAATTAATATACGCGAAGAAACAGATCGAGTATCCGAAATCATATCGAAATATTACTATCATGAAAGAACACTTCAGAGGCGTAAGAGTCTAATATATCTTTTACTTTCAATTTTAGTGCACATCTATCTTTGATTTTCATATCTTTACTTCATACTCGACTAATTTTATAATCACACTTTAGCTTAGCGCTAGCAAGTCGCATTTCGAAAACATGTTAAGCATTATGAGATACAAGAAATGGAGAAATCTAAAAACTTTATTCTCAGAGAAGGATGCTTCCGAGGCATTTGAAGAGTAAGCATTTTCGTAACAAAAACAATACATTATTTTAAATACCTATATTCACATTGAATTTCTGCTAATCAAAAGATTAACTTTTTTACAGACGTACAAGCGGCAACTTTAATCCTTTGCTAGTAAACACCATGTTCTCACCATGGCAAAATAACATTCGTAAGTTTTAAAACAATGTAAAAAACGAAACCTGGCTAAGAATCAAGATCGTTAACGATGAAAAAGAAATAGAAAGATTTTTTCTAACAATATTCGCAGTAAGAAATTTTTATTATTGCAGAAATAACAGCAGCAAATTTTCAACAGCTCCTCTTTGACTTTAGACAAGCATGGTAAGAACCTATATGTTAGCACATTTAATATATTTACCTATTTTATTAAAGATCGATAAAATTACTATAATAATTAATTTAATTTGCTCACAACGTATTATTCTTTGCAAAGTATTATTTCTCTAATGTAGGTACACAAGTTATGGTATTATCGGACTAGTCATGAGTCATCAAATAAATCATGGTTTTAGTATTATAGGTAGATTATTGTAAAATATTGTTGATTATAAACCTGGTTAACGAAAGCACTGATAAGTTACAAATAACTTGTAGATCGTACGTTTGACGATGATGATGATATCACGGTCTGGTCACGTAAAATGAAAGACGCGTACCGCAAAAGAGCGCAATGCTTCAAAGATCAATTTACGAGATATGGTGTTTTGGAGAAGAAAGTAGGAGATTTTACACTACAGGTATAAAGTTCTTTCCGTGTTATATTTTGTATTTTCTACTACGACGATATATATATATAGATATAAAGTATATAATATGCTGTACTAAACTACTTTACAACTATACTTGTATATCTCTATCTTATAATTATAGAATTATGGTTTGCAAACATCGGATGAAAATATTGCAGACACGATGGCCTTAAACTCTGCATTTGAAGCTTATAAAGGAAGACTACGAGAATGTGGAAAATCAGACGTTATGCTACCAGGATTAGAGCACATGAGTAACGAGCAACTATTCTTCTTGTCCTTTGCTAATGTGAGATAAATTTTTTATTTTTTCAACTATACGATATCAATGTTTTTAAATTATCAAAAGCAATAACATGTTCATAACGTAAATCGGTTAGCAAAATCGTTATTCGAAAAACTTCTTTTACTGATTACTATTACTATTATTTTATTATTATTATATTTAACAATGCATGAATTAAATATATTCTTGAAAATAAATTTCTACGTTCTAAAATTTACAGTTGTGGTGTGAAGTGATAAAACCGGACAAGTTAAAAGAGGAAATAAGAAACGATCTACACCGTCCCGGTTTGTTAAGAGTAATTGCTTCCATGTCTAATTCTAAAGATTTCGCTGAAGCTTACAATTGCCCATTAAATAGCCCTATGAACCCAATGGAGAAATGTAGTATATGGGAATAAAGAGATTATGTATCGTTGATTGGATAAAAAATTAATAAAAGATAAATAATTAATCGTCGAAGCATTTGAAATTTTAAATACTTCTACACGTTCATGACAATTATAATTAAGTATAATTTGTACTAATAAAATATGCATATCGTATATTTTTATTCTAAAATCAACTTTTCGCATCAAAAAATATAAAAACAATAAAATTATAAAATTCATATGTCATTTTATTTTATCCTATTCTTACTGCATTCTTAGCGTGCTTAAAATTTGTGGTATTAATAAAAATTTATACATAACGATCAAACAGTAGAGAGATTGTTTTAAGTGAAGAAACTATTATTATATTAAAAATTAAAATACATAAATTACATAAACTATGCCTCATTTTGTTCAGTTTGGATAACGTTTCCTACAAAATGTATTTTGTTAAGGGAATTAAGGCAATTACGCTAAGGCATCCCAAGAATTTGATAATAATCGTAAGTTATTGCAGCATCTCTCGTAATTTATTATATAATAAATGGTTACCAATAAGTTTCCTTTATCATGGCATAAGTAATACATATTGCTATTTGGTAATCTATAAATGCGAATGCTTATGTATAGCAGAATGAGAAGAAAGCTCATTGATAAATAAAACATTCTATAATTGAGACATTTTAAGATTTATAAATATTTTCTTCCTTTTTCATAAGTATCTTCTTCCTTATTGTGCAAAGGTGAAAATTTAATTTACATTCATCTTACATTCATATTTTTGCTATAAAAACCAATCAATGTTCCATTCAAACGATAACACATGTATGTATATCTCAGGAATAACAAACACTGAAATTTACGTAAATGAAAAGAAACATGCAAGTTAAGCGTGTAATATCAACATAAACAAATAATAATTTCTTTTGTTACAGATTTCATATATTTTAAATGAAAAGATTTCTACATACATATACTTATATGGAATGCATTTAATTGAAATTATCAAGCGTCAAGGACTCTAATTAATAACTGTATCATCCATACCGAAAGGAAATGAATGGAACATCAGGATGAATAAAGTTCCTGGATGTTGTATTAAGATATTTTATCTGCAAAATCGCAAGGGCAGAGGATGCAGACTTACATAACTGTTGCAGTATTTATCAGAAAATATTTTATCACAATACAATTTTTTATCAAACTAGAATGGAAATAACTTCTTGGTTGTATTTCCTCTCCTCCACGAGTATAAAATTCACGACAGCCGTTTTTCTCGCGTATTGTAAAAAGAGGAAGGCTGGATGTCACAGCGAAAGCCTAATTTTCAAGTTTGGCTTCGATCACATCGTTAAAATGTTACGTCTACTGATATTGTAAGTAAGAATTTGCATTGAAAATTCTTTCATTAAGTAACTTTGACTATAATCATTTATATTTATAATAATTTAGTAATTAGTTCAATTTAATAGTATAGTAATTTATTATACTAATTTTGCAAATGCTTCCAGAGCGTCCCTGTGCGTCGTTATAAACACCGGTCTAAAACTCGATGATCTGCTAAAATATCCTCGCAGTTTACAACGTTTGTTTGAATCTAAAGCTGCTGTTGAAGCGAAGAAAGATGAACGTGAAGTATGTAAGACCGAAGAATGCAAGCTGATTGGTAAGTAATAGATATATGGGAAATAAAATTTTGTTTTCAGTTTGAAAATGAAACGTAGCCTTTATAAAATTTCTATTAAAAAATATTGTTATCATATAACGCAGGAACAAAAAAATTTTTAGTTCTCTGCAATCTTAATTTGAATGCCTCTTTAATAAATACAATGATCGATCATTTTTTCAATGATCAATTATAAAATAAAATTTCATAATTTTATGCTTGTTATCCTCTAATTTCTATTTTATGTGAAGCGAATAATAATTTACATATTGCTTGTAAGTTTGAAAACGATTAATTGCCAAATTTTTTGCCTTCGCTATACAGCACAATTGATCAAGGGCAGTATGGACGTGTCCGTAGACCCATGTGACGATTTTTATGAGTATGCTTGTGGCAACTGGTCGAAAATCAATCCTCTGCCTGAAAATAAGACCTCCTGGAGCTTATGGGATATGGTAGCCGAGAAAGTCAAGCAACAAGCTGAAAGTTAGTGTATCCATGTTATACATGCGCTTAAATATTGATTTATTTTACCGATAGTAGCTTTTGCTTTATACCTAGAGTATTAGCATTACACTAAATTATCACATTATAGTAGCTTCACAGCGAAATAAAAATTTATAAAAACAACACTGTACTTTAACGTTCTATCGTTTTCTCAGATATAATTACGGTTAAGCCACAACCTAACGATCTTTACGCGGTGAGACTTTCTAAGAAGTGGTATTACAGCTGTATGGATACAGGTACATTTTCAGCGTCTCATTATGTATTTAAAGAGAAATATAGTAGTAATGATCGATATAATCTATTTATAAATCATTATACCGTATTAAATCAGTAAATTTTATTATAAAATTTAATTATAAATTGATATATTTAGTTTTCTATAAGCTAAACTAACCAACTTTCTTCTTCAAGGCCATTAGGTCGAAAAATATAATAAAATATAATAGAGAAATGAAATAATAATCGGTATAATTATATATAAAGATTATATAAACGGGAATAAATCAAATGTAAATTAATAATAATAATAATAATAAATGTTTTACAGATGCCATAGAAAAAAGAGGAGTGGAACCACTATTGTCAACCCTATGGAGACACGGAGGATGGCCACTTATCATGGAAGAGGGGGAGTGGGATGAGGATATATACAACTGGCAAATAGTCGATGATCAATTTGCTCGTATATTAGGATTTAACGCATTTCACGATTTATATTACGTCCCATTATCACCTGAAGGCAACAATACGATAATTGTACGATTATAATTCATAAAAATCTATTCTACTACGATCGAGGACAAGCATTTATATATTCGCTATGATAAATATTATTTTTCGATATTTCAGATTATGTTACCTCATTTACCGGAGGGTGCATATGGGCTTGTTACAGTCGAGAAAATATTGAATTTAGACAGCAGCGATGAAAATAACGAAAGTGGAGAAGGTAGCCAGGAAAAAGGAAGCAGGGAAAAAGCAGAACAAAAGCAGCATGAAGAGAATGACGAAGAAGATGAAGAAGAGAATGAATCGGAGGGCGACTGGAACACTGTAGAAGAAGATGATGAAGGAGAGACGGGGAAGAAGAAAATAATTGCTAGAAAATACCAAAGAAAATTAGGTCACGCTAAGAAGGGGCATAATAAGAAAAAAGTTATGCATAATATTATTGGTAAAAAGAAAAGGACGAAAAGAACTAAAAGGAATATTATAAGCCAGAAACCTCTTCATAGACTACTGCGTAAACTAAAGGCCAATAAATATAATATCAACAATAAGGTCAACAATAATGGACATTTGTCACGTAATAAGTCGATCACGAAGAAACATAGCATGAAAGATAAAACGATAAGGAAAAATTTACGAAACCACTTAAGTCGCAATAAACATAATAACAAGAAGAAGGTGAAAGAGAACAACGAAGAAGGGGAAGTATTACGCAAGAGGAAAATACACAGAAGGAAGATTACCAAGCAATTAAGGCATAGCAGAAGGATGCATAATAAGAACAAAGCATTGGGAAAACATACCTACGAAGAGAAGATGAAGAAGAAATTGCAGAGGACTGGAACGAAAACAAAGGTTCATGCCGATGAAAATCATAAGCACCAGAAAATTACAGGCGCCAGAGCGCATCACGTTGCAAACAAGATGAACGTTTTGAAACAGAGGCAAATATCCGACTATACTGAAGATACGTATAACAGTATCGATACCAACTATGACGATAATAATAACAACGATGAATATAACGAATATAGTGCCGAAGCTAACGAAGACGGTAACAAGGAAGAGAACTACGATGACGACGATGATAACGATGAAAATGACGAAGACGACGACGAAGATAACGACGAGGATGACGAAGATGATGACAATGACGACTATGATAATAATTACGAGTATGATGAAGAAGAAATTGAAAAGCAAAGACAAATATATCGAGATCATATATTAAATGTATCTTTAATATTTTCTAAGGAAAGAGGAATTGAAATATCGGAGGAACAAATGGTGAAAGATGTCGAAGATCTCGTAAAATTTATCGTCGATTTGGCAGAAGTAAGTAATCTATTGTTTGTACGTATTCTACGTTAGTTCGTAACTAGACTGTGGATTTTATGCAAATATGGGAAATTCTAAGATAAAAAAAACCATAGGATACGTATAATGTGCAAAAATACATGTATCTATAAATATATAAAATATTTCAAGCATAGTACTCGTAATATTTAATAAATAAAGCAAATTATTTATATAGACTTTAATCTTTTAACTATGTTTGGGAAGATATGAATTTGCATGAATACAATATAGTTATTTGTTAATAACGATATTTATTTATTTCAGATCATACATGCCGTTGAGGATGACGATAATAACATCGAGAATATAACGCTTAAAGAATTACAAGAATACTACCAAGATTTAGGTCCTATTTCGCGCACTAACAGAGTAAAAAATTTTATTTATTTTATATTTTACTTAAATAGGATTCGCGGATATTTAAATGAAAATTTATATAATTTACAAATATCTAGATAAATTGGGTGAGAAAAATACAAAAAATATTTTCCGAGGCTGGATTGGAGCTTGATAACGACGTAGAAGTTTTTGTACCGTATCCCAAATATATGGAAAAACTTCATACCTTGCTCGCAAGAACTCCAGAAAGAGTACTTGGTAAATTAATTAAATATTAAAGATATTTCCATTCTAATTGAATTAAAATATTAAATTCTTTCGTTTGTTGCAGTTAACTATATTCATTGGCTCTTCATTAGTAAGATAATGTTGGCTGGACCATCAGAACTAATAGAATTGTATCAACAATGGACCGGAGACTGGTTACATTTCACGAGGTTCGTATAATAACACGATCCGTTGAAAATTATTAAAATTACACGTTACTTTAATTTTCATTTCCATAGAAAGGAGGTGTGTATGGGAATTTCGCCACTGGGTAAATTAGCAGGATACGAATACATTAAACGATATCTGCCAGAAGACGTAGCAAAAATGGTAATAATTTTAATTACGCACCTTCCTACCTTACAAGATAAAAAATATTTTCAACGTTTGATATTCATTAACATCCCTTGAATATCCAAAGGCCAAAGACATGATCGATGACATACAAAAGGAAATCGAATATCGGATCGAAGCGTCAGAATGGATGGACGATGACACTAAACATTTTGTTTTGGACAAATTAGTGCACATGAAGAACTGGGTTGGCTATCCAAGTTGGCTGCAAAACTCTACACTCGTAAAACGCTACTTCCGAGGGGTAATTTTATTTTCAATAATAATCAGTGATAGGAACTCAAGCATGTAATAGGGATTTATAGTCTTGAAATTAATTATTACGTTCATCGTAACATTAAATTAAATCTACTAGAAATTTAATATTCGTTAAGGTAACCTGTATATATATTTCGTGGTAATGTATCGTGTTTCATATTTTAAAAAGTTTACAGTCGGTACTTCATTCTACGAGAACGTCCTCAACTATGTGAGATACTCTAGATGGAAAGACTTACGACGAATGGTAGATAACGATAGCGATAGGTAAGGTTTCATTTTAAAATAACTAACTTAAAAAGTAACTTAAATGTCGTATTTCTGTTAATCGATGTCATACACATTTATGTCATACACTAGGTATATATCCACATGTATACATCTACGTGTATATTTATGCATATATATATATATACCTGTATAACTTTGTAGTTACGAGATGGATCCTTTGGAATTGAATGCTTTCTTCATACCAGACGATAATTCTATATGTACGTATTTCAAAACATATTTTACGAATATAGAATTGATACGATTAATTATATTTTTTTATCAAATACGAAGGATAGTATAACAGACTATATTCTTTCAATGCAGCAATCACAGCGGCAGATTTGCAAAATCCACTGTTTGCTCAAAATCGACCTTGGTAAATAACAAATTTTTCAATATTTACATATATATGCTGTATTGAAGATATTTAAATATAAATACAGTTATTATTATCGAATGTAAAATTGATTCTTCAGGTATGTGAATTTCGGAATTATTGGTCTCGTCATGGGTCATGAAGTAAATCACGGATTCGATGATCAAGGTGAATTATTATGAGAATATTACAACTTGACAAATAATGAACAAGACTTAACGAATCAATTGAAATTAGGTCATCTTTATGACGAAGAAGGAAATCAAGTGGAATGGCTAACTGCAATGGCAAACGCTTATGATAAAAGAGCAATATGTTTCGTGAACCAATACGATGGTTATAGTATCATCAAAGGAGAAAATTACACGATCGAGGTTCTTGACGTTAATACTAACTCTACAGATATATCGTAACTTATTTTTATACAGGAATTTAAGGATTTTATATACACATTTTTTTTTTATTTTAACTCCATATTGCTTCAAACAGAAAAGAAAGTAAACAATTAACTTTTTAAATTTGTGAACATCTAATTTATTCCGCTAAATGATTTAAGATAATGAAATAAAATCGCCCTAATTTAAAGTTCATCTATGCCCCGTAATTTAAGATAGAACGAATTATTATCCGAGCTAAAAAAATACAACTTAGTCTATGGCAAATGATAATTATTCTAAATGTTTCAGAATTATGGTAACAGAACCGCAGGTGAAAATATTGCGGATTCGATGGGCCTGCACGCTGTATTCGGTGCTTATAAACGAAGGGAACGAGAATGTATAAATGCGGACCCTGCTCTACCAGGACTAGAACAATTTAGCAATGACCAACTTTTCTTCTTGTCATTTGCAAACGTAAGTTTTTGTGACACTTATTCGATTAAGATATCGATTCTTCAAATTTAGAATTAATTTAAGAAATTTAAATATACGCAGCCTTCTACATAAATTCAGCAAGGATTGCCTTTTTACGTTTAAAATTCCTAGTAAAAATGAATAAATAACTGTTTTGGAATGTGATATATTCTTACATTGCGCATGACATATTATTTTTTAGAAAAAATAAGATTATTTCTCTTCCTCTTTTGATATTTTTTAATTTATTTTCAAAATTATTAGATATGAATGCGATATTTAAACAGAGATAGTAAAATTTGTGCCATTGTGTAACAAACATTAAAAATTTTACTTACAGTTATGGTGCGAAACAGCAGACAAAGAAGAATTAATATCCCAGAGCAAATATGACGTGCATAGTACGGCACGTTTAAGAGTTATTGGTCCGGTGTCAAATTCAGAAGATTTCGCCAAAGCTTTCAACTGTCCAATAGGTAGTCCTATGAATCCTGAAAACAAATGCAACATATGGGAATAATTAAAAATTTTCGAAATTTTTATACATTTTCACTTACAGTTTCTATAACGTAATTTTTTTTAATGAAATATAGCTTACGATTTGCAACTTACTTTCATGCTACAAGTTTAATTCACAATTACCTACTTCTGAATAATCCTTGTAATTATCTTACTTAAATTCTTTTCAATGGATATTATGAATTATGCTACCTAAATATATTAGAATAAAAAATAGGAAAAAGCTAGTAATTTATAGATTTCAAAAATTCATACGGTAAATTCTAATTATATTAAATTCAGATTAACATTAGTTTATAAATATACTTTATAACATACTCGTAACAAACATTTACTATGTTTTCACATCAATGGAATACACGATACACCCTAGACTATAATTCTTTTTTATCATTCACCATATTAGTAAATCAGTCTTCTCTCAATGACAGACTTTTCAGTCCATCTATTGAATTTAACCTTAGTTTTTTTTTTTTTTTTTTTTGCACCATCGCCTTTCTATAAAACTCAATTACTTTTTATCGTATATCGCCTTGAACTCCATATTACACGAAAGAACAGAGATGTTACATTAAGGCATCAAGGTAGCCTTCGACGTTGCGCGCTTTACGAGAAGCGAAATGCAATGACTGCGAACGATCACGCAGACAAAATTAACTATAATATCTGATTTATACACGTTAGCGACGGTTAACGTAATTCGAAGTATAAGAATCTTTGTTCAGGCTGTTGCTCAATGCAAGATTGTAGAGATTAACCTTTGCATTGGGCACGTTGCTTCGTTTAGTATGATATATATGAAAGGAATATTGAGTGATTTTTTATGTACAACGATCATCAATGGAACAAACAAAGAGAAATCCATAAAGAGATTTTTGTCCTTTCGTCGTCTTTTTCGCGAATAAATTTTTTCAAATAACTTTTACAGACTTGTAGAGTGTTTAACTTCTCGTCCATATCTTTTGAGTAAATTTTATAAAGGCCATAACAAACAATAACGAAACTATTGATATCATATCCCATAAGCGAAACGGGCAAAGTCGAAGATTTAAAATTTCTTATCAATCCTTCGTTGAAAGGAATTCGAGCTGTTTTTTCTCAATTATCTTTAGTACCTAACCAGTATGTAACGTGCAGTATTTGTTCAAACATTTTATTATTGAATAAGAACTCGCAATTAAAGCGTTATCAACTTTGCGATAAAAAAAGAAAAACAATAATAATTATTTTGAAATACTAACAAACACGCGAAAAATGTTGCTCGTTCGCTAAAGATAAAAGACTATGGAAAAAGGAACCGAAATTGTTATCGCGAAGAGCGCAAGGGCCGTTGGTGCATAACGGTGCGTTAACCGGTAATAAGTCATCCGCGTTATATCAAAAGTGTAAGCGCCTAACCGCATTGCATCGTTAACAGCGCAAGTGTTGCAATTCACTGAGACAGTTGTAGATCGA
Source organism: Bombus campestris (assembly GCA_905333015.3). Classification (NCBI taxonomy): domain Eukaryota; kingdom Metazoa; phylum Arthropoda; class Insecta; order Hymenoptera; family Apidae; genus Bombus; species Bombus campestris. Next base: position 2,762,442 of record HG995149.1, read on the forward strand.
TGTAGGGACAGTAAATTAGATCAGGCAAAAGAACATTACCTAACTGTAGCACGAGCGCTCATCTTCAGACACAGGCTTCCAATACTTTCACAGATCAAATAGAAGTGGTGAAACTCCTCGATTATACCGGTGCATCGAATGGGTATATATCGCGTTTGCTTCAGCCAGAGAAAGCACGCTCTGATTCATCGGAATAAATGGCCACAGTTTAGAGCGGATGCATCCCATTATAACGTGCACATCCACTGATAAATTATCACTTTCGCTCGATCGATCGTGATATCCTGATAACGTGTTTTGAATTGCTAAATTTGCAAACGTGCGGTCGGGCCTTTTAACAGTCGTGGTCATGTCGAGATGAATTCTTTTTCTACTTGTTGCATAAGTAACCGACGAGGTTGCATAAATAACGTGAACAGGGGTTGAATTATTTGAGAACGACACGAATCGTCCGTGTTACGAGCTACAAGTACATAGAAATATGCATGTATAGGGTGTCCCAATCTTTTGACTAAAACGGCAGAATAGCAATAGCAAGAAAAGATCGGTAATAAATTTATTCGTGTTTGCGTATCTTACGAGAAATATTTTTAATACGCGTTAATGTCCCTTAAGTAATGTTACATGTTACATTGAAATACATGCAATGTCCTAATCTTTTACAGCGAAACTTTATCAGTACTCTGATGTAGAAATAAATAAAATAGGTAATGAATGTTATTGTACAAGTGGAAGTTATTGGAAGCTTCATTAGGATGTTAAAATAAAAATTCAATGGAAATGGTGAAAGATTAGGCTGTTACGATACAAGAAGATTGACAACCAAATTACTAGTTGTTCATACTTCGTTTCATAACGTTTATCTTTCCTGTCAATAGGAGACTGACAGCGATACAAAATTGAATTTATTACTCTACGAAGCTCATTTTTTTGTTTCATTTGTATAATCTGTATCATCAATTCTTAGTATTCACCATATGTGTATCGAGATGTGTACGATATACTTTCTATATCTGACTGCTTTTCCGTCTCTATTGTCCCTGCTGACTAGGTTAAATTCTGTTTTCGCTCTCTCTTTTATTCCTTAACTCTCTATCGTATGCATTTATTAACCATACTTTAACCACGCTTAATTTCCTTCGAAGGAATTTAAACCCGTCTATTTTTCTACTCTTTTACGTTTGAACCATTTCTTCCCCTCTTTTAAATTTTTGTGCTTTTTCTCCTATTTTAGTTAGTCAGTTAATTTTAATAGCTCTAGGTTCGTTCCTTAAAAATGAATCTTCGAATACTGTTTCGACTACAACGTAACGATTATCAATCTTTTATCGAATCGCCATAAGCGAAGTACGCCTTTCAAGGACGAAAGAGAAGTACCGCGTTCTACATGGCAACATGAAAAACATTTGTGTTCCTGTTAAACTACTTTCATACCTGTCTCTTCTCATCTTCACACATTGCAGACTCTCCTCTTCTCTTATTTCTATCGTTTTACTATTCTACTCTTTCTACATCATTTCCCATCCTTTGTTCTCTGTTTCTTTTCGTTTCTTCAGTCTTCCGCGTTCCTGCTTTTATCTTTCACCTCTTCTCCGAATTTCTATATTTCTCATTCACAGACATCTGAAATAATTAAAATTTTCTAATTATCACGTTCGTCTTAATTTTTCAACGGCAAGTTGTTTTCAACGTTTAATCGTTGCGGTATAATCGTTGTACTCTATTCACGTACAAAGTAGATAGGAAGACTGAAAATTATAAGTGAAAATTTTAGATCCGTCAGGAGATGAAAACGCGATGAAATAAATACTTCTCGCGAGGAGATTCATCGCGGCGAGGTTAAAAGTAGGAAAATCATAAACCGTTCAAAAGATAGGCACGATTACAGAAATCGCGTGTGCGGAGAAAATCGTAGGCTAAGACGTGATTTAATAAACACGAAGGATAAAACGTTTGAGGTTCGCGCAAGAAGGTCGCGAAAGAACAATCGGGCCTCATAAAAGTGTAAAAGTTGCACGCGTACGCAAGCCGGAGCAATCGCTTTACGTAACAGTTATCTCCGAAACTAATTTGCTATGTTTCCCCGTTGACGCGCCGCTGTCCAGAGATAATCATCGGAAAAACTATCAAGCAAGTTCCTCGAGTTAATTTAGCCGTTCGTGACTTCATTTATCCTTGCTCGTTTATCCTTTTTTTTCTTCGATCACGATAAGCATTAATCTTCTTCTTTCTCTTTCTTTACCACGTGTAACGTGTCCATAATATTAAGTCTGCTACGATCCTAGAATTTTTATATTTCAATCCCTTGCTCGTTTTAACAAACAGAGAACATACGTACCGTCCTAAGAAGATGTTTAACATAAAATTAAAAGGAGAAATGGTGCATGCCAATACGAATATTTTTTACGTCCTTAATAAAGATAGAACAAATTACCTTTTGACGTTAGTAAGGTACAATCCATGACATTGTACACAGAAGACGAATATATCCGCCGAATTGGCTCGATAACAATTAACTCGATGGCGATTGAATACCGAGCTGTTCCTCAAAGCGTTTGCGATATTTTCCTATCCTCTTCAAAAATTGATCCACTTCGCTGCGAAGATAGACGCCTCCATAGTCCACTTAGCCTGCCTATCGAACTCGAAGGAAATTTCGAGCGATACATCAATGCCAGCGTAGCGTCCGCTTTATCAAGCATGGAACAGTTCGCCTCTGATCATTTATTAAATCTGAGCAGTCCGTGGCACCGCGTTGCGCGATGCGATTTATGCACGAAGAAGATTCCTCGAGTCTCGCAACGTGCCGCCGCGGCGAAACCGTGGCCGATGTATAATAAAACGGACACGGCGCGATACAATCGAAACTGTTCTAGACCGATTAAGACGAATTTCAGGATTCGCGAACACCATAAATCTCCGATCGTAAAAATCCTAGGTACCCGCCGCGCTATCTCACTCGTATACGATGAGGTGCTGATACAATAAACCTGTGACGCAATCTTGCATAATGTATCCCTATCTTAACCAACATCCCACGTTGCCACCACCTGTATTCAGCACGAGTTCACCGATTGCATAAACTTTCTGCATCCAGGATACGAGCGTGTGTACACGTTGGACAGTTGAATCCGTGTGTCTGCGTGCCCTACTGATGTACCAACGCGACATTTTTCGGGATAATTGAAGCAGTCGCGTTTAATTACCTGCCGGTATTAATGCGTCCTGATCGAATTGACCGAGCCGCAGGAGCGAATCGTTAAACTGTTTCTGATGATTAACACAACGTTCGTTGATATTTCAAGATCGATATATTTGATAAACGTATTTAATTAGTCTGTATGAGATACGAACTTCTATCTTTGATTTCTCCAAATTTCGTTTCTGTTAAATGTAAGATAAAATTTACACTGAGGAAATGATAAATTTATAAGTATACTGTTTGAATGGGCTCACGTTTATGCAACGATGAAAAGCGATTTGTATAATTTGATCGCTATCGATTTGTTATCTTCGTCCCTTCCATCCGTGTGTCCATAACAACATGCTAAAGGATATAGTTAAGATGCATGAATTCCAGTCGATCAGGATTCACGTATGTGCATCTTAACCAGCGATGTTCTTAAACCCTTCGTGTTTCAATGACGTGCGCTTTGTAAAAACGTATGAGAAAGTCTCGCTGGCAGAAAGCATGTTGTTGCCTTAACTGCATGAGACATAATAGGTTTAATTGCCATCTCTCCTTTTCAAGTCCTCCCTACATGAATTACGCGATCTAACTTTTTCTAGAATCTTTCGGTATCGTCTCGTGCACATAGATGGTACACGTTTCTTGTTGTTTTCGTCAAACGTAAAGAACCTAACCCGAATCTATTCCTTCGTGAAAAATGTCAGATAGTAAAGGTCTCGACAAACCTGTTCATCACGAAGAAAAAGCTTGTAGAACATCAGTGTAACCGTGTATTAGCTTTACGTTGTGTCTGAAACATCAAAGTTAAGACCAAAATTAGTTTTATCGGAAAAGAAAAATGTAATTTAGCATCTAAGAATGATCTCAAGTGAAATTTGAAGAACGAATCTTTAAACGACGTGCAATTGAACTTTTAGCCAACCATATTTGTCAATGTTAAGATTATTCTTCTGTTGTTACGTTCGTCACGGTTAATTTTATCTTTGAAATAAATCTGATCTTCCGTTAACTATCCGCTCATCAGCACAGTACGGTAAAAAAAGAGTAACGGTGAAGCGTACGCGGGCGTTAATGGACCACGTTATGGCAACGCGTATTAAAGGATTGCGAAATCGAAAGTACGAGGAAAGTATATTACGCCATATAAAAATTGGTCTGCATCAAACCCATGGCATTCGGTATCGAAGGCTACTTATCGCTTGCGAAATTAAACGGATGACCACGGACAGTACATTCAGAGCAAGAGATGTTTAACAAAAACGTTCCTGAAATATTCGACCCATCGTATTTCGTAATCAATTAAATTCTCATCTTCCTGTTGGAGCAAAAAAAAAAAGAGTTAAGTAAGTTAGTTAAGTTACAGAACGGCTTTATGTGATGAGAAATTACGCGAGAGTTTACATTAGTAATAATACCAATTTCACGACAGTGAGAATCACTATATTCGGATATTTTTTAAATTACCCCTTTTGCGATTAATATTTTACAATATTATTATAATAGCAGGTATATTAAAGTACACTAAGTATATCATTAGTCTGGGTATAATATTACCGTATACTATATATACCTGATATGTTGCAAATGCGTATGTTGCTCGAGCGCTCCATCCCGTTTAATCGAAGCGCAAATCACGTGTCGCAGAGTCGCACCCCAAGCTCGGGACCCTGGTTCGCGCATCGACGCTCGAAAAAGATTCGAATTTACCGGTTAATTAATCAGCGACCAGAAGCGTTCTATTAATCATCGTTTCGTAGCGCGTTAAACAACGTTCTGACTTCTAATTAGATAGTTACCTCCGTAATTAGTACATTCGCTTAACATTGCCTAATGTCTCATTCGCCTGACTTGTTCTTCGATGGAAGAATCGCATCAGACATCGAACAATTTCGTGAAAGTTTCCGATGCGATGAGACGAGAGCAGTATTAATCAAGCCTTGGTTAACGAAGACGAGCGGTCGAAGTTGCCATCCTTAGAAGGTCCGTATCCTTACGAAGTCCTGCATCCTTCTTCGTTTCTGCCGCTCTAGCCACCCGACAGAGAAGCGAGAGCACGAGAAGAACGATGCTCCAAGTTAATGATGCGCCGCATTGCGTTACAATATAGGATTCGTAACCCGTGAAATATGGAACGAATCCGTACTCTAGGTGGTTGCTACGGTCCCACTCTTCTTCACTCACCATCACTACCGTCACCGACTGATTCAACACCACCGTGACACAGTTACACTGGTGCCTCGCTGTAAATCCTACAGCGCTTGCACCAAACCGTGATCTAGAAACACGGATGAATCCCGGGATATATAAAGCGGATTAGAACCAAAGTTTGTCATTCCCTCGACACCATCCAACGGTGGAAGGTGTAGCATAGCCAAAAGGTAAAACCGACGGAAAACGAAAGCCTATCTGGTGAAGCAGTTCGCGTGATCCAGAGACTCGCCTTCTCAAGGATAAACGAGGGAAAAACGGTGGCCAAGTTTATTGTTCCGCCCAGAGGAAAGGCCCACCGACTTCAACATGTCTAAGGTGAGAAAACTTGAATCCAGAAAGAGCAAGAAAATTATATCTGTTGCAACTGATAAGCATCAAGCAGGAAGAAACGCGCGGCAAGGATTGTTTCGTATGTCAAAATGTCCTGAGCTATTCTGCGACCAAGTTGCTTAACGCGAGAGAATTCTATTCTTCGCAGTTACTATTTGTGTGGCAGAATTCCAGAGACGATAGGAAAATTTTGTGCGCGAATTATCGTATTAATCGACAGAAAGAATTCAATGATGTTTCCGATATATCTCTGATAGATCGTTTGGTAGAGTTTAGTAGAGTTGCGATTCTAGAAATACTAAAGATCCGATACTTAAAATGGCAATCTAAGAAACACGATAAGATAAAAAGATCTACCCAAACTCCTGTTTTTAAAAATTCATGTTTGATTCCCAACTTAATTCTCTAATTCCTATCACCGTGTCACTCTAGAGGCAACAACTGTCTCTACTTGAACAACATATACAAATCCTTAAAACCTTATGCATACAGATTGGATTAGCAGTATTCGTCATAGCCCTTACCCTGGTGCGTTCTGAGCCGCCGGTGAACTCATATTTGCCACCAAACGGCGGTGGCAACGGAGGAGGTGGCGGAGGACCATCCAACACTTACGGACCGCCTGGTTTCGACGGGCAGAACGGCATCGGAGGAGGCGACAGCGGTCGTAACGGTTTATCAAATAGTTACGGAGTACCTGGCTCGAACGGTGGAAGGAATGGCAATGGCAGAGGAAATGGTTTCGGCGGTGGTCAGCCTTCTAGCTCTTACGGAGCACCATCCAATGGACTCGGTGGAAACGGAGGTTCAGGTGCCGGAAGACCATCCAGCAGTTACGGAGCACCTGGTGGAGGAAATGGTTTCGGTGGTGGTCAACCTTCCAGCTCTTATGGTGCACCGTCCAATGGACTTGGTGGAAACGGAGGTTCAGGTGCCGGAAGACCATCCAGCAGCTACGGAGCACCTGGTGGGGGAAATGGTTTCGGTAGTGGTCAGCCTTCTAGTTCTTATGGTGCACCGTCCAATGGACTCGGTGGAAACGGAGGTTCAGGTGCCGGAAGACCATCCAGCAGTTACGGAGCACCTGGCGGAGGAAATGGTTTCGGTGGTGGTAGCAACGGAGCTGGCAAGAACGGATTCGGTGGTGCTCCATCGAACAGCTACGGTCCTCCTGAAAACGGAAATGGTTTTGGTGGTGGCAATGGAGGTGGGTCTCCATCGGGTCTCTATGGACCTCCTGGAAGAAACGGTGGAAACGGCGGGAACGGTGGAAACGGTGGCAATGGAGGACGGCCATCGAGTAGTTACGGAACGCCTGAGAGAAATGGAGGAAGACCATCGGGTCTTTATGGACCACCAGGTAGAAATGGAAATAACGGCGGCGGAAATGGAGGATATAACGGTGGCAATGGTGGATATCCATCAGGAGGACCGGGTAGTAACGGGGGTGGCAATGGTGGATATCCTTCTGGAGGTCCTGGTGGCAATAATGGCTATCCTTCTGGAGGTCCCGGTGGTAATGGCGGCGGCAACGGTGGTTATCCTTCTGGACCAGGTGGAAATGGTGGCGGTAACGGAGGTTACGGGGAAGATGAAAATAACGTAAGTATGTTTGGTGATAATTACCTATCATGACCAATTATTTCTGATCGTTATAATATATTTTTTATTGTTCATTGTGAACAATAAATGAAATTATCCGAATTAATTACTGGTGTAGGAAACAGGAGCACCGATAAGTTTTAGAATCAAATATATATTATTGAAACTAATACATTTAATTCATAGTAAACGATATAACTACGCAAGAACGAAAATTTAATTGATTTCTCTCACCGTCAAGTATTTCATTTAATTTTTATTGCCTACTAGGAGTCAATACAAATTCTCAACCCTTTCATAGTTTATGACCTATAACTATCTTTATTATATATCTCGATGCTAATTTAGGAACCAGCAAAGTACGAATTCTCTTATGAAGTCAAAGACGAGCAATCCGGAGCTGATTATGGCCATACGGAAAGCAGAGACGGGGATCGCGCACAGGGAGAGTTCAATGTTCTGCTTCCTGATGGCAGAAAACAAATCGTTGAGTACGAAGCTGATCAAGATGGATTTAAACCTCAAATTAGATACGAAGGTGAAGCGAATGGCCAAGGATATGGTTCTGGTGGACCAGGAGGCAGTGGTGGAGATAATGGATACCCAAGTGGCGGACCTAACGGGGATGGAGCCGGAGGTAATAATGTTTATTCATCAGGCAGGCCAGGTGATGGGCCTGACTTCACCGATGGTGACTGAAACATACACATATCTGCATAAGTTCTTGGCTGAAACTACGTTTCAATCTAATTTCATCCGATTTTTAATCGTAAATATATATAGTATTTGAATTCTTAGCAGGCTATCCATCAGGAAGACCAGGTGGTGACAATGGCGGTTACAGAAACGGAAATAACGGTGGCAACGGTGGCAACGGTGGAAACAATGGAGGATATCCATCCGGAAGTGGTGGCGACGCAGCGGCTAACGGAGGATATCAATACTAAATGTTCATCTAAGCGTAGTAATATATATCGCGTGTATTACAAAAGGGGAATACATAGGGCAACGTTTATCATAACGCATGGGATAGTTTCTGTCTGGAACAGTAAGAACGCAACTGTAATTGTGAACGATGATAATTTTAGTACGATCGAATTCTGATGTCGATCTTTACTATATTTAATCGTTTTAGGACACTTACAATTGAACGATCATAGAATGAAAAGAATGATCACTCGTTTAACATTGAAAACAGGCAGGTTTTCATATTGCAATGCTTCGTTTGTTTCAGACGTAGTATCCTTCCTAGTATAAAAGGAATAACTATTCATAGGATAAACATAAAGACCTCAAAGTCAATCTTTAGAAATGAACGATATTGTTAGCTGTTAATCACATACAACTTCTTGATATATTCATTTATAACGGAATTCACGTGCAATAATACTAACAATATCGTTTAATAAACTTGGCAAACGCAGTGTCATTACTTTTTAAATCAATTTCTCTTTTAGTATATATAATAAGACTCGTAAATGAATTGGTTATCATTATATATACCATTTGCGATTTTATACGTGTGCAATACTCGTCTTCTTCGAAATAACTATAATTTCCTTAACATTTGATGATCTATCTACGATTTTATAACTGCCACCAGATGTATACTAATTTTTAACGTTTGTTAAGATATTGTATTTATTACTATTTATCATACTATATATATATATATACTATATCATACTATATATATATATTTTAACGATGTTTAAAATGTAGCTGTAGAAACAAACGTCCGCATAAATAAAAATTGCGGTAGGCCATAATGTGTTCAGTGTCCAGTCTTTCACTTACACCTTTCACGCTATGTAAACGTTATTCTACTACATTTATATGAATATACATATGTGTGTGTGTGTATATATATATATATATTATATGAATATATTATATGTATATACATACACATGTTTGTGTATAATCATCTAAATGATCAAAAAAGAAATGTGTACGCGAAGTAATAATATTAATCATATTTTTACATTAATGAAGCACTTGTTTGTAATGTAATTATCGTATTAGATGCTTATGTACATATAATCTGCTTCTTTCGCATTTATAAATCAAATTCCTAGGTTTCATATGATAGCAAACAAAAGAATAAGTAAATAAAAGCAACGAGTGCTCTGAATATTTGATAAATACCTGTAATTTCAGACGAAGTAGTATATTTCGTCCACAACATGTTCGCATTCACAAAATATGATAAAATATTCAAAGATATGATCTGATATAATAAATAATAGATACTTCAAATCTAACGAATCAGTACTACCATCATCTAAAAACTAATTTCTAAGGTGGCGTTTCGATTTAAATGTAACGAAGTCAAATAAATATATATACTCTTCAAAGATAAGGTAATTTTACATAAACTTTATTTGCATTACACAAAAGAAATATTATACCATAAAATGCAATACGTCAAACATATTTTATTAGTATACAAACAAAACGTAACTATAATTATTGGAATTTTTGTTCTATGGTATTAATGCAGTTCTTGACTAAGGAATAAAAGTCTTAATAGCAACATGTCTGATAACAAGAATTATAAAATATTTATATTTTATACATTTTTTACCTTTAATTTATACACTTATATACAAAATATTTTTTAACCCCATAAAGTATTTTAACTTTTCGACTTAATCGGTTAAAAACGCACAATTTTCTTTTTAAGGAAATTGTTTCTTGATTATATAACAATATATTATTTTTATTTCTATATCTTACGTTTCTAATAAAACAATATGCCTAAGAAATGAAAGAAGCAAGTGTGTTTATAAATATAAAAATGCGATTATTTATTAGTACAAAAAATGGTTGATTACCTATTTATGCACTTGGAATTTTTTGTTTTAGCCATTTATTACACAGGTATGAGCATTAAGGGATTAACATTTGTTTACACTAATAAATTTTAGTAAAAATAAATTATTCAACTATCAAGTAACATTTGAATGTATCAAATCAGCTATAGCTTTCTGTCTAAGAGTGTACAATTTTTTCACCCATTTATCAAATCTGGCTTCCTGATCGATCATTAACTAAATAAAAAGTGTTTGAAAATAAAATGTCTAATATTTATATTATTCATGCATATAGAGAAAGAAAAAGGTACACTACCGAAGAATGAAAGATACTTTCAGATCCACAAGGAACTTCAGCCACTGCTGGAACTTGTATAGTATCTGCATTAATATCTATAACAATGTTCTTAAATTTCTTTTCCTTTGTATTAGACGAAAATTGTTTGGGTGTAAAACCTTCAGAATTGATTTCCTCTAACACACCTTCTTTAAAACGTGGCTCAATTGGAAAATCACCTAAAAATAATTTTATGTTAAATTAATATGATTTCTGCAAAATAACATTAGTATAGCAGCCTAATTTGTATAACTAAACTTAAAATTTTCCTACCCTTATTTTCTATATAAACAGAAGATAAAACTATTCAATGTTTTTAATACTATAAATTCAGATTAATAATAAAATATTTATAACTTGAAAAATAACATATGTAATAAAAATCATACCTTTTATTAAAACATTTTTAGTTTTTTCAGACACAATAGTCTTTACATTAGATTGTGAACTACTTGAACGACTCCCAGATTTTTCTCTTGAAGCTGATCTAGCTTTTCTCTTGGAACAATCTGAAGAACGTGATCTAGAGTGATACCTATGTCTTTCTCTTCCTTTTGAATTGCTGTTTCTAGAGCTTTTGTAACTTTTTTGGCTATGATCTCTATCTCTCCCTCTGCTTCTGGAATGTGAGCGATGTCTACGCTTTGTTTTTGAGTGTTTGGTTGATCTTCGTCTATGAGAAGATGAATCACTAGAATCTGAACTAGATGATCTGAAATAAAGGATTACATATTAAACTACATTTTGTAATCAGTTTTATTAATATAAATATATATATATATATTAATGGAAATTATGATGTTATGTATAAAATTACAATCAAGTAATGTTTTAATATAGACAGGAAATAAATCAAATTAACAAGAAATTGAAGAAGTGGAGGAGATGAGATACTTAGGATACATACTGCAGAAAAACGGAAGCAACGAAAAACATATACAAGACAGGAAAAAGAGGGCTACAATAGCAATGAAGAAGACATGGAGCGTAGGAGAAAGGATTTTCAAAGGTGACTACAGGAGGAAAATGAGGATGTTTGGTGCATTGGTAAAGAGCGTGGCGTTGTTTGGAGCCGAGGTGTGGGGATGGAATGGAGAAGAAAGACTAGATAGTATAAAAAGGAGGTACGTAAAGTGGATCCTAGGCTTAGACTTAACAACACCAAACTACATCCTGGCAGAGGAGTGCAAGATAGAGGAAATAGGGAAAAAGGCACTGGAAAGGGCAGCAAGGTATGAGGAGAAAGCGTCAGAGTCGAAGAAGGAATTGGTAGAGGAATGTATAAAAGAGAGAGAAAGGAATTGGGGAAAGGGTCAAGAAGGGAAAAGAGCAAGAAGAACAAGGAAGAGAATAGAGGAGGCTAGATAGAGGAGGACGCAAAGGAATGTAGGAATGGGACAAGAAAGGATGACAGCAGATGAAATCGTAGAAGAAAGGGGGAAGAGAATAAGGGAATCGAGGTACAATAAATACTACAAAGATATAGCAAACGAAGGCCTACCAATGTACCTAGAAGAAAAAATGAAAGGGAAGGACAGAAGTATACTAGCCAGGTTTAGATGTGGTAACGAAACCAGAGCTAGGGAATACTGGAAAGAGGAGGAAGAAAGAGGAGGAAGAAAGAGGAGGAAGAAAGAGGATGCAGATTGTGCAGTAAAGGAGAGGAGGACTTAAAACACATACTGGAGGAATGCGAGATAACAGGAGGAGTAAGGAGCATGATAGAGACACAAAGCAAGACAGGAGAAGGGCTGGCAGACCTTAAAGCAATAATAGAGAGGAGAAGAGTAAGGGAAGGAGGGGAGGAATGACAGAAAGGGAACAGACCAAAAAAATGAGCCAAAGACAGAAGGGGCAGTCAATATCAGTCATAAGTGAGAACAAGGTGCAATTGTTAGAATAAGAGAAATCAATATATATGTAATGCATGTATCTGTAATATATATGTAAATATTAGTGATGTAAAACCGGAGGTCGTCCAAAGCCGAAAGGTAATGGACTAAGAATAAATAAATAAATAAATCAAACTAAGTATATCGTATAAGATCTTAAATAATTTAATATTATTTACCTGGATCTCCTACTACGTCTTCGACGATACCTGCTATTATGATCCGAGTCCGATTCACTAGAATATCTTGTCATAATAAACAGCTGCTTCTTTTCTTAGAATTAGGTTATGTCTAATATCACTGCATTACAACGAATGTAACATATAATACTACAGCGCTATCTATAGGTATAAATTTAAAGACATAAATTATAAATAATTTATAGTATAGAATTTATAACGAATCAATAAATATCATTCACACATTAATTTTCTGAATAAGTTAAATTATTCAATCTTTTATAAAAGAATTAAAAATTCTATCAATAGTTACAGTGTTAATAATTTTATACGCAATAGCCATTTAAACACCATATATCTATTCTTCTTTAATATTATTATTTCAATACTATCAGAGATACTATGTAATCTATTTAATCTGTCTAATGTTGACTACCAATGTTTAACTAAAACGATCAGGCATCTGTTACTTATACATAAGGTTTTTAAATATTTAAGACATATCCTAGAATTTATTAAAATAAAAAATATTTTACAATCGAGCATTATTTAAAATATATATCTTTGACTTGTGTTGCTCCCTTGATAATTTCGATAATTTGTCAATTGTTTCACATAATAAACTGTAAATTTTTACAAATATAAAAATTTACGTATTCGTGTTGCTTTTCAAGAAGTTTTAAAGTTAGTAGAAATTTAATGTAATATAACATGGCGCCGGTAGACAATTCACCAAGAGAAAACATGGGAGCATTTGATTTTATATATTCGATAAAAGCAAATGATACAATACCGGTACACATTTACAAATCTAGAGATACTGGAATTACGGTTTGTATAGCGGACGTTGAAGGACCTGTTGTAAATGGTTACTTGTGCCTCGGTAATTTCTGTTGTTTTTATATTTCTTGCGTATTCTTAAAATATGGTATTTATTTAATTTTATTATTTTATATACATTATATATATATATATATATATACGTCATATATATTATAGATATATAGTATATAGTATTATAGATAATACTATTTTTATAAATTTAGCTACTGAAGCGCATGATGATGATGGGTTACCACACACATTGGAACACCTTGTTTTCCTGGGCAGTGAGGAATATCCATACAAAGGTGTTTTAGATCTATTAGCTAATAGGTGCTTGGCATCTGGTACCAATGCTGCAACACAAGTTGATTGTACTTTCTATACTATGACGACTGCTGGAAGTGAAGGATTTTTATCTTTAATGCCTATATATTTAGATCATATACTTTATCCAACACTCACGGTACAAAATATTTATTATTTATTTAATAATTAATAAATCATAATGTGTAAGATGTTTTTAATTAATAAAATTAAGCATAAAATTATTTATTAAGGATGCAGGTTTCCTTACTGAAGTACATCATATTAATGGTGAAGGAGAAAATGCAGGTGTGGTCTACTGTGAAATGCAAGGAAAAGAAAATATAGGAGAATATTTGGTATACGTAGAACTGTTTAGAGCAATGTTCCCTGGACGATGTGGTTACAAATCTATTGTTGGAGGTAAAAATATTAATCTTTCTAATATCTTATTATTTTAGAATAGAACATTAAGTGGTGTACATTGCTATTTTTATAAAAGAAATATTAATTTTTTTATAGGAGCATTGAAAAATCTAAGAGAAAGTACTACTAATGAAAAGGTCAGGCAATACCATCAAGAATTTTATAGGCCTGAGAATTTGACAATAGTAATCACTGGCCAAGTGAAACATGCAGATGTGTTCAAAGCATTACAAATTATAGAAAAGAAAATAATATCAAAAGTATATATGTATAATTGTTTGTATTTCAATTCCTCATTACTTTCATAACATAGTTAGAACTTAATGGATGTTTTAGGGAAATAGAGGTTTCTTTAAAAGACCTTGGCAGGATCCTGTACCACCTCTCACTGAAAGTATAGATTTAGACGTGTATTATCCTTGTGATGATGAAGATAATGGAGTAGTAGATGTTGCTTGGCGAGGATCGTCTCCTATTACCAATATGTATGAGCTTATCGGTTGTACATTACTTTTAAAATATCTCACGGATACATCAGTTAGTCCACTGCAGAAAGAATTTGTTGAAATTGATGATGCATATGCTAGTAATGTTGGCTATTCTTATTGTACATATACAGTATCTGTGCTGTACCTTGCATTTGAAAGTGTACCAAAATCAAAAATTCCTCTGATAAAAGATCAGCTGTTAGAAGTATTAAATGATGTGTATAAGAAAGGTATTGATATGAAACGAATGAGGACAGTTGTTCATAGACGTATTCTTGAAGATTTGAGTAGTCTGGAAAGTGAACCGCATGATACAATTGCATATATGCTGTTTGGATACGCACTTTATGGTAATACTAAAGATGATGTAAGTACTTGTTTTGGGTTTATTATGAAATTTTACTAATCAAGGTATCCTTATAATAATTATATATCTGTTTCTGAAATTTTAGTTGGATCAGAGGACCAATCAGATACAAGCTCTTAAAAAATTAGAAACTGAACCTGAATCTTACTGGTTAAATTTGTTAAAGACATATTTTCTTGAGTCTCCATTCGTATTAGTTAAAGGAATTCCCAGTTTGGAAAAAAGACACGAATTAACTGAGAAAGAGAAAGACAGAGTGGCTAAACAAATTGAAAATTTAAGCAAAGAGGGGCTCCAAGAGAAAGAAAAAGAACTGCAAGAAGCAATTGCTAAAAATGATGTATGTAATTTTACATACATATATGATATATATAATATTCTTTCTTACACACTTTAATTTCGTATACATTTAGATACCAGTACCAGATGAAATATTAAGTTCTGTTCCTATCCCATCTACTCATCTTATCAATTTCCACTACATCAAGAGTTATACAACAGAAAGCAGTAAGCAACATTCCAGATTTGATGTATCAAAGTTGCCATTTTATACATATTTGGATCACGTTAATACAAACTTTGTTTATGTATGTACTTGTTTATTATTTGATCATACTTGAAACACATCATTTAACTGACTATGCATTTCTTTTACAGATGTTTGTTATTATGAATACTTTAGATGTTAAAAAAGAATATAAACCTTATATTCCTTTATTATTGGAAATAATAATGGAGTGTCCAGTAATGAGGAATAATCAACTCATCCCATATGAAGAAATTGTAGCTGAATTGGAAGCAGATACCATAAGGAATGATACTAACCTTGGAGTTTCTAATTCTTCAAGGTTTTCGTGTGGACTATACAGTTATACTGCTCTGTTAATACTTCATGTAATAATTCTTTATATTAAAATTCGTTTAACAATTATTTAATAATCTTAAATAATTGTCTTTTTATAGCTTGAAATGGAAAAATATGAGAAAGGTGTACAATGGATTAAAGAACTTTTATATGAAACTAAATTAACTCCAGATAGATTAAAAATTACAGCTGCAAAAATGGTAAACGATGTCGCCCAATTTAAAAGGCAAGGGAATAAAATTGTGAATGATTTAATGCAAGGACTGATATATAATAAGGGTAAAAAATTTAAAGAATTACGTAACACGTACGCGTGCATACACATACATAATCGTGTGATTGTAAATAATAATTATATTTTTCATTTTCAGATAGCAATCCTTATATATCTAACATGTTACGGCAACAGAAATTTCTTAATAATGTTTTAGAACGCTTAAATGATGAAAGAGGCCAAAAAGAAGTTATTTCAGAAATTGAATCTGTTAGAGAAGTGTTAACAACGCCTAAAAATATGGTATTGTACATGGCAACTAATGTGGATAAATTAACTGCTCAAGTACCAAATGTTTATAGCCCATGGAACACTTACTTTTCTACATTTGGTACATCAAGCAAGACTAAGTTAGTTTATTTTCATAACTTAAATTATAAATTACATGTTCGCATATAAATAGTAAACATATAACTGTACAGACTCGAAGCCATTCCTGATTCAGCATTGATAAATTCTCCAGACGAGATTCCATTTAAAGGTTGCGTTACAGGATTAGGTTCCATAGAATCTTCCTATTTATGTCAGAGCTGCTCATGTATAAATGATTACCACAGTCCAGATTTAGCCCCTTTGCTTGTTTGTATACAATATTTAACTCAATTAGAGGTAAATAAAAAATAATGTAATGTCTCTGTAATAATTGTAAAAGTATTGCATAATATAATACGTATTTAAACATCAATATTTTTAAGGGCCCTATGTGGAGACTTATTAGAGGTCAAGGTCTATCTTATGGGTATTATATCCATCCCAAACCAAATGAAGGCCTGTTATATTTATCATTTTATAAATCCACAAATATTGTAGCAGCATATAAAGAAGCAAAATCGATTGTAGTAAGTATATGTTTAGATCCCAATTAATCAAATTTGTGACATTCAAAAAATGAAAATAGCATTGCTCATCTTTTACATTATTATAGGAGATTCATATTTTCGAAAATAAATGGGAAAGATTACTTTTTGAATCGGCAAAATCTTGTTTAATATTTGAAATTATTGGGAAAGAGCAGAGTGTAGGAGACGTAGTACAACAGTCATTATTGTCTTATTTTAAAAATGTACCACATGATTACACTCAACAAATGGTACAACGTGTATCTGAAGTAACAATTGAGGATATGAGTCGTATAGCATCTCAATATTTAAAACCATTATTTGATCCAAAACAATGTAAAACAACTATTGTATGTCATTCATCCAAAGTACCAGAAATTGTTGATGCATTTAAAACGTAAGTTAATAAGTGCTACAGTGATATATTCTAACATAAATATACATATGTAAGTATTTGTATTTATTTATATGTATTTTTGTTACAGACTCAATCACGATCTTAAATCATACACTACTCTTGAAGAAAGTTACCTAAATGATTGGTAAATTTTAAATATATTAAAAAAGCATGCCTCTGAAGTTCGACAAACATATATTATAATGGTTCTGTTCAAAACACAGCTTCAAAACGAATTTAAGCACATTTGTTACTCATTTAAAAAATGCTTGTTGATTTGCCTTTATGGATCAATATTGCTATGAAGAAACTAACAAGATTTAGTCAGAATATATACTTCTATAACAACTAAGTTCTACAGTACATTTGTGTATGTTTTATTATCCCTTATACATGTTGTTATTTAAAATACAGTTTTATCTTTTTGTGAATTGCTTAAAATACAGTAAACATCATTATTAATATAGGAATTATGATACTAAAATATTTTCTACTTCTAATGCTGATACACCTTTTTGTTTCTTTGGTAAATAAACTCCACCAAACACTTGTAAACCAAGCATTGTAATGTTCGCAGTGTCCAATGGTTCTGCATTAGGTACTTCTCGTCCACGATAATATGGTTTAAAATTTATCAAAGGCAATGTTACAGTTGAAAAGTCAATATCTGACATTGGTGCCTATTGTAATTTAATATAATTTTTGTATTAAATTAATACTTGAAAATTATTGTTATTTAAACAATGTAAACCACTCGACTTAAACACATTATTTAAAAAATTACAACTTATAACTTATTAGTTATGCTTTTAAGAATAGTTTAAAGTAATATGGCTAAAGTTTACCATAAAAAATTGTTCATATGTTATATCTTCATTTGAATGAAGGCCTTTGTGTCTAAGAACAATTTTATAGTGACTATTGTTGCCTTGTCCTCGACAATTGATTTCAATATTTTCAAAATTGGATAAATTTAAATTAGTCATTGTACGTATCCCTGCAAATCCTGCACCATTTGGTTGTGGATTTAAAAGAGTAAAGAATATAGCTCGTTGAAAAACTTGTGTTGTTTGTAGTGCTAAAACAGCTTTTGATTTTCCTACTGTTCTAACAGTGTCAGATATTTCTCTCCAATTATCCACATTTTCTACAGTTGTAAAATCAAAAAGTATTTCTTTATGCCTAGTTAATTAAAAATAATGAATTTTAATTGGAGATAACACTTTTATCAGGTAGTTAATTTATGTGTATATAAAAATCTTTTTATTCATTAAAAAAAATGTTAAACATACATCTTTTTTGTAAAATTTTTACAATGTACCAACAGCACATTTAAGAAATACTGCCATTAAAAGTTATAAATAATTAATTCCTTTTAAATTTCTGATGATTAAACGGGTTATAATAAACAGTTTGATGAAAAAACAGGTTATAATAAACAGTTTGATGACAAAAACAGGTTACAATAAACACAGATAATAAATGCAATAATAAATTGTACCGTTAACATAACTCTTATTTATTATCAACGATTAATATCAATACTATTCGTAATCTCATATTTACAAACATTTAACACATTAAAAAAATATTTTATATAATTAACTAGGAAATTGAATATTTCGGTAAAGAATAAATTATCTTATAAAACATAATAATTTTGTATTTCATTTTAAAAGTTAAATTAGTGGAATTTATTAAAGAATAGTAACTGTCAAATGTATATATATATATTATTTCTTGCCAAATTAGTATTAATCATTTAATTCTTTCATTATTTATAAATTATTATAAGCATAAAATTAATCTTTACAATCATATGTATAATACACAAAAAATATCTTATACATATATGTACATACGTATAGCTCTACGTTATTACACGAAATAAATTTTCAAATATATTAAATCAAAATAAATAAATAGAAAAGACAAAAATTTCTTTCAAATAACATTATATTGTGGATATTCCATAAATTTTACGAACATGTGTTTTTTAAGTATCTTTTTTAAATAGAAAAATTAAATGTCAGCATAAAAAATTAACATTGTTGTTATCAAAAACATAACTCACCCCCTTATTGAGTGGAACATCATTCCAACCATAAAAATATTGTAAATATATTGATAAATCATTGTTGTTTATCAACTTTTACCTTATAATTTTACGTGAAATATATTTCTTTTTTTATATACTTAGTGACTTAAATTTATGCATCTAATGCAAGTCAAAGTGATATTTTCAGTGTTTTAAAGATACACTTTTGTATATAATGAACTCGCGCGGCAAAATTAAAACGTATTTTTGCAGCACACATAAGATGTATTATAAAAGATTTTGTCCACAGATTTATTATCTTAAGATTCAATATTTGCGACATAAAGACTAGAAAAGAATTTATATATATTTATATATATGTACTAAAAACAGGAATATGAAAAATACTAATAAAACAAAAGAATCTTGTTTTTTGAAATAGTCATATAAATTTACATATATGTGCAGTAAATAAATACAAAATATTTTAATATCATCTGTATTAAAATAATTTAGAAACATCATTGAAATGATAATATGAAGTATTATATATATCTTTGTAGTAATATTACGTTATATCGAATAAACACGTGATTATAAAGACAGGATAAATTTAAGAGATAATTAAATGAAACATGCGCTATCAGTTTTCTACGTAAATTGCTTATAATCTATTAATGCCATTTTGGTTATAAAATACATCGCTAGAAATAACATTTTACTTAAAATTTGTTGTATTAAGGATGCAAAATCAATTATTCTAATGCGACTGTAATATAAATATTTATTTTTGTTATTATTTATATATACAAGATATGGAAAATAGATAAGTAACTGAAGTTGAAATTAGGTTTAAACAATAATACATATTAAATAAAAAAAGATTTTGTTCTTGTTTTCTACATTAAATTGATTCTTATTGATCTCCAACTAATTAGATGTTATATGTATACATATAACAGGATAATAATTATTTTAAGTAGATTTGAGAGCTTTGGTCAAATTTATTCTAAATGATATTTTATATCTTTTAATATAATTGCCAATATAACTGCAATATAATTGTTTTGCTATATATTAAATAAAAAACAACATATAATATTTAATTCCTTTTAAACTAATTTTTTAATTTCATTTCAATCGGGATTGGCATGTAAAATTGAATTTGAAAAATATGTTAAAGCTATTGCTAGGTACAATACAGCTGTCAATTAAAGTACGAAAAATAATAAATTTTTCAGATAACATTTCTCCTAACCTTTCTTAAAAATTAACAAAACATGAAATGTGGATAAAAATTTAAGATACATGTCAACTGTACATTACTTCATTTTAGCAGTTATGGAAACGATATTGATTGATATAATGTAATAGAATATTAAAAAATCTACCCTTTTGAAAGCACTAATTGTTTAAAATCTTTGAAATAATAGTAATCATAGCAATATAAATTTTCTTCTTATCAAATTGGAAACATGGAACATTCCAAAACACTTGGAAATTAAAATGTTTTTCAAGCAGAAAATAAAAGTTATATTTAACTTTACATTAGCAGTTTATGTGCTTTGTATGATATGAAAATGGGGTTGTAGTTATATGGAACACTAGAGTTGACATTAATTCTATTTCATTATGCCATTTTGTGACAACTCTTTGATGCTGTTGAGAAGTTTAGATGCGTTACCAACAATCTTTTGCACTTAAGCTTATAATACAATAGCTTTCAAACTGCAAATTAGATAACAAACACGATCAAACGTGCTTAATCTTGTTACACATATTTAATTTACAATGGTAAATATTTGGCTGTGTCACATTCATATTTATCATATTTTCTTGTGATTAAGTAAATGTTTAGTACAATGTACCTTGTACACAATGTACTATAAGATTTGTGAATACAATATATTGTCTAATATTAAATTTTTTACGCAATAAAATATACGACCTATGCAATAATATTTGCATGTATGCAAATTACAATAACCATAGAAAAGCTTTAACACTGAAATATCAATTTCAGTGTTAATACAGAATCATTGTTATCAGTACAATTTATATGCATATGTAGACTAAATCATGGATCTGTACTTCATTTCTCAAAATTAAATCTAACTAGAAAAAAGTGATATTCTTTTCATGGAATAGATTTGACATATCAAAGGTAAAGGGATAAAGACAGGAGACTATTTGCTTACTATACTTAGTATAAATCATATATGCATCAATAGTACCGATGAATTCATGTTTCTATATACAAACAAATAAAGACCTAACAAGAACAGGAATCCTTTCCACCCTGTTGTTCATTAGATACACCTTGAAGATTAGTACGACCTGGTTGACTCGGATTATGTTGAACTCCAGATTCGGCAGCATTCAAGTCCAAACTATATACAAATAAATTATAATATGAAAATTTTCAAAAGTACGAAATATGATCAACCACGTTATTTCAGCAATATGTGTTAGACAAAAAAAAAATCGATTTTACTGACCGGCCATCTTGTATACTCTGGAATATCTTTTTTGCTGTTTCCAAAAAAGCCTCTTCAACATTGTGCCCTCTGATAAAAAAAAGTCGTAAATTTAAATATTTCTAATTATATAATTCGTCTATATATTTATACTTTAACTACATAATTTAAATTTAATGCCCTTATGCTCAAACTAATTACCTAATTATTGACTTACGTTTTTGCACTAGCTTCTACAAACATAAGACCATTTTCGTCAGCAAATTGTTTTGCTTCCTCATAAGTAACATCTCGTTGACCTTCCAGGTCACTTTTATTTCCAATTAAAAATATAACCTATAAATATAATATGTAAAATTGTTTGTTACATATATAATATAAACCTGTTATTTATAGAGTATGAGAAATACATCATTCAACAGTTCTGCATCAATGTAGTTACACTTTACAGACGTAAATACCATTATGTAAAATATCATATTTTGCATACAGTGCTTGGATTTGTTAAATTCCTTGTATCTGTAAGCCAGCTGCTAAGATGATTATAAGTTGAACGACGAGTTATATCATAGACCATTAATGCTCCAGCTGCACCTCGGTAATAAGATCTATAATGTACACATATGTATATATTATATAGCCTTTTTATTAAAAGTGTTACAATTTAATTATTATAAAATCATATACCTAGTAACTGCCCTAAAACGTTCTTGACCAGCAGTATCCCATATTTGTAATTTTATTTTTTGTCCTGCAACTTCAATGATTCTTGTTCCAAATTCAACGCCAATAGTATGTGGACAGTCTGCCATAACTACAGTAGGGGAAAATTTTCTATGTCATTTTATATATGATGATATGAATATATAAAGCTTTTAAATTAAAAAATTTATTCTAAATACACTAAAACTATATAATTAATTTGTTAGAGAAATTACAAATGTGCATACCCAAATCTAAACTGTTTATAAAGACTGTTTTTACTATCTTATTTGTTTTTTTAACTTACATTTTTTTTCTGTAAATTGATGCAATAAACATGATTTTCCTACTCCCATATCTCCAATAATAATATATTTGAAGATATAAGAGTAATTATATGGTCCAGTTGACATTTTTTATCTGTAAATATATAATTTACAAACTTTTGATGTTTGTATCAATTTATATTAAATATATTTTATTTATTAATTTATTTACACAGAGATATTAAAGTATGACAAATATCAGATCCACAATGAAGTTTATTGAACATCTGGCATATCAAGAATGTATGATAACAAAACACATAAATAAGAATATAATACAAATTACAACAAATGATGTTACTATATACATATATGACAAATACGACTATGTACATAATACTATAGTTGGAATAGTTGTCAATATGTTATCAATATGTTTGACAAAAACCTATGCTAAAAAAAAAACATTATAACAAACTATAAATCATTATATTTTATTAAAACAATTTTATTATGATTATAAACTGCTAATAAATATTTAATTGGTGACAAATAAATGCATGAAAATATTACATATGTTAAGTAATACTATATTAAATATAATTATTCTAGTAAAATATCATTTTGTGGATATTTGTATAAAAATAAAATATGATGTGAAGACAATAATGATTTTTACATGTTTATTCAGGTGTTTTTCAACAAAACATTAATGATAAAGTAGTACATAATTGCTTAAATGATAATTATCATTATTGGTTGAAAATGTTGAACAAATTAAAAATTGTCAAATAAAAAAATATGATAATACCAGTTCTGAATTTATAAATACAAGTAATAAAAGCTCAATTTCCTGATGACAACTGTTCACTAAAAAAAGTTTCTGATGTCAACAATGCATTGTCTACTCACCGTTTTGTAGTTCACTACTGTGGAATGTTTTCCCACAAACTGAATTACAAGGATTTCGTTAAAATGTTATTACTACATAAACAATAAATTCTCGTACTAGATGTACAGGTAACAACCGTAACACCGTAAATGTATTATAAATTACGATTCTTTATATCACGCGCAATATGGCAGATCACTGTCGCTAATAACGATGGCGGCGAATAAACGTCAAACCACCTGTCACTATTTTTTAACAATTCTAGTTATTAACCTAAACTCGTTCGTTGCAACTTTAATTTTAATAGTGTTATTTAACTATTACGACGAATATAAGTAATACCTCTAGTTGTAAGTGTAATGTTTCCGAATATATAATTTTGTTAAACCATAGAAAGATGAATAAAGATAGATATCATTTGACCATTATGGCAGTAATTTTATACATATATATGCGTACATACAAATTCTAGTGTATTTCAAAATGCCATAATACTATTAATCAAAATATTCTTCTTATTCTGTAAAACAATGTTTTAGAATTTCATATTAACATGAGTTCTATGTGCCAAATATAGAAGCATAATACTCCTGTTACTCCCATTAAAGCTATGTATATAAACCAACCGCATACCAGTTCTTTTGAAACAAAGATATTGATTGGTTTTTTGCTCTATCTCAACATCAGTTAGTTTTACTAAACAAATAATAAATGTCTATATATTTTAATAACAGAATATAATAACGTTCTAAAATTAAAATCCTAATTTTTGAGATCATAACCCTAATTGGGCACATAATATTTGTCAAAGATAGTTTTGATACAATACAAAAATTATTGTTACAATAACTATTGTATTGAAGTACATATATATAACAGCATTATTTAAAATATTTAATCATCCTTTTATTTAAGTTTGATATATTTGTAAGTTTTTGGTACAATTTTATACAAATTACATTAAATGTAAAAATTAAAATATAATTTTCATATAAGTAACGCATTGTTAGTTACTGCATTTGGTTATTTCGTTTGTTTTAATCATAAATTATGTTTATTGATTGATGAGTTAATAAATTCATATAAATTCTAAAAATAAAATATATTTTTTTTGAGAACATGAAACACAGAAACCAAAATTAGCAAATCAAAAGGATTATCGAAAAATTTTTGTTTGAGTATGAAGTACTATCCAACCATCGTAAAAATTTTAATGCATTTAAATACATAATAAATAATGCGAATGAGCCTAATTGAGAAACCACCCAAATGTTAGTCGTTTGAACAGTATTGGGATTTGTAATATAAATATGTTAATACTAGTTGTAGGTTGTAGTTAGAATATGCGCACTTTCGTAACTTGTAAATGTTGTGTTATGTACCTATTGTTTGACGGTTGAGACTTATGTTTAAAATAATTCCGTGTAAAATACCTTGCAAGTATAAAAATCTTAACAGTGCTTAATACATTAGTATGTCTGTTTGCTTCGTTACTCTTAATAATTATTAATAAAATATAAGAATATTTTTGGTTAAGAGTAGTATCGGTGAATTAAATTCCGTATATGTTAACAGGTGAGAGCTTCTAACTTAGTAAAATTTATTTAACAATAATTCTAAAATAAAAGATTTACGAATAATAATTAATAATAAGATATCATAATAAGCGCTTGTCAATAATATTTATTAGAAATTTATTATATTTAGATTCGTTTTGTTGTTCATTTATTATATATATTATAGATATGTATGTATACATAAGAAATATATAATAAGTCCCTTTTGTGCTATTTGTGCTTTATGCATTCAATGTATCAAAAAATGGTACATTGAAATTCTGAGAAATAATAATAAAGATCTTTTTCTAAATGTAAACAAAAAATATTTGTTTATTAAATTTCTATAAGATTAATCACAAGTATTTTCTTTTACATAGCCTGCACATCAATTTAACATGTTTTAAAATCTCTATTATAAACGTTAAAAATATAAGTTAGTACAATTTTAGTTATTAAAAGATGATTGACTTCCGTCTTTTGTTGCAATGTAATTATATGTAACATATATATGTAGACATTGTGTTATATATTTTTGAAATTTCAATATATGCTATATGCATTCACTAAAAATGCATTATTACATCCAATAATTGTTGTTATGAAATATTAAGTTTATATATATGTGTAGTTTAAATATTTATTAAATAAAATTTGTTTTAGAATAACATTACAGATGCCATACATTTTAGTACGTGGTAATCTTGCATCATATGGTCACAGATACCCATGGAGAGTTTTAGTATCAGGTCTTAAAGGTACTGTCTTTTATTGTAGAGCTTAAACATTTAATATACTTATATTTAATTTATTTATATAATGGTAATTTATAAAATAAATGTTATTTTGTTGCTATTTAGTTGATATTTTCTATATGCAGTTTTTGCTTCTTATAATACATGTGTAGCATGTTATATTAACAGAATACATGAGCACACTTATATACATCACACATTTTTGATTTATTTCATGATAATATGTTTTCATTTATACTTAAAAAGGTAATATTTTAGGAAGTGAAATATGATATATTTAAAGATAAAATAAGTTGTTAATGGATTTACATATCCATTGATTCCTTATAAAAATGAAAGTTGAGTATTTGTATCTTTGCCTCCTTCTCTTTCTTTTTCTTCTTCTTCTTTCGCTACCTTATTTTTGTTATAATTGTATATTAAATATTTTATTCTCTTCTACAAAATTTCTAATGTCTACTATGTTTTATAGAGTAAATAAATGTTCTTTTTTATGAAGTATATAGTTATATCGTTACATAGTAATAATAATCCTTTTTTGTAAAATTAGTATTATTCAAGTTATAATAATATAAAAATCATACTATATTTGACATTTATTAGAGAAAAAAGTTAAATAGAAACATTCTAAAAATTGAAAGATATAATATTCAAATATAAGGTGTCATAATAAAAAAGATACATTTATATATTAAGACATTATTTTTTTCTCAATACATATATTAATAAATTAATTCCTTAATTCACTAATTATCATTTATACCAGTATGTTTATTGAAATCTGAATAAAGAAAGATGTGCAATATGAAGTGATTGATAGAATATAAAGGTATTAATACATTGATTACACAGTTTATAGAAACGTATTGGTTTACTTCAAATTGTTTTGTTTTAATTTGAAAAATTTGGAAACAAAAATGAAGTTTTTATTTATACTGCTTCAAGTAAATTATGATGTTGCTTATAAGTGAAATTGATATTCCATAGTTTTGAGTAAAACGATATCCCTATCAACATTACTTCACGATAAATTGATAATAATTATCGCGTAGATAGACCGCAAGTAAGATTAATTATATTACCTTTCAGCTGAGTTCGTATGATTGAGAACGTGTGATTTTTATAATTCTTAGTTTTTAAATGTAATTTACGTAAAAGTTAGAACAAAATTACGTTGAAAACGTAAGATATTATTCACGTATGTTATAGCATCAGATATAGAACAACTGAGTCGTTTTGCTTCTGGGGGATATTGTGATGATTCGACAATAGTGTATTTGCAACATCCTTGTGTAATATTAACTGCTTTAGAAGTTCTTGGTTACAAAGTCGTAGCATCTTCAAGTACAAGTGTTAAACAAGATTATAATGAATACATGTGGACTATGAGAAAAGATTTTTCTGAGCCTGAACCTGAACCTGTTATTAAGACAGGTATGATTTTGTAGTAATTAATTTATTTTTACTAATAATTATGTGATAACAAACATTTACAGTTTACTTGCATTAAAAAATTTAACACTTCTTATTATTCTAAGAAACAGTATTTTTATCTTTCAAGATGAAAATTAAAAATATAAAGCGTAATTAAAATTTATATGAATTTATAATTTTTATTTTTACATAAGTTTGGTTTATTACATAAGCTATAAATGCAAGAGGAAAGAAAGTTATCAAATATATATGTATGTGAAGAATAATATCGTAACAATACTTATGATATATTACAGTGAATATTTCATAAATTTTTTTATAGATTAAATATTATAATAGAATTTTCTTATATACAACGTTTCTAGTCCCGTTAGAAAAATATGTAATTAAACATAAATGTAATGTATTAAAAAGTTTGTACAGATTGCATTTGATTACTAATTTGTGTATTTATTTTCGAACTTTTCTGTTAGATTCTTTAGTTTCAAAACGTTTCAATATTTTGTCTGTAGAAGATATTTTGTGCAAGTCTGATTATAGAATTATTGTGTTTAATTAAATTATATGGAATTTTTATATATATTTCATATATATAAATCATAGCAAAATAAAAAAAGAGAGAAATATAAGATACAAGATATTCGTTATCTACTGCATTATTCTTATAAGGATGGCAACAAACACAAGTACGTTTCTTACGAAGGTTATGTGTAGTAGTGGCTGACGTTTAAATTTGATACTAGGTATAGCATCAGATACGTTGTAGATATTTTATCTAGCAGTGGTATATATTGTTCGTCATTTAATGTGACATTCGCTTAAAACTTTCGCCCTTGCATCAGCTATCGACATTACGAATTTCTATTGATTTTTATTGTGTGCGTGTGAAAGTTTTGTTGTATATAATTTTCTTCGGTAAATGATTAATAACAAAAAATGATTTTGAAAAATTACATTCAGTTGCTTCAATGATATATAAAAGGTGTATAATCTTAGTAATTTATATGTATAGTACTTACCTGGATATTAGAAAGAACAATGTGTACATCTACTAATTTTTTAAACAAGCACTATATTTTGTAAATTTTATAAAATTGTTAGAATCTTAATTTTAAACTTTTGATGCTGTGCTAATAGTATACTTTTGTATATAATATTTAACTATGTTGTAAATCAATATTTTCATCTTTAATTTTTACACTTATTTCCTTATGCGAACATTATGTATTTTAGTTTTGATTCCGTATAAAAAAAAATTAATAAAATAATATATAAATGATGTTTTATACAAAAATTTTATATTTTTCTTACATTAAACCACAATTATCTATTTATGTTGAAAACTAAAAATTTTATAAATATAAAATAAATAAAACATATGTAGGTAAAGAGGAAGTATGTTGTGAAACTTAAAAAAGAAACAATGGTTAAAAAACGAGGAATTGTGTGGAACTACTATAATAAAAAAATGTTAGGATCTCAAGTGATTGCATTTTGTAAGTTTTGTAATCAGTCATACATTCAAAATGCTACTCGTATGGAACGACATATGGAAAAATGTTCAAAGTGTCCAGAAGATGTCAGACAACAATTTATACAAGTAGCTCATAACAAGAGGCATAAAGCTAATAATCTTGACAATAAAATGAACGATGGATGGCCAAAACAAGAATCTTCGGTAGATCAGAACATTACAGATACAGAGTTAGAAGATTTAGATGATTGGAATTATAAGAATCAGTCATATTTAGTTGATGCATCTAATGCAATACAACAAAATATGGATTTAGTAATGCATAATAATGAACAAAATTGGGTAAATCAGGATAATGCGGTTAAAAATCATGATACAGATAAAAGATTAGTTAGTAGGAATTGGGAAACAAGTGAAAATGATACAGAAACAATTGCAGCTGGTAATTTGAAGAAAAAGGATATTTATGAAACATTTAAGCTATAATCTTATTTTGGAGTTATTATTAGATTGGATAAAATTATGCAACTAATTCTCAAATAATTATCTAGAACAGATTTTTTTAATGTTTTTAAAAATTTTGTGTAGCTGGATCTCAAGAACGATCAAGTTCAGTTCACCAAAGAAAGTCATATAATCCTAGAAGAATATCAGCTGTTTCTTCTGTACAAACATCAGATTGTTTACCCTTACAAAATAAAATATATCAAGAACAGTTGTTAGAAAGACGTGCCTTAAGAAGAGCTGCAGAATTAGAAGTACAGCGTAAAGCCTTGGAACTAGAAAGATTTCAATGGGAATATGAAAAAGATAAACTTCAAACTGAAGTTCGTTGGGCTCATGAAACTCGTATGATGCAACTTAAAGAAGAACGGGAAAGGCATTTGACTGAACAGAGTAGAATATAGACAGTTTCACATATAGTCTAATTGTAAATCATGAATTTTATCTATTGATAATGAATAATACCATTATATTCTTGCATAATAATCTAAAACGTTTTTATACTCAAGATTATACTTCATCAAATATGAGTAGATGATAAAGAGAATGTAAAATAATATATTATCCATTTAGAATGAAATATAATTCCTTTTTATATTTGTAGAAGGAAGTATTTTGTATATATTTTATATAATATTTTCAAACAATATATTAAACGGGATATTTAATTCCAACAAAATGTGGAAACTCACAAAAAGCATTATAAAGAGTTATTGAGTATATATTTAAAAAATATAAACATTTTCAATTCCAAATACATTTGAGCATAACTATTTAGATGTTGTAATTCAAATTTTAATTACTATAAATTATATATATATAATAGCTTGTTTTTTCCTTTGGTACATTACATTTTTTATTAAATAATTTATTTCTACGTTTTTATTTATTTAAATTCAATATCACTTTATTACAACATACTGATTAATATTATTTAAACAAATTTGAAATAAAACTTTTTTATCGATATTTCTGGAAAAAATTAGTTTCTTTCATTGTCTCAATTTAGCATAAAGGAGTAGTGGAAAAATGTAAAAGTAGATATATTTTTGCCAAGATAAAAATATTGTTTCTTTTTGCTTATAAAATTAGATGTATTTGCATTGTATATGTTATTTATATTATATAAAACTTAGTAGTTAAATAATAGGATTTTCTCTTAAAAGAGAAAATGAGGGAGTTACAAAATATGTTTATATTTTTCCCAACAGCATTCTAGAAGCAACATTTTTCTTTTGACAGTAAAAGACAACGAAGTTTAACAATCCTCTTTAGCTCAACAATGTCGCAATCAGTGAATACAAGTGTCGGAAAATTAGCCAATGAAATGAATGATGATGAGAATTACTATTACGTTGGCGTAAAAGCCTCGCCGTTTGCGAATGATTGCGTTGTCTTCGGTTTAAATTCGGATGAAATTTTGGCTCTTTCAAAGCGTTTTCCAAACTCTGGATCAGATGTGGTCAACGGCACTATGATCAAAGGTTACCATCAACCATTTTCAAAAAATTTTTTTTGTAGAATAACTGTATTTTTACGCGTTTAATTAAGCTTTTTACCGAAAATATTTCTCACTCTGTCTTTTTGTAGCAGTATACGTGAAAATTGCCTCGGTTAAAATAAATTCCATGTTCAATTTTTTAATTATACCTACATTTTATATATTTCTGCAAGTTAGTAATAAAAATAGTGATATGTTGGTAAAAATAGATTTATAATTTAAATTTCCTTGTTTGTCATATTAGCTATATATTTAGTAATTGAAATTGCCTTGGATTTCTGATAAAAGAACATTATATCTGTCAAATGTTATACATTGAATATATTGATTGAATAACATTGATATATTATTGTCGAAAATAAGATGTTATATTGAAATATTTTCTAGAAATTCAGGATTGATATGTCTTATTGCACTGTATATTTGTAAATCATAGAATATTTTTCTTAATTTGTGCAATAAAATTTATTGCAGGACCACCTTTTTCCATCATTAACGCCTTGGCAGAATTAGGATATCGAGTTATCTGTAGCACAGGAGAAGCTGAAATACTTTGGACACTGCAAAGGGAATTGTAAAATCAACAATTATTCTCAGGACTACGATTTATAAGAAAGAAATACTACTTATGTATTTAAAGTATGCGTGCATGTTTAATAATGTGCACGCCAATTAAGAAACCAGTATGAATGAAGTATTATTTAATTATATAAAAAGTTTGTATACAAGGAACACACGTAGATATAAGAGGTGGTGTGTTCACTTTCGTTATAAAATTTTGATCAATATTTTTTTAACTTGCTTTAGGGATGTATATTTTGTATCGAACATATTTATACCAATAGATTTTCACGAGGAATTTTAGCAAGTTTCGTACATTACATTCGTAAAAGGCATTTAATAGGTTAAAACTACAATCGTACATCGTTTTATACATAAATCTATATATAATTTTTGCAACTTCGAATCGAATTAAACGCAAAATGTATTCAATTTGTTTTAATATGAATTTACGATAATAATTATGACACTAATAAGACTGTACGAAATCAAGTTTCCAATTTCTATATTTTGCCGATTAGATTAGTATTTTTTTTTTTTTTTTGAACAATTATTTTATTACTTACCATAAAAATTAGATACATTTACGCATAAAATTGTGAGAAGTTGCAAAAATGATAATAATACCAACGCTTATCTTATTCGTTATTTTTAATCCATGTAGTATCAATATTAAGTCATTTCGTGCAATAGAGGGACAATTTTTCTATTGTTTTTCTATTTTATATTATCTGCAGTATAATTTTTAATAAAATTGTATTGTTATATTTTTGTTTATATTTATAACGCTATGATACAATACACGGAATCAAAACTAGCGTTAATATTATGTAATGCTATAAAAGAATTTGCACTATACTCAGTATTTATTGAATTCATTTATGAAACGATAAGGCAATATTTCTTAGCACAGCATCATGCTTCAAAACGAAAAGAAAATGGGTAGCAATTGTCGAAGTACTCTATTACAAAATAATTGAAACATAATATTATAATATATATATATATAGAGATCGATTTTGTATGCCGCGCCTTATTTTCATATACGAATTCGATATATGTACATATATATTATAAAATTACATATATGTGAACTATGTGAAATACATTTTTGCATATTGTGAATGAAAATTCATTGAAGAATATATGATCAGTATGACTTAAAACTATTTCTTTATGTACCATTTATAATTTACGAAAAATAAATATTTTTTTTCATATATAATGATATAATATTTATTTGTATCACCAAAATATATTTCAGTACAATTTTTATTCTTTTTCTTTTTTAATGACATGATAGGTAAATTATCGAGACGCTAATTAAGCGTACCTATCACAAACATGGAGCACAGTCATAACTGTAACGATCATAATACATGCTGCAGTATAAGTAATAATATCGGAGTTAGTCAGTCTCTTATGGAAATGGAATTTGAACGTGGTATATGGTACGCCGGTAAATAATTAAATTTATTTTATTTTTATTGTATTATTTTTTTTTAAATATCGTTAATAATATTTATGTCATTTTCAGCACAGTATAATGACTTGGATCGTGTAAAGATATTACTGAAGAAAGGTGTATCACCAGATGCAGAAGATTCTGCGGGATATACAGCGTTACATTACGCAGCTCGAAATGGACACTATAAAATTTGTAATATTTTATTAGAAAATGGTGCAGCAGTGAATGCACAGACACGTTGTGGACATGCTACTGCTTTGCATAGAGCAGCTATGCAGAGTCACTCTGAGATCGTTGAACTATTGTTGAGATTTGATGCAAACCCTAATTTAAAAGACGTCGATGGCTATACCGCTTTGCATAGAGCACTCACGGCACGCTCCACACCTGTTTGCAAACTACTAATACCATGCACTGATCTATCATTACTGAATAGCAACATACAGAGTTTAGAACAATTAGTAAAAGAAAAATATCCTGACATTTTACCATTTTTATTAACATATATGAATAAAGGAGAAAAGGTAAATGATTAATAAAAATAATTAAAATCTCCTAGACTTAAATTTTCCGTATCAACACACGAATAATAAAAATGTGGTACTTTAAAAATATTTATTTTATGAATAATTGTCAGAAGAAAACAGTATTTGGTAGATAAAAGAACCTTGAAGATCTTAATAGATTTATAAAATGTGATTTTCAAAAGTACCAGGTATCATATCTTTTATAACTGTTTTATAATTTATTAATAATTAAGTTGCAACTATATACAAAGTGTACAAGTATATTTCTAATGTTAATAAACTGATCTATGTAATCCTCTCGCTTATATTGTTGATATTTTAACATTAAAGATACGGCTTGATATTTAAAAACAACGTGCAATTTTGTTAACTGGATCGTAAATTTGGCATTGTGTAGGTGTTAAAAAGTAATAATAATATAAATAAAGGTTTTATTTTATACTACATGAATATATTAATAGTAAATACATTAAGCATGAAATTTTATTTTATATTTTATATAACAACATAATGTCATACAGATAAACATTCTTAAAAGTAAATCTAAGGAAATATGGACTATAAAGACGATTCTATCAAATGATAAAGGAATAAATGTATAGATAAAATTGATAGACATGCATTATTACTAGTAGCGTTTGTTCCATGTGCTTGTCAGAACGGAGAGGGTCGTGCACTTGATATTGAATCGTTCGCGCGCGACCGTAAATATTCGGGCTGGATCGGGGGTTATCGTTAGAATTCGACAGTGCTCGATGAGTTGCGGAGCGTAATATGTACGGCCGCCGGAGCCCCCTTGCGATAAACGGTGGTGCCATCTAGCGGAACACCTCCCGTCTCTCTGTACTGTACGACTACAATCGTTGCATGGAGTCAGTCGTTTCACGAATACCGCGGGTGGTTTGCGCGAAGGCTCGCCGCCGCCTTTAGCCGTTGCGCGACGGATCGTCCGTCGTTTCGCGGTCCGAGGTTCGTCCGCGTGTCTTCGACTACCTTTCCCGCCTGGATTCTTGTGCGGTTTTACTCGTCGATTTGAGTGACAATCGCGAGCGATGTAATCGTGCCCTGACGTCACACGGCTAATCAAGTGCACACACGAACGCAACACAGGCGCGCGCGCGCCTGCTACTCGTATTCGTATACACGGATGGTCTACGTAGCTGCGCACGGTATACTACATACAACACGTATACAGCCGTGCACACGGCTAAGCTGATAGAGAGAACGAAGGAAAGGGAAACAGTGTGCAAGATCGCAAAAGACAGAGGAGAAAGAACGGAAACGGAGAGATAAGAAAGAAAGGGAAATATATATATATGTGCGTATCTACATATATATGTATATGTTGCGTAGCAAGAGAACGGTATTAGAGAAAAGGGGTGAGGCGTAAGACGTATAGACGGAGGACAATTCACACTTGCATACATCTATGTAGGCTTGTACGAGCCTTTCGCCTTTATAAAACATTATGCGTAGATATTACAGTGAAAAACACAAGACGGTAAGAAGCCCGAAATTCTTTCTCCGGTTGATATATTCAAGCATCGATTTTTCTCGAACGACTTGTTTTTGTAACTCTCGCAAAGTATTTCGCGTTTTTGACACGTGCAAAACAAGGCTATGAAATAGAATAAAGAAGAACCAGACGAAAGAGCGAGAGAGAAGTGTCTACATCTCGTGGCGCCCCGTTGTGTTTTTCTACGGAAAACTGTGCTCGGAACCTGCGTGAACTTTCAGAGTGGAAGAAAACGTTTAACAAACGGAAGAGAAAAATTTTTCTTTCAGAAAGGTAAACTGAAAGGGGAAGAAAAATTTTAATTATACGTATATCATCTGATCTAATCAGTGAAACTCAGTGAGAAACCAAACGAAGAAGTTTGCACTGGAACGACAAACTTCAATGGACAAAACAAGTTTTATCCCAATCGAACCGGTCAGTGAGTGTAATATAATTTTTGTGTGTTATCTCTTGTTGAAGCTTTTTTTCTTGCTGTTATGTGAATTTTTATCATGAATATAGAAGTGTGTACGTGCGACACGATTGCGGGTGTACCTTGTTCGTGCAATAATAAGAAAGTGGGGTCTGTACGTTCCGTTTTTATTAACTTGTCGGACGGTCCACTGCTTTGAGAGTCAAGTTCGTCGCGCTTCGCTGTACGCGCCGTGTCTGGTGCGCACATATTTCCTCGCGCTTTCGGTTGCGCTCCGCGACAAGCTTTCTATTCCAAGTGAGATGAAATATATCCTCTCCGTCATATCGAGAACTATCGGTAAGGGTAATTGCGAATTACGCGGTAGTTACGTGTTTTACACTTGCATTTCTTTCGTAATTTCGTTGAACGTACTTTCGTTTCGTATTTTCTATCGTTATTAACTTTATGGCTTTTCAACCCTTTCGTGAACATAATCTACATTTTTATCAAAAATTAAAAATTTTAATCGAGAAAGTGTATCAAATAGAACTTATATTTATTTCAATAAACCAGTTTCGTGCGTTATCTCTTGTTGAAGCCATATTGGATATATGTTATTAAATCAAGGTTTAATAAAATTTAATTTTTATTTTCTACGATTGTCTACGGTCTACGTATATAATATATGTATGTGTGGTAATAGAAATGGAAATACATTTTTATATTACCCTTACATATGACCCTATTTAATGGGGAAAATAGTTTTCATTGTTTATGAAAGGGTTAAATTTGATTTCCAAAGTTTCTGCTGTAGTAATTAGTCGCTAACAGAGACCATTATGATAAATTGGATATTTATGGACGAATTTTATTATAAATTTCAAATGCAAATAAGCTTCGCTTTAATCACTAATAAAGTTGTTTAAAATCATGAAATCATTAATAAATTATCATACTGTGAATATATCAAATAAAATGTTGCAAAAATTATTGTTTTAAGGAATATTAATTTATAGTCGAAGAAATTTTATACCAATTTTTTCGTTTAAACAAGAAAATATGTACTTTGTCAGAAATGCATTTTCTCGCGTTTATCTCGAGTTGTCAGGTCGGTTGATGAATCTTAGAAAACATTCCAAAGAATTCCAGCGAAAAAGTAGTGCCCGTGGGTAGAGAACGTAAGCGTCGACGACAATATCGATCAACTTTTCCTAAACGTGCCTCGGTCTACATATGTTTGGAAGCAGAATGGGGTGTGGACATGCGCATATACAGACCATTGTATTAGTAGTGCGTTGTCAAGTGCGCCATGTGATGCGTGAGATTGTGATGCAGTAACAAGTATTCTTCGTTTCAAAGAAAATATGTTTTAATTAAAATTATTATGTAGACCGAATGTTTTCATTATTTAACAGTAATAGATTCATACAACATATAATTATAAAAAAGATTAACTGTATAGTTATCAAATTTCGTAGTACATATGTTCATTAATAGGTATTGTTCATACCTATTAATTGATAATTACAAAATTACCATTCTTTGTTATATATCGTAATTATAATATTTCGGGGATCTATAAACGACCTAAATTATCTTAATTATTCTGAAATGAATGTGATAATGATAAATGAGTAGTTTATGGAGGTACTGCGGCGTTAGAGTTTCACAAGTACTATATTTATGTTTTATTGCATCGGTTTCACTTTCTGCTTTGCTTGTACCACTTACTTGACGCAAAGGATCTTGGGTAAAATTTGCATCGAAACATGGCATCAAAAGTCTTCTCTTTATTTTCTTTTAAAATATCTTAGCTAATTTTCCTTGGTAATGACGCAGTTTAGTGACTTTTCTCTGTTTTGACTATTTGATTCCAGTCTTTTCTTTTTTTTTTTTCAGAAAGTAAGGAGAAATTTAAAAGTTTCAAGCTCTCTTAATAAAATAGTAAAAAGTATATTGGTTGCTTGAAATCTCACGATTGAGGTTTCTGATTTTAGTGATAAAATAGAGCTTTCAAAGAAAGGAGTCAAGAAGTCAAAAACTCACTAAACTGACTAATTATCTTTCCTTTTTCTTACATTTATTATTTATAACGAAGCAAATCGTTCGATCCACTTTTTTTCAACCATTATTCTTCTCCATTGACAGGATTGGCAAAGATTACGAAGATCTCTAAAAGCTGCAGTGCGAGGAAACCTCATCGAGGAGGATGAAAGAATCTTTGACAGCTCGATCACGACAAGACGATTCCTAAAAGAAATAATTATTCTCAGGCGTTCGAACCTGAAATATTCTCTCGTTGGTGTCTTTGTGAGAATTTCTTATTGAATATTTATAGGAAATTGCACGTATAGGAAAGCAGACAGAGAACCGTTCCTGGTCAGCGATAACAATCGAGTTCGAAAAACAGGAACGTCTAAGTTTTCTATTCTTCGTCGATAGATCACGCATACGATAATACGCGGTTAATGGTGGAAGGAGAATCAGCGAATATCTCGACGTGCACGTGAGCGAGCGAGAAAGTCGACGTATCGAAAAGTGAAGTCGATATTCGAGGGCGAAAAGGAAACGATGTGACGGTGCTGCTCAGTCGATAAGGAGAGTCATATCGTGTAAAGTGCCAAGAAGACCAGAGAGAAAGAAAGTGTACTTAATATCAGTTATTTTTGTTTTACGTTCGCGTCAGTGATCTTGTGTTATTGGTGACGTGACAAGGTTCTCGGGTAAAAGAGACGCCGAATGTCGGTAAACGAAGAGGAAACGCACGATAGGACAATGCGATTAAGAACGCATGTTCGGCCAGTGAGTTTCGGTCGAGGAAAGGAAACTATTTGTCTTCGTTGATTTTTCGTTGTTCTCATCGACACGGGACGAAACGAGAAGTGACCGAGAGTGAAACGAATTATTACGTTTCTTCGTTCGTTGTTTTTACGGACTCGCGAGCCACTAGGTACTCGATTCGTGGTTTCGGACTCGACGGAGAAGAAACGACAATTTTCTCCGCGAAAACGAGATAAAAAAAGAAAGGATTCCGCGAATTTTCAAATTGGAAAAGTGTTGGTGGTGATTAATAGTGGTGCATTCGTTGATTATTGGTGGTGATATCCGCGTTATTGGTTGTGCGAGGGTGTGGTGAATAAAGAAAAACGGGGTGGTGTGGTGGTGGCACATCGTGTAAAAAGAGAACACTCGACTGTGACTCTTAACTCATTACCACGGATCTCCCCCGGCAGTTTGACGCCACAGCCATCCTCGATGAGAGGAGGCACATGTCCATTGCTGCCGCTGAAAATGCAGGGTAAGTCTTTTTTCGATTTCTTTTCTTTTCTTCTTTTTTTTTTTTTCTTTTTATTTTAATCTTACATCGTTTATCCAACGAACGGGAAACTTTTTCTCGCTCAACGTTCCATTTACATTATGCGGTATTGTTTATTTATTTAGGCGATTCAAAGATCACCGTTTTGTTATCTCGATAGCGTCGCTGCAGCGTGTCTCGCGCATATACAGGATCTGCACATGTTGCATATATTGCACTCAGTTAAGATATACAGTAAATGGAACTGTTACTGTAGTTGCTTAGTGCAATTAACCTCTTAAGCGAAGAATTACGCGGACGAAAGTTTTATGCACGTTTCCTCTCTATGTCTCTATGTTCTCTAGCGTCTCTATATTGCCGCTATCTGTTTATTTTGAAACTTTTTAGATTCCCCCGTATTTTGTAATTGTTATTATTTTTTATCTAATTGGTTAATTATTTTAACTATATATGTAAACACTAAAAAAGGTAAGATTTTTATATCGATACCGGTTACACTAAAAATTTTGATAGGCTTTTTTTTATTATTTTTCGGTTTAGTCGATAACTAGAATACTGAAAACTTCAATAGGCAAATATATCCTCTTTTAAAAAATGAAAAGTTTCTTCTTTTATCGAGAGATTATTATTCATTTATTCTATCTTTTTATCGTATTGTGTATAATTGAATTTTAGATAACATAATAGACGTAGACGAAAGATAGCCGATAGCTGATGTTCAATATGGGTCATTTAACGAGAAGTATACTTGTAATGTTTTAGTTGTGTTAGGATGATATCTAGCGGGATTGGGTTAACAGAGAGGGCAAGAGGGTTTCTCAGGTCATAAGGGTCTCGCATAGAATCCGATCGCAAAATAAAAATGGTTTATGCATTCCTTACATGTGTCACTTCAAACTAACGATCAGTCCAAAAGATATTCAGCGTTCTATTTGGTCTGAAGTTGTACATCTGAATAAAATAAAATAAAAAAAAAACAATATGAAATAATTTATTGAAATAATTATTTATTATATATTTTTATTGCATCACGTTGAGCATCTATCTTATTGTATAGGATGCAATAGACTAAACTGTCTAAAGACAGAGATTTTCCTTGTTTGTTATTTATATTTAGAGTATTCTAGAATATATTTTTCTATCAATTCTGCGATAACTAAAAATAATTAATCTTATATTTTATATAATGTTAAAAATTGTTCATAACGATGAAGCCACTGTAGAAATTTATAATTTGGTGTAGGCTTCCTCAGTTTAGCTAGAAATAACATCGTTATTGCTTGGTTCTTGGCTGTCCTTTTGCATTGAAGGTGCTTTCGCGAGTATATATTGGTCATTTAATATTCGACATAAACATATTCCTGTGTAATCCTTCAAATAGCTTCGTGTCCCCGTTCGCGTGCACGGAAATACACAAAATCTTCTCACGCAAAATGAGCGAAGAAGAAAGGGATGGTGTGTATCATCCGTCGTTATGTTTGAGTTAAAAAATTTAAGAGCTCTCTCTCTCCCTTTGAAGGCTTGAATTGTGCCGACACCTGCTGCTCTTTTTTTCTTCTCTTTTTTTTTTCCTCGTGTTTTCTTTCCCTTTCTCTCTCATTTTGTTTTCTTTAAAGGAAACCTTTTGCATCCAGCTTCTTCCAGTTTCTACCGAACCTATCTCGAGGCCCGTCTACCTGAGATACCTACTTCTTCTTGTTCTTGTTCTTCGTATCCCAAAAGGTCCCTGCCGTTATACACGCTTAGGTACACGCTGCCTAAAACTATCTCGCTGTTTGTCTGTTATTCCTCGTAGCTCTATCAATATTAACACTTTCGCTAGGGGCGCGACTAGCTCGTTTTCGTGTAATGGTAGGTTTTATATCGTAGGATCTTGTGGTATTTTTTGATAGTCTAGGATTTCGTAAATAGGCTCGCAAGTATTTTTCTTCTTTATCGCGAGCTAGATGCACGATACCTGGTAAGTTTGATAGTTCGATTTTGCTTGCGCGGTAAATTTATTTAAATGGTTATAAATAAAATTTTGCTCGTTTGCGAAAGAGGAAATTATAATAGTTTACAATTCTTTGTTTTTGTCTGAAATTCAGTAGCTGACAATTGCTGCGATAAATTGATCTTTTGCTATCGAGTATAGGAGAATAGTAATAAAATGTAACAATATAGTGATTGATAAATAAGATAATATTTAAAATTATAGGTACACAGATATTTGCAACTTGTGTATCATGTCAAGTTATTTAACATTATACTCGATATTTCCGACTTTCTTACATTTAAGTTAGTAATAAATTAGTTATAAATACGATATTATAAAATATAAATTAATGAATTAGGAGGTAAAATGTGATCCATTATCTCAAGTTGTTATTCTTAATTTTTCTATGACAAAACTTGCCCAGGCCTAGTAGTTGGTACTAGTAGAATTTGAAGCTAAATTAAATTAATCAATCGTGACTAATTAAGGGATATTGAAATTCGATTGAAAATAAAATTTAACGTCTAATCTTTAAATATGTATACAGACTGTAGTTTATTTTTCACATAATGATACTATTGGTCGAACGATATAAAGAAGATGTTGCTTTTCATAAAGATAAACACAGTTTATTCGGCAAATATCAACGGGGGAAAGACAAGTGTAGGTATTGCGGAAAATGTCGGTCAGTTGTTAGGTTAGAACTTGGTCATTTGAAATTCCAAACTTACGCTCGTATATACATACAATTGCTCGATTTCAGCGTTATAGATAGTTCCAAGGTAATAGACCAGTTCGTTCAACGTTATACATTTTATGACATAAGGAACGATTTTCCGGTTACATAGACGTGTAGGAGAAATAACTCGTAAGCGACGAATAATCGCTTATAAGACCGATATTCTCGTTGACGAATATACGAGTCACGGGGATGAAGACTGTTGCTATCGTACGCAGTGGAAACGATAGTAACATTTTTAGACACTATTAAACAACTCGTTCGATAAGAAGTTGCGTAATAATGCATATTCTCTTGCTTTGTACTGGCAATCGATACACAGCACGCATATATACATACTTGCATAACAACCAATGGACTTAATTCGAAACAGATGACACGAAACTTGAATGTGTTCTCACGTAACAGAGCCGTTGAGGCTATTCTATTGTATCGAAAAGAAAGATTCACAATCTGAGTTTCGAACTCGGATAATATCGGTGAAAACGAGCTTTTCCTCCTTTCTTCCTATTTCTTCCTTCATAAAATTACGATAACTCTGTTATATATACATATACAGATATATATGTATATATAAATATAAATAAATAAATATATATATCTCGTTCAGTGAACAACCACTGAGTACCCTTTATTCTATTGAATTTGCTCGGGACTCGCGTTCTAGCAAACAACTCCTCGTTCGAAGACCAGTACAATGAGAAATACAGTGGGAAGAGATGAATTTTTGCGTCATTAAAATGTAGAACGGAGAGCTTCTGAGCTTACAGGAGCGAGGACGGAATGAATAAAACGAAGTAGTTATCAAGTTGCTTCTTAACGATATCTATCGTTCCGCGATACGATTTGAATAAGATTTTCATAAGATTCTCCTGCCTTTTGTGTTTTAAACAAGGCGCGTACTATGATGTAAATATTAAGGGCTATAATTTCCGAGGAAACACGTTTTCGCGTTGTATAAGGACACTTTTAAGTAATACATAGCTCGTAATCGGGGTCCGACGATATGTTTTATTAGGTCGTAAATAAGACCTTAGAAACTCTTCTCTGTGCCACGCTGAAGTGCACGGTACATTCGAAAATAACAGCCTCCAGAACGAATTCCTTGACTTGCTTTCAGGCTCGCCGAACGAAGGATAAACGACACGGCAGGCAACCTCACTCGCGTGTCTCCTACGTATCAATTCTCTCGTATTAAACGAGATGCAATAGCGTATCGAAAAACAAGACGTATCCACAGGTCGTCGCCGAGGAAATTGTAGAGGCACACGAAACATAAGATAGAAAACGACGAGCGTGCGTCGCGTCTCTCCATTCGACAGAGCTCGACTGATTCGCGGAGAATAAAGAGAGAGAGCCAGCCACATGTAGCAAAATAGAGACTTGGCTGTCTTTGGCGTAGGCGTATAGTTCGCGACTATATAACTGATTCATCATCAACGACGACAGTGTATTTATCGCGAGGCATTACACTCTATGTGAGCGGGTCAGAGTAATTAAAACTACGCCGTTCATCAGCGGCGCGGTCGTGTCCGAGCCGCGAGACTAGAGTCCGTGGGGTTAGAATAGAAGCGATAGTTAATCGCGTCATTGTTCGTCGCCCGTGTCACGATCATCGTTCGTACATGTATATCTGCCTACGTTCCGTCCGGACGATGTAACTGTACGACGGAGCGCGGCGGAACGCGGAAACACAGCGAATGCGCCTCGCTAAACGCATCGATCGAGGTGACGATCGATAAGGTTAGATTCCTAGATACAAACTGGTGATAGCAGAGAACCAAAAGACTCCGGAGGAAGTGTAAAAAGGTCGAGAGGAGAGGGAGAGGATAGAAAAAAGCAGGCAAAATCGGCCCGATGTCCGTCGAATAGCGAGTAGCGTGTAGTAAGTCACGTGGTCGATTCCGAGCGCAGCCGAGAGGCGAACCGAGTGGAACCGAACCGCGCCGAACCGTGCCATGCCATGCCGTGCCGCGCCACGCCACTCTGCGCCAGCTCGGGATATAGATCCTCCGGTGTACGATGCGACGTTGCCAAGTCATTGCTGTTAAGCCGGCCGGCTGCTCGACCGGCCGACTCCGTTCGTTCGTCCGCTTGCTCGCCTGTATGCCTGCTTGGTTGCTTGCTTGCCTTTCTGTCTGTCTG
Source organism: Bombus campestris (assembly GCA_905333015.3). NCBI lineage: Eukaryota > Metazoa > Arthropoda > Insecta > Hymenoptera > Apidae > Bombus > Bombus campestris. The sequence goes on from HG995149.1 coordinate 2,806,026, forward strand.
TCCTGTCCATCCGTCCGCTACTTCGTTTGTTCATTCCTTCGTACGTTCGCGTACGTCCAGCCATTCGTCCGTCTCTACTGGAAAAATAGCGTTGCCTTGGCTTTCTTTCCTTGCCTTGTCTGACTCACGCCCTGACCGCGTTTCCTTTCGCGAAAACACCTTTAATTTTCGATCGCTATGTCGAATGGTTTTTTCTCTCGCTTTCTCGCGGAACGAGGAGGCACGTTGTCGTCCCATGCGTCCGCCGATGATGTAATTCCTTTGTTTCTGCCCGGTTCCATCGTTTCCTTTTATCGAAACTGTCCATACGCATCGATTCGATTGTTTATCTAAAGCGCAAACTTTCTAATCTGTATTTACATCGATTATCTTTGGAAATAACGAAAATCATCGAACATGGCAAATTTTTCCATATCTTTTTTCCAATTTATCTTTGTCCGTTTTCAAACTTTTACCAATCTGTTTTGAAGAACGATTACAAGCGGAATACGTTAGAAGCGGAAAAGGAAGATCTGGCAACGTATATTTTTCTAAGCGCAAGGCAAAAATAACATGGCGTAAAATGCACCGTTATGTATCCTGTATATATTTATTATGCGTAAACTTACACAACGCATCATTAGTACACGCAATCATTTGTTGCATAACGCATAATGAATTAGTAATCATTCCCAGAGGAAAGACATTTTACGCTATGTGTAATCTGTATAAATGGCAGGTACCGTTTTCTCGGATAACACGGTATCAATTAATTTTAGACTTGTGGAGGGTATCGCTGACCTCGGCTTCGGTACTTCGAATATTTTTACGTAATTTCGTCTTCGAATCTCATGGCCGGTATTTAGAACGCACCGTTATCACGAACAGTGCCTGTTTGTTTCTCGGAGTCCTTCTGGATTCCGATTTACGCAGTATTTTTCCTCAACAGTACCGCAAAGGATGCCAATTGTTTTGGCGGAAAATTTGTTTCAAACAGGGTCCATCAGTGTAGGCGCGTATTTTGAAATTTTGTATATTTTAATTATATATTTAATTTTTATCTTTGTATCATCAATTTTTTTCGTCATTGTCGCGTCGAAATTGTAGATAAAAAATACAAATGGAATAATTACGTAAGAATAACGAGTTATACGTAATTATACGTAATTTATCATTGAAAAGCATTTGTTGATTCAAAATACGAATAAAATGATAGAATTGGAAAATGAAAGTTGTTATTAAAAATATAACGTAAATTTGTTACGTTTCTAAAGACTGAAAGACATTTCTTAATCGTTCGTGTGAATAAACAATTGGGAATGTTTTATCGTAAAACGTCAATTTTACGGCAAGATAATTGGTGAAAGCGTATGATTAATCGTAGGTGTAATATTCAAGCCAAGGACTGCACAATGCTTGTTTAAGGCCGCTTGTAAATATAAATAATTTCTGCGATACACCGACTAGATTTTCAATTTAATTTTACATACACTTTTCAAACATTCCATTATATAAACGTTAATCGCGAAGATTTAGTACTTTCCTTTTTTTTTTTTAAGTCATGTTTAGCCTAATAATATTTTCGAATGAATAATCGCTGAAAAATGTGACCTGCTACAGAGACTCGGAGGTTAAATCTACGATATAGTATAATAATTTTTAGCAAGGAATATTATTTAATCCTTAAATAAAGGGAGAGAAGGTTCTATTATATTAAATTTACGATTTAAAACAAATTAATAATTTGCAGAAATCGTGTCACCATTTTTAGCATAATAATCTTAGTGTTATTAAAAGTAGGACGATATTTATCGTCAGTCATTATAATCGCTTCATTTTATGGTATGGATGTGTGCTTGGTAAAGCATTCTTATCAAAACTTTCATTAGAAATTTCTAGTCTGGTCCAATGAAGTGAAAACACCAGCTGCTTTAACTTCACAGTGAGGTTCTGACTTTGCCTCGTTTTTACCTTTTTTCGTTCGGTTTTATTGGATTGCTATTTTAATTGGTCGAAATGCTTTCTTATTCATATGTAAATACCGCGGATACACGGTGTACCACAGCGTGTATGCTGAAGTTACGAGATTATGCGAGTTTCTTCACGTGGAAAACTCTCAAATCGTCGCTGTTGTCGGCAGAGTGTGACACGGAATTGCGGCGTTGCCAATGTTGCAGCCACTCAAGGGCAGTTCACACCGTGTCACTGTTACCTGAACGAGTAATCGCATTAATCTTGTCATGCGCAGTATTGACGCTGCGAGCTTCTTTATGTATTAAAAACAATTACCAACGCGTTTATATTTGATACAGATCATTTAAGCATTTTAAATCGTGAAATTAAATAACCTTCCTTGATTCAAAGTCGATGAGAATTATTCGTCGATCATCACGTCGACATAGGATCTCCAAATCTAGAGATTTTTTCCTAGTTTGATATTTCGCGCTTTCAATTCTACAAGCATAAAACTGAGTACAAAATTGAATTTTATCAAGAATTTTGTCGAGAGAATCTTAAAGCCTAGAGAATTTACCGAGATCGGGGTAGGACTATCCGATGAAGAAGGTTTTTGAACGAAATTAATCTAAAATTAGAGCTGATTTATGCACGTTGGATATGAATCATTTAGGATGGATTTAGGACTTTAGGATCGAGGACCGACGTACACGGAGATCTAATTTGTAATCTTCTTCCTCGCTTCTGAAAATAGTAATATCATATGGAAAAGCCTAAGACAGTGGAGAGAATCGTGGTCTGTAATTCCGTTGGACGGTAGTCTTGATTCAACTCGAATCGACTTCAAGATATCATTAAATCCTCGTAGTCGCATATGTTCACGTGCTTCTCGTTTCATCGTATACCAACCATTGACATCGATGTTGACTTGTTAAGCATTGTATTTTGCGCCAGGTTTTGGCACGAAACTTGATATAATAGTTGCACACGATATCGATTTTCTTTTATTTTCTATATAGAGTTTCAAGCATCCGGATTATAGCGTATCAAATTTAGTTTCGATTTTTTGTCACGTGGACACAAATTTGAGATTTTAATCTAGTGCCACGTAGTATTTTAGGTAATCGTCTCTTCGATGTGTTAAAATGGCTAAAACATTAATTCTTCTAAATCATAATATAGTTATATTATGTAATAACAAAGTTATGTATATGTATATTATGTCCATACATGTAATATAAAATACAAATTCATTATCTTGACGACTATATATGTTTTTTCTCTCGTTGTACATAAACTTCTCTGTGTAGATTACGTAATACATGCTAAAATAAATTCGTAACGAGATTTTGATTTATTCATAAATTTGAACAGACCATTATTGCCTAGTAACATCGAACGAGTAACATTCCTTGTAAAATGTATTACATCGATCGGTTTAATAATTCAATGAATATACAATTAAATTTTGTAAATTTCATAAATTCAAATTGCAGAATTAGGCACTAAAGGATATTTAAGTAAAATCTAAAAAGTTGCATTTCCAAGGATACAGGACATACGGCAATAAACGATCGAGATACATTGCAATAAAGGAAGCGAAAGTAAAAAAAAGTAAATTCATTCGAAACACATTGGCAGGCTTGAAACGACATTATCAGTGACGAGTCTCGTAAATTGTGAATTTATTATTTCGTTCAGCACGAGAAATCCCAGTCCGTTTTAAAGTATTCGAAATTTTTAGAAACAGAGGTCAGTCGCTTCTCGTGAAATATGTGCGAATCCTTAATTTCTCCGGCGATCGGTTTATTCTTCGCGCTTGATCGCGAAAATTGACAAGAACCTCTACGTCCCTCTTTCTTTCCTCTGTTCGCGCCTACGTAACAGTTTCATATGACCAGCATCTTCCGTTTTGCTGGACTTCTGGTTACGTTTCACACCCATGAATTTCGGTTATTCCAGCGGACAAAAGTAACACTCGAATCTCGGATTATCGCTTTCTCTTGCTGTAGGCTGTAATGGATGTTGCCAATTAACGTCGAGATGAGTAAAAGAAGAGCAACGGACATGACGACTGTACGTGGATCGAGTTTGTAACGGCTCAGAGATTCGTTATATAGGGTGACACGAAAATAAGCGTCCGACTTTGGTATCATATCCGATTCCTTTTAATCCTTTCGCGTCTCACATTGCGTATAGACACGATCGTACTTATATTCGTATCTACGAGAACTTTACAAATACAGAAACAAATTTAGGAAAGAAACTTTGGTTCCAAAAGATTTCGCTACAAAAGTTCGCTGGAATTAGTGGTTGCTCGCGTTGGAACAATAAACGAACATTTTTCGAGTGCAAGGGGTTAAATATTTGCACGAGAGTTTGCAAAAGAAGGCACAATTGACTCTATTTTCATATTATCATTTTCCACCTTTAACAAAACCAGCAACTTTAACAACCACCGTGTATAACGTCGACGATGTATAACGCTCGAGGAGAAAGTGGAATAATTTAGGTAACCTTATTATTGTTTTTATTGTTGTATAATAAGCGTAACCTGTGCTTGGGAATGGTCCATTAACAGGACGCGTGGCATTGAAAAATAATTACACCGCGCGTTCCAACGATCGGGAAAATTTGCTCCCCATATTTCCGTTTTATGCCTTTCCACTTTTTGCTCGTGACGACCGCTTCTGGCTTAGATAGTCGCGCCGCGCCACGCCACACCATCGCGCGACACGCAGCGGTCTCGCTTCGCTCTTCGAACTACGTTGCGCGTTTCGAATTAATTCGTATCACTTTCCTGCGCCAGCGAAGCTTCTCTGCTACTCGAATTGCCCGTATACGGTGCCCGTTACAGAAGCTGCCGGTCTTGCAACCGGATTAGACACCAAATTTACCTGTGATGAATTTTTATCTCTTTTCACTCTTGAGAACAGCCAACATTCGGTAGTAGATTAGACGACAAAGCGGAATCAAACCTCGTGATAGCTGTTTTCGCGATTCATCCATCGAGGACCAATGCGTTTCGTTGGTACGACGCTTTATTCGCAACTTTATTCAGTCAATTTACATCATCGAATTCTATTTCTTCGATATCGTGAATCGTGGCTATGAAAGCGAGCGATTCGCTTAATGCTCGATATATATGTTTAACCATTAGTTGTTTCGAAATTTCATTCTTGACGATGTTCGTATTGGATACAATTCCGGAAACGATGTTTTCCTATGGACGACGAGACGTAAAATTGCTATGATCGTCACTGCGCAGTTGTATTTCGTGTAATGCATAAAATTATTTAAATCGATCGTTACGACGTTGATTTTTATCGTTTAAAATTATACGAAATAAAAGAAGCGCGGTTTTTGCTTCAAGTACACAAATGACTCATATCGGTAAGATTTCATCGGACGTACATACGTTTACGTATACGCGTTCATAGCGTATAACGATGAATTTTATGTGCAGTTAAAGAGCGAAGCAATTAATATTTCAGAATATTTTAATTTTTTTACTTTGAAACAACGATTTTATATATCTTCTAGTCACGAAAGAATAAAGCAAATGTCGATAGTTAGCAGCTATCGAATACATATGAATATATAATACGTATAATAGTTGTGGTTGTAGTTCTAATTTTCCAGTTTGGTGAAATCATTCAACGCATAGAAATTGTTTCCTTTCGGTCGATGTGGCCATCTGGCCATGTGGCAGAAATAGGGTAAAAGATTGCGTAACAGCAAGAAAGCGAGCAAAGTAATAATTGGTACTTACCGTCGACCGAGGGAACGCAGTGCCAAGAATTAAACGTTCGCTCATTATGAGTTCGTACACGGCAAAACGAAAGGAAAGTGACACTGGATACCAGTTGCCTTTGCACATAAGCGCATCATCTCTTTATATGTCGCTTGTAAAAGCATGAAAGGTATAAAAGTTTCACTCTTCCTTTTCTTTGGTTTCTTTCAAAACCGTGTTTTCGACATCGACCAACGCGATTTCTATAAACGTTTGCAAATATAAATATATGCGCGAGTATATAACTTGAACGTAACGTCGATGCTCTAAAACGTTAGTAACAGAGATAATTCTAGTACTACGCGATTATACTACAAAGTGAACGGTAATAAATTCAGTCTGAAGCTCGTTGAAAACTTGCAAACGCATAAATTCATATTCTTTCTCATTCGACTAAAACAAATTCGCATCGTTAATCTCTCAATTCGCTTCAGTCATGTTCGCTGGGTAGCCTACGATTACCGGACAAATTATATCACACGCGGTGTACATAATATACAAGGTACACGTTTACCGCACTTGAGATATCTAGTCGTTTTGTCGTTTTCAACTGGGTAGTGACTGTCGTTCGAGCTGCTAACTAATCAGATATCTCTTATCTGCCACGGGGTATCTACGAATAGTAATTAATGCCGAGAGATCGTATCAAAAATCGGGTCGTGGACGCACAATGGCACGACAACGTGGTCGTAGACAAGCTATCCACGATTCAGTTTCCACGTTTTTGTCGTCAACAGGTCTGACTAGGTGGAAAGTTCGACCGTGCATCTCTTTTCTTACTTTCTCGTAGAATATTGTTTGGAAAACCGAGAGAAAAACTCGAACGAGCGAGGTACAAGGCCATGCAAAGGGAAACCGGAGAAAAATGTACGACGTTCGAACAAATGGTCGCTGGAATTATACGCGACGACTACGAAAGTAGTTTAATGATAGATCAGAAATCTGGAGAAATTGGGTTTATCACCTACGCGCAATTTGTGTAATTTTCGTATCGATTTATGCGAAAGTAACGTGGACGCGTGTTTGTAAAACAGTTGTACATTTTGTTGTTTACGAAGTTTTCTTAGTTACTATTTAATTATATAGTATTTAATATCGGTAGATTAAGGTAATTAGGAGTAATTAAACAGATTTCAGTTCGCGTTTATTTTCATACCGAGTCGTTTCTTTTCTAGAAGTAATAATTTTCTTATTCTTTATCTTGGATATTTTAACACTGCTGTTATTCTTTGTAAATTTTTGATACTCTCGTGTTAACTTTTGTTTGTTTGTTAATTACCTTCCAATTGTTTCGCTGCCTGAAGATTTCACAAGAGACAATGAATTATTACCGCGTAATTGCTTTAGCTAATTATGTTTATGCTACAAATGCTTCCTTGATACGTAATCCTCGTTAAAGTTACGCTTATAATATAAATATCTAATTTTATTTGTTTGTAAAATTATTCCCTGCATTGAAACTTAAATCTTCGTTAATTAGACTGTTGTTTTGTCAAACGTGTTACCTGCTGGCAATTGCGGTATCACGGTATCGCGTTATCGTCCACCACATTGTATCCGAGCCTTAAAATAGTTTAAAATGCCTATTCTTAACCGAGCACCGCAAGAGCGTAAGAAATGCAATTCTTCTATCCTATGCGAACGTTTATTTATTCGTCGCATCTGCTTTCGGCTGTTTTATAGCGTGAATCGTCATAGAGGTTCTCAGTTGCGAGTGAGCAACATTGAAAATTATATTAAAATATAGGACAATTAATTAACTGCTGTCGCGAATAGAACCTCATTTTTGTCGCCTCTGGAACAGATAGTCGAGCTCTACTGGTCGAGTGGACGGTAATCTTCCCAAGGTTATCAGATTTTATTTTTATCGTGTAAGGTTATCGTGTAAGAAAAGTGAAAGTAGATAAAGAGAAAGAAAGAAATTCGTACGGTATATACGTAGGTATGTAACTGTAGAATACCACAGAATTTTCCGATGTTCCTCTAAAAACGTACGTTTTTTTTATTCATTTGTATGGTACAAAGTAACGTTGTAATATGACACTTTTTATCTTCGATCAATCATCTAACATATTTTTTTTTAAATTTTTACCAAAGCTTCGTTACTTTTGTAAGCTTCACCAACATTCTTAGGATTAGATGTAGATAGATACGAGGCAAATAAATACGAAACAAGTTTTTTCGGAATATCGTTATAACTGGATAACTCGGAATAACATTTGGAATATGTAATCGTGCCATTGATAATAAAAAAAACTGCGTAATTTGAATTCGCCGAAGAAAACATATTTTCTACGTAACTGATTAATCAGCACGAAGCAAGCGATTACGAATAAAGAGAAATAATGGTACTCGTAATATTTTTCGTAAGTAGAAGTAGAATCTGCGGTAATTTCGTTGCAGTCAAAATTCGGTTGACATTTCGTCATTACTCATTTTCAGTGACGTATACGCAGAGCAATTTCAATTGAGAAATTCCTCGCTCGGAAAGCCGAGGAATTCTTGGAATACATGTATGTATGTCGCAATAAATTTAGTCAGAGGTTGTCGTCTATTCCTTTGGACATCTATTGTTCGAAAAATTCTAGCATCGAATGTATTCTCAAAATAATCAAATCCATCGAAACGTTAAGAACAATGGGCGAATAATTTCCAGTTTTTCTTTCAGTGTTATAGTCGTTCCTTTCCAGTCGTTACCTTGTAACACTTAATCCTATAGAAAGTACATATTTTCGTTGACAGAAACTTCTAATCTTAAGTAGCATTTATACATATCGCGATTTTATCGATTATTTATCAATTTAGCGGAAAGTCAATTTTCACGTAACCGATGTCTGGCCATCGATATTCCGATATATCTCTGATAGCTTTATAATTTCGTTCGATTTAGAAGGATCTATGTATTTGAATCTTTTAACGCAACTGTATATTAAAAAAACAAAAAGAAAAGAAACCTGTAAGAATATATTTTTGAAACAATTGCCGAGACAAAATTTTTATACACAAACGATATACCATTCTACGTGCTTCTCTATAGGAAAGTTTTCTAAAATTATGACGAGAAATTACGAAGCTCGTTTATCGCGCAACAACGATTCTTCTACATTTGCCTGGAACTTGAGAAAATTTGCAACGACGGAAAAGGAAAATTAAATAGAAAATGATCCAACGAACACAGTGCGGTTAGATTAAAACAAGAGGCGACCATGACTCGAACGTAGCCTCCTCCTGCTGGCTCGTCCAGCCGATAAATGGCCACGTCGAGCACGGCGAATGGCGAACAATAAAACCAGTAAGAGAATATAGAACGGCAGGATGACGCACGGTGGCCGATCCCTAGGCTTATCTGGTGCCGGCAATAATTAGGGCCCGCGTTGCATTTACGATTACGACGAAAGGGGACCGCGCATGGGCGTAAGTTTCGTTGCGGCCCACGATAACGAGAAATAGCTGTCGTTATTGATTGGTGCACGCGTTTAAGGCCCCATGTAGATCAGCTGTACGACGTCGTCATTTCCGAGACGTAAACTCGACAGAGAGAAGAAAGCTTTAAGTGGAAAAAAAAGCACCACGCCTTTTTCTCGACGTTCTTTGTCTTTTTCTCTCGCGTTCATTGTTGGTTGTTGCAATTATGGACGCGATCAACACCAAACAATTTGTCAACATCAATTCGATACAAAAATGTAACACGTATTTGTTTGTTTGGTCTCTCGTAGCGTTTGATTCTCGTAGACACGTAATAAAGTTAGCAGAAACGTTTCGTTCCTGTACTTTTCATTGGCTTGCCCATTGGATTTTATGGATAATTGCTCCTCTGTTTTCGTTTTGGTATAGGAAAACAACTACTATACTTTTGTTTTCTTGTTCATCGCCTATAGATACACGTATTATGATTGTTTTGCTGGTTTGGGACGAGCGAGGAAACTACGGATCAAGTGGGGTAGGATTAAAAGTGTTTTGCTCCGAGTATTGGTTCAACGTTGTTGGTAAAAACTTGGTAGTCGTGGCTGATTAGTTCTATCTTTGGTTCGTCGTTGAACTTTGATGCAAGAGGCGCAGTTGGATTTCTAGTAATAACCAGTTTAACTTATTATCTATTAGCAACTTTTCATACTTTCAAATAGCTCCTTAATGAGATAATGCTTATGTTAATTGCAGACATATATCATATAATTTTCTTACTATAACAACGTGCATATTAAAGTAGCTCTTTTTACGTTGCTTAAATCGAAGTTAAATATTCCGAAGCTTGACAATTAGTTTTATGAAGAAAAAAAAAACAAAAAAAAAAAACAAAAAAAATAGTCGCATTTAACTAGTTTCTTTGTTATTAATAACGTAAAATAATATTGAACGTGGAGAGTTCGGTTTGCATACACACTCGTTCCATTATTTTGCAACAAACTATTTCTGGCGAAATATCAGGAATAACGAACGAGTGGCAAGTTATCTCTCGCTGATAAAGAAAGTACCCGGTCGTTGGGAGCGAATCACGAAAGACAAAGTATTTTTCTTGCTTTTCTTTGCTCTCCACGTCATCGACGTGTTTGCATTCAACATTTTCTTGAAATTCCATATAAGAAACGAAAAGAAAGGAAAAGGAACAACGTCGTCTCGTTTTAGTAACCAGTCTTATCGGTTCGTACTTGATGCTCGAATTACGTTGGCGGTAAACGGCTGAAAAGAAAACGAACGACAGATTGAAAGAGAGGATTCTAGAAACGGCGTTGTATCGCCGTTTGAATTCGATCAGGCCGAGTGCGCAGATTCCCGAAAGAATAATGTCTTTGCAGAAGGGGTGCGTTGTTCTTCAACCCCTTAGCTGAAACCTTGTGCAAGAAGATGCCGACCAGTTTGTAAATATCGAGGGTTAGATTCGTATTTTATAGCCTAAGCGTTCGTTGCATTGTGCAAACGAAAGTATAAAATCGCGTGACTGTTCCCAAAGACTGAACGTGAATACACAGCGAGAACAATGTCAAGTATCGTTCGCAATTTATCGTCGAACGCATCGTTTTCTATTTTATCGTAACGATGAGGATGAAAAAGTGTTTATAAATTTCTTTACTACTCGTTGCTTCTTTTCTTGGCTAGCTCAAAATTCAAAAACGATCGATATTCCCCGCGAAATAAACCGCATAAAAATTCCAGTTAAATTTACATCCTCTCTAACAATCCCTTGAAACGTATTTCGAACAAACTCCTAATCGCATCACGTCACGCCTGACGAGATTAGTAGAAACTTCTCGAGAAGTCACCCCTTAAGAAGGGTGAAAGGGGCGCATCCTGTTCTTAACACGATCGACGTCTCATGCGTACATGTCGTTTTTCAATACGCGTCTTTGTTAGTCGCGTTAACATTCGGACGCCTGTGCGCTCGAGAACGTAGAAACGAGACGTAGAAACGAGACGTAGAAACGGCGGTGAACTACGACCAGTTTGCAAATGTCGACGGTTGCCATCGTATTTTACATGCTTATAAGTACGCGTGATTTCGCGCTCGGATTCCCAGAGACGAGGCAGTTTAATCGTAAACGAAACGAATCGAAGCCATGAATTTCAAAGCAGCGCTAATACGATTTATTATTGTTTCTAGTCAGTTTACATTTATCCGATAACGTTTAACGTAACATAAACGTCTCGTCTCTTTCAACGACAACGATGTACGAAACATCGGACGAAAAGACCGATTTTCTCGAAATATCGATCGACAGGTTTCTACCGTTTTGGAATATATGGGTTCGATTATCGTTTCTATGCGCGTTCCCTTGGCCGATCCGCGATTATATGGCCGCGAAACGCTGCAGACTTTCACTTCGACCATTAATTAACTCCGTTCGTTTTGTAGAAGTCGCGGGGTACACACCGATACTCGATCGTCCCGCGATTTTCTTGCATGAAAGTAAAAGGCATTGCGATCGAAAAAAATACCGCGATTCAGTGGGCCAGGCTTTTTGCTAGCTTCTTCGTTGTTTCTTCTTAATAATTTTTCTCGATAATTTTTTTTTTTTACACCTGTAATTACGCCAGCTAAAGAGTACAGTTTTTGCCATTAGACCTTTTCGTTCTCTTTTTGTCGCTCTTTTGTCGCGTATCTATGAAATAAACAACATTTAGTTGCGCAATCGGTTCATGCATCGTAAATATGTCTTTATTTGGTTCGTGTTTAGCTGAGCTTATTTGCAATTTATACTTAGCCGGAAGGATTTCTAATAATTAAGAGATCGTATATGAGAAAGATCAGAGACGATTAATTTCAAAGGAGCGTTAATCAGAGAAGATACAGTTTTAGGTGCATGCGATGTTCGTTAAGAAGCGCGAAGAATGCCCAATTCATTTAAGTATGAATTTATCAAGGCTACTAGAAGAAGATAAATTATACCTTATTTTTTCAAGAAACGTACGTGCTTACGTGGTTACAGTTGCTTAGTTGCATGCATAGTTAAGTTAACTATTCGTAAAAAGATTTCATATATTCATAGAGATACTTGCAATATATTTGCATTAAAGTAAAACCGAACGTACGCGTACACGCGAGAATAGCGAAACGCTAACAACGAAATTTTACTCCCGTGCGTACGTACGTACGTACGTACGTTGGTTTTCAAAGCCACGTTGTTCTAATATTTCTTATTTGTTTATGGAAGCTGCGCACGTTCCTACGATCTCGAATCGTTTCTTATCGACGTGCAATTACAAACGGCATTCCGTGCTGGCTGAAATTTTTCGTATTCTCGTTATTAACAGTCGCGTTGCGCAGTTCAGAATCAGATACCGTTTCGCGATCAACTGTACGTTGCTTGCGATTAGTTTCACGCAATCAGGTAATTCGTAAATTGTTTTCTAGTCGAGGAATGTCGTGGAGCTCGCGTGTTTTACTTATCTGCTCTTCCATTACCTCTATTAGCGAAAGGTTGGAAAACCAATTACGCCGTTGGTCGTATTTCATTCACCTGGCCCTCCTGTCTATCCCTCCTAGCTAAATATATTGCAACGTAATCGAGATTCGTCTCGTTAGACTTGCCAACCACGCGCCAACATTTTTCGTCCGACGTTAAACGACATATCGTTAACCAAACGTTTTGTAACCACGACGAGTGACCATTTGTGTTCCTCGTGGAATATTTTGATACTTCTCGCGGCATATACTCTCTCAAGGAATATTTTCCAATTATGCACGCGTGTTTTAGACCTCTGTTTATCTCTCATCTTCGAAATTTGTCAAGTTCGATCGAATATCTTCGATGTGATTTTCGTTAGATTAACGTTCGCCGTTGGCATCGCTTAAAAAGATTGTGTTTGTTCACAATCGCTATTAATCGATATAAAATAGAGAGATATCACGCGAACGTCTTCCAATGGTAGGAAAAGCGTCTGATTCGCGATATAACTAAGAAATTTCAACGCAAGGAAAATGCATTGTAGATACGCGAAATAAATGGTTCCGGGTATTCGCGGAATAAACGAGTTATCGATTGCGATTTAACCAATGCTAATTTTATACTAATGCAAGACGATTATCATCAGATATATTATCGAGCAATTAAATTTTTTTCCTTGTTAATGCAAATGATACGGTTTATTTATAACGTTGTCATCGAATACAATTTTATGACATTGGCTCCTGTAATTCTTCGTTTGTCGATGATCAGAATTCCAACGGCTAACATCGTAACTTTCTACGAAAACTGAATGAATCTGATGAATCTGATAAAATTGCTGTAACTTGCGGATTTCGTGTCTATCGATACGTGGCGACGGGTATAACCATCGGTCGTATGACACGTAATTTCTTATGTAATGGTCGATATAGGCTTTGTCAAAAATGTTTATCCCAGTCCCGATATCTTCTTATCTGTTTGCGATCCAAACTTATAAATTAATAAGCGTCCCGATCCAACACGATTCGTTCGTTTCCATCGTTCGAACGAACGTTCGATCGCGTTTTCTTTATTCCTTTACGAACTATCGATGGATGGTGGATTCATTTGAATATTCGAATTTTGTTACGTATGATCGATTATTGTATATGTAGAATATTCGGGCACAAAGATTCGCGACTTCATTTTTCGAACGTTTTATCGCTACGAGTAATTTAATTGTTTAATACGTCGAAGTTGTCTAAATGTTTCGAATAGATGGAACTCGGCGCGTTTAAATGGTCAAACTCGTTGCGAGTATTCGAACGTTCGCATTGGTTTTAATATTTAAGCCCATTTAAGTGCAACTCGTTTTTCCCCAGGTACTCGGACAACTGTAATAAGCGGTATGACGTTTGTAGTAATACAGCTGTAAGAAAAATGCGGTGCAACGTTGAATCACGAATTATACGTTACGCGTAATTCTACAGTCCTAGTCTGTATTCAGCGAATCGTTCACTGTTGCACGTTGAATATTATATGTATATGCGTGTACAAACTTAAATGTAAAGTATTCGACGGTCGACGTTACGACGTTTGTCCGATTCTTTCTGTAAATTAACTACGTATTTTCTTTATATCAAAAGTTATTCCTTTTCTTCTTATTTATTCGTTGAAAACAACGGTGAAAAATTAATTACAGGGATCGTCGATCTATCGTTAATGGAAGATTACTTGTAAAATACAATAACATTTTTGTTAGATATTCGATATAGCATCGTTAACAGTCGATGAATCAGTTCTATCGAGTAATCCAGTGATTTCTGGGATTAATTTAAGCAATAGCTTAAATGTAAAGTATTCGACGGTCGACGTTACGACGTTTGTCCGATTCTTTCTGTAAACTAACTACGTATTCTCTTTATACCAAAAGTCATTCCTTTTCTCTTTTCCTTTTCTTCTTGTTTATTCGTTGAAAACAACGGCGAAAAATTAATTACAGGGATCGTCGATCTATCGTTAATGGAAGATTACTTGTAAGATACAATAACATTTTTGTTAAATATTCGATATAGCATCGTTAACAGTCGATGAATCAGTTCTATCGAGTAATCCAGTGATTTCTGGGATTAATTTAAGCAATAGCTTCCTACATTTCGATCAAAATTATTTAATTATAATTAAAATATTACGCTCGGACTTGACACGGAGTTGTTTCGTTTCTTTGATTTTTCTCTGACACGTATAATACAATACGTTTAAAAAAGTGGCTAAAAATACATCGCTCCAACGTATAGTACAGCAGAGACTATTTATAATTATTCCGTCTATTCTCCAGAATCTTCGAGCGGATACGATCCCCCGAGTGTCTTGCTGCGTATTGCATAAAATAATTATTCCCCGGTTGTTTGCATGTAAATGACGGCTCGGTACGAACAATAAAGCAACACTGTTGTGTCGTGAAGAACGAAAGGGGGATCGAAGGTAGAAAGAGACGGAGGCGGCAGCGGTGGCGGCATCGTCGTCGTTGTAGGGGGGTGATATCAATAAGTGTCGTAAATACGTTATTTTTAGTAGCTGCTGCGTTTAACCGCGGTTACTATACTACACGGAGATATCTTTAATCGTTGTGTCTCTGTTTGCGATTCGTGACATTGATGTACAATTTATACGAGCCACCGTCGATGTATTACGGACGGAAGATTTCCACGACTCGGCGCAAATGCGACGATGCTCGATCTCGCCTGTCCGTTAAATAACACCGATTTTTCGAGTTAAAGAGAATCTTGGACGATCTTTCGCGAACAATTTTCTCACCAATTGCAAATTTCGTCGTTGCCCAGCGCGCGAACAAACGCTTCGCGGATAGACGAATAATTGCGAATTTGTCGAGCACGCGATAGATGGTTCGCCAAAGATATTAAAAACGATTCAGTTTTATCGTGTGGTTGGTCGATGAGAACGGTAGAACGAACGTTGTCATCGGTTAGTTAACGGCGCGGTTTACCAGAGAGTAGTTTTCGTGATTACGAAGCCTGCCGAGTGGTTTTAGATGGCAAGACCACCGTTATATCGTGTGTCGTCCCGGGTTCCTGGTGAAGCGAATAATTCCGAGGGTTAACAGAAGGCAAGCAGCCAGGGAAGCGGGTGGATACGCGAGCTGGACGAGCATACACGTTTTCGTATCCCTCCTTGGCTAGTTGGCTGGCTGGCTGGCTGGCTGGCTGCCTCTGAACCCGCCTACCACTCCGCTGCTTGCTCGCCTGCCTGTTTGTCGGTTTCTGTCCGATCTGCTCCTATACCTAGCGATGGGATCCGATACACTTCGAATTAGCTTGAGTCTGTAGACGTAGGAAAAAGTTCGAGTCGCTTCGAGCGTGTCGAAGGTTTTCACGGGTTTACACGCATCGCAAAATGGAACGTATCATTAGCATACGATGCCGAAGAAAATTTCGATATGAAAAGCGATAAGACACGTTTCCTATTCTTTTTACTCCTATTCCTAGATTTCCATATAACGCGTACGATACGAACGTTAAAGTTGTTCGCGATATGTGCTCGAATACTTTCGCGAACGTACACAATACAAATTCGCAGCGATGCGAAGCGTTTCAGATCCCATCGCTAATCGTGGCCAGCCAGTCAGGGATGCATCATCTTCCTGGGTTCCAGACACTCGAGGCAATTGGAACAACCAGCCGAGCCAGAGTATCCCAAAACGAATCGCGAACCGGCTTTTTCTAAACATCATCCTCTCCGAGACTCGTCATCTGCGCGTGATTTTGATGTTGCTGGCCTCGACTTTGCTCGCCTCGAGGAACAATTACAGCTGCTGAGCGTTTCTTTGCCCCGTTGCAAGATCGAAAATTTGCACACTAGACCTTGGATGGACGGTAGCTTTCGAATAAATCGAATGAGGCGACTGCGATTCTCGCGAGATTCTCGTTCCGAGCGTTCGAAAACCGACTGGAACCGAATCTCCCAGTGTTTTGCTTAACGAACGTACAAACCGGATTCTTTTCGCCGAATACCGAGCCGGTGATTCCTCGCTACCTATGCCACCATATTAACCGGTAATCGTGTAAAGGCCGCATAACGATCCTCTTATTTCTCTCGTTCGTTTTCCAACAATGTTCAACGCGCCAAAAGAACAGAAGATACGAATCCTCGATCGGTTGTACCGTTTAGCACGTCGCGACGTATAGGATCAAACAGCACGGTGACGCTGCGATTTCCTTTCAAGTTTGTGTACGTTGATTTTTGTTAAATAAGAGTCCATTCTCTCGGGCTATGATATCCGTTGCAAAGTATATCTGTTTAAAACAGTTTATGGCTGTTTGGTAAAATCTATAATCATCTTGTTTCAGCAAAAAACGCGAATCCTAGTCGAATCTTCTTTCAGCTTTAAAATTAACCGTTTCTTTTATTACTCGCTAGGTTTTTCTAGTACCTCTCTACCTGGCTAACTTTTTCTTATTAGTTTTTATCAATTAGCCTTTTACTATTTCTTTCTATCTACAGTCTGTCACACAAGAGCGTGTCTGCGATATTTCTGTAAATATTTATATATTTGTAAAAAAATTTATATGAATTGAATCTACATCTAAAACACTAATACGCTATTACAGTAGGGTGTCCAATCTCCTCCATTAGCGATTATAGCTTGACATCGTTTCGGCATACTCTCGACTAATTTTTGAGCGTAGGATTCTGGTAACGACCTCCATATCTTTCGAATGTGATGTACAAGTGTTCTTATTTTTGTGATACGTCTTCCTCTCAGCTTGCCTAATAGGACACCATGCCCAAAACGAAGATTCATCAGTGAATATTATATTACTCCAATCACGATCTCTGTTTTCATTCGCCCATGCCAGACGATTTTCGACGTTTCGCGTACGCGCCACTCATATTAAAAAGCTCTGTTCCTTTCACTGTTTCAAATGAAACTGAAAGGTATTCAGCAACGCGTATTAGAGAAGTTTTCGTTTGTTTACATTCTTTTTATCTCATTCTGATTAGGTGTCAGGTTTCGCAGATATCGCAGACACGCTCTTGTGTGACAGACTGTATGTCTATACGCGAAAGAAAACTCGCATAAGATCGTCTGTGCGTTGGTTAGCTCTTATTAAATACGTCTAACGTATCGTTGTATACGTGTAAGGTAATTTTTAGGGAAAGATCCAAACTCGTCGTTCTGTTCGTCGTTGTCGTTACGAAGAACGATGAAATATCGAAAGAGCTAGAATTTTAACGAAACGATTCGAAAGGACTAAAAACGATATATAACAGCCAATTCGTTTGGTGGAATTGTGCAAGACATCTTGGACGATATTCGAGCAACAGAGGTGGATGTAAGCTGGCGGATCGTTATCGTTCGGTTTTACGTCCGCTGTTGAGGAAATTGGTGTCACTGGAGGGACGAGTAGCAGCTGACGAGGATTAACTGGCCTCTAACCTGAAACCACGAAAATTGATCCGTCTGAAGTTTCTAATAGGTCGACGTGGTTAGACGTCGTCAGCTTCCAACGTGATTCTGTTGGAATCCCAGTATTTTCCAGATGTTAAACATTTCTACTGCATAAAGATAATTTTTGTCGAGAAAACGTTCGAATAATTCGTCGTATTCCTATTCGTCGTTGAAGTATCTCAACTTGACTCGCAGCAAAACCTTTGAAACAACCATCCGTGAATATTCAGGCAAGAATTTCTTCGTTGCTTCGTTACACGCTTCTTCGAGTAGAAATTTTTCCAAACGATTATCACGTCTGCCAGACGCTTGGATCCGAATTGTCAAGTTTATTGAAATCGAGACACCGGATGAGGCTCCTAATAGAATCCAACGAGCCATCCGCTCTAAAGTGTGTTTGCGTGTAGGTTCGTACCGTTCAAGCAGTTTTTGGCAAACAAGTTCCTGAACGACCGGTGTTACAGCATTGGTAAATAGTATTTCGTGAAGCTCGTGCGGCTTGAAAGCGTATTTGAAGCACATTATGTAAATCGTGCGAGGATGTAGTGTTTGGGGAGGTCGGAACGTCAAGGCAAAATGTACTTTAAAGGCCGAGTGTTCGTTCCACTTTGCCGCCTGCGTATGGTTATTACCTCCTAACTGACGGTGTCCTGACTATTGCCACACTTTGTCCCGTGATTTAGTATCTAATTAATTTCTAATGTTGCTTCGTTCTCCAGATTTACTTCCATCGATTTACGATAAGTACTGTACTTCTATCGACGTATCGTCCATCTTCGCTCGATCGAGAAGAGCAACTGTGAGAAAAGACGAATCATCGATAGTTAGAGCGTGTACATGGAGCAACCGACATACCAAATGGAAATCGAATCAGTTTTCGAAACGCGATATAAATTGGCCCGTTCGGAATCCAAATTGATCAATGCGTTTCTTTTTTAATTAACTTCTATCGGTTTATTGAAATTACTGGAAAAACTTTCCTATTGCGGCAGTTCCTTTAATCGTATCTCGCGCTTCATCTTATATTTCTGTGCTCTTATATCGCTGTCCTATAATTCTCTACGTAGAGTCGCATGGTTCTCGACGAAAATCGAAAGAAGAATAACGTGCCCAGAAGAGAGGAAACGAGAAAGAGGGAAGAACGCGTGTTGCGGCAATTAAATTCTCGTTAACCGTTCGTTGATCGTTTCGACGAGCGATCTACTAGAAAAAGCCTACGATGCAACGTAACAACTTAACTTACCTGTTATACACGTGACGTAACCCGCAAATTTAACCAAGATCAAAGAAATCCTTCTATACCTGGAAAATGGTAGTTTCAGCGAGGGTTTGAGTCGCGAGATTCGAGTTGATCGACAGTGGAGGAACAGGGAGCGAAGGTGGCATCGTGGGACAAAAAGAGGGAAGGAAAGGAGGTAAAAGGAAGAAGAGGATCCGCGAAGTCGAAAGTGGCCGAGCCCGCGCCGTGGCGCCGTTCACATTTCATTAAGTGTGATGCTCGAGGAAACTACCTGTGTACGAGCTTTAACGCTTCTCCCTGAAGAAGGCAGAACGAAACAGGACGGAAAGAGAGAACGAGAGAGCGAGCTCTCGGCCAAGACAAATGCGATAGAAGAGAGAGAGAGAGAGAGAAAGAGAGACACGTGTTTAGGAGAAAGAACGAGACGGATAGAGGGAACAGAAGCTTCTCACGGAACAAGTTGGAACGGAACATGGAGCGACTGTACGATCCGCTGTTAACCCTTTGTTTTATGGATTTTTCGAAAGTTACGCTCGTAACGTTGTCCTGAATTTCAAACGCGTTTTCAGAAGACGAATAGAGGTTTGCTCGCGTGGCAGCCCGGATGATGCACGCGGAATATCCGCGTTTTCATTCTCGTGAACGGTACGATGTAATTCACACGATCTTCGTGATTCCGTTGCAAACAATTACAATTTATGAACTCGGATTAATCAGTTTTTATTGCAATACGAGAAGGCCATGAAGAAGAGTTGACGTCTATTTTACCGTATCTAGCAATGAAATATTAATGGCTGATGAAATTTACGATAAAATTTGATACAGCTTTACGAACGAATTAATCGAGGTACGTATACATATGAATGCAGGTAGTTGCGTTTGCCAGTTAGCGGTATAAAGCTCTCGCCGCTAATGAGTACTCTCGTCCTTGTGTTCAAAATTATTATCACTAATTCAGATGTTTAACGACGAAAGCAATAAAATGTGTCTATTATACTTAATCAAAGCTAATTCTATATTAATTTCGTTCTATTAAATCCAAATTCTATTAAGCCGAACGAGCTATAAAGTCTAATCGAAACAGAAAGTCTCGTTAGGAGAAAGAATTGCTCGACGACGACGTAATGGCGCGAGGGTACGGTTGCGACAGACAGTATAGTGACACGCAAAGAAGATAGGATTTATAAATATAGATACACGTATAGCTATGCATTTTCCGTTTCGTAGAATTACGTACGGTTGAGTTGAAATTGTTATTACCGATCTATTTTAAAACTTGCTCGAATACCATATCTTTTTCTTCCCCTTTTTCTTTTGAAAGTACGTTTTTCAAACTGCCTGGCGTCCGATCGCATACGCATAGTACGATCGATGTTTATGAATACGTTAATCGAGGACTTGTCGCGGCTCGTAAAAGTCCACTTGAGCGACACAAGAGTAGTTCATGCAGTAAATTTAACGAGATGAGTTCCTATGTTCTTGCGTTTAATATCTCATAAGCGTCATTACGATGGCAGAGTTTGCGAATCGTGACTGGAAATCGATAATGATTAAGCGTTATTCCTCCACAGTGTATATTTATACGAGGGCTTTTAAATATCCTTTAAACGTACTTACCCTTTTCCCTTTCTTTTCTCCTACGTTTCTCCTTTTGCTTCCTATTCTGTCTCCCCTCTTTCCTTTTCTCTTTCCTTTTTTATTCGATCGTTCGTCGAGCAACATTGTTAAATCGGACTAAGAACCGCAACGTAGCGTCATCAGTATTCTATTAGATACGAGTCGTTGTTCCAGTTCAGCAGTAGGACGTCTTAAAATAGTCGCCTCCGATAAAAGTATCGAAAATGGAAAGCGAAATTTTCTTTTTCTTTTTTTTTAATATTTCAGTGCACTGCCAAAGTTGAACGCGCTCGGCTATTTTTATTCTCTTCGGTAATCCCCCTTAAAATTGAGAATATCACTTTCACAAGGATGATACGAACGAGTTCACGATTACAGAGACTCTTGCTCGTAAAATCTGTACGTGGAAAGAAGGTCGGGAAATTGTAGTCTTTCACAAAACATTTGCAAATACCAATGTGACGTTTAAGTTAGATAAATACTAACGCGCAGAAGAAAGAAAGGAGAGAAGAAAAACAGAGAAATAATTGTTTCTTCGTTGATGTGAAATCTTCGTATCGTGACAAAGATTACATCCACGTGCGCGTAGAATTTAACGTTGTATCGTCTGTTGATCGTAAATTTTCTTTTTTTTTTTTTAGAAGGACGACGATAAAGGGAATATTAGATGGAAATCGGCCTTAGACACACTGTTCGACCGCCACGTATCGCGGATGGCACGGATTCGAATCAGAAACTCTAGATATCCGCCTTGGCGTCTTTCCAATCCCTTTGCCGCCATCAATTTACTGTTTGTCGCGGACGTGCGTTAGCTACTCGTTTCGGAACATCGCGTTCTTTATTATTTTCCAGCTCGTAGCACCCAACCGTTTCGTTTTCTCGCCAAATTTGGGGAAAAGAAACTTTACGACGTTGTAACAGCACTCTGTTTTTTCGTTCCTACGCGTTGTCGCTAAGTTTATGGCACATGTGTCACCAGAGAAAGCAGCCAATTCGGTGATCGCATAAAAATCTCTCGGAAGATCCCGCGGAATCATCGAGCAGATCGGCCGAAAGTCGGATGTGCCTCGACGCAATATTCGAAAAGAATCATCGCCATAGGTCGTCTCCGTAAAAATTGAAGGCAAAAATCGCATCTTCCTAACGAGAAATAGAATCTACGTTTCGGTAGAACTCGATAAAATAATTCTGTTTCCTATATCTGCTATTTTATATGTAAAAGTATCTCGTCATATGAATTCGTACTTCTTCGACCGGAACGTTTGGGTGTCAACAGCTTTACAAGATGATCGACGACGTTGATTCTTTAATTTTACAAGATGAGAACGTAATCATATAGTGGCATCTATAAGGAACTAAAGAATAAAAAAAGAAAGAATTGAATCTATTGGAGAAATTTAAATGCACCAAATGCACGATGACGGTGCTTTGCACAACGGATGGTACGTGTGAGGTGGCATTAATGAAATACAATAATAATATAATTTTATTCTCGAGCAAATAAATTATGCAATCGCGTTACGACATTCTTTAAGACCTCGATATGTGATCGGTCTAAAAAGCAACGAACAACTGGATTACACTGCAGTTTCATTTGACCTAACGAGACGATCGATCTAGAATATTGGCCTGTTTATTTCTGAGCTCGAGATGCATCTTTTACAGAATTTCAACAGTACCTGAACAATTTCTATGACTTTGAACGCTGTGTCGAAGTTAGCACGGGGCTTTAAAAACGCCAACCTTCCGCTTTATCTTAATACGCGCTCTATTTTATTTTACAAACCAACGTTCTTTACAGTCGTCTTGTGAAAATAATCTCCGTTTCTAAGGTCCCAAACTCAAACGCATCGATACCCTGCAAACGAGTTGGTTACGACTGTCGAATAGTCGCCACATTTTGTACCAGGAAGGAAACAAAAAGTCTCGTCCGAATACTCAGGACGGATGTACCGCGAACAAATTGTAGCGTTCTTTTTATTTCATCGTTGTGTTAGCCACGTCTCGGTATACGTACATATCGTACACGGTGGAACACGCATCAACTCGACGGTTGTTCCGTTTTATCGATCCGCCCCGTATGATAACAGGGCAGCAGGTACTCGTAAATTTTCAGGTTGAAACGAAGGAGGGTCGTAGCGAAGTTTGCGTCTCGTCGATCGAACAGAATCGGCCGTGGTCGTGGGTAGTTTTGTTTAGAAAGTTACGTGACGACGAATGGCCATGGAAGCGACGACGTGACACGAGCTCGCGGCTCGAACCTGGCCAGCTTTACATCACTACGTGCTCGATAGCAACGAGACGCGTATATTTCTCTCGCACGCGATATCGATACGAGTGCGAAGAAAGTGAGCATTCTTCGAAGGCGCATAGACGTAAATACGTCTCTTGTTTTATGGGTGGAGAGAATTAGCCGCGGCACATCGGTACAATACCCTGTTTCGTTTTCGTTTCGTTAATTTCCATTCTGACGATAGTTACGACTTATAATAGCGCGGTAATGGGAAAGAGCGTTACAAAAATAAAATTATGCAATAATGCTAATGTAATCGCTGTTAGAACGATTATCGTACTAAGAGCGCTTAAAACTGCTTACGTTACTAGGCCGAACGAGATAAACATTCGACCGAAGATCATAAAAATGCAATTACGTTATTAATGACAAAATAGCTCGGAACGATTCGATCCTCGATTCGGTAATTTAGAGAAACGATCGTACTACGAATAAATCAAACAGATAAGACGTTTATACTGCCATAAATTTTTATTATACGTAGGCATTATCGGAGATAGACAGTAAGTTTGTTACATCTTCTTTATTCGTTTGTTACGTTGCTTCTAATAATTAGATTCCAGCGTGAAACAACTTTATTAATGTATTCGCATAGTTGGAAAGCTGTAGCGTATCGTTGTAGTTGAACGGACGCAAGATGCTAATGCGTTGTTAGTCATTCTGGATAAATATTGCCGTTTTAAACTGACAGTGTTTCTTTCATGTCTGTTATATTTCGTTTACTCTTTAAAATTGTTCGGATGTGTAGCCTCTTAATTGTCGTGTACATAGAAGAACGGGCAAACGTAAAAAGCACAGATTCTTTTGCCAAGCGGACAATTTTTTTTGTAACGCCAATAGCAAACTAAACTAGCAGAAATAAAATTAGAGAAATTTCAAATGGAAACCCGTTAACTTGTAAAGGAAATTTTTTATCTGGCGATTATTTCTTTTTCTTTTTCTTTTTTAATCCTTAACACACGAGAGAATTTACACGACTCTGCTATTTCACAGACTCTAACGTAGACATATAAAATGAACGATATATCGAAGCAAAATATATTCATATTCAAATGTATAATTTAACGATCAAAGTATTTAATTCGTATAATTTATTGCGTATTAATTCGGTATGATATATTGTTTATTTATTGGAAACCAGCGTTGCGCGATATTTAACGCAATTAACGACCACAATTGAAATATTACACTATTAATCGAGATTAACCATTACATTTTTATTCAACCGACATGTAATCACAGCTAATAATCAGAGTACGTATTTAATTCTGAAATGTCGAAGTAGCGAATAAATCAATTATTTAATCCGTAATTAGATCGAATAATAAATTAATCCGTAATGAAAATTCTGTTCGTCGAGAAATTAATATTTGAATTTAATCTTAAATGTAATATCAATCAGGCTTAATCGTTAATAGTATTTGCATAACGTAGTACACGTTCGTACTGACATCAGTTACACCTGTGCCTAAAGTAGAGCTTTAAATTTTTACTAAACTTACGTATTAAATAGGACTTTTAATCAGTGACGATAGTTTGTAGAGTTAATCCAGGTAATGCAACGTTAATTCGTTTAATGTACACGAAATTATAAAACCACTCGACACGATCCAATTAATTCGATACGAATGTCATATGCAGCAGCCAACCGCTTGTGTTCAAACATTTTCAACGTTTAGCAACGAATCGCGAGATTAATTTTTAAACGTCGATCGATTCGATTCGTCGTTCGTTCTAGTTGATTGCATATAAAAAATGATATATAGAGAACCGTCTGTCAGCGCGCGTTCTCCTCGAGCTCGATTTTTTCACGATTCAATCCAGTGGGAGGACAGGATACACAGTGGTTTTTGATGGACGTGCTATCGTGGCGCGAACTCGTGACGCGAGGACGATATTTTTATAAGTTTCGTGGCATCGATCCAACCGCACATCGGACCACCCTCGATCGATCCCATTTTCGAAATAAAAAAAAAAGGAGAAGAAAGAGAAAGGTCCGATACACACGGCCGAATCGAATTGGTCGTTTACAAAGCCGATTTCTTGCACGTTTCTTCGCAAGACAAAAAATTGACTATTTCAGCGATTACCTTTTTTTATTTTCATCGTTCAAATAATTTGACCATTTGCATTGTTACAAGAATTCGCTAATCTGGCAAAAGAATCGTTTTTCGACGATATCGGCGAGAAACGACTTCCACGGCATTGACTATTGTAAAAATTGTTCCTTTTATTTTCATCATCGAAGGAATCTTGTTTTTACGCAGATTCTTACAAAAATTACGATACGTCGATGCCGTATTCGTGGATACATTATATCGAGGGATCTGTTTGATCGCGAAAGGTTATTTCATTCCTGGTTTCTTTGACTTTGAAAAATTCACAAACAGATCCGACTATTTCTATTGTATGATTATTAATTCCTATGTTTGTCAACCTTTCGAAAGGACTTTTACGACGCTATCCAATAACGTTTGGAGCAGAAGGGGGCCAAATAGATAAAATTTCAAATAAAAACAAAATGACGTCGGTTTGAGAAACATAACAAGAAAATCGGAGCATACGTAGTAGGCTAAATGAAAACTATCGGTTGAAAAAGGTAAATGGCAGATAGCGGCCAGAATCGTTGAGTGGTAAATTAGTTGGCTTTTTACTAACATTTCTAACGTTACGTCGTTACTTTCCATTTATACGAGCACCTCGCCGAAATCGCCGAAGAAAGACAAGTGACTCGCATTTTGAGAATAGAATTCACGAAAGCCAGAGGACAAGAGCGATCTTGTCTTCCGAGAAGATCCCTGTATTTGTTGGCTAATCTGCCCGCGATTTGAAATTCAAAAATACCGTCTGCATTTCTTCCAAACCACTGCTACTGTGTATAGATTGCCATACGCGATAAAAGGATAATAGAATTTCGCTGTATCCTCCGAATCTTTGAAAAGTCTGGACAGTGTGCGAAACATTTAGATAGTACTTTTATCGCTCTACTATCACTCCGCCGTAGTATGCTAGTCAACGTTTTCGATGATGGAACATTCGCGACGCGGCGATTAAAGTAGTTTTTCGTCCATCTTTTTCTTTCTTTCTTTTTTTCTCAATTACGTAACGATCGACTATTGTCGACCTAATGTCGCGTTTTCAATCCTTTCTTGCGGCTATACACAGGCGAAATATCGCGACATCCTCGTCGATGGTTGGTACAGTTACGATCTATGCGGTTCTAAAACTGTCTGTACGTGGGTCGTGACGTTGGATTTTTCCAAATTTCTTCAAACTCTTTTCTCTGTTTCTCGTAATTCTTGAAATTTGCTCGTACCATCCGATAACCCAAAGTTGGACAAGTTTTATCGAATTTCTGACTAAGTGGGAGAAGAAGGAAAAGGAGAACGAAAGAGAGAGAGGGCGGGGAGAAAACAGACGCATCCACGCGGACATTGTGGGTCAAGGTTCGCGGCGATAGTCGTTTCGGCGAATCGCTTCGCCGGTAGATACGTCGAATGTACGACGAATTAGGTAGCAGCGTTGTCGAGCAGGCGAATCGTCGTGTATACGACGTTCTACGGACGACTTTGCTCGTGAATCTTCGCTTTGTCCCAAACCCGGACCGGATGTTCCATAGAAACCACGTTGCGGTTCCGTTTGCGGATCGCGTTTTCTAGAAACTAAGTTAATACGCAACCGATCGTTTTTTCCCCAAAATGTGTTGGCAGACTTTTTTCTTACCGACAACTGGATTTCGGGATGAAACACGTACTTCTCTTCCTTTTTGTTTCTTTGCCCTTGCAGCGTGAATTATAATGTCGTCCAAGTATTTATTTTTAAGATACGGTGGATCCACCGCTATCCGAATTAACGGGCAGACACGATCGTGTTCGGATAAGGAAATTTTTCGATACAGACACGCTCGTGTGTTTCTTCGTAGCGATTATTAGGTAGCGTTTAAATTATGTTTATGCTTTGTACTTTTTTGAACTTTTTTTTTCCTCCGGCGAGGAAATAGAGAATCCAAATAGAGGCACGCACCGAATAGAGAACGTTACAAAGAATATTTTACTTGGCATATTTTGTGTGTCTCTACGTACATATTACCTCTATATGTTAATAATATACGATGTAAATTTTCTGTTGAATTATCGAGGAAAATCCAATTCGAATGATAGAATAAGTGGATAGTTATTGGTATTTATATTAAAGTTGTTTGACGTTAACTCGATACGATTGGTTGTAATTAAAGTGTCGAGTTTGATTTTATAATAGAGGAATTCTTCTTGAAGTTGGACACCAAGGCTGGATATTTTTAGTCTGAGGGCGTTGCCTGGTTTCGAATTATAATTGTCTCGTTAACTTGTACTTTAAACGGGCTATTCTTTCTCTCTCTCTTTTTTTTTTTTTTTTTTTTTTACTGCCCAGATTAGATTATGCCGTTGGATTTCCTTGTTGAGAATTAGCCTTTAAGACCGATGGTCCTTCTAGACGATATCGTTAGGCTTAACGCTAACTCTTATTTGTCATTATGCGCTAAGTCGTTAGTTCTTTTATTAGCCCATGCAATTACCCTATGACGAATTAGAGATTTTAATAACGATGCTTGAGAATATTTATAAATACTCGCTCGAATTGGCGGTATTCGCATTAAAAATTAACACATATACGAAATATTTTCAAACGATGTTTTATAAATTATATCGTAGAGCGAAGTTGGCTGTTGAAAGTTACACATTCGTTTTTTATTTTCTCTAATTTGCCATATCGCTCTGTTATTTTCATAAAATCATACTAGAAACTATTTTTTCGAAAAAAGCTTCCAGTTTCGCATTTACGATAGGAGATTGAACGTATAAAACCCAGCTATGTATATATATATACATAATTTTGTTTATTGATAATTTGAAATTACTTTGGGAAACATTTACTTGGAACTCGTTCACCCACCTATTCATCTCCGAAGCACTCGCTCGTTTACTGCCAATTATTTTAACGAGATTGCCCAATTTCCAATTACGATTAAAGCCTGATAATGTGTTTGTTTTGCGACAAAACGCGATATTAATTTGCAATTAGCGCGTAATTTGCGTTTAACCAGACGATACGCCGCATGGTTACGTAATATCGAATAAAACTCAGACGTTTTGCGCTGTTGATTTTTTGTGTAAAATAGCAAAGTCCGCCATGGTCTTTGTGTTAATTATTATCGCGATGAAATACGCGAGTTGAAAAACCGATCTTCTGCTTGGAACTCGGACGAGAAGCGACCGGTTAACCGGCGAAACCGATGTAATTATTACGAACGTTCTAACAATGAGTACTAAGAAGGAAACATAGAAACGTGGACGTGATTGTGGGCTCTAATTATTAACGCACAAGGGAACATTTCTATTTCGTCATATGCTGCCAGTTACGCAACGTCTACCAACTGTGTTAGTAAAATCCTCTTCCATAAAGGTACATTTACGTGGAGCGCGCAGTCTGTGTTTTCACCGACCTCTCGCTCCTTTCCCGTGTATTAAGAAGCAATTCGCGCGATCGGACGACGATTTAAATAATAAAGCAACGACGCGGTGTGGACGCGAAACCTCGTTTTTCACCGTTCACGATGAACGAATAACCACGATTGACGTGTTCGCTTGTTCTACCTATTTATTCAACAACGATTACCGTCATTTTGCGCGCAAATGCGGACGTTTCTTCAAATGCGGAATCTCGAGACGTGAATCGCGCGATCGAACGAACCAACGATCCTCCACGTCGTTGTTTAGAACCGGCGTATCAGCGACGTTGCTCTTAAACGCGTCATAAATTTTGCGTCGATAAGTCGACGCGTTTCCTCGCAACCGGTCGTTTCCTCTTCTCTTCCTTCGTGGTTTCTTTCCTGTACGCTACGTTAAAACTTCCTCGGTGTGTCCTCCCCACGGTGCGGCGCGCCGCAGCATCGATGAAACCTCGGCAAAGTTAACGAGCTTCCTGAGACGCGGCGCGCTTCTACGCGTGCGTTCCTTCGGGCGCCAGTGTCCAAGAATTTAATTAGTGGCATCCTCTTTCGTTCCGAAAGTAGAGAGTCGGCAGCTTTATTCACCTCGGCTGCTGGTTTTCAACAGTGCCACGAGCCGATGATAACCGCCACCAGCGTACCACGAGCGTGGACGAGAGAAAAATTTCACCAACTCCCTGCGACCAACGACGAACGACAGAATCCTTTCCCTTCTCGACGATTCCTCCCGTATTAATATGCCGCTGAATTATAAACGCGACAGACGTCACGCGAAGCGTTTCCAGAAAGGAAATTCCCTTTCGTTGCCGGCTCCAAGCGCGTATTTCAAGTATACTTTGTTTACTCAAGTATACTCGTAGCCTCGCGAAACAAAGACGAACAGATAATACGGGGACAATGATCGGCGTGGTCTTGCTCATCACGCAGCGAGATCGTAAATTAGCTTTTTAACTTTTCCCAAATCTTGTAACTAGCCGTTTCGTCAATATCGATTCGTTCGTAATTTGTAGTTTCCTTTTTCGTTAATTTTACGACCTTGTTCGATTTTACGATCATCGTCGTGTAAGAGAATTTGTCACCGATAAGCTGGTAATTTGGAAACTCTTGTTGATAAAAACATTCGAGCGGCAGGCTTTAAAAGTAGTTTATCAAATACTCGATAGAAATCAAAGCCTATGCATATTCGTTCGTTTATTTATTTATATATTTTTGATTTATTTGTTACACGATTTTTCTTAAATTAGAAAATCAAATTAGCGCGAATATATGTAAAATACTCAAATGTCCCGGATGTTCACGATATCGATGTAATTGCTGCATTAATATTTATTCTCACTTGCCATTCATTAGCTATTGCCACGACTGTGTTGCGAAATTCTATTCGCGGTAATCTCGAGTTGTAAGAAGAAAAGGGTGAGTACACACCTTCCTCGCCATTGTAGTCGACTGTAACGATAATCAGGATTTTGCGAGGTTATTTCGTTTTGTTAGCGTAACATTCGCCTTTCCTATTGTTCTCGCAGCGATGATAAATTCAAATCGAATGGAACGATAATTTAACTCAATTTAATATAGCGCGCGCTCCTTCCATTTACATAATTCCTGTAAGAAAGAAATCCTACACGGTCTATGATAATAAGTATCCTTTTCTTGTCACGTTTTAATTGCTTTGCTTCGTCCTCAATTTATACGTTTAATATCTATTTTTCATTCGATGTCGAACGAACTTTGGCGACAGGCAAACGTGCGAATCGCCATGGTTCGACGATCGCATCAAATTTATCGAATGGCATCGCCGACTGTTAACCCCGCTATATAAAATAGTACACTAAACGTATACTTGTTATTCTATATTTTACACAGCTTGTAAAAGGAATAAAAATGAAATTTGTGTCGAGAAGATGGTTTGTAACGGGACGCGTTAAAATTACGTCAACACGTATCAAATCTATGTAAATCAGTCTTCGATTGTATCTAGGAAGATATACCTGTCTTTTTTTATTTAAATTTTAACATTTTGATACATCCTATATTTTATATCTGATAATTGAATTAAAAAAAAAAACATTCACCGACATAACTAGGATAGCAATATTTTAATCGTTATTTAATTCGTCAAGGGATAATTTTCAATAGATCAAAGCCTAAATTATTAATTTGAGAGGAATTGGACAAGAAAGATTCGGGACGATGCGTAGAATCGCTCGACGAAAATTGTAGCGATCGAATGGAAGAACGCGAATCAATTACGGTGACCGAAAGAAACTTCATTTTTCATTTCATTTTTTCACGCGTGCATATAGAAGAAGCCTGTTTGTGTACGGCTGTTATATTCACGTGATAATATGTCGCTCGTGCGATGTCACGTTATTGCTCGCAGGCAGCTTCCGCACGACGATCGTGGAAATGCTGGCGATAGTTTTAACTTTAAAATCTCGAGAATTTTATTTGTACACCGACCCATCGACTCGCAACGTGTCCTAATGATTTATCGGTTTGTGCGAGTGGACGCTGAATAAGATCGATTCTGTGTAACGCTTTTTCGTTGATCGTTCAACTGGCCAAAAAATTGCGGAATATAAATACAAATGATTCCATCTTTTTCATGGTTGTCGTCGATGAAGTCGTTGTGTCGCGATATAACGTCTTTGGATCGTCTTTAAATCAATCGTGCACCTTCCTAAAATATTTTCTTAAATTTGGGGAAGATAGAGAAGAGTTATCGCGAATATGCAATGATTTTTAATCGTTTTAATCGTCTACCGAACTTTCCCGTAAAACGTTAAAATTCAGTTTTTGTCTATCGAAAGAATCATGGCAGAGTCGAATAACCAAAAGCTACAAGTTAAGAGTATAAGATAGATTAATGATAAAATAAAGGAAACTTTTGGTAGCCAGAGTGAAGCGTCTTTAAAAGAAACTCGTCTCGCGTTTCAAAGTCATAAGTTATTTAAAATACGATGTAGCGATTAAGAATTTATAAAGTGTACAATATGAAACAGTAGGTGTGATGCGCGATTAAACTTCGTGCAACTATAATTTTTATTTATGATCTCATCATCGTATATTCTTGAAAATTTCGACGTCTCGAAATTTTCTCCATTACTCACCGCTTTTTTATCTTACGTGGGCTTGTTCGAACAACAGGCTGCACGAGGATGTCCAGTCAATTTTCTCGGAAAGCGAACATGTCTAAATCAATTGCTGAATAATTATCTCTTTATCCTCGAGATTATCTTCGTTTCTGGTATCAGGCGGAAAAAAATACGCACGCTCAACTCGTTATAGAAAGTTAATAATTGCCCTACGTATGATAACAATCGAGGTATATCATTTATAGCAATACGTTTAATAGCAAAAGGAGAGTCGTTTTCGGGCTACGCTGCAACACAGCGTCAATCGTAATGATACTACTCGCAATCAGCGATCTTTCTCGTTCGGTCGTTTTCGCATTCCACTTCTTCGTCGTTTAGCGTACCAATGCCACTTTGTCTCTCTCTCTCTCTCTCTTGCTGCCGTCTAGGAAGATTTTTTTCAAACGATCGCGACCACGATTGCGTGCCTGCGACGAGGCTGAATAAAGCGTCAAGCAACGTTGTGCAGCTCGTCAAAGACTAAACCGTTGGTAGGACGTCTATTCTTCTCGGTTAATGCAGATACACGCTGAAGCCGTTCCTACGAGCGTTGCGTCATTGCCAATAGAACCGAGGGGTGTGCTATGCTACGAGCCCATTCAGCGGACGCGAGCCTTGAGAACATTTTGTTCTCTACGTTCCTAGCGCTAGGAAAAAGCTCAATAGTACGGTCGCGATTAAAGTCACAATTCCATTATACGGTCCCTTCTCGCTCTCCTTCGCCGTCTCTGGTAGCTGCCTTCATTGTTCTGCCCTGATTTATGACATCGCGCTCGTTCGCTTTCCATCACCTTCGGCTCCTTTCCACGTGGATTGTTCGCGCAGTACAGCCAACTCGCGAAAATTCTTCGCTATTTACGTTCCGCCTAACGGAGTTCAGCTTTAGTTACAATTTCCTCGAATTAAAAGCCTCATCGCGCGTCGAATTACCGAAAAGTAGCAAAACGATCGAGAACAAAATTATGTGATCGAAAAACGTAACGAGTCGACCCTACGAGCGTAGAAGACGCAGACGCGCTTAATAATTTCGAGGAACGCGTGTATACAGCCTGAGAGGTAACAACGTACAACGACACGCACTCGCTATATAGCGTCGAGATTACGTAACTTGGTAACAACGACGATACCCTTTAAGGGTTTAATCGATTCTCGGACCCGCGTTAACGAGGATACTCGATTATTCGACGGACGTTCCCCGGGTCTTTCTCTCTCGTTTGCTCCGCACAACCGTAATCGCGTAAAAAGCGTGGGCCTGCTTTGATCCGTGGCGGCTTTCGGGGTAGACGAGGACGCGCGTACAGAAAGAGAAGGACGGAGAACAAAAAGTGTTCATACGTGGCGCCGCTGACGCCGACGCCGACGCCGACGCCCGGCGTCGTTGTTGGGTGACGGAGGCAGGCGTGGTACATTCCGCGACCTTGACCCCCGTCCTCAACCGGCGCTGGTTCGCAGTCTGGTCGATATGTGCCGCTCCTCATCCCCCTCGATACACACCCCTGCCCTCTGCCAACTGATCCTCGTCCGACGCTACCTTGCCCTGCCCAAGCTCGCGTCGACGTCGATGTTCTTCGCGACGATGTTTTGCCCGATGTGGCGCAAGATCAGTTTTCCATCCAGTCGTCTAGCCAGTCGGTGGATCCGTGGAAGGTTAACCACTCGGCCTTCGTTTCTTCGACGACGATGTCGTGGTTGTCGAACGAAACGACTCAATTTCTATGATATACAATGCCGATTTATACGAAATAGTAACGAACGTGTAGCTTCGGAGAACAATTTTCGAACGATTACAAAGGAAACCGGAGACAATTTCACTCTTAAAATAATTCGTATCTGTTCTCTTCTCTTTATCGAAAAACAGTTTTAAATAATTGGCTAGACTCGAAGACAATTATGTAACGCGATAGAAACTCTCGTAGGAACATCGTGGAATTTTTTCAGATCGTTGGAACGTGCAAGATAAGAAGAAAATGAAACTCGAACGTAAAATCCTGTTTCCATCGGTGTATTTATTTTTACTTCGTTTCAAAGATCCTTTCTCTCGAACCAATTTCTTACGATACATCTGTTTCATTATCTCCAACAGCGTTCAATTGTCTAGTTGCTCGATCGTGTAAAATTGCTACCTTACGCGTGCCTCTTTGCTTCGTAAGTTCATATTGTACAGCAATCCGTAAATATTGCCAGAAACTTTGCACCCGCGTAACGACGCCATCTACGCGATTAAACGTATTTAACGACGAAACTACTTTACACGTATCTGTTTGTTTTACAGATGCACGTTACCAGTTAATATCTACTAATTTGTTCCATAAAATTCGTAAACGGAGTCCATGTAACGACGCTATTTAGATTATTAACGCGTCAGTCAGCATGGACTCGGTTCGTAGCTAGTCGTCGTCGACGACGACGATGACGACGACGACGACGACGACGACGACGACGACGACGCAGTACCTTAACGCGTTGGTGCGCGCGTTGTATCGATTTCAGCGAAGCCGTCCCAGGCTAGCCACGTTTCATGACGAACTTTGAAAAAGATGGTGATATATATCTATGGTTGCGACCCGATGGGTCGACGGCTGGCCGAAATTTTATCGAGTTTGTCCGAGATATTTACACGGGCAACGTCGGTCACGTTTAAGCGCGTGATATATGACGCAGTTTTGTAAACGTAGCATTTGAGATTCGGGTCGTGACACATAGTCTTTGTTTGGAAAATTTTTTATATATAGTACCGTACGTATAGAGACAAAAAAATTGGAGAATATTCGTTCGAAGGTACTGTATCGTTGGCAATGTACATAGTCGCGGAATGGTGGAAACTCGTGAAACACGGGCAGAACCTTCGTATCTGTCCTTTTCGTCTTTTTACGATGTACGGTAGAACGAACCTAAAGGCACGTAATTTCGTTCTGTAAATTAAAAAATACCGATCCGAGAAACGGAAACGGTAGAACCGAAGAGGAATCAGACGGGAAACGGTCCCAAAAATACGTCGCCCTCGGTCCCAGTCGAGCCAGGAAATTCTCAGCGTGGTCGGCTTGGACGAATCAGGCGGCGTCATTGGACCGCTGAATGACGTGATTTGTGTGGCCACGAATGCATGCGGGGGCCGGAAGGTCGTTCTCGCGGCATCTGCTTGCGAATCCGGCTTGATACGGCGACGCTGTTAGCGGTGGCGGTGGCGTTCTGCCGCAAAACCGAGCCAGCCAGTTACCTACTTTCCAACATTTACTGTAAGTACAGCGCAGTGGCTCGCCTTCGTCGCCGGTCCGCCTTTATCGTTGTCGTCCACGCGACACGCGTTTCTACGTAGAAATCCGTGCTTGCAGCCGATTCTGAGGCAGATCAACGTCCATGCTCTCCCATAGATAAGAACGATTATAGATCTCGATCTCTCCACTCTGTTTCTACCATCAACTCCGTTTTCAAATTACGACGTCAACGTGTATTTATCCTTATTGCGAGTATACATTGCGTAATCTATAGACGATGGTATAACCGAGATTCACCTGGTATATAGCCGATGAAAATCGATACGAGGCGAAGTCATTCGAATTCTTCGTACTTCCACCGTCATCCCTAACGTGTCCTACACCCAACTTCTCTCGTCATCGTCTTTGTTACGGCTATCGTTGCGATCGTTATCTCCATAGTTATCGGTATTGTAATTTGCGTCTTCGGTGTTACGTATTCCCCTCGTTGTGTTCACCTTCGTCGTTCCACTATCGTCGTAACAGCCTTTCACGTCGTTTCGACGTTCCTCGTCCTCGTTATTCCCTGTAACCATCGCTATTGTTCTAATCGTTGCTCCTCTACTCGAGTCTTTATTATAATCCGTTATCGTCCTCCATGCCTATGCGCTCTCGTCGCGCAAGTTATCTCGTCTTCGTACCATTCCGTGATCGGTTCTATCTGGATCGTATTTTCACAAAAATATTTGTACAAAATAATATTTTTAAGAACGCGATCGTGGATATTGAAGCTAAACCGCGTTTGGTTTTGCTTGGTTGATTATTACACGGAGTACGAGCTGTCCGGAAGCGTTGGTCGTATCCAACGGTGACCTCGTGTGCGGTGGTCGTGATCGCCAATCGGTTTTCAGACATCGGATAGCTTCGTGGCGTGTTTGCACGCACTTTAGTTGGAGTGGATTTTAGGGTAGGTCAGTTGGACTCCTCTGACACGTTTACGGTCGAGATATCGGCGTACTTAGGCTGTTGTTCGGGTGTACCCCGACCGTTGACAATCCCCCGTTTCAAGCCACCCCTCGGGGTCTTTCTAGGGTACAACCCCGATTGGTCGGCTTAGAACGCAATGTGTTTTCGTAGGGTGGCAGTATACGGATTTCTAATGACATATGTAAAGTATGAAGTACCGACGGTATAATAGAGTGGGTAATTTTGAAAATATAAATTGTCAAAATTATTTCTTTCGACGGTTCGATAATAGGACACGCCAATTAACTGTGCTCGCGATACCGCGTTTGTCCTATTATTAACGACAACTATGGTATCTGTTAAGGTACAAACATCCGGCAATTTTCAAAATATCTACGATCCCAATTATTTGTTACAACAGTTTCCTGGTTAAAGAATATTTATTAAGAAACGCTGTATTTGTGTCACTAATGAATCGCGTAAAGTATTACAGGAAATTTAAGGTCGGTAATTTCAAGAATATGAATAAATGGTCAAAGTTAGGTGTCTTGACATTTAACGATAGAGTGTACAAATTGCTCTTGTAATTAAAAGTAATTCCTACGCGTACTATTGCGTTCGTACACCTTTTTCCTAAGAACCGAAGCGTTTTTAACGTTTCTGTCGCATTGCAACGTGATTGTATTACGCATGACGCCAATTGGCGGTTTTATCGCTACGATCACGACGCTCAGGTCTCGATATATATATTTATATCGCACATAATATATTCATAAAACGCGTGTACGAGCGTTGAAATACTCCGGCGAGCCTGTGCATCACTGTTTTTAATGCGTTTAGGCGCCCGATTATTTCAGCCAATGCAATCGAATGCAGCGCGCACACGTGCTCCTCTATGGGAACTCTAAAACTTTCGCCATCGTCCAGACCTCCGTTTCTCCCCGGTTCTCTCCCCCTCTTCCCTGGACCTCTTCTCCTTTACCTTGGCCTCCCTCTTCCTTCTTCCTATGCTCGGCTATGAAACACGTAGGGTCAGAGAAGCTCGTATACCGGTTTCGCATTTTAGCCGAGTAGAACGTCGCCGTGCAACCCTCGAAAACGTGATCTTCCGAAGAAACCGTCGCCGAGTATACGCGTGAGCGCACGTTGGCCATACTTGATTTTGAGGCAGGTCAGACCAGCCTATTGGTTCCTCCGTCGTCTGCCGTTCCACAGTCGAATCTCCTGTTTCTCTACTCGGTACAGTCTACTGCGTATCTACCGAAGATGCTGAGCTCGAGGTTACTCGCGTAACGGCGAACAAGGCTTTCGTTCTGGCTACGTAGAGTTTGTGCCACAAGACGACGCAACTTTTTTCACCGCCACGCGCTTCTCCGCCGACTTTGACGAGCATCGGTGGCTACGTATCGTCCATCCGACTGGCGAATCCGATGGAATCGCGAGATGCAGGTGTACAGGTACGTGTCGCTAGCGAGTTCGCAGTCACTCGATAACGCTTTGCCCCGCTGCTCAGAACAACACGCATCTCGTTGCGAAAGATATTTCCTACGACCATCTGTCGTGATTAGAATATGCTAATAAGAGATTCGCAACGTAGAATCCGATTGTTCTCGATGAAACTAGAGTTAGGGGCTCGTTGTGAAGTTAGCGTGCAATTGTGAAAGGATGTTTTCCTAGACTCTTTAATTATTTTTGAACAGTGGACGAGCAAACAGCGGCGATTAAATTTTAAATTGTAAGGCACGATACGTATATCCGTTGAGAGAATAAGAGTGAAACTCGAATCCGTAAGACGAGCAATTTGAATTTAAATTTGGAATGCGTGGAAAATGCGTGCTCGGTGGTTCGGTAAAAAACACGTGAAAAACACGTTGAATAAATGTTGTTACTGTGAATTGCGCGCGATACGATACCGTGGATTTAATTTAACGAATAAGTTTGATACGATTCTTAACACGCAACCTTGATGCGTGCGTGACTTACAAGATAATATTACCGCGATGCGGTAATATACAGTTTGTAATATGTAAGAATAATTTTAAGACTGAAAAATTTCACATCTTCGAATTTTCAAACATTCCAAATCTTCGAACGTGTAAATCTCTAAATTTCGAAATCTTCGATCCCGCGAACTTTCAGACTTATAAACCTTGGAATGTTGGAAGCATGGAAATTTCGAACATCGAAACGATGGAACCTAGGAATTTTCTAACTTTCCGAGCCTTAAACCTCGAGGCATTTAAATTTTCAAGCTACGAATCTCTCAAACTTGTTAACCAAAACCTACCGCGAACCTTACTTATTCTTTCCTCCATCGAGTTCATCGCAAAATCCGCGGAAGCTCTTTCGATTTTAACGTATCGTCCGATTCGAGCCTCGCAAACCTCCCACGATTTTCTATCAACGCGTATGGTAATTTTTGAATTTCGTTTATAGAAAATCTTGGACAGCTTTTTAACTCGTAGGTGGCGATTTTTCTCTTATGTATTCTGGCGGTTGATCGCTCTTCTGCTTCCACCAAATTGTTTTACTGGCTGACAATTTTCAAATCTTCGGAACATGTATCGTTATCTTATGATTCGATGCCATTGGAATTTTCGAATGCTTATACTTTATCGTGCGTATCCTTCAATTTCAACGCGTCGTTCAATGCAAGCCTTCGAAACTATGCGACATTTCGCGCTTGACAGTTTACTCTGCAGCGAACCGAATTATCAATGAAAACTTCGTTCGAGGAAACACTCGTCGCAGACAATAGACGCGAGTCTGTCGCGTTGCGTTCTATGCAGAATCGCATACGAATGGGTGAGAAATTCCATCGCATCGTGCTAAGCTCGATCGGTGCGACGCGACGCTCAGTTACAAACTATGAATTACCACGTCGGTCGATGAGAATACGCGCGAGGATATGCGTGTAACCATTCGAGACCGCGTTAACTCGCGCTGCTCTCGCCATCTACCTACATACGCTGATGATCGTGCAGAGAAACTAGTTCAGAATTCCATTATTTCGCATTGTAATTATATCGGTCCGTTGTTAATTGCAACCACGAACCGCGAGACGCGTCCGTTCGGACGAATTTGCGTCGTTGTTCCCTGAAAATCGTGCCAAATTGCGAGCCAATTCGCTCCAACGAGAATTCGTTGTTCGGCACAGCCGCGCTTTGCTCGTGCGTCGCTCGCTTATTAGAAGCTTATTCGCGTGGAAACTGCGAGTTTTGGCAGAATCGCACGACTCCTCGAAAATACTCGATAATTTGGCCAATTAAAAAACGATCGTTATAGAGCGATCTTAAGCGACGCCAGACACGTCGCGTTTCACAGTACGCGAAAATTGTAGAAGCATCGCGAACAAACGTATCTTTGATTACATCGCTGTAACGATAAAAAGGTTGGATCACGACGAGATATACGTAAAAGTTAGAAGGAAGCTTCTAATCGTAGTAAAATAACAGTGACGTCATTTCCTTTTTTAAACCGAGTCACAATTTTCCTTTGTTCGTTTAACGAAACCTTTGTCTCGCGATAACGATTACGAATCATCGATGATGCACGCAACGTTGAACGCATCAACAACAGGCCTTACCGTTACGCTTGGATAAGCACGCATTTCACGTTACGTTTTATGGTTACACGCTTTTCTCGAGAAGAACGAACCGTTCGAACGTTATCTTCGGTTCTATCGTAACGCCGAACGAGGAGTCGTCGCTGATCTCACGACGAAACATTTCTGTTTGATGTGTTTTCGGATAGTGGTGCGGGGCCAGGGAATATTATCTCGAATTCCATCGCGTCTCTTAATCAGCTCGTTAATACATTCTTATTAGTATTCCGAGTGCCACGTATTCCCTCTGATGTATTTCACGCGTATGTTTTCTATTTCCTCGATGTTTCAAGTTTAAAGGACCTTGATGCATTCACTGTCACGTGAAATGTACCGTTTCCGCTGGAATCGCGAAAATTGGTCGATACGTCGTTAATTTCATTACGAACAAAAGCGTTTGATTTCGTTTAACGCGAAAAGCTAGAACTATTTTCTTGCGGAAAACAGTCTGGTCGATTGAAGATTTTTCGTCTCCTTAATACGTCTAAGAGGTCGATGACGTAAATGGTTTTCGTGGTAAATTCTTCTGGAATATCATTTTCGCAGAGTTCTAAGAAGTCTTTTACAGTCTGTCACACAAGAGCGTGTCTGCGATATTTCTGTAAATATTTATATATTTGTAAAAAAATTTATATGAATTGAATCTACATCTAAAACACTAATACGCTATTACAGTAGGGTGTCCAATCTCCTCCATTAGCGATTATAGCTTGACATCGTTTCGGCATACTCTCGACTAATTTTTGAGCGTAGGATTCTGGTAACGACCTCCATATCTTTCGAATGTGATGTACAAGTGTTCTTATTTTTGTGATACGTCTTCCTCTCAGCTTGCCTAATAGGACACCATGCCCAAAACGAAGATTCATCAGTGAATATTATATTACTCCAATCACGATCTCTGTTTTCATTCGCCCATGCCAGACAATTTTCGACGTTTCGCGTACGCGGCACTCATATTAAAAAGCTCTGTTCCTTTCACTGTTTCAAATAAAACTGAAAGGTATTCAGCAACGCGTATTAGAGAAGTTTTCGTTTGTTTACATTCTTTTTATCTCATTCTGATTAGGTGTCAGGTTTCGCAGATATCGCAGACACGCTCTTGTGTGACAGACTGTAATTTGATTCGCGTCGAAGAGCGTAACGCAACTTTTCTTTCGTACATGGAATTGTAATTTATCTTCGTTTTGATTAAAATATCGTTCGCGCAACATCTTAGCCATCGTTGCATATTCATCATTATCTCGTAATACGATGCTATTGGAATTCTAAAAATTTATCGAAAGCTTGCGTTTTATTATGTATGTGTATATATTAAAGCGTTGTATCGCGTTGAATTATTTATTCGTAATTCTTTTTATTTTGCCTTTATTTTAACATTCCATACAGAAACCTAGTTATTCTTCG
This sequence comes from Bombus campestris, assembly GCA_905333015.3. Classification (NCBI taxonomy): domain Eukaryota; kingdom Metazoa; phylum Arthropoda; class Insecta; order Hymenoptera; family Apidae; genus Bombus; species Bombus campestris. The sequence goes on from HG995149.1 coordinate 2,847,027, forward strand.
ATCCAGTTTTATTAACTATGTAAGAACAGTGGCTATATACGTGCATGTACATATATGGATTAATAATATCGTTATTCAGCAGGAAACAAAAAGTATGAAATAATGCGGCGCTGTTTTAAAACGTTGAGCAACGAGAGACGTAAAGTAACCAACGCGAATGTTCGATACTTGTAAGATATTGACGTTGATCGCGAATAATTCGAGTCGTTATTCGAACGAGGTAAATTTTAAACGATAAAATAAATTTTACCTCGAGTAGAATCAAGATCGAACGATTGGTAATTTGTAAAGTTTGCTCGAGCATTTGTATTTATTTTATTACCAAACTTGTTACCTCGAACAAGAAAGTTTTCATTGCTGGTAATAACTGGTGATTCGTCATTCGTAAAATTTCATTAACAGTTTAATTATATAAGAAGATCTCTCGCTAATTTTTCCCCTAAAACATCAGAGTGTCCGATCTGATCGGCAACTTGGAGGAATCTCATTTCGTTAAAAGTAATAACACCAAGAGCCGAATTAGCGTCGTTTAGAATTTTATCGGCGCGTGCATCCTTTTTCCATATTACTTCCACTTGTTCCGATTACACGCTTACAGACTCGTACGCGGTATCTCGATCTTTAATCGAGCGATTTCAAAACTATGTCGACAGGTTCGTCTTAACGTCGAGGAATCCGCTGCTGAATTTTACGTGTCCTCGGTGACGACTTAATTAAAAGTCCGAGTCGTTGGACGAGGTATTTCTATTCGCACTCGGTATATTTGTTTAAAAATCCAATTAAGATTCTTCTTAAATTTCTCCACTCCCAAGGATCGATCAACGAGGCAATCGAGTTAGCTAACGTTCATTTATTTTTTATTAAATCCTGACACAAAGTTCAACGATTATGGAAGTTCTAGTTAAAAGAGGAGTCGGTTAACGGAATAATTTAAATCCGAATTTTTTTTATGCAGAATCGCGTCTCGGTGTCCTCTTTTACGCGCCAACCACGAGAATTCTCGAACGTCTGCCTTCTTCGCAACCTATCCGTCGTTCGAACGAACGTAACGCCACTGTTATTTCCCGATGACGAATAACGATTAACGCAAACCACGACAGCCCCTCGAGAGATCCGATTGGGCTAATTGACGGTCGCGTTGGGTTACTTGCTCAGGTGCGTTTCGCTCGGCTTCTCTGTTTTTGCATTCCGCTATGGTTGCGCAGCTGCGTCGAATACGCCGAATCGCATCGAGCGGAATTACGTATCGCTTAGATCGTGGAGGTCACCGTTTACATCGACCAGGTTCGACCGTTTGGAACACCTCGATAATTCGCCGCGTTTCATAATCAGAAACTGTGAAAAATACCAAGGAAGAGAGAGAGAGAGAAGAATATACGTTTTCTTTCTCTTTTCTTTTTTTGGTCGGGTCGTTACGCTTGAAATCTGGAGCATTTGGCTCGGAGCATCGGGCTTTTTCGTTAATCACGGTTTTTAGGCTAATTAGAAAGACGCGCGGAACATTGGATTTGCCGATGAATAAAAAGCGTGAAAAACGTGTCTGTTGGCCGACTAGATTCGCACGGAGACGAACGGTTCGAAGGGAAGAGTCAACCGAACTTGTTAAAATTATTCCGCAAGAGCTGGTCCATTGAAAAATCGTTCTGGTTTTAACTTTAAATCGGGCGGCGCGTACTTTCGAAAGTTCCAAATGATAAAATTAGCTCGTTACACTCGACGGATTGCATAAGAGCAGGAAATTCTTTATTGTCGCGTTCGAGAATCTACGTTATCTGTAAACTCGGACGCTCGTGTTAAGCGCACTAATCCTTTGGCTAGGGCAGGCGTTATCTTTATCACGAATATTGCGAATAATCTTTAACCGCGCTGATCGCCAAATTTATTCGATATCTCCGTTGCCGAGACAAGTCTTCCGCACTTCGTTGCTCTTTAATCGAGAAAGAACGCCAGCTATCCTTCCGAACGATTTAATTATCTTTTTATCTCGCACGAAAAGTCACGCGTTTCTTAGTTTCGTAGTTGGTCGTTCAATCCCCGAAATCAAAAATTATATCTACAGCGAATCGTAAAGGTATCCAAACGCGACAAATGTTGAAACATTTTACCGATAACATTTCACGTTTGTACCAATCCTTTGCGAAATATCTCGTAGCTTCCACGCATCTTTTCAGATTTTATCGATAGAATCGTAAAAGTTGGATCACAGGTTTAACGAAGCTTCGAAACGCTTTACGTAACGCGTATCGTATAACCAACAACGATTCCCTGATCAACGTTCAAGTACTTTCGTAAATTATCACGAAATCTTCCTGCCAGATAGTTGTCGAATTACTAAATTCCGCAACGCTGTTTCGCGTCTCGTGTTATTAACCGATCTTTAAGCGTGGCGACAGTTTTACGCCCGTGAGCCGAGATAATTATGCGAAAGGAACGATTTGTACGCGAAAACGGTGCAAATTATACCCGCACTCGCGGCACTATCGTTGCTACAAGCGCGCGTTATTGCCTCCTATTTGGTTGTCGCTGTGGCATTGAGATAGTTGCGATAATTTAGAGCGCATGTAAAAACGGTCGTGACTCGCACGTTTTAATTACTTGCATCGATCGATCGCATCTCGTAAAGTATATTCGGCAGGTAAACGCGAGCAAGGCGTCGTTTAATAAATTTTGAGAAACGCGCCGAATACAAAGAGGCGTTTCGTGGAATTTCAACGAGTTCTCGAGAATCAACGTTATACCGCCGGACCTTGAAGCGAACAGTTTCAAACTCGATTTTCTAGAGAAACGAAACCGGCAACGCGATTTTCTTATTCCTGGCTTTCCTCTCGTTTTCTATAGAATATTTTCCATAGAATCTTTCTCGCTCCAGTCGTATTTCTTGAATTACTTAGGGACCACCCTGTATATAAATTTTATACGAAAGCAACGACACGTTTGCATGTATTTTTCTTAGGCCACGGATGAGCCGAATTGCTTACGGACGGTTGAGTCGTCGAAAACGTTGTCGAGCCTGCGACGAAAAATTGAAATTTCCTTTTGTTCGTGTTCACGCGACATGTGCGAAGCGGATTAGGCCGAGAAGAGTCGGTTGGAAAAGTTATCAAAGAGAGTTTCGATAACTCGAGCATCCAATTCTCTCGCGTGTTCGTTAATTCGACCAAGTTAACGGCGTAATTAGATGACGAAAAAGGCCTGATCTAATTCTGATTTAGCTGCAACTACGTGCTACCTTAATTGCAACGACGAATCTCTGTAACGAAGGGATTCGAGTAACGATTGCTACGTAATACGTTCTTGTTAACATCGCTGGTTGGTTTCATTACGCAAGAGGGATCGACAACTTGTATCATTAATTAAAAAGTTCTTTCGTCTCGCCAAAATTTTATATCGTCCGTCTACCTCGTTTTATATTGCGAGCGAGAGAAACGTATCTCTGTCGAGTGAAATACGATCGAAGATTATTAACGCGTACGATTATTAAACCATCGAAACGTTTCGAGTCGTACAACTTTGGTTTAGAATTTTCCTCGACTCCTCGGAGACGTACGTTTGAAGTTCCGCGAAGAACTTTGTAGCTCTTGTAAACATCTTGCGCGTTTTTTTTTAATTATTTTTCAAAGGTATTTTTCAAACGTAAGTGTAAAATATCCTCTCAAGGAAAAGCGGCTTCGTAATCGTCGTCTCTTCCACGTATCGGGCAGACCTCCTTTTCTGCTGAATTCCGCGATTCTTCGTCGACGAAATCGCTGTCGTGTTTGTACGTTTTCGAGCAAATGAAATTACTAAATCGCTTTTGTAACGACGCGCCTCGAAGTACAATCGAATGAAACGTGTTACACGGTGCGCGTCGAGAGAGCAGAAAAAGAATCGTCCGTCTGCTTGCGAATTAGATAGTAAAAAGAAAGAAAAAAGAGAAAACAGAAGAAGAGTTAACGTTTGGTCATTGTTCAGTGAACAATGGCTGAATAGGTAGCTTAGAATATGCAGGAGGAAGAAAATCGTGTTGGCTTAGAATAATCCGACGTAGCTATCGTTAGCGTAGCCACGCGTTCTATCTATGTTCCTGCTATATATACAGTGTGTATATATATATATCATGTAATAGAATTAATTAATCATTACAACGATTCTTTTTTTTCTTTTTTTTAAAGTCTGGTCTTCATTTTCACGAACATTTCGATTTTCGATTTGACCAATTTTCGTTCCCGATAACGATAAAATATCAAAGTTTTCGTCGAAGTAATTAAATTTAATTCGTCGATTGTCCATTAAATTCTATTTACATCCAAAGTTCGCTACGCTTCGTCTCTCTTCCTTCCTGTTCTGCGTTTATAGGCGCACGCATGCGCCACGGAAAATGAAGCAGAAATAGACGATTGTTAAAGGGAGGGTTATTCGTCGGATGAACAGTTCCATCGAATCCTGAATTACCTTCAATTACTATCGGCCATACACGTCCGTAAATCTTGATCGACGCGGCGAAAATTTATCGACCGTTCAAACAATTTTACGGCCTCTGCAAAGCACATATTACGTACTTGCAGCAAATATCTTGCTGCTTCTATGCAAATGCTTCAGATTCCTTTCAAACTTTGCCAATACGATCGCGCTGAAGCCGAGACTGATTACAGTGGCAATGAAATTTCTAAACGTTTCCACCGCTACTTTCCCGAATTGTTGCGTATAATTGGCCCTGGAACTTCCCGAAACATCGTCGTACGTCGACGACGTTCCACTTCGTCGAACGGCGAAACGATTAGACGCGTTTCTAGAAAAGAGTAGAAGCGACGGCGTGGGTCGGACGAACGGAAGTAGCTCGGGCCAAGCGTGCAGAGGACGGAGGAAGAATTCGAGAGCGGTTGGTTCCTCGAGCCACTTGGGTTACCTTGGCTACCAGCAACGCGTAGCGAAGCGGAGCAGAGCAGAGCCGAGTAAAGCAGCAAGATGGATCCTTTTCGGAATCCAAGGGATCTTCTGACCGGTCGGTTGGCTGCGTGAAATCGCCGGCTCTCCTCGCCAAGAGGACAGCCGACCAGATTTTAATTTTAACGTCGCGTCGCGTCGTCAGGAGCGGACGACGACGTTCGGGGAACTGGTGCATACCCCTTCTCTTCTTCCTCTTCCTCGTAGAGAACCTCTGCTACTCTTCCTTCGTCCGCTTCTTTCCTCCTTAGTCCCTCGTTTCTTTCTTCTCGAGCTCGGCCTGCTTACCCCCTTTTTCTTCTATAGCACGCAGCGTTCTTGCTCCTTCGAGCCCTGTGCGCTCTCTCGGTTACACGAGCAAAAGGAGAAGAGGCGGCGTTGGCGGCGGAGAAGGCGGTGGGAAGGCGCCCCTCTTCGAAGGCGCGAGTTTCTCCGGTATCGATCCGTGGCCTCGGCTACTCGTCAAATGCGTATATCCCTTGCTGTCGATTTTCTCGAGACAATACACACACACACAAACACAAACACACACGTTCTTTCTTTCTCTGCCTACTTCTACGATATTCGGGATGAAAGTAGTTTCGAATAAACAGACGATCGTATTTTTATTCGACCAGCGTGAAACGAGTAAAAATATATATTATTTCTTCCTTTTTTGATCGCAGTTTGGCGCGTAAACGGTACAGTTGTACCAATTTATCGAGTAATTCGGTTAGACAGTCGTTTCTGATGTAGTTCTTATCGTATGTTTTAATACTTAGGCTCGAAGCGTCTAATATCAGTGCCACGAAACGACATCCAACAAACCTTTCTCCAACTTGTAACTCGTCTAATTAATTTCACACCTCTTGGATCGTTGTCAACGCGCAGCAGCGACTTTTCCCTGGTTCGGTTGGAAACGCGGAAAGCGAAAGGCGATCGGTTCGGCTCGACCCGAACGACGATAACGAAACTCGGGCGAACAAGGTTGGAGAGAGGAAAGGAGAAGCTTGGAACCGAATTATCGATTCGCGAGTCGCCAGCGCGGTAATTACAGAAGATCAGAGAAACTCGAATGCTTGCTAGCTGCAACGTGCATTCGTAATTATTCCGTAACCGTGTTCGCGATCGCTCGCGCGTTCGACGCGCGAGTTTCAGCGAGTGGCACTCGCCTCGCCGCTTTTACCTCGTAGTTGTGCTCGTTAATGGGCCCAGCAGCCGCTTTCGCGTACGTCTTCTCCCGTTCCTTTCTTTCGTTCGTTCCTTTTCCTTCTCGTTTCCTTCGAGAGTTTGCGATTGGCGCAACGAAAGTGGATCGCGAATTTGTCGGCCGTTGCGTAATCGGTCGTCTTACGCGTTTCGTGAGCATTCAACGTTGGTGAATGACTTAACCGGTGTTCGCGTTTGACACGGAGAATCGAGAGTTAGTTGTAGGCGACTGGCCGCATTGGTTGACGTTGATTCGTAACAAGAACGCGCCGTGTCCCAGAAAATACAAAACTAGAATTTCGTCGCAAATTACGTGTCAAATCTATAAAATTCAAATCTACGAAATCGTAAACTTCCTTGAAAATCTTGTTTGGATACTCGTCACGTCGATATCCGCATCGGGATATCTGTCTTCTCTCTTCCTTTCTGTCCAAGTCGCCGTGTTTGATTTTAAACGAAGGAGGAACTCGCTCGTAACTTGGGACTCTTCTTTTTTTTTTTTTTTTTTTTTTCGTTGGTCCAAAGTGGGTCCACGAGAGAAAGTATTGCTGCATTCTTACGCACGCAGCTCGTAATGTCTTCTTCGTAACGGGATTTAAAGAGCGATGCATGCCACGGCGAGCGATCGAAACCTTGAATCCCCGTGCACCGAAAGCGAGCAAACTCGATCGCGCGTATCCTTGAATTCGCGTGCGCGAAAAATCATGTTCCTTTCTATGACGAACGAAAACATTGACATTCGCTTTTTCGCACTTTCGTACTCGAACTTGGAATAGATCGGACCAACCTCGTCTTCGAGGAATATCGAACCTTCGCGAAAGCAAAGCGCGTTCGGTGTGGATCTACTTGAGATCCAATTACAGTATTTGATTTTTCTGTCGTAGAGAATGAAATTACGAAAAATTACTATTCTCCGACTTTTTTCTTTATCCACGCGAAATCCGCGTTTCGACTTGGAATTTTCGCGGCTGGACGTCGACAGTCAGCCGGAAATCGTTGGTCGGGCCGGGATGGAAAATGTCCACGCGTGCACGAGCAACGCGGCTGGATCCGCGAGGGCAAACAATGCCGTCTTTAGGAGCGATCAGCTCTCGCGGTGGATGCTTCCACCTACGCAAATATTGATACAGACGAGTGCGTGCTCGTGTCCCGACGCCTCGTTAAGTCGTCTAACAATTATCGTGGCAGTCGAGTTAAGTGCTCCCCACGCGAATATCCTGGCTATCCCTTCGTTTGTTCATCGTCTTCGTCCTGCCGATCGAAGCTGGCGTTTGAGGTCTTCGTTCTAGCTAATTATTTCGTTCCCTCGTTGATCGTTGATACGATCAACCGACCTTATTGTATTAGCAGGAATAACGCGTTTCACCGACACTCGTCCATGACTTTTCTTCTTTGCCATTTTATTAATACGCACGATCACCGTGATTTTCACCTTTTCCGACTGATAACGACAGATAAATCGGCGATATTATCGCGGCAGAAATTACTAAAAATTTCAGCTTTACGGAGATTTGCCACAGAGCTAAGGCGGATACACGTGTTTAACATTGACTTTCCTCGTTTTAATCAAACCAGCTATTGCTTCAACTTCCTGTTGCGTTTACGAGTTTACAGGCATTTGGCGAGTAATCATTTTTCTTTCGCCTTCGCACAGCTACGATATCTGTTCCTGTTGAAGTAGTCGCCACTTCTAAGAAAACTCTACATCTGGTCTTTAGTTTTCTCAAGCACCGAAGCCATCGACAGCGCATAGACAAAAGACTGCCGAAGACAAACCAAAAACGGTACACGTGCAACGTTGGCTTCGGGGTTTTTCAGTCATAGGGTAACGCTGCTAGCGTGCGGATCTGGATCAGCTCAATTGTATTCCGAACTTCGTACTTACACTTTTATATTCAAATATATATTTTTCTACCTTACAATTTATCCACGCCTTCCTTTGTATTCACCTACGTTCAATAACCTCAACAGTCCCTCTATATCGAGATTTCCTTACTTTTCTTTATACGAAAATATAGTTTTATCATCGAGAAGTAAAAGCGTTCTTCAAAGTCTACGAAATTACGTTATATTACGCTGTTTACACGTCGCTCTATATAAAACAAGAATCGCAGAATCGAAAAACACGAGCGTTCGTTTCGACGAATATTAAATTTAGAAAACGCACGGTTGCAGAGGTATCGCTCGATCTCCTCGATTCGCGACGCTGTCGGAGTCTACTAACACGGTCGATTGTCCATATTGTTGATGGAAACGATGGCACAACGGTCGTTGCTGTCTTTCGACCGCGGCTGAGAGAACAGGCGCGTTTTTCAGCGGCGAGTTTCGCAAGCGGACGTAACCTACGTCGCCCTTTGCGGTTTTATCAAGGGGCCCGGGAACGCGAGAGAGCCGCTCTTTCGTTACGTCTCTTTTACCGGCAGTTTGCTCGCGGAAGGAAAGTCGGTGCTCGCCAATCCGTGAATTATGTCGGCCTCTCGTGGAAATTAACCCGGTTAAGGGCGCGCTTGAACCTGCAAAACAAACAACACGGAGCACGACAAAGTGAAACTGCAGTGAACGGAAACTGGCTCGTACGAATAATTTTAAAGCCCGGCAAGACGTCCGACACTTTCAATTCTTCGGTTTTATTATACGTGTTACACGAGTGAAAGATATTCAACGAAGATAGCGCTCCTATTACAATATAAACGATTTTTCTCGTTCTTTACCTGACGTTTTTCTCACATTTTTCCAATTTTTAACGATACTTTGAAAACGGTCCACATATAGAGTGGCTTCGTTAGATTTAGATTTTTATTCGATTCGATGTTCCAGCTACAGTCTGTCACACAAGAGCGTGTCTGCGATATTTCTGTAAATATTTATATATTTGTAAAAAAATTTATATGAATTGAATCTACATCTAAAACACTAATACGCTATTACTTAGTAGGGTGTCCAATCTCCTCCATTAGCGATTATAGCTTGACATCGTTTCGGCATACTCTCGACTAATTTTTGAGCGTAGGATTCTGGTAACGACCTCCATATCTTTCGAATGTGATGTACAAGTGTTCTTATTTTTGTGATACGTCTTCCTCTCAGCTTGCCTAATAGGACACCATGCCCAAAACGAAGATTCATCAGTGAATATTATATTACTCCAATCACGATCTCTGTTTTCATTCGCCCATGCCAGACGATTTTCGACGTTTCGCGTACGCGGCACTCATATTAAAAAGCTCTGTTCCTTTCACTGTTTCAAATGAAACTGAAAGGTATTCAGCAACGCGTATTAGAGAAGTTTTCGTTTGTTTACATTCTTTTTATCTCATTCTGATTAGGTGTCAGGTTTCGCAGATATCGCAGACACGCTCTTGTGTGACAGACTGTATACTAACTTACTAACAGTAAGTATACCAACGTAAGTTACTAACAGTAACTTACGTTGATCAACTACGAAGTTGGAAAGCGAAGAAGAGTACAGTAATTCAATCAACGGCGAAGCGAACGCGACTTTGAGTCTTCGCTTTCCATTTTAAATCCTTGCGATACGACCGAGATCTTTCTCTTCTTAACGCGGATGCCGATGTCGTCAACCTCTGAGATCGACCACGTCGCGTCGAACGTAATCGTCGAACGTAATCTTCCTCGGAAAGACGAAAAGCGCAATCGCCACGTTTCTTTTCGTAGTCGCATGGACGAAAGGGTGGCTGAGTTCTCGACACGGGGACACGGTCGCGTGCGTCGTTTCTTTCCGGTGGTCGCGCGAAAAGCGCGCGATCGATACGTAGAGATCTTGATGTTCGTTACGTAACGCATCCCTGCCCTACAAGTAGAAGTGGTCGGTTGGTGTTGGGTGTATGCCTAAACCACTCCCTCCTGCCATCGCCTACACCCTCGTTACCCCCGTTGTGACGCAAAGACGCAAAGTTACGTCATCATGGTAACAGAACGTCGCGTCGCGTTGCGTCGCGGCGTCGCGTCGTGTTGGTCGACATGGCAACGCCGTTTCTCCCTTCCCACGTTACGTCTGCATCGTGTTTACCATTAGCATCTCATCTAGCTATTCCACCTATTAAATATCAGTGCTCGTACATTCTTTTACCCTTTCACCAAGTCGCTACACGTGGAATACCCTCGTTTCTTGCGAGTTCGAATTTGCCGCGCCAATACCATCCATTGAACGCCGCGCTCTTGTTAATCGTCAACTGCAATCGTCTATTAGCATTCGGAGAGCTACCCGAGCGATCTTCTGAAGCGTGCACGTTGTTTTAAAGAAATGTATAGATGGAACGATTACAAGAGCGGCCATGTTACGCGCGTTACTTCGAACATCGTTTAAGCATCTTTCAGCGGCAAATAAATTAATGGGTGTGGATTATTTGTTTGGGAAAAATTGGGAACGTCGATCGTGCGTGTAGCCAGGCAATGAAATCGAGAAATTTACAAAAAGTAGAGTCGATCGGTCTGGCTTGCGAGAGATTCGATTTTTACGTCCGGTCCTCGGTTGGACACGTCCGACCGACGTCCGTACGTCGATCGTGAAATCGAACCTGGTGGTCGTCGAGTTTCGGAGTAAAGTTTCGAGCAGCAAAGCCTCCGTCGATCGTCGTCTCTGGCTGAAACCTTGAGACTGGCGGCATAGGCGGGGGAGTTTTGGGGGACGTTGCCGGAGCCCGGACCTGGCGAGTTTCGTCGAGCTACGAAACAACGCGACGTGCAGCTACTACCGGCAAATAGTATGCACCGACACGCGGTTCAACTTGGAAACCTCGTGTCTCGGCTCGTGTTTTGGTCGCCGGATGGCGAAGATCGTACACAGATAGGGAAAGAATGTAGAGAAGTTGGTCGTTTCGATTCTCGATGCATGTATTTTGATCGAAGATGCGGTTGTCTCGGGATTGCGATCGCCTTTTTGGTAAAAGAAGGACGTGCTGGTTGAGTTATGCGAAATAGCTGAATACGTTGACAGTTTCGCGTCCAGTTACTAACTATTCGCAACATGTAGTTTGACGCTAATACCGAAATTGTTGAGAAAGAGAGGAAGAGAAAGAAAGAGAGAGAGAGAGAGAGGAAGAGAAAGAAAGAGAGAGAGAGAGAGGAAGAGAAAGAAAGAGAGAGAGAGAGAGAGAGAGAGAGAGATGTAGGTTCGAGCACGCCAGATATCAAAAGATTTTACTTGACGCGTGAGAATCCTATACTACGAAAAGTAAGCTGTTGATCGAAGATTAAAGGCTAATTAAAAAGCAACTAAAAAGAACACAAAGAAAACGTTTCGACTAATTAAGAGAATAAAGTGCGTAATTAGAAAGCGATATAATTTTGACAGGTAAGAAGCGATACATCTTGGGAGCAGGTTAATGAAAAAACGATAGAATTTATCAAACGATCTGATATAAAAGTTGTTACGTTTTTCCATGGTGGAACGTTATCTAATAACTGAAATAGAGTTGTTAAATGGTTTATAAGATGGTGTTTTCATTAAACGTAATTAAAATTTTTCTGTGATATTTACTTTGTTGCTACGACCAGAGAGATATTAATTCCCGAATGGATTTCTCGGAGCTGCGTGCTGGAACGAAAACGAAGCGTCGGGAATAACTGTAATTATCGGTCTACATTTAAGACGTTGTGATTTATGCGACGGGAATATAGCGTGCGAGGGGGATTTTTCGCGGCAAACCGGAAACCGTTAAAAAATGTAGAAACGTTTCTGATAGGAGTTGCAGCCGCTGTCTCCTCTTGCGCACAAAGTATACTCAACTTTTACACATTGAAACGCGTGATACTTCGTTTGAAATTAAAGAACGCAGGACCGGTTTGCTGAGCCTAACTATACTTCTAACAGAACGGTGACTCACGTATTGAATGTATAAAATGCTAAAATCAAAGCTCTTCTTCTCTTCGTACTCGAACATTCTCGTTTGTATTCTAATTGCCAATGACACACACACACACACACACACACGCACGCACGCACGCACGCATACACAGACAAAGAAGATTGCATTTATCAATGCGAAAATTTCATATTTTACTCGATAGCTTTTTTCTTTATCGTAGTTTCTTGTATATTCCGACGCGATAATATTTGTATAATTATAAATTAACAGAAAAACTAAAAGGAAAATACTGCAGGAATTTTTATCTTTTAATTTAATTCTCCTTCTTATCGTACGTTTCTTTCATCTTTTTTATTACGCATTTTTGAAATGTTCTCGACTTACATCACCGTGTGTATTATATTGGAACAGAGAGAAATGCGAGGGGCGTAAACGATATAAAGTTCTTCGCTTTAAATTGCATTCCCTTCACGCAAAATTCTCATATTTCTATTTCTGCTTTATTAAATTTCCTACGTTTATATCGTTCGAGGTCTTCGAGTTCTTTCTACTCGATTCACGCTCACGCCCTTTTTCGCAATCCACTTTTCTCAAATCTCTCCCCAATTTTCTCTCTTTTATCTCCTTTCTTTCAAACTATCGATAAACGTTAATATATTCTTTCCACTTCGGAAATTTCACTTTTTCTTATTCTAACTTTATTATCTAGCTCGTTATAAGCTTCCCTTCATTTTTATGACTCGAAGAAACGCTTTTCAAAAACTCCGAGATGTTGCACTAAACCGCGTAAGACGCCAAGCACGATCGTTGTAACATTTAGCAGACGCGAACAAATCGCTATCGAAATTCTATTTCGTTGCTTGCATCGTACAAGGATACGAATTCGCATAAACATCGCCGGTTTACTTGCGAACGAAAGGAACTGCAGCTACAATAGGCTAAAGGTAATTTCAAACGACATTGGCATTTTATCGATTTTATGCTCGAGTTCTTCTTAAAACGGAAAGATCTTTTTACTCGTAAAAACAATCCGAGATACGCGTTGGAGTTAACGAGCCTGTAACAAAATTCTTGCAAAACAAATTTTCTCCTATTCTCGTGAAATTATTGTCGCAACGCGCGCATAACCGCGGCGAAACGAGTTCTGCGAAGAACGCGGTGACGTACGTTTACGGCACAGCAAAGCGCAGTGAGACACGTTTCCGAGGCGTTCTCGTTCCCGGACGCGCCATATCTTTTTCCTTTCCTTGATCTACATACACGTGAACATTGTGCGCTCCTCTAACATTAACTCTCAATTAAACGCCTCTGCTGCAAGACCCCCGTGATACCTATGGGCGTCGTACCATCCACGAAACGACGGTTACTGCGCGTAACTGCTTGCCGGACCGCGCTGCTCGGATCGCATAAATTGCTTTTACGCGTATTCCTCTCTGTTAACGCGAACCCCTTCCTTTCGAACAGTACCTTTCAACGAGCGATCGGGTTTCAACGTTAACGAGAGTGTTTCCCCACTTGGGATATTAATATCAATATGTTCGCTGATTCGTGTATACTTAGCTGCGTTATGCTTGCTACAAATGACCATTTTTTTCTACTCTTTTTTTCTCTTTTTTTTTTTTTTCAAATAAATTATTCCATACGATGTTGGAAATTATAGGAAGATGGCGACAGAAAAGAGTTACAAGTACGTTTTCGTCGATTCTCTCGTACGGATGTCGCTTGCCACAACGTGTGACGTACGTCGACCGATACGTCCGCCTGAAAAATGTTATCCTCGCGGACGACGATTCGTCTCGAGCGTCAAAACAGCGAATCGAAAAATCCGATGAAAGATTTCCGTAAGTTTACGTCGTGGCGTGTCTGCTTGTGGGCGCGCGACCGTTCGTTCCGGTTGCATAATCGTCGGCCCGATTTATCGGCGGAGCTTTTCGATGCAAAGGGTAGACGCGACCCGAATTCGTAAAAGGGCCGAAGGAAAGGGAAAGGGGCGCGCTTTGTTGCGATACACGACGAAGGAAGTCGACTCGCGTGCGGACGTTTTCGAAACGCTAACCTACCCGGCCAAGAGTTCGGTTAGGTTTCGGTTAGGTCTGCTGGTTGAGCGCACACGCGGCCCTGAAACACTTCCAGCTTAGGCCTGAATTTGGCCAGCGTGTCACGTTCACTACTGGGACACATCGCTGGCTTTCACTCGTCGCGTCGGCTGGATTCACTTTCAAAATTATCGAAGAGCCTCCGACGTCGAATTCGCTCGATTCCCAAGGAAATGCGTTTAACTCTGCCACGCTCTTTGAATTTTTATGCCCTCACCTTGGTCTCGTTTCGATATGCAAAATAGCTTCTGACGGTTTCGCCGAAACTTTAATATCAAATTCCAGCAAGGAATTAGGAACGTCGATTACTTGATACAACGTCCGAACGTACGTCAAAGTTCTGCTAAATGTAAAACCAATCTTTCAACGTTTCCCCGTAATTGCACTTTCGCGGTAAAAAGTGATATTTCCTACTTTTTCCATTGAACGAAGAAAGTCTTACTGAAACACGCGATAGAAGGTTTTAATCGAACGATACCGGTCGAACCTTTTCAAAGGCTGTGTTTAATTGCGCGATAGATTGACGCTTTGTTCACGAATAACGAACACGTAGACACGAATTTTACACAATTCTACACAAGCTAGCGAAAATAACAAAGTCGTAGCTTCCATAAGTTTCAGCTTAGGCTGAAGCACTTTGACGATTCGACAATGTGGCATTTTTAAACATCGAAACACAGATATCAATAATTTTCTCGTTTACCGAATAATTGAAATTTAATCTCGATGTATTTGATGTACAGTCTGTCACACAAGAGCGTGTCTGCGATATTTCTGTAAATATTTATATATTTGTAAAAAAATTTATATGAATTGAATCTACATCTAAAACACTAATACGCTATTACTTAGTAGGGTGTCCAATCTCCTCCATTAGCGATTATAGCTTGACATCGTTTCGGCATACTCTCGACTAATTTTTGAGCGTAGGATTCTGGTAACGACCTCCATATCTTTCGAATGTGATGTACAAGTGTTCTTATTTTTGTGATACGTCTTCCTCTCAGCTTGCATTTCATTAGGGACCACACATTTTCGATAGGGTTTGCATCAGGGGACTGCGATGGCCAAGGAAGTACTGTGATGGCGTTTTTCGCTTTCCATTGGGTGCAGATGCGACTTCGATGTTTAGGGTCGTTGTCTTCTTGCAATATCCATTGGTCCTCGGTTTGGTTGAACCAACGTTTCACGGATGTGAGAAGTCCCCTTTGGTACAATTTCACCATCTTTTGTGCATTCAGATTGTCTGTAAAGACGCACAAAGTCCCAAAACCGCGTGCGTTAAAGCAACCCCAAACATGCACTTTTATAGGGTGTTTTACACTTCTTTGAATCATCCTTCTTCCATGGATAGTCCAAGCACGCCTAATAGGACACCATGCCCAAAACGAAGATTCATCAGTGAATATTATATTACTCCAATCACGATCTCTGTTTTCATTCGCCCATGCCAGACGATTTTCGACGTTTCGCGTACGCGGCACTCATATTAAAAAGCTCTGTTCCTTTCACTGTTTCAAATGAAACTGAAAGGTATTCAGCAACGCGTATTAGAGAAGTTTTCGTTTGTTTACATTCTTTTTATCTCATTCTGATTAGGTGTCAGGTTTCGCAGATATCGCAGACACGCTCTTGTGTGACAGACTGTATAATAAGAGCGATGGTTATCCCAAAGTTATTTCTGCCTCAGTTTTAGTTCGATTTTCGCGCTCAGCGAGTTTATTGTATAACTTTTTCCAACTAAACTAAAAGTCCCGGTTGTCTTTCGCACAAAGATAAATGGTCGAGTCTAATTTTCAATGAGATTAAGCGTTACCGTTTCACGGTGTTCATAGAAACGTTAGCGTCGTTTCTCTGATGGATTTATTAACTGGTTCTTAACGCGTTTCTTGTTAAGTCGCGGTAGCGTTTTGCGCCGCTTGTAACGTTATTAATGAACAGGTTTGCTTAATGGCGAGGGTCGCGCGCTCGGCAACGCTTAAAACGCATCCGCTCGCCAGCAGATTTTTTTTTATTTTTTTTAATTAGCTTGTAAACGATCGTACGTGTCAGACTCTATGGAACCGAGCGAAATTACGCGAACTAACCAAGTTTTCAAACTGGCTCGGTCGTAAATTAAACCACTTGGTGGTAATCGAGTAAGACGCGAGAAGTGTTTCAAAACGACACTTTGCTCGACGGTCGATAAAATGTTTGTTAATCGAACGCTGTACGAAAGCTACGAACAGCGTGTCATAACGCCAGAATGACTCCGCGATACGGCAACAGTTTTTCCTATTGCAACGTACACGACAATAGGAATATTATTTGAAATATATCAAGTTACTCTCGAGGCTAGGTAATTCCAAAGGATGAAGATGAAAAGAAACGCGGTTGTTACGTTTTCCCTTGTGCCGTTCCTATCAAAACGATATAAACTAGTCCAACGATCAAGTTCATTTTCGAAAGTGAAAGTATCGTTCCACATTTAGCTTCGCTGTTCGATTGATAATTACGCGTATACAGTGTAAGAGCGTTACGACGATGAAACATCACGATCATCCGGCAGATTGAAACGATCAATTTACAAAAGTCATATATCGATTTTCGTAAACTTGCTCTGGTCGTACAGGTGTGCCATATATGATCGACGCGAATACGTTGCAAGATAAATTGAAAAAAACGTAATATTCGTTGTAATACCCTCGCTTCTCTCTTCTACTTTCTAATTTATGAAGCCGATCGCTATAATCTTGCGAACGATTCGCGTAACCCGACTAAAACAAAAATCGCTACAAAAAAGAAATTGAATTTATTTCGATATATCTTGTAGTATATCGTTTTTATCGAAACGAACGTGTCTCTATAAATCTTGCGATTCTTTTAGAACCGTCTTTCGTTTTCCATAAATTGGCGCGTAAATCATTCGATTTTCATTCCCGCGGGATGACAATGTATAATTACGTCAGCACGAGTTACGCAAACAGCTTTACGGCGAACTAAAACGCAGGCAGCAGCGTTATCGTCGATCAAAGCGAGGTGAACGCTGATTCAAAGTTGACGTTGGTCCTGTTCGTTCCATCATTCAGCAAGATTTCCGAACACGGTAAAAATACAAAGCAGAGCGTGATATCCGCGAGTCGCCAGTGTTCGACTAAGAGCGAAACACGTAAAAAAAAAAAAAAAAATATCAGCCGACGAAGAAGACGTCGCAAAAAGGGACAAGACGGTGGTAATTTTGATCTCGAGCGATCGGCTCCGACGGAATTTCACTTCCTACTGTCAATTGCAACTTGAATTAAGGCCGAGTACGCGTTCATTCTCTCTCTTCGACCTCGTCCGATTGCTTCACTCGGGTGAAAGTATGCTAATAAGCTTGCCATAATTTTATGGTTGAAATTGATAGTCCAGCTCGGTCGTTCATAATTATTATCGCTTCTGTACACCTCGATAAGAATTATCGAAGAATACATCGAACAGAAATTATACTCTTCCTTTCTTTTTTTTTTTTTTTTTTGTCTTCCCAAGTTGGATACTGTTTGCCATAAGTATTCGTGGAAAATTATGGAAAATTTCAGAGTATCGGGGTCGTGCCGCGCAATTTGACCGATATTGTTAATCGAATCTTACAAGTCACGATTCACGCTTCACAGGCTACGAGCGCCAGTAAACTCTCTCCCGTAACAAGTTTGATATTAAAAGAAGGGATAAAGTTCCATAACGTTATTATCAAGACCGAACAACGTTACGTTCATATTGAAATTGAATTAATTCGAAGGATAAATATAGGAGAAGTCGTAGCTGTGATCCAACTACGATCGAACACGGCGTTGATAAAAAGCAGGATACGCGTTATAAAATCGCGTTGACGCGTTGTTTACGCATGAAACGAACGATTGTCGAATTACAGATTACACGTTACACGCGAACGATTTTACGGGCCAAAGGACCTAATGAATCATATTGGAAGCTCGTCGTAATTATCGGCTAATTACGACGAACGTTTCGATTGTGTACCTTTAACGTTATATAACAAGCAGGGGATGAGAGTTTCGCGTGTGACATCGTTAGGCCGACGATATAAATGAAAACTCGTTTCGTTGGGTCGATTCATCGGCGCGGCGGGCCGAAAGGAGCGAAACCCGGTTGTACATATATCGTTGAATTATCCACGCTCTGTCCGCTCGAGAGAGGCTAATCTGAAATTCCTCTTACCTTGCTAATTAACATCCAGCCTCGATACCTGTGTGTATATGCGTTGTATCATCGAAACGGAATCTGCTTAATTTGCGATTCGGATTGTACAGCTTCGAGTCTATGATGAAAGAACCGATGTGTCGGCGGTTTTCACTGGAAGAAAAAGCGTCTCCGTTTCTACGCTGATGATAATTTGCCTTGTGAGATACGATCTTCGCGATATCGTTCTTCGTCGTTGCACCGTTGTTGCTTCTTCGAGTTTATCTCGCAGAACGCTCGAATTTCAGCATAAGTAGATTCTAGCGTTTCAAATTAGACAATTTCTATTTGTTGTTACAGCGTTTCGTCGCAAGCTTCCGCGTGTTTTTCTTCCATATGCGCATTTACAAATAATTCGTTTCCTTTTTATCCTTAGCGCAATCTGTTCTTTCTTCTATCACCAGCGAACAAATCAAGCTCGTCGTATGCATCCCAACGAGAAGATGCGGAATCGGATTTTACGCCAAAAGTATCGGCTTACTGTTTCTCCGTTATGCTCGAGAACCATTAAAGACTTTCTTTTTTAAGCACTCCATATATTTATCGATTACAATTACCATAAAAGCGTCGAATAGGTGATAAACGGACTCCGAGATGAATAGCCAGAGAGAAGTCGGCAGAAGCGTCTTCATTGATAAACGAACTTTACGTTGATCCGCGTTTCCGCGTGTCCACCTATTTCACCTTTCCAAGAGCCGTCGATAGCAGCGAAAGAGTCTCGAAAATTCATCGTACTTTGATAAGAAAATGGAAATTACGTTCCCTTCGATGTTACATTCTAATTTTGTAGTTTTCTCTTATCTTCGATCAAATTTTAGCTAATGTTTCGACGTGCTTGCACGGTATTTAATATAGCAGCCAGTTAACGAGTTCCAGGATAAATGCGAAAACTTTGATAACACGGAGAAAATGTCGATCGAATGCTGATGGGACTCGTCGTAATTAAAAATTGTCCCCTTTGCGAACAAAGTTGGGACAAAGCCACGCGATAATCGCTAGAAATATGGAGATAGGAGAATTAACAAGAAACGCCGGCCAACTTGAACGGGGGCTCATTTATTAAAAGTGCCACGCTATTAGAACTTTCTAGCGATCTTGTACGCGAATAATTATGCAAAACGAGCGAGGATCGACGAAAGATGTTTCAATACGAGAATATCGGCGAGATAAGATCTCTCGTTGTTCGTCGATGAAAAAAAAAAAAAAAAAAAATACCAGTTTAATCGAAATAATCGAAAATTCGCATCGAAAGTCGGCGATTGGCCTAGCAGATAAGCAACGTAATTAGCCAGGTAGCAACGAGGAAAGGTTGCTTAAATTTTTCAGTAACCTCGAATACAATAGACGGTATTAACCATCGAAATAATTTCATCGAGATCCACGAGGTGATACGCTTTTCTTTGATCGAATATCTCGTACGAAAGAATCATCCTTCACAAGGATTTATCGCGATTGTTTGCAAATTGCGATTTAAGATACGAACTTCTCCGAGAAAGAACTAATCTTTCTCGTTGATTCGTTATTTCTGATTTACTCGTCGGTTAAATCGATCGAATCTATCGAGAAGAAATTATTTCTTCCGTTGAAATTCAAGCGAGATTGAAATTCACGAGACGCGAAACGTTCGCGTGCCGCGCCAGAGTCGAGAAATTTTCAGAAAGTAAAAGCGATCGGTGTAGCTTCTCGGTGATTTATTCGCAATGGATAAAAACAATACGGATAATCGTTGAAACGTAAGAGCGTAATCTTCGTAACGTAGAGATCGCTATCTCACGGATTCGTCGTATCGAATAATAAAAAGGCGATACGTGCAACTTGTACCAGAAACGAATCGATGGACTAGCAAGAAATTAGACGAGGAAATTTCACCAGTGGAAGAAAAATGATTCGTTTGCGACCGATAATAAGCGCGGAAGAAGGAACGCTGTACGAGTTACCTACCGTTAGTCAGGTTTTCCGATAAAAGGTAACGAGCAAACGATAAAACCCGCATAATGTCTCCGAGTTTTTAACACGTCCAAATCGAATCATTCTTTACATTGATCAATACGTCTGTTTACGATACAATAATTATTCTACACAGTGATATACGTGTTTTTAAAAGAATCGAAGATAAAAGCACGAGAAAGTTAATAGGACAAAGCAACAAATTTAAATAATCAAACGTCCACCTAACTCGAGTGTGTCAGTCAGGGGTTGACGTGGCTCAGTCGCATCGCGACGTCTTTCAAAAAAAGACCAGACTAGCGAAAAACTTATCCGATAGCCATTCATAAAAATGTTTACGTTTGTTGTAAAGATCCTAGCGTTGATTTCTATGTGTAGACAAAAATCGTTTATTCGTATTTAAAAGTCTGGAAAAAAAGCCTTAAAAATTCTTTGGAGCTGGAAAAAAGGCTAAAAAGGCGAAAGAAGGAAGTAAAGAATACGGAAGAAATTCAAAGCTGAAATAGAAAAATTCTAGTACACGTGCTGCTCGTCATGGAACTGGAAAAATGGTTCTCGGGTTATTCAGCGGCACGCTTCCCCTATCGATAAGGGACGGGACACGTGTAGCATGAACCTGAACTCGACATGACGGCTCAGAACGGCGAAAGGATAGAAAGGGTATATAGTACATAGGTAGAGGTGTATGCACGAGCCACGGGAATTCTGGTCGATGGCCGTGGCGGAGAACGCAGAACAGTTTACAGCTGCATATACGAGCTAGGGAAGTGTGTTACTACTGAAGCGCGCGTAACCGAGAGACCTCGAGCAATTTAAATGCGCGATCGCCTTCTATGGATCATCATCGACTCGCTGGAATACCAACGGATTAGCGCTCGATGCTCTGGCAAAGGATGCTACTTTAGAATTGCCGCGTGAATCAGAAATCGATCTTCCTTCGTACGATATTTGTTTTCACGAAACTTTTCAACGGGGTTCGACGCGAGACAGAGCAGCTTCTTCTCGATCGTTGAACGATGCAACGCGCAGACGGCTGAATCGTTTATTGACCCATATATGGAGTTTCGAAAATTTATTTAAACAGTTATATTAAGAAAGAGTGACTTTTTTTTAAGAAAGATGTTAAGGAATAAACACTAGAACTACCGATAGTTAACACGAAGCTATTTCTACCAAAGCCAGTGAAAATGACTGGTCTTTAAAAAATATGTAGTAATAGAATATTTGTATATTTGTTGATTTATTACTTTCTTACAGAAGCAATTCCATGTTATGTAGTAGATTTTTGGTATTATTAATTCATCTAGGACCATGATCCTTAAAGGAGGGTTGACACGTTTGTAAAATTGTAGAACCAGTCATTTTGAGTGCTGTGGTATTTCTAGTAGTATCATCTAACGATCTAGCGATCGATCCGCAATTCTCCTGATATCTGGTATCGTCATATCGAATGATACGCGGTGAAAATTTTAAGAACGCGTGGCAAGTTGTACGAAACGAGGAAACTGGTTAATTGGAGTTCGATAAACGGATTGCAGAATCCTTTTGCAGTTTGACAAGCTCCAGTCATTTTGATTATTTTGGTATTGGTATAAGTAGCCTCGATACAAAATTATTGTGAGTTTGAATACATAAAAAACAAAATAAAATTCTTTATATTATTCTTTGCGGAAAAAAATATAACACAAAGTAGGAATTTTAAAATGAAATTGTAAAACCAGTCAAATTTGACTGCTATGATAGTTCTATCGTTAATAAGTTAAAATTAGAACTCTTTCAGTAAGAAAATAATTCCGCTAGCTTTTCTTCTTATCGAAAACATTGAATTTTCGTTTATTAGGTGATAATTTTTCTTTCTTTTTGTTTTTTTCTTTACGTTAAGAAACGATCGTTCTTGAAACGAAGCAATTATAAGTTAACTAATTATAGTTTCGAATTTTATTCAAAAGGATATTTATTTAATATTTTTGCAAAACGTAAGAAGTACATTTTCGACATTTGAAATTTCTTCGAAGACATGTAATCCGTTTCCTTGTGCTTGAACTTTTAACTTTATTAATAATCTTGACTTTATTTCGCGGAATCTTCAAAGTTAGCGACTGAAATGTCATGCAAATTACGCTTCAGGCGCGTGTGTGCGTTGTTCGAGCAAAGTGGCGCTATTTAAATTTCGATCGAAATCGTGGCCATATCGAATCGCGCAATTGTGACTGGAATTCAGTAGTACGTATCCTAGATTCGCAAGCTGATTTTGTCACAAACAGGAGCTTTCCAAGTTACATCAAATCGCGACATCTTATAGGTTTTTGTTTAAATTTAATTTTTCCAAATTTCTTTAAGACGTATCGTATTTTATTCAAAGTTGTCCCGTCGAAAATAATAGATCGGTCGTTATTAAGCGTTGATTTAAATTATTTATTTGCAAAATACTTTGTGTTTCCCGAATTTTTCAACAATTATCGCACACAAATATCAAAATCGACGCATTTCGGAAGCACACTCTTCGAACGCCAAATATTTTCAGAGGCGTTCTTTCGACGAACCGTAGAGGTGTCTTGGAATGATTTTGAAGATCGACGATCGCTGCTCGACCGTCAGCTCGATCGTCGAGAAGAACAGGTGTTTACCTTGTGAAAGTGTGAGTATCGCGGTGACAAGCGTTATTCGACGGAAGAGAACGTAGGCAGACCGAGGAGCGTGTAGGTAGAAGACTGATAACAGGCAATGGCGTAACGAATAGACGAGTAATAGAACCCGTTTGCCATTGATTTAAATTATCTCGTTGCTTCTTCCTAGCAATTTGCCCGGAAAACCGCGATCTGTCACACCCGTCGATGAAATTTCCTGTCACTTTGTACATCGAAGTTTTGCCGAAGAAATGGGAAATTTGTTATCCGCAGCGCGATTAAGATTTTCGCGTTCTCTTTTCTCGTTCGAACGACATCTCGTCTCGGTGATCGTTCGAGTTTGAAACACCGATCGAGCAACCAGTTTGGAATCCTTTTGTTGGGATCGGAAGCCAAGAAACTGCATGAAGTTGTCGCACCTAATTCAGACCGGGTATCAAATTCCGGCGTGTCCGTTTTCAGCGATAGAACTGACGTCATTATTCTCCGAATGCTATGAAATCATATTTTATGGCTGTTAAAGGATACGGCCGTCTGTCGTCGCAGGTTGCTTTTTAACCCTTTCCAATTCCACCTTTCTTTCAACGACGACCGTAAGAACACGACAGCACGGATAACGATATATTGAAATTCGAAGAGGAACGAATTAAGTGTAATTTCGAAAATGGAACATACGGCAGGATGCGTCGAAAGTATTTTAACGTTTAAACGACGAATATACGCGTGTTCGTTTTTGTCGCATCACGCAACAAATGTATGATATTTAGGACGCTTTATGATCAAAATCATTTACCGCTGGGATCCCGTTTGCGTTGATTTTGAAGAACGTTGCTAAAATATATTGTTTGATACCGTTTCACAATGTTGGAATAATTGTGTCGTTATATCGTAGACCGGAGCTGGAAGAAATTCCTTCGTCGCGGTGAAATTAGAATGGAAAAAATATTTCTATCGTATCGATGTTGCGGAAGAAACGTGTCTCGATCGCGTTCGACTCGAGATTGAAAATGTGTCTCGATGGGATCGAAGATAAAATCAAAGAGACGTCTTTGTTGCGTTGAAATCAAAATCGATTACCTACTTTTGGTTATCGGAATCTACTGCAATATATGTAGTAACTCACAAATGTGTGTGTGTTGTCTAGAGCAAGGACAAGAAAGGATGGTTTATTCAAAGTTAAGTTTAGGTTTATTCGTACAAGCAATACTCAAAACAAAACTGACTACAATATCGTCGTACGTCTTAACACTCGACTTCCAACTTCTCAACTGCCCAACTCGGCTGCTCAACTCGGCTGCTCAACTCGGCTGCTCAACTCGGCTGCTCAACTCGGCTGCTCAACTCGGCTGCTCAACTCGGCTGTTCAACTCGGCTGCTCAACTCAACTACCCAACTCAACTGCTCAACTCGGCTGCTCAACTCGGCTGCTCAACTCGGCTGCTCAACTCGGCTGCTCAACTCGGCTGCTCAACTCGGCTGCTCAACTCGGCTGCTCAACTCGGCTGCTCAACTCGGCTGCTCAACTCGGCTGCTCAACTCGGCTGCTCAACTCGGCTGCTCAACTCGGCTGCTCAACTCGGCTGCTCAACTCGGCTGCTCAACTCGGCTGCTCAACTCGGCTGCTCAACTCGGCTGCTCAACTCGGCTGCTCAACTCGGCTGCTCAACTCGGCTGCTCAACTCGGCTGCTCAACTCGGCTGCTCAACTCGGCTGCTCAACTCGGCTGCTCAACTCAACTGCTCAACTCGGCTGCTCAACTCAACTGCTCAACTCAACTGTTCAACTCAACTGTTCAACTCGGCTGTGGAATTTCAACCCTCGCATCCTTCTCCCACTCCCTCGCTCATTTAGCTTTGACGTCACCAAAACATATCCTCTTAATTACACCCTCTCTCTCATTCTCTCTTCCCCCAGCACTCTTAACGGTTCTTCCTTTATCTCTTTACAACAGGCCCAGTGTATACCCCCCTTTTCCCGATACTACATATATGAAATAAACTGAATACTTACGTATACGGAACGTAGCACAGTACGTACGAACGAAAAAAGCGCGAATTGCCAGATGATATTTGCGAGAGAGAACTGGACAGAAACGATCTGGAAGCGATTTTGACGCGCGTCGCGATGACACAAAAGCTGTAATACAAAGTATTTGATACGCGTGTCTCGTCAGCCTTTTCAAGATTACCTAAAAATGTAATCCGAGCGTCGCTTCTGTATACACACGATCGCGTAAAATCGTTGTAACGAACGATAAAGAAAGGAAATAAAAAGTAAAACACAAAGTAAAGCGAAGAGGAAGAAAGAGAGAGAGAGAGAGAGAGAGAGAGAGAGATAGATATCCGAGATGGGAGCGACTCCGTGTGTCAATCACATTTTCAGCGACCAGATAAAGTTTCTCGCGAATATAGAAATCTCAGAGAGCAACGTATTGCGATCGCGGTCGACGACTCTTTTTTCTTTCTTTCTTTTTTCTTTTTTTTTCGCAACGTTGCAAAATCGCGTGCCGGTGAATATCGAACCAATGCGGCGAGTGGAATAGCACGGCGAACAATAAAATATTACGTCGATGCATTAAAAATGTAGATACGGATCGATATTGACACCGGTTGAAGTTCGTTTCGTTCCACTATTAGACGTGGCGCGATCGATCCGGGAACCTGCTAAAAACCAATACGCAACGAATCGATCGTCAGGCAACTTTCTTTAGATAATTGCTTTTATCGATAATTTAATTTCCTTGCAATTTTATATGCGTGCTCGATAGGAATTTAATTAGGTCTTTGACGTTAATGCGGTGGATTCAAAGGGAATATATCTTTTCCCAGGTATAGAGGATACACGGACGCGAGGTCGAAAAGGGACGATAGCTGCGTATAACGAGCTAGATACGCAGACCACGTACAAGCTAAGATTAATTCGTTAGATTGCTGACTTTTTAACGTTCGAGCTGCTGTGCGTGGATTAGCTATTGTGTAAGCGTATAATAATGGGAAAGACTACACGAAACGATATCTTTATTTCAGTTCTCTTTTTAACGCATCTCTAGATATAGAGTATTTTTAATATTAGGTCTTACGCGTATTCTTTAATCTCACGTATACAAACACATTCAAACTTTTGATATCTTTAATATTTCCTAATTACATTTCGCCGAAGAAGTAAAAGTATTAAAGTTAAGGACGATTCGCGACGGAGAAAAGTATGAAGAACGCGCGTTTCTCGTTTTCGAATCGCGACCATCCCCGTTTCACGTTTCATTTTTCTATATATTTTGACTCGATATCGTATATTTCACGTTTCAACGCGTGACACTTAAATTAAAACGAATATAAGCAATTAATCTAATTATTACCTCTTAAGATAAGACAGACGAATAGCAGATAACAAATTAACGTGGCCAATAGTAAACGTTCGATTTAACCACCGATAACATCAAAATGAGAAAGCATCTCAACCCTTTCCTACGCTCAGATTCCAAACGTATCGTCTTTTCCAATCTATCGACATTTCTGACGTTCCTATCGATTTGCGTTTCAACGTTAGCATTCATTTTTTCCCCACCACGAAATCAACTTGTTATTCGAAATTTCCAATTCTTACTCTCCTTCCTATCTCTTTTATATACCTCTCTATCTATACTGTTCGTATCCACCGCTCTAGACAATTTTTGTTTCGCGCAATAAAGTCGATTTATTATTATCATTACCTCTATCGTTATCATCTCGGTGGTGCAGACGCCGCCCGGGCAGAGAGATCTTGGCAATTTTCGTATTCATCGGAACAGTGAGAAGGAGAAGACATTTGCCGGGGGAGATGGTTGGAGCTCGGAGAGCATTGTGTGGTAATAGGCACCATCGTGGCGACATTCGAATAGCCGCAATCGCGCCGAACCGAGTCAGAAAGGGAAACACGGGAATTAGAAGCGAGTAAAATGAACGGAAAAAGGGAAACCGGCGTGGAGAGGCACGCGGCGAGGAAAGTATGCGATACGGGATCGCCGTTTCGTCGATTACGCTCTATACGGCACCGTAATTGCGTATGCAATTACGGCGTCTGAAAGCGAGCATCATCCAGCTCGCGCGACTCCTGTGCTCGCCGTTTTCTTCTGTAACTGTGAATCCGTAATCCGGTAATTTTACGGCAATACATCGCTCTTCCTTTCGTTTATTTGCTTTCCGCTTATTTTTCCTCTTTATGCTTCGTAGCTGTTACCGTATATACATAAATACTTTTACAAGAGAGCAAATGAAAGTAACTAGGAGTTCTCGTACGTGAAATGCTCTTGATAGTTTGGAAAATTATTTAATTGTGATTGGTTATGATCGGGGCTCGATACGCGAAATTGAAATTATCGACGAATGCTAGAAGAGAAAATTTTAGCCGATATTCTTGCCCCTTCGCGAGGTTAAAAATTTCCACGTATGTTTCTTTGCGATTCGTTGTGGAAAATTTTAATTCTACAAATTCTTCCAAATTAAAAAAAATTAAATTATCATACCTGGTAAATGGAATATTTCGAAAAAGGAACACGGTACACCGTCATCCCCGAAGATATTAATCAACCCGTTTAAACTATCGCCGAATTGCGTCAATCCACCCCCCACCCCCGTACTCCAGATATCAAATCCCCCCACCCACGTTACTCGCTACCGAAAATCTATCGTCTCCACAAAATCCCCAACAAGCAACACCCACGACCGCACCGATGACCCACTTTCCCGAGCAGCTCGTCCGCATCCGACCGAAACCTCGAAATCTTCTCTACCGCCGTAAAGTTATCCTCTAAACGAAAATCTGTCGCTGTAAATTGTAAACGTTGCACGCGACTGTAACTTACCCCAACGTTGCAACCTGGACGTGAAACGTGTAACGTGTAAGTAACGCATTAATATACACGCGTAGCTGTCTGGCGATGAGACGGCAGGAAAGAAACGGGAAAGGAAGAAACAGGTGAGAAGCTCGAGGAGATGGGATCGGTCGGGTGCGTTAAACGTGGCACGTAAAGCGGCGGTCGACTCGGTCGTTCGGACGGTCGCGAAGGCAGGCAAGGCGGGCCACGGGTGCGCGCAACGCCGCGCATGTCCGTGTTGCCATGATCGCCCTGGCCCACTGACCTATATTACACGCGGGTACAGGTCCCGCATATACGAGTCGACCCACGAGCGACCGATGCTCGGCCGTGGCGACTCGAACAGGCCACGCTCGCGTCGCTAGTTCCATCGCTAGCTGCAGCTAACGACCATTGTCTCTGTTATCTCGATACGCGTCGTACAGTAAATTTCGAGAAGCTCGCGTCGAATAAACTCGACGTTCGTCCATCTCCGTCAAAACTTGCATATCCGTCGCTACTCGTTGTCACGATGCAACGACGTAGTTGCAATGGATCTATCGTAACCGCGAAGAGCAGCTGATTTTAGAGGCCGTGTGGCTGGAACGTGGCGTCGGTACGCGACGAATCGTCGGTTAGCGGCGCGCTGCGCCGTAGCTGAACGAACGCGATACGACGAATCAGTGCGGCAGTCAGTCAGTCAGTGAGTCGGTACTGTCAGTAGACGCGCGTTCGCTGGCCAAGCGAGAATAAGCAGGCGGTTCGCAACGATTCTCGCGTATATAGTACCTACGTAGAGAGAGAGAGAGAGAGAGAGAGAGAGAGAGAGAGAGAGAGAGAGAGAGAGCGTATGTCAGAGTATCCGTGCGAAGTTCGCTCGTTCAACTCTAAAACACGCGGCGAAGGAACCGAAGGCCGACGGTTGCGAGGAGCGCGCGCACACGTCGAGAAAGAGGAAACACGCGATGTATGCGCGATCGTCAGTGGCGGCAGTGGCGACGGCGGCGACGGTGGTGAGCGATTGTTGCGCAAAGAGAGGCAAGCTCGAGTGAGTGCGCGCGCGGATAGTCGCTTCTGCGACTGGCGCTGGAAGAAAGGAGAGAATAGAGGAGAAGAGGAGCCACCTCGGGGAACAGCCAGGCAGCGCGCATCAGCCTCGAAGAGGGGAGTCGAGGAACGTTGCTGCGTGACAACTGGGTGACGGCTGCGTGGATACACGCCGCTAGTGATGCAAGGTGTTCTTCCTAGCGATAAGTGGTGACGTCGGCAGAAGCAGCGAGCGCCGGCTTCTTCTTGCCGCGGATGTGCTCCTTTACCGGTCACCTTCTTTTTCTTCCTTTTGCCTTCTTTCTCCTTTTTCTTCTCTTCTCCGACTTCCGTTTCCCTCCGTCCGCCTCCCTCGTCGATCGTAGCTCGATCCACCCGCGTAATCTTCCGCTCTCGCTCCTCGCCATCGCGTCTACTCAAAGTATCCGGTCTCCGCGGTGATCGGAGAACGCAAACGAGTTCGTTGGTGCGTGAAGTTCGCGTGTACGATGAAACGATTGGAAGTTGCGATGGATGTTTAGGAGTGGAACGGCGTGGAATGGAAACGAGGTCTCTGGGTGTCGACGTGTCTTGGAGTGTCTCGTGGCACCGCGAGGATGCTTCTTGGAGAAAAGTAAGATAGAAAAGCCAGTCGTAATTCTTTTACTATATGACGAATTATGTAAAACGTTGATCGATCGACCGAGCAACGATTGATTCGGGGAGGCAGTGTACCTTGGTACACGTGACGAATATCAGGGATTTTTTTTAAGCGCCGTGTTCCTCTCTTTTTTTTTTTATGATTCGGAAACTTAATCGAGATAAGTAAAACGGCGAATAGACGAGCGTGGTACGACGAGCGTATGCTATTTACTTAAACGCGGCCAGCTCTGGCAACGAGGATGGGAAGCATTCTCGCGCGCAAAAATTATTGATTACCCAGCAGCCGATTCGACGTAGATGGCTGACGTAGAATTAGGACGTTGGAAGGAACCGCACGGCGCGCGTTGCGGCCGCGAAAATTTGTCGTTGCCTCGAGACGACGTAGTCGTCGACGTTGACGCGTCTCGCTCGCGCAGAACGGAAACAATCGTTTTTCTCGAGCTGATATCAAGGTCGAGTGCCTTCGATCCGCCGACGTTCTCCTCGGCCCTTGCCTCTTCTACGCGCTCCTCGTGGAAACGTTACGATTTTCCCCGTTCTTTCTTTTTTCTTTCTCTTCTTTCACGGGTCTCTCGTTACAAGATGTGGCGCGCAACGAACGCCGTAACCTTCGTTTCAGATCGTTTCAAAATCCGCGAAGAACTCTCGCGAAAAGAAATTTTCCTGCCAAGGCAACAAACGCTATGATTCTATAAATATTTTTCTCTTTACTGCTATTTTCTCGACTAAAGCGTATTTCTCGCTATTGATTAGTTACGCTTCGCGAATTCGCAAACGTTTACAAATTAATTTTACGCGATTTAACGACTGAACGATTACGCAAACGTTACAAAACGCAGGGTGCAAATAGATTGTATTTAACCTTAATTATGTATTTATTTGATATTGGTTGGCGAGTAACGTAATTTATAAAGCAAAAGAAATCAGATCGAGTTAGACTAAGTCGAGCAGTCGGATCCAGCATGCGTTTCTAAAGGCCGAATAAAACGAGATTAAAAGAATCGAATGAAATTCGTTTCGCGATATCTTTAATCGACGATTGATTGTAATTTAACATCCAGGTCACAGCCAATTTTATAAATACATACCCTTTTCCAAGTCATCGTTGCTCTTATCTCTAGATATACATACAAATTTCAGTTATACTTGCTTCGCGATTTTCGGCAAATTCATCTTCGACTTTACCATATCCGAACAGCGTGTCCTTTGTACGTGTTTAATTCTAAAGGCTAACTAAAGCGATTAGAGTGGACAATCCGACGAAATTATCGGTTGCTCGAGAGATTAACAACGATTTGCCTCGTTGATCGTGATCGGAGAACGTGGAAAATCGTGGCAATTTCAACCGCGACCGCAGGCAACGGCGTTTTATTAATATTCGCGATATTCTTTCGTTTCTTCGTGAACGATACTGAACTTTTTTTTGCACGAGAGGAAGGCAAAGCGAACACGCGTCGATCGACTTTCTGTCGAACACGCGATGCTTTTGTGCTCGAACTTGCTCTCGCAGTTCGACTTCTTTTTGTGTGTAACGCGAGGCAAATGCAAATTGAAAACTGAACCAGAGTCTTTGTGAGACGAAAGAAACGAGAAACGATTAAATCTTCTGATAATGTAAAAAAAGGAGAACATATCCGAACCGAAACATGTTCCACGATGATCGAGCCCTCGAGCACGGATTAATTTACATTTAGAAGGGTCTGTCACAATCTTCTAACCCGATAGCACTTTTTGTATCAGCCGCGCTACTCATTTTACCAAAGAAACGTTCTCCAATGCTATTGGTTACTGAAATCTCACTGAAATTTCATGGACTAAATTCGTTGAGAAAGTAATTTCGTACGACGCTTCTTTCCTAATACAATGGCAACGATTTAAAATAATAGATAAGAAAATATCGATATCGAGTATTCCGTCGTACGAGCGAAATTATTGCGTCGCTAAATATCAATTAACGATAGGTAGATAGAATTGAAAAACAGTTGACAAGAATACTCGCAGCCGGCTGGCAAACGTTGATCCGGCCCCATCGATCATTGTGTTATTTGCAAAATAGTTGTATCAAACGTACGAGTCGAGTTAACATCGGATCGATTAATTATACGCGTAGATTACAGCTTCGTTTTTCTTTTTCTTTCTTTTTTTCTCTTTCTTATCAATCGCCTTTTTACTCGATAGTTACGTCCGTTTCAGTTTTACATGATTGAAACGATTCGGTGAACGTGAGGCCGTTAAGCGAACTGTTGTCGAGGCCTCTCGGCGCGCTTTTGCTTTCTTGCTCGTGCTGGCTGTCACTTGTTAAACAAATCACGAAGTAGAACATCTCGCGTTCCCCCGCTGCGCCGCTATTAGGAAAAATTTCACCTACGATTCTACTTTTTGCATTCCTCGATACGTTACGAACCAGCGTCTAGAAGAAACTTTATCGTGCTAGTTTTTTTAACAGTTAATTCAAAAGCAAAGGAACGACGTAGTTCTGAAAAGATTTTATTATCTTTATATCGCTTTTATATTGGTATTTTATCGTTCTTTCTTCTTTACGAGATTAGTTTCTCAAATTCTTACTTTTACGATGAATCTTAAATATTTTATCTCTGGCCATATATCGAATATTTCAAGTGGTTTTGCTCCTTCGTTTCTTTCCGATTAAATTTATTTGTTCGATCACCTCTCGTACCTTCGCGTGTTGCCTAAACATTAAAAGATGGTCTTCCAACGAAGAGAAAGATACTCGCGATTAGAAACGAGAACAAGAGAAGTTAACGATAAGTCTAAGAGAAGAGACTTTCGTCCTCGTTCGACCAAACTTACGATCGAGTGACAGGATAAATAGAACGACGATCGATGGAATCGGTTGGCCGGGCACGCTGAATTTCCTCCGAGAGCTCGTCCCTCCTATAATTAACCTTTACTCGCGGCGTTTATCAATTAAGCTTGCCTGAATCTCGAACGTTTTAACCCGAGGACTATCTGCACGCGGAATCGCGTAATTTCAACGAATACCCGTAATCACAATTTTTCCGCAGTGTTTACGGCGTGGCTTTTATTCGGGGATATTTGAGCGCCGCCCGAGGAACGTTACCAGATAACTAGTCGACGATCTCTCGATAGACAGCCTGTTGCCGCGTGTTCTGCTAGGGGAACGAACCGATAAAATAAAGCGGTGAAAGGTGAAAATGCTCGGTGGAAGAGCGGAACGATGTTGGACGGTGTCCTTAAATTTAAATAAAGCCCTTAGAGAAAAAGCAACAGGCAGATATACCTTAACGAGGAAAGAAACAGGTGTGATAAAAAGAGCTGGCCGTGTTACGTCGACGAGCATAATTTTTCGTCGTTTATCGCGCTAACTTTCTACGCTTGCTCTGCCAAACGACACGTACGTTCCATCGGTCGTACGTAACGTAAGCCTTACAGCGACGATTTGCTAGCTTCGTTGCACGCGTAGCGACAGTCGGTCTGCTAATAAAACAAACGTGATAACGACCGCGCCTCGTGAAAATACGTTATTGTCTCGTTAAATACAAACGGTGTAAGCGCGAACGGCGTTTCATGAAAAACGTGATGCACTTGCGGAACTTTTAAATCCAGGTTAAACATGCGTCCACGGCGAAGATGATGCGTTGCAGGCGTCTTATAAATCTCTGGATATTACGCGCGTTAGGTTACATCGTGCCTCTTACATTTTGTTACATTTTCGTCTTGGCAAGCTTCGAGCAATTTTCTAAAATTAACCGCATTATGGTAATACGATAAGTAATACCTTTCTGTCGTCGAGTATATATATATATTTTCCGGTAATGTATAATTATTATAAAACATAGGAAATTTTTATTTTCCTAATGGAAAATTATTTATTTCCTTCGATTTAAGAACGAATTCGCTTTAAAATATAAAATAATTCACTTTATACGATTAACCAATCATCCATAATACGATGCACCGTAAGTTTCTGATCACGCGATAGATCGTTCTTTTCGCGGCAATATTTAGTTATTCGTAAAATAAATTTCGATCTTCCTCTATTGGAATTTTAGTTAAAAAATAAGTAGTTAATTTGAATTCAAAGCAGTATCTTCGGTGACTATTTATATTCCTTTGAAAAGCAAAAATAAATATACCTAGCTGGAATTAAACGAGAACACTAAAAACACTTCCATGGTGTCAAGAAAAATTAGACATTTAATAAAGAATAACATTTTGTAGTATTTTATGATAGCGAATGGATTGACCAATCGGAATATCAATAATTACCACTCGTATATGTTGTATCGTATCTGTTTCGAAATATCTGTGCGCAATTCGTATAATTGCGATTTCCATTCACGAATACATATCCAGTTCTATTTTAAAAACCGTTTTCTCCTCCAATTCGTCAATTATCTGTCTCTTAACCTTCTCGGTATACATGGAACATCGATCGACAGATCACGAGCCTCTTTTTATCCGGCTCGTCGTATCAAGCGTAATAAACACTAATATTTAGAAATTATCGAGGAAAAACTTGTTCGAGTAGCGTTAATATTCTCTGTCGAGATTATCATAATTCGGTAACCCATCGTGGGATTATTCTTGATATTTCCTTTTACCGGACCTACGGCACGTACGATATTTTTTCATCGTTTCGTTATTATACTAAAGACCAATGCGTAATAATATACAACGAGTTTGATTATTCCGTGGAGATTTGAGGCAGACGCGGATTAAAAGAGGCGGCTTAAAAGGCTGCAAAGGGGGCTATAGCTGCGGGCCTCGCCTTCTCGCCGACAATTTATATCGCTTCAAACCGCCCCCATTTTTCTATGAAGGGGATGACACGATTCGATAGTCCCGGCCGTCGATGATTTTAATTCGGTCACGAGTTCAGCGTTAGATCTTAAGACGTCGAAGCTCGACAGAGATTTGTCAACGATAGGAAAAATACGATCGGCTTGGCAACGGTTCGCACAACGCAGTACGGTTAATATACAAAGTACAAAGTTTCTCTTGTACTGTTACACAAAATCATCGTCGTGCATATTATATCTTGCTGTTGGATCGATTGGTTTTATTTCACGTACGGAACGCTGCGTCACCTCGACGCGGAACCAGAAGAGTCGAAGACAAAAGGAAGGAAGCACCGAGGAGGAATGAGTCGTATCGTAAGAACTGCTTTCAATTCCGCGCGCTGGACCGTGACGTTAAGGTCACGATTCACCGGGGCCAGGCAGCCAGCAGCCTGGTTTTATCACGCGGGATGGTCCCACTTCCGAAAACAATGCGCGCCAATGCCAACTGGATTTCGTCCGGTTCTCTCGACTCGCTGTGTCGTATTATCGTAACGACATCAGGTTGGCAACTTAGTTGCGAACGTTGGCTAGCGTGGCGGAGGTGATTAGATGACGTGGAGTAGCAAATATGTCAAAATGCCTGACGA
The DNA here is from genome assembly GCA_905333015.3 of Bombus campestris. Taxonomy (NCBI): domain Eukaryota; kingdom Metazoa; phylum Arthropoda; class Insecta; order Hymenoptera; family Apidae; genus Bombus; species Bombus campestris. The sequence goes on from HG995149.1 coordinate 2,881,784, forward strand.
GGGATCAACACACGTGTCTAATTTGCTCCTTTGTAACGCGCCCGTGTCCAACCGGCTATATTTGCGAGAGAAATTACCCGAGAATTTCTCGGACCGCGCACCGTGTCAAATTGTCGCTGGCTCCGCCGTTTCCGAGACACCGACGTGGACTCCGCTCGACGAGATCGAGGTTGGTCAGGTTTCACCACGTTTTCGATAATCCGTGAGTTTTTTTCGATCTTGCTTTTTAATTCAATTCGTCGATTCTTTACTTGGTCGCTCGTCCGGTAAAATATTAAACATCGGTCAACGATCGTGAACTGTTTTTCATTTTTAATTTACCTCTCTCTTGGTACCTGCTGTTACGTCATAAAGCTACTGATCAAATTTTGGATTAATCGCAAGCTGCTTAATTTTACAACTCTCCGCTTTATTTCGTGCTTTGCGCTTTGCCTAGGGATACGGATAATGTTTGTAGGATACAAATAGAATCGGAAATATCTCTGGATACTTTCACGAAACTAAATTACGCGAGTTTTCGTTTCTTACTAAATGCAACGTAGATTTTAGATCGACCAGTCTCGTTCTACTTTCAAGATTCCACGTTATATATAATATGTATAAAAGAAGTACATTCGAAAGAGAATTCACGCAAATTGTTCGCAACTTGATCGATCGTCGCGTTGCTACTGAATTCTTGAGCGAAACTTAATCTACAAACAGAATTTATTTTTAATCGAGTATTGATTCAAGTATTCGCGATTAAAATGCAGCAGCCTGATTTCATCGAGGAAATTAATTAAACTTCCTTTTAATTAACCCACTCGGTTTTAATCAATAACTTCAAACGAAGTTTTAATTAATTGAATTTTATCAGCTTTCAATTCTCTATCGAATTACGTAATACGTAATAAGCGTACTTCATTTTTACGTGTATCAGATACGAAACTACAACCAACTATCACTCGTACGCTAAACTATGGAAAATTTACTTTCGTGATAAATATTTCCCAATTTTTGTAAAACTATGCGCTCTAATGAGCCTATTAAATATCGATTAGCTTCGAATCGAATTGAAACTAGCGTCGCGCAGAATTTGAGGTTCTCGATAAAATGTTCCATTAGGTAGATCAAAGCCAGGTATCGCTCGAATTTCCTTCAATTTTTATTATCGGATCGTCTTTTTCTTTCTTTCGTTCGTTTCCTCTCTGTTTTTCTTCGTGTTTAATTTCGAACGAAAGAAATCCACGAAAGCTTTCAGACAGACGTAACGCGCAATTCTACGTATTAAAACGATACGACAAAATTTTTCTCGCGCTTTATGGCCCTCCAGGGTTTTTCGTATGATAAATAGAGGTACCGTTATCTCGTCCCTGAAAAGGATGGTTCCTCGTTTCTCTAAATTGAATGGTACATATATCATTGCATTTTTATAGATAGTCACCGTTGGATCTGATAGCGTTCGCTGGAAATATTTCTTTTCTCTACTCTGCATACTCTGTGGTGAAAAAAATGTAAGAAATATTCAGGAAACTCTATCATTGTGGGAAAAGATTTAAATTAATTATTTCAAGCATCATAATATACAAATATTATCCTTTTTAATATTTTGGTGTTCTTTAGCTAACAACTCGTTGAACAAAAGCAAAGCTTTCGTTTCGAAAGGAACAGAAAGATTTTAGATGGAAATATTTCGTTTGGATTAAAAATATTCTTTACACGCGAATCGGTTCAAGCCTTACCTTAAACAAATTTCTTCGTAATTTTTAACATGTGGCGTGTTGTACTTCGTTAAAGTATAAAACGAAAATATTGTTTACATAACGACATATAATTTATAAGACCGGTATATTTAAACATTTTCTTCCATCGAGTTACGCGTTATTTTTCTCGTATCGTTCCATCTCTCTTAGATACCTTTTCTGCCCGATCGTAAGATACGGAAATTATTAAACGTTCGTTCAAAGAAATCATGTTATTGCGACAACGCGCTGCCGGCCCGTGATATTCATCATTCGTTTTTTAATACAAAATTACAAAGTGACATTTAAAGTTGTATTAAAATGCCTGCAGGTGAAAGTACGACATCGGAAATATCTCGATTCGTGTATCCAGTCAGAATTAATTGCTTAATTCTGATTGCGAAAAAGCTGTACTTACCTTAATCGTTGTATATTCAGTCACCCCGCGTAAAAAAATGAATTTTAACCAGCGCTACAAACTCGTAACGCTAACGAAACGCATCATTGTCAACGATATCCCTCGATGAAAGTTGCACCGTCGAAACACGAAATCGATAATTTCTATGTAGTTACCGCTGGGAAATTTTAAAGTTAAAACGATACGAACGAAAAACTATATAATTTAGGTATCTACCGTCTGTTTATTAACACGCGTTATCGCTATATTTGAATCGATTCGACAGCAATCCGATAACAAATTATTGTGTCGCTTTTAAAGCTCGAAATAGAAATAACTGAAAATAGAATTTGAAATGTAGAAACGTTGAAACGCGAACATAATTTACTATCTGAAAAGTAAGAAGAAAACATCGTTCCGTGATTCGAGACTGTCGTTGAACCGTGAGAATCCTCTGGCGATTCGACCCCGTGACTTTTATCGATATCGTGCATCGTGAGGCGTGGAGGAAAATTTTGCGTAGGTAGATCCGCGTACGCAACTAAGCGTGTAACGCGTACCTATCTGCGTTCTATCAGCCATACGTTTTTGCTCGTTTTGCAGCTGCCTTCCTCGGTTATTGCCCACTTACCGTTGGCTGACTAATATCTTCGGATCGTTTCGTTTCATCAAATGAAAAACAAATTATCGCCGCCCGTTAGAACCACGTTTTATAATTACTCATCGCGCTGATCGGCTATCAGCAAAGACTACGGTTACAATAATTACCGATTGTATGCAACTACCTTATTTTCCATCTGTTTAGAATTCTCTTTCTTTCCTTTTTCTTTCGGTTTATCGATTTTTCAAAAAAAAAAAAAAAAAAAAAAAAAAAAAAAAAATATATATATATACATATATATATATTTGATTCTACATAGGATAAAAATGATTTTCCACCAAGCGTGTGGCCTAAAGATGATTATATATTTATTTGTTAGCCCTGGAATTGCGTGGCGCGGGTCAAACCGATGACAACCGCGATATATTTTCTTCCACACGATTTCTATTTTTTTCTTTTTCTTTTTTTTTTTTAAGGAGCGATGCACTTTTTTTCACTTCCTCTACGCGAATTATACGCTCATCGAATATCTCACGTTCAGATCGAATAGCTTTTAAAAACAAATTCGGAAGAGAAGAAGAGAAGAAAAAAGGATTCCAGGAATATACCGGTGAATTATTTATCAAGCGTCCCGAGTGAAATATTGAAATAAGTGCACGCGACGATGAATTCGCGTTTTACGGACGGGTGCATCTGTTCGTTCGGGTTTGCTCGTGTATCCTTGACCATAATTGTCCTGCGTCCCTTCGTACGCATCGCGAATTCCATCGGACATTACAATGCCACACGCGATAGGAGATGTCTCACGTGTCGATAAACGAACGCATAAAGTGCACGCACTGTACTCCGAACGTTGCTTGTTTTGCATCCTTCGCGATGAAAAAAAAAAAAAAAAGAAAGAAAAGAAATTAAAAAAGAAAGAGAAAAAATGTACAACAAAAGAGTTGGTCGAATGCGTCGACGTACGGTAATTACGGGTAGGAATATAGCGTGGCGAGCGAAACGTTGCGAAAATTGCCAGCTATTCGGCAATTACGCGGTCGCGCGGGACGGAGCTTGAAAAATTTCTCACGTACTTAATTACGTTTCTCGGAGTGCTCTAAGAATTGCTCGTTTTTGTAGATCTTCGGTGGCGCGCTTTGGCTGTCTGCTAACGTTTTAAGCTGCGTTAGATTTCGCTATGTTAGGGAAATGGGCCATGGGTTGGAAGATAATTGAGGAATAATGGGCGCAATTAAGAGCGAGTTATGCCGCTTGTTTCACTTTGTGGAAAGATTCGATGAATTTTCAGTAGTTATCTCGGCAGACGAAATTTAAGAGATTTGCCGAGAGGATTCTCTTTCATTTCTTTCATCAGGATATTTTACTGTTACGTGATAAAAGATCGATGAAGATAGTCGCGGCGACCATTGCCGAGGTCAATTTGAATCATGCGAAGTTGAAACGCCGTTATCGAATAAACTTTCACGTGGGATCTCACTGATATAAATTGATAAATGGATGTAACAATAAATAACAATATATATATATATATATATATATATATATATATATATATATATAACAAATATGAAAGTATTTATTTCTTCATTAATTGCAAACAAACATGGTATATTTACATACACTGTTTCGTAAGTTCGATCTATGATATCTCGTTTGAATATTTATTTTTTATTATTTGTTACAGGCCTAGCCCGTGTGAACTACAGGACCCACTGTGGGTCAAAATGAGTGCGATTACTGGCAGCATCACCAAGAAAAGAAAGAAATCAGATGCCAAGCCTCAGTCGCAGATGTAAGTGCAACTTTGTCTTCGTTCAAACACGGTTTCCTATCAATTTTATCTAGTTTGATGCGAGAAATCGTTACGTGCTTTAATGCATCTTGCGTCAATCGTTCAGTCGAGAACATAAAAAAAAAAGGAAAAAAAGAAAAGAAGAAGAAGAAGAAAAAAAAGAACGAGTACGAGACGAACATGTTTCGCTACCGATATCATTTTACCATCAGACCATCTAATGAGTCACAGCGACATATTTATACTAGCTCGTATACCGGGTAGATAGTAGCGCAGTGAAATTACTCAGACCGCGGCGAGTATATTGGGCTCCAGTAACCAAACTGCAAACAGGTATCTCTTTTCAAGTTACTAAGTTATCTCGTTCTCGCATTCTTCTTGCGTTAACCTAAAAAAATTCTTTTTATTACAGTATATCACAATCGTTACGTACATATATCCGAATGTAAGATCAAAATTATCGTGCTGGGAATTTCTTAGATTATTCTCTTAAACTGTCTTTTCCCAAACGCATTTTCTACAATTTTTGGGATTTCTCTTTTGCAATCAGAGTTAACCGACAATTTTTTAATCAACCTAGTAGAATTTTTAGAATTATCCGCGTTTAAATCGTAGAAATAGAATGCCCTGATATCGTCGCTATATCCTCAGGCAAATAATTATACCGTTTCTGCTAGAACAAGTTGCGTAGCTTCTCTAAAACAAAATACGACGCGCCTAAAGAAACGAGTCTTACAATAGAACCAACTTCTTGTGTCAGACTATTTTCAGCCAGCTCTGATCCGACAACACCAATCGAGTGTCAACAGTGGTAGATTAAGGAAGGTGTTCACCTTATTCGACACGCGATATTTCATCGCGTAACCTGTATTTCATTGATCGATTAGAAGAACGTATTTGACACGATGTTGTACCTTCTTTTAGCATCGTGTCCTGTGTGTCTTAGCTGAAGGCTTTACGAGCTACCTTTTTTTGTACCATTTTACTTCACCGTGTCGCGGAATCTAAAGCTTCCTACAAATTGCTTAGGCGTGTTACGCGCAAATCCAAAGATATATATCGCTGGCTAACAGAAGCTATAGCAGAAGCTATCCATACGCAAGTTTAACGTCCAGTATTTTCTTCCTCTTAGTTGTTTTAGCGTAGATCGCGCGAGTCTGTAGATCGACTAGGTGAAGCATACGAAACCTATAATATATTATGATACCTTATTGTATGATGGCGTGAACAGCGATTCGATGCTATCTATGCGGTGTGAAATGTATATACATACGTAGGTGATTGGACATTGGACACGCATCATCGTGCCCAAGTGTCTGGATACTTTGGCCGATTTGTAGTTCGCTAGCTTTTCACGGAATAAGCGGGCTATAAATTTCGATTTCCTCGTAGGAAACGTGTGATATATATTTAACTATTTATTATATAAAGCGCTATGTATATTCGATATTGGAATACGGCTGGTTGCGTGAACGTTATAGCGCAAGCGTTTCTATTAGTTTAGAAGAATCTTTCTCGCTTAATTTATGATACAGAGATTAAAGGATCCGAGGATGAAGAGTTTGTTAAGTAACGAAATAGTCGCGCAAGAGTTGACTATTAGAAATTCAGTGTTTTCGTTCTACATATATTGCCTTTCATAGATCAAACTAATCGGGTTATAGTATGCTATTATATATATGTGTGTTATTATATAGCTACGATGAATATAAATAATAACATTGCTGCGGTTTGCTTTGTAATTAAACTGCTATTTTGCCGAAAATAAGCAGGTAATCGGATACAATTTTCAAGCACGGTACAATCGCGGCTTCACGCTGTGATAAGATGAAAAATTTGACATTACTCGAAGCGAGTTGATCGTTTTGGTTTTTCTATCGCTCATACGCTGTTTCTAATTGGATCTCAACTACGGTAATCGAGAGGAAACATCCGCAATTCAATGGAAAAACTACATCGATGAAGAGCAGGTAGAAAATGTTGGATCTCACTGTTAGTTGGGATATTCCACTCGTATTTACTGGATATAAAATAAATTCATGACCATCTAATCTGGTCGTTAGAAAACGTTCTAAGTAGAGAGGAATTGAATATTCTAGAGATTCTATAAACGAAAAATAATTTCAGTTAAATCGTCTTTTGTACTAGAAACGCTTGTACCAATAATATTTTAGTTTTGTTCGCGGTTCTACAAATTTCACACGCAATGCAGAATATTATGATACAGTACGGTTATTGTTTCGCTTTATAGATTAATAAATACCGCTAAATAACCACAATTTTAAAGATTCTAATGCGTTGTAAATGTTAATTCTGAAAAAAATAAGCAAAAGTCATGCACGTACCTACACATCGTACCGATCTACTTACATATTTCCCTGGAGCAGCAAAAGCAGCGTAGCTATGCTTCTTGCTAGCTATTAAATTCGTCTAATTGGTCGTAAACGAGTGCGTACGCTTCCGCGTTTTATTCCACCCCTTTGCATATTCATCAGTCGCGTTATATACGTAAAAGCGGCCGTAATTATCGGGCTAAACGCGATAAGTAAAGTGAATGTTTAGCATGCAGCATGGGTCCATTTTAATTTGATACCTATCTAGTTGGTCGGGAAGTTAAATCATGCGTATCCGCTGCTCGTGTCAGTGTCGAACAGTGGTAGTTTTTGAATTCGTTGTAGTATGATTCCATAAGCGAATTAAAGTCATCAAAATGCACGAAAAATCCTCGTCATAATATAGCGATTAACCATATAGTAGACGAATTTACGATTAATAGACTCTGTGCATATTTATTCATTTATGGAAAGTTCTTAATTTATGTTACACACATAATATGAGAATCAAAGATGTATAAAATATTCAATGGAACTTGTTCTAAAATACAATATAGCGCCGGATCGAGCAAATCTCTGCTTGAGTTTCTATTTCTTTTATTTCGTTCATAAAAATGTGAATTTGCATGAACATTCGCCAAAAGCCTCGCTATTAAAGTCACATTATAATTACCGCTTATTAAAAAGAAAAAAAAGCAAGTGTAGCCATATACCGATGTTTTACTAGAAAAGTAAATTTTTTTAGGAAATTGATTTCAAATAGAAAGTTTAAAGCAGATGATTAATTGTTCGGTTATTTAGCAACGAAGACATTCTTTTTCTTTTACAGATTTACCAATAGTCTGAACTTTGAGGTCCCACGATAAAATATTACTTACGTTATATTTTATTGTACTATGAGATATAAAATATAACCCAGTCTTAATTAAATAAACGTACATAAATAATGGATTTTGAACAGATGGCGAGAGGGAGAAACGATATTACGTTCCATGATATTTTAATTAGTATAACTTAATCGCTTATAAAAACTATAGCGAGTCGAGAAAAAGAGAACGATTGATAAAAGCGTAATTATAAAATACTCTGTTTATAAATTGTTAATTTTTTCCTCTTCACGGTGAGCACAAAATTGCATAGTAACCTATTAAAACACCAACAAAAATATCGTTCCCGAGAGCGAGAAACAAATTTCAATTAATCTAGCAGACTTAAAAAAAAAAAAAAAAAAAAAAAAGAAGAAAGAACGACCGATATAAAACGTTTTTAAATTTCTCATTATCGAAAACAGATTTTTTTTTGTTTTCGACGCTTTTTTGTCCTGTACCTTTGTAACGTGCAACTGTTGCTATTCACGTTTTTCTCTAATAAATGTTTGAATATCTTTTATGCCAATTTCATAAAAAAAAGAAGAACGCACGCACAATAGTATCCTTTCAGAAATGATCAGGTTTCTAAAATAAGCGTGGAATTCTTTCGAAAATTTCGTAGAAAACTCTAGAAATTTGCCTAGACCTTTAATATTCGGGATTTCGCTATTCATCGATAACGTTATCGATAGCAGCAGTTCTACGAGGCTTTACAAAGCGTCAGGACGGTGTATACCGGGCAACACGACCGACCGATGAGGCAACTCGATCGCATGGAAATGCAGTCTTAACAAAGTGAGAGTCACTGTTCGGTGACGTGACGTCAGGCAAGGTCAGCCGAACGTTTCAACGGGACTGAGCAGTTGATTCAGCATCTAACAATTTTCTTTCTATGAAATTCGCCGAGCGAATGCCGTTCGCGCTTACCCCGGAAACTTGCACGACCTTTAATGGCCCGATTGTCTTTTTCATAGTTTTCCAACGTTGTTTCTGTGAGCTCGTGTGGTCGCTCCTTCTGGCAACGCTATATTCGTACTTTCGAAGGTTTCTTCGTCGATTGCTTGGTGTTTCATCACGGAGGGTTAATTGGTGGATTCGTGGGTTTGGTGATGGAGTCTGTGGTTAATGGCGGAGTTCCTATTGTTCGAGTTGATGAAGGGTTGTGGCAAATTTCGGGATAGTAGGGCAGTTAATTTTCTAGACGTTGATCCATTCAGATTGAGAAAAAAAGATCATGTAAATTATTCGGTTTTTGTATTCGATCCTTTATACCTCGAAGCTTTTCTTCGGGTTAAGCTCGAGCGACTAGACCTCCTCATCGAGTTTTCTTAAATCGTTGCAGTTCCAATAACGCGATCTTTTCTGTTATTATTTCACGACTTTAATTAGCGAACGTATCAAATTAAATAAATACTTTGTACACGATACACATAATCTTGGAAAGTACGTTCCGATTTTTGAGGAATTTCGTCGACGCAAAAGATAGTATCGAGAAGTTTCTCGCCGAAAAACCTGAGAGCTTCTGAAATATTAAAGTTGCGTGAAAGACGGAGAAAGGTTGTGGAACAAAATGCCACCTATATAACTCGATAAATGTATATCGAATCGAAATGTAAATCGGAAAGTCACAGTAAATCACTAAGTGATTGCGGATTTTGTCCATACCATCTAATGACAAAATCCACAATCACTGAGTTGCCAACCTAATACTTACGTCATAGAGCTTATTCATATTCAGCTTGTATGTCTGCAGTCCTCGTGTCTTCATTTGCGAGAAAGCTCGTCACTTGAACAATGTAGGAAACTGTATTGTAATGTGGAATATTTGCAATCCACTGTATATGTATATGTACATCTAATACGTAAGCACACATACCTCTCTCTCTTTATCTGCAAAAAGTAAAGTCACCTCGTAGCGTTATATTTTATTTTCCACGCGACAAATATTAGTGCTAACATCCTGGCCATTATCGTTTTTCAAATTTTTCATTAGCAGAGCCATTATTACGTTTAAAAGATTCATTTGGAATTACGTGATCATTAAGTTGGCAATAAAATCGTGGCGACGTAGTTTCACAGACGATCTAGACGAGATTGCAGATCGAGTAATAGCTGAAGATAATGTGACAAATAGAGCAGGTTTAATCGGAAAAATAAATCACCATTGAAATGACAATATCCATTTGTGGGAAATGGCAATTAAGCGCACGGGAAGTCTCCCGTGTATAACATAGTAATCAATGCCAGAGGCAATTTATTTGAATACCAAAGTATGTATAACTTATTCCGATTTATCCTTTTATTTTCTACAGTTTTTCCTATTCTTCTTTTTTTTTTTTTGCACTTTTTCTCTGTTCTGTTTTACAAAAAATGATGCCTTTATGGAGGTATAGATTGATTTGAAAGTTAGATTAGAAGACAACGTATTTTCATAAAATTAACATCTTATTCAACGGCGCATGATCCGTTTCTTGTATGTTCGCGAGGCACTGTATATCCACTGTCAAAAACATTACCCGAACAATCTATTAGTCGATAAAAAGATATTTCCTTGGTGGAAGATAAAAGTTCTCCTGATAAATTGTCAGCTGACTGTTCAGTAGCGTGGAAAATTTTAGGCTTCCGGTAGAATCTTGAAAACGGGTCAAAAGTCGCGCGCCGTAATATTCAATTACAGGATACGACCGATTTGCGTTATAAACATCTCGAATCTTTGCTTTTCTCTCCTCCCTTTTGTTTCCCTGTTTTATTACACTGGTGTAAAACGAGGCTCAAGTTGCTTCGATAATTGCATACTCGTTCGATTAGATCAACGATACTCTGCCGTAAAATCATCAAAGACCTGTGATTCTTAGAGAAAATAGCCAATATAAATCGCAATCTCGCGCGAGAAAAGCGCGGCATTTAAAAGAACCTCCTTTTAGGAGGATTCGTCTCACGGAAGAAATTTTTGCCCGCGATTGATTTGCAATCTGGCAATAAGCGTTTCAACGGCGTGATTTATCGCCGTTTCGTCATAGTTCGTTTCTCCCTGGACCGTTTCTCGAACAAAAGTTCGGCATAACAGAGCCCCATTAGTGGCCGTGAAAAGATTAACGAGCTTGTACAGCGAGCAGCCAGCATCCGTGAGATCGATGCAAACGTTTTAACCGAACGATATCGCATCGATTGAAGTTGAGAATGAAAGTTGAACAGATTTCACGAAATAATAGGCTCTAATAGACGACGATGCACCCGAGCTATCACGTAACATGCGTGTCGCTGCGAATAAAAATTGAATAAAAGGAATGAACGAATCGAGCGAAAAAGTTGTTTAATACTTGTTATCTTTAGGTCGCGAATTTTCATATAAATTCATATTTTTATATAAATATGAAACATATGTATATATATTATACTTCTATGCTAATTTCTTACTCGAGGGGATCAAAGATCGTGTTAGTTCTTAAAACAATCGCCTCTGAAGAGTTATTTATAAACATTCTAACAAGAAGTTATAATATAATTATTTTGAACTTCTATGCTATTTTCTTACTCGAGGGAATCAAAGATCGTGTTAGTTCTTAAAACAGTCGCCTCTGAAGAGTTATTTATAAATATTCCAACAAGGAGTTATAATATAATTATTATAACAGCGCGGTTAGTCGTATCTTTTATAGTTAGAAAACTGTCCAAGTTCTCTCGCAAAATGTACAATTTTATATTCCGATAAATACGTATTTTTAGCTAATTATTGTAATATCGATTTCAACGCGGAAACGTATTACGCCCGTTTTATCGGAGAAACTTATCGACATCGTAGTGATAATTCGTTAAATTGTACTATAGCCGTTACTGTAGTACATCGTCGAAAATGACTACACAGTGACCCGACAAAATAACTTTATCGCTCGCCACGATATTTAATACGCCAAGAATTTCGCTCTACCACAATTTAGATATTAATTTAGATATTGGATACTCAATGTTTGCTTCGTTTCAAACGATAGTCTATAAATCGAGCCTTCCAATTAGACAATTAGACATTTGATAAAAATATTATCGCGTTAAATATATTTATATATCTTTTTTTTTTTTTCTCCTATATATATGATTCTTCCAGGAATAAGAGAAGGAATGGGAAAGGATAAAGATTAATTTAATTGGAAGCGGCGTGTCTTCCATTTCGGAGAACAACTTACCGATAAGAATTATGAGCAACATGGTCGAACGATTCAATGATCTGTTCAATTTTGATTGTTTACAGTAACAAGTGCCTTAACGAAAAAAGACGACGGAACCAGGAGAACCTGTTTATCGACGAGCTTGCCGAGCTGATTTCCGCCACGGACATGAGCTCTGGCAAGACTGACAAATGCCAGATCCTTCAGAGAACCGTCGACCAGGTAAGAAGACAGATCTGTACGTTTCTGCCTTTCAAATGGCCGATCGATAAACTCAACAGCGAGTCCTTCGAGATTCGATCAAAGAACGTACTGTGTAATCGAGGGATTCGTTTTCTTTCTCCTCGTGAAAAAAAATATCGCTTTTCAAATATTATATATTCCATTACTTGCATTTAGATGTCTCTTTGTCGTTTCTTCTTTTTATCGCTAATACGGATTTTCTTTCCCCTTCTTTCTTCGTTCAAGTTCCTTCTGCTCTTTGATTATTTTACTAAATTACATTTTGTTGTACAGACCGATTTTTCGTTTGGTTGTTAAATTGCTATTTTATCTTCTCTTCTGATTGAGTACGTATCGATGTTACTTAAATTGTTATATTCTCCTTTGTGGAGTTATTTTTAATTATGATAAATCGTACATGTATTTTCAGTACGTTAGATTTTTATTTTATAAGCTATTTCAGGTGAACGTATCCTGTTTTTATTTCTCTTTTTATTCGTTGCTTCGTTTAACACACTCTGAAGCTTAAAGCTTAATTCGATCTTTCTTTTTGCTCCTTTGCAAAGGAGAAATAGTGTGCCGTTTATAGAACGTAGGTATTAGCGTTGTCGATATAAGATTTTTTATTTTTCATGTATATCGCGTTGCACAAAATGAAATTTCAAGCAAAAGGAAGTATTTCTTACAAATTTCTATTATCACTCGAGAGCCAATATTTCTTGCAGCTGTATCTACAAAAGTGCCATTACGAGAAACTTCTGAAAGCTTTAACCATTGTATGCAAATAACGTCTATCGTTCGAGTTATTAACTTCGTTATATCGTGTTTTATTGTTCGATGCGAAAGAGAAACTTTTATATGTTATCATTTATATGTTAAATTCTGATTTAGAAATATCACAACATTTTTCAAAATAGCACGTTAACGGTGCTTTAACAAACAAAACGTTACCACAACGCTTATTACGTCAACGAGGTGTAATTCTCACACGTTTATGTCGTAATTCGTTCTTTCGCGACGTTGTTCGTTCTTACGACGAAACACGAATGAAATAAACGCGAATTATTTGTTAGAACGAAGGAAAGAGGCGAACAGCAACGGTAGAGAACAGAAAATCGTTCGTTGTCGAGTCACGCGTAGGGCAAAAGAACTCTTATCCAAATTCGATTCTACGTTAGATAAACGTTCAGATATCTGTTAATCTATTTAGTGCATTGATACAGCGATAGTGCGTGGTTCACGGACTTAAGAAAGTTTCATTTTTCGATAAATATTCTCGTTTATATACTCTGCGTTGAAGTTGAACGGTGATTACGTTTCCAAGGAATGAAATTGAAAAATTCACTAAAACGGAGTTAATCGATTTGGATTAATCGGAAAGAAGCGAAGGAAAAAAAAAAGACTGAATTACCAATAGGATACTAATATTTTTCACCGTTTATTCCGCGTTTCTGCCATTCTTTATTTAATCCCAATTTCCATCATAGAATTTTTATTTTCTTTCCTTCTCGTTACTTTGAAACAGACATTAAAGGAAGGAGAAAGGAAGCGAAGGAGCGCGCAGCGCGGAATTTATTCTTGCATTCGCATAAGCAAAGTCAAGCAGTTCTCGTAGTATGTTGCAAGCGTTCGTTCGATTTGATGTAAATTATACCTGAACGTGGCAAATCCTGACGTGTCGTACATGACGCGTTTATGCAACCGTCTCCTAAGTGAGAATCGCGTTCGTTTCACCGAGAAAAGCGATTTTATAACGGGCCAGGCGATTCATCGAGCCCGTGAAAATCTCCACGTTATTTTCCCCGCTGAACCTCCTGATCGTCGCTTTTCCGGTTTAAAAGTTTCTGTTTGAAAGTTGGAAGAGTTATTTTTATGTCACAGGGAAATTATCGTGCAACATTTTACCGGAGTCTAGCGACTCTGCGCGTTATTCTTGAACCGGTCGATCGATAAGGTATTTACTCGTGTATCATTTAAGTGAAATAAAAATTTCAACGCATGCGTCAAATTTTACATTGATTTCTTGCCTGCCTAGCCAATATTCGCGTTTCATTTATATTCGATCGTTGTATTCTTCTTTTCGTCCTTTCATTGCTTTCGGTCTTTTCACAGAAATACGGCCGATTTTTCCATTACTCTCCGATCACTTTTCACGAAAATTTTTCGTATGACTTTTAAAAATGTGCACACTATTATCGCCTATATTTTTGGTCGATTTGTATTTATAATAACTGCATATGAATTTTACCAGTTATACAAATTAACGATGAGTTATTAATTAGAAGCAACGTCGTATAGTAGGGAATTATTTAAATTATATTTTAAATAAAATTTTGCCGGAATAATGCTCAACGCTGGTATAAGATGATCTCTTCGTGAAATACAAAACCGAATGGGTTGGACCAAGTCAAAGGAGTAAACGCTGAGAAATGATTCCAAGTTCGATCTACTCGAAAACGTAACGCAATATCTCGGAGATTAAATAGAGTAATCAGTTCTTCGTTTTCTACATTTTATGCAATACATCATTTTATCGCGATAAGTGTTTTATCAAAACAGAACTTTGTACTACATCTTTGGATCCATTTCCAACTTTATTTTTCTTCTCTTATTCCTTGTAAACATGTATCTTGATAAACAAGGTGTTAGTTCAATATTATCCCTGCTAATTACTAATTTTCTTGTATTTGTTACAATTTTTCATATACCCCGACATTGTTATATTATTCGATAACGATTTCCTAGTAATTTTGCCATTCAAACAAAATCACATTTCTCTTAAGTATTTTTTGTTTTCAATCGTTCTTATCATTCATTATCTTTGCACCACAATGTTTAATGTCTCGTGCAAGGTTTCGAACAATCACATTTATCGAATCACTTTATTGTTTGCACAGCTATACATATACAATTGCATTATATTCATAATTAATTCTATATTGTGATAGAATTGAATAATTTTACGTGCATTTGTGTGACAGTCGGATAATTCAAGCGAAAATGCACGATCATCCGCTAAATTTGAATGATCATGCAGTTTCTCCATTCCAATTTGATAATATACAAAATCCAGTTGTGAAATTCAAGAAATTAGAAATCTTCGTACTTTGCAGATTAATTGTCCATCGATGTTGCGCGATCGAATCTTTTGTTGCAAATGCAAATGATTTTTCTTACACGTATAATTTAAAAATAGCGATGACATTTGTTTGCACGTTTATAAAAGTATTTAATAACGATTTATTTTAAAATTAAAAGCTTCACAAAACTTTATCGCAAGGTAACATGCAGAATAGTTTGATTTTCTCATGAATCATTCGATTGTTCCGTGGATCGATAACGTCTTCGATGAACAATTATTTAAACTTGAAAAATCAGTCGACGGATTTAACGTCATCGTTAGCTGTTTCACAACGCTCGCTAAAACTGACCCCTTGAAACTCATTCTGCTAATTTGCCTGGTCCATAGCAGGCGGCCGCTTCGTGATTTCGGATCTAGAAATCTTAGAACGTTCGTAGTATATAACGTGGCGTAACTATGAGCCTAATAGCGAACGAAGATCCGAACTTGGCTGAAAGCAGGTTCGACCGGATTAGTAACGCGCCACCGACAAACTATGCTGTTCAACTTTCTGGAATAAATCGCAAATTTCTCAGTTTCTTTTTTTTGTACAATAATTCGATTATACGACGAATTGGTTCGAACGACGAAGACAAGTCGAATTAGATTAATTAATTAGTTGTGACGTGTTCCAAAGGATACGGAATACGTCACGCAACATTTTAGCGGAGCTTTCACTCGGACAGGCTGAAATAAAATCGGTAATTCCGAACGTCGTCGTAGAGAAAGGAGAGAGGCGCGTTTAGTTCGGTCGATTAAAAGCAATAAAAGCTGGAGAAGCATCGCGATGACGCGACGTTTCTTCGAGATCTTAAGAGTGGAGTGACTGCATTTGCGAAAATAAACGCCGTCGTAAATCGCACGAGATCTCGATCCTATTATTCGAAACGAGACAACACAGACGTTTCCTTGTCCTTTCTGTAGATCGATAGATTTAAAAGATTCTTCCGCAACGCGTGTCACGATCGTCGAACTTTTCAACACTCGCGCGGTTCTTCGTCTGGCTGACAAATCCGTTCGATTATCGACCGTGGCTGAAGATAGTTGGCAGGGTTAAACAACCCTGTTAGCTGTAAAATCGTTTGATTCATCGTACGGATACTCCGATTCGTTTCTTTCATATCGGCTCAGTTTCCAGGTCCTTTACCCGACACGTAGGTTAACGATAATCGAACCGTAAGATCTGACGTTTTATTTTCGCACGCTGCGCGATTAAGATGTTCATTCATCGCATCAGGAATACGCGATGCGAAGTTGTTAAGGTTTTTAAAAGATGTCCAGTCGTTTTGTTAGCCATCTTTCCAGTTCGAAAACTGGTTCCAAAAGATTCATCTGCAGTAGTCAATAAGAACGTGCCAAGATACAGAGACGGAGAGAGGCGATTCCATTGAAACCTTCCGACAGTTTCTCCTAGATACTGTTGCGAGATACCATTGAAAACGCGCATTGCGTCGCGGCCCGGACGTTCAAACGTTTGCTGTCGTGCGCGCGAAATGCAGTCGAAATCACTCGATTCTTTTTCGCATAATTCAACCGTGTGTGACTGCAGGTTTCTTAGGAAATGAAATGTGGCTCGAAATAAAGAGACGAATCTCTGTTTCGTTCGGTTGGCCGGTTTAGATCCGCTGGAATAAATCAACGAAATTAGAAGATAAATTTTTCGCTTTGAAGAACATTGAAAGACCAAGAAATAAGAAAGAGGAGAAAAATGAAAAACGGAATGGAAAGAGAACGAAGGAACAAAGCGAAGTCTCCTTCGAAGAAGTTAAATGTACTCTTTCTTCGGGCTCTCGAGAAATTTATTTCTGGAAGGAACGAAATATATCGATAAAATAACTTTCGCCAAGGGGGAGAGAGAAAAAAAAAAGGAGAACATGTTGTTCAAAAAGAAGACATTCTTATTCGCCCAATAACGCTTTACTCGCGTTGTCTTGACGAAACGTTTTTCTCCTGGACCGCGTGGAAATGACTGATTGCGCCCGTCGCTATTTACAACAGGGCAACGATTCGTATTTTTGTCCTTGTTCCGTTCGGATTTGTCAACGAGGATAGCGCTGCGTGGATAAATTCATGCTAGACATCGTAACGCTCAAAGTTGAAAGGAACAGCTGAGCGCAGCAGTCTCGGGAACTGCGGAAACTGCCTGTCGAACCGTTCGAAACCACGCTATTCTACTTCCTTTCTTCCTTTCTTTCTTACTTAATCGAATGGTAATACCTCGGTTTATCAAAACTATGATCAGCAAATTTGAAAATTTTAAAGGATATGTTAGTCATGTCTGTATATTCTTAATCGATATTCGCGTTTCAACCTCTGTGTGTGCATGTGTGTGTGTGTGTTTCCAGGTCGCGGTTACACGGCTAATGCTTTACGTCCCTCGATATTGGTGTAGTATCGTTTATTTCAGAAGCAAGACGCAGGCTCGATTAGTAGCTTGAAATAGATTCGCGTTGCTGAGTTTAACTTTTGATTGATTTCGTCTGAAACGGGAGTAAAGTGTTTGAATGTCATTGATGCTTCTACTCGGTTTTATTCAATTACATTTTATTCAAAATACATTTTTATATTTCCAGAAAAATCAATTTTACCTTAGTCTTTCGTTACTTTATTATGCTATATGACATTAATTTATTAGATACGCGTTACTTTATTTATAGCTTGTTACTTTAATGTTATATTACGAGAATATGAGAATAATGGTATTAACTTCGTTGAACGAAGGTGAAAAAGAAAATATTTGAAATTAATCGTGTTACATTGTGACGAGATTGTCGCGAAAAAGTAGCCGCATGTATATTAAAACACACAAAACGATAATGGCCCGAACTGACGTCTGATTGTAAGCTATGTGTCTATATACATTATTATATATACTTATAGAACTAGAGAGAGAGTGAGAGAGAGAAAGAGAGAGAGAGAGAAAAGGAGAGCAGGCATGGAAGGGGTTCGAACTTCCCGTCTGTTCTTCTGCATGTTAGTTTTGCGGTTCACGAACGAGCACATGTCGATTCTTCGCGCCAGGCTCGCAATATTCGGCTCGTTCGCCTTCTTCTTTCCCAAGACATATTGCGATTACGTTTTGGAAAGGAAATTCACGACCCTCGGTGAGCACGAAACTTTCTTCTGAGACGTGCTCGGCGTGACACTCTCGCAAATGAATTCCATAGATACACGAAGAATCGTTAAAAAAGTACTTCTTGAGAGTTTGTCACGTGACCTTGAATGACGTCACCGAGGCCAATAGGAAACCTTCCAAACGGCGTTATAACCCGAGCTACCGGAGCAAGAGTTCGTGTGACGTCATCTGCGCAGTAGAGTCGCGCGCATCCTGTGTCCAACGACGTGACCGAGGTAGAATCAATTGTAAATTTGCAGTAAAAGTTTGTTTCGTTCTAATTTTCCCATCGTTTCGGTAATAATGATTTTTCGATTTATCATTGGAAGTCCGTTTCAAATTCATGTTTGTCAATGTAGGGTAATCAGTAAGGAGGTTGATACATTCCCATCCCCGTAATCTCCTAGTTCTCGCCTTTCCATAACATTTGCGTTATTCAATTATTTTCTACTTTGATCAACGATGTTCTCGATTAGGTAGAAACATCAATGATGATTCTAAAAGCGACCGAGGAAGAATTTATCGCGTGTGTCGTGTGACGGAACGGGAGAAATATATACGTTTTATAGCAGAGGCTAGCGGCAACGTCGCAAACCGTTTGTCGGACTCAGCCGCCGAGTCACCGACTTTTCGAGGCCACGGTACGTTGTATACCCGTGTGCTTAAATTCATTCCGATTACGAGCGCGATCTACCGGTGCTGGGAAATATGAGCTCAAGGACGAGCTTTTCCCGCACTCTTGTGCTCAAATCCCGGCCGGTAACGCAGAGATTTACTTTCCCTTCTTCGTTCGTGTTCTACTTACGGCTAACCTTGCGACTCTGAATGGCAGCGTTGCGGAGTTCACGCTTTTTCTTTTCTAACTGTCAACTGATTTTACACATCGTTCTTAGATTTATTATCGAATGATCTTTTACCAACTTCGGTTATATTTTCATTTTCCATATTTAACTAGGACACGAGTGTCAAAATATTATTATTAATCCTATAGTTTGCAAGAGAAAGTGACAGAGTATGTATTTTTAATTCATCTGGTGGCCTCCTTGAGAGTAACATTGTTAAAACAGAAATGTCAAATTAATAATTTTATTGACTCTCGCTCTGACAGTAACAAGTATATTTCGATTTTACTTTACTTTACTTTACTTTATTTTTTCTTACATAAAAAAAAAAAAACAAAATATTTTACTTTACACACAATTACTTTAGTCATAAAACAAAGTACAATCACGGTCTTATGAACTGGTATGAAGAATAATAGTATGTTTCCTTTTGAATAAATTTATTTTCCAGTTATCTACTTGAAAACATTGGATAAGGCGTTTCGTTGACTCTTCTATTTATCTCACTTTTCTCATTAGTATTGTAAGTTATTTTTAGTTTTATTTGCATACACATTTTGTTCGAATGTTTTTTCAAGCAAAAAGCGTGTAGGAATTACGTAGAATTTGTAAATTCCATAAGAAATATTTGCATTACATTTAAACGTAAGTCTTTCTTTGCGATAATGTTTCAATTTTTAGATCCTAGAGCCTGTTTATAAATTAAACATTTAAATAAAGAGAACATTCATAAGTAATCATTGTAAAATTATTTGAAAGAATATACATATGTTATTGCATTTGTTTTTCGTATTGTATTTGTATTGTAACAAAAGATTCACGAGTAATTGTTTCAAATTTTTAATAGATAGGATAGATACAACAGCTTGTTGTATTTAATTATCGCACAAGGAGGAGGAATGTGGTTTATCAGGTTAAATATTTACTGTACGATGTCGATAATTGAGTAAGAATTAAGAACTTTTATACGAATCACACGAAAATTGTGTACGGTAGAATATCTTTCCATTAGTAATACATATATTCTATCCATTATTAGGTAAATTTAATAATTTTTTCTGCTTATTTAACAAATTTTTAAAATTATTGTTATTTGTGCGCTTTTATACTAAGACCAGCTATTTCTATCATATTACTCTTTTTCCATATTCTACAAGTTCATTTATCAAGTTTTACGATAGGAAATCAATTTTGAAATCAATTAATCTCGCCATGTGTAATTAATATATAAAAGCTCGTTCGCAATGGAAATATAAAATTGTAACATCAATATGAAGTTTGCTATTTATTTTTCGCTTCTAATTGCTCTATTTTAATAAATATTTTGCTTGTACTCGATTTGGAAAAATTCTCCATTCTCTATGTGTAAAGCTTGTTGAAAAGTAGCCCCGTTCATTTTTCTGGATAATGCCATTGCATTTTTAGCCGAATGTCTTGTGCAATGTTACCTTTGTGTTCGTTGCGGTATAAAGAAAGAATAATTTTTAATGTTATTATGACGAATAAAAAATGCGGTCATTGTAAATTATTCATTACATTAAATTACGATATGTATGTATGCACCGTGCTATGTAATGTGAAATGCAATATGCAATGCGATTTGCTGTGGTCAAATGAAGTAATACGGTTTTGCGTTATTATTTAACAACTCGATAAAAGAAGATTCTTCGACTATGATTCCAATATCGTTACATTATTATTAAGTTTTTACTTGTAGAATGAAAAAAAAAACGATAACTGAGGAAGAAAACGTTTTTGTTATTATTATATAATAAATATACACGCCGAGAAAAGTAGAGTTTTATAATAAAATGAAAATTTATCTTAATCTTCTATTAAATAAATTTTACTTAAAATAAGAAAGTGACGATTTAGAACAGTATTTCGTTTTGTCAATTGTAATATAAGTGTTATTCAGAACGATATGTCGTATCGGTTTATTTGAAGTAACAGCAATTTCAAATAATTGTGTCGTTTCATTATCTTTCTATTTCAGCTATTGATAAAAACAAGTCGCTAGCTTCTGGTCTTTTGTAATATATTCAGTCACTTTGGTTACACGATCAACGAAATTATACTTACTTAAATATCTCTTTTGTTTTGACTTATTTTCATGTAAAATAATCGATTGTTTTTGATAACGAAGCAGTTACCTAATAAAATAATTTATCGTTTAGTATATAATTTGTAAAAAGTAAAGATTAATATAGAAAATAAAAAATGAAGATTTAGTAAATTTTTTACAAAATTATTTATCGTCGTTTCTGCACAATTTTTCCTTTTCGGCCATTACTAATAAATGCTATAGAGTGCAGTGTTGATTTAATCGGCATAGAAATGCAAACTATGTACATATGTAACGCGAAATCAGGGTTGTGTTGTTTCGTTATCTTGACACGTGGAACTTCGTGGCACAGTTTACTGTTTTATTAAAATGAATTGGAATTTTTTTTCATATCATTATTTTGCCAATTTTTACATTTTTAATATATGCGATATATGCAACTGGGATAACAGGAAATTAGTTTTCTTGTTTGAATTTATTATTTTGTGTTACCTTTTATGAGATATTCTAATTGTACTTTTCATTGTCCTCGCGTTCAGAATTAAAAACGTTCAAGAATTACTTTTAACGTGATTCAACATGGATATTCACATTATTCTAAATGTACATATTTTTTATATATTTTTACAGCAATGCATCTATATGAAAATGCTTTTATAATATATTGTTTAAGACGGTATATAATTTATCGACTTGGTGATTTAAATGTTATTAATACAGTTAATATTTTACAGTTGCTACAATTTACTTTATTTTTCACAGATTCGGCACATTAGGGAACAGGAAGGCTCGAATAGTCATGCGGTACAACAGGGAGAAGTGTCTTCTTCGAATCCTAACATACTGTCCAACGATCAAGTTGGTCCTATTTTACTCGAGGTACAACTCAATTTAAATCGAATCTCATCAATCCATTCTGTTCTTGTTACTTTAGTTCATTGATACGTATACGCCCGGAGCATCTGCATGTTTTTTTTTTTTATTCCTGTTTACTGACAATTTATAACTAGATAAATGAAGATCTGCTTCGATAAATATCTGCTTTAATCAATTAATTTAATTATATATTAATCCAGAATATAGAGATATATTAGAGATAGCGTATCATTGTAATCGATATATTGTTAACGTAACTTATAAATTAAATTAAAAAGACGTTAGATCGAATATTATTCGAATATAGCGTAGAAAATTATTTCAACTTAAGATAACCTTTTAAGCTTTATTTATTGTATGCTCGCTTATGATTTCGGACATTTATTGATCATTTACCGATGTATAAATTGTCTACAAGACGAGAGATCTTATTTATACGAATAATCCAATTGTTCTAACAAGATCAGAAATTAAATTCTGGAAATATTTTATAGAGCGAGGAAAAAAGAACTATGAATAATTCTTGAAACTCTCCGATATTGATTTTTATAAGAATTGAATAGAAGATAATCTAATGATCAATTAAATTATCGCACTTTTACATAAAGTTGTTTATCTAATCAATATTGTATGTTTTTATTAATCACTGTAGACCATCAATATTATATATATATATATTCACATAGAATACTGTTAAAATCTAATTTGCTCTGAAATTTTTGTCCAGGCGCTAGATGGCTTCCTTTTTGTTGTAAATACGGAGGGACGAGTGGAGTACGTAACAGATAACATAACTCAGTACATAAATTACACGAAGGACGATGTGCTCGGCAAGGATATTTATAATATTATTCATCATGGAGACCACAACACCTTCATGCCGAGCTTGTTGCCTATACCATTAGGTTAGTACGTTTTTCAAATACAACCACGCTCTCATTTTTCATTTTAATTTCAGTTTCCATTTTTTCCTTTCTTTTCTCTTATTTCGCTTTTCTTTTTTTCTTTTTCTTTTTTACCAAAAGTGGAAGATATATAGAGATTATGTTTTCTTTAGAGTAGAACGTGTTTCGTCCTCGACGAATACGCGACGAGTACACTATAAAATAATTATTTATGGTTGCTTTTCATATGCGTCAGGGATAGTTATGATAATGTAACTTTAGCATTTATTTACCGGGCGGTGTGCACGTGTACTTTTCAGTTTATCTTGCTTTGTTATGGAACTTCGGTAGCCGCGCATCGGAAAGATTTATCTTGTGTAATGGAAAGAGACAGCTTTGAAATTCTGTAGCGCAGCAGAAATGCGATGCCATCGACGGAGCGCGTTGCACTTCGACAAGTTTGCCTTTTCCTGCTAGCTGTCAGGACACGTGAAATTTTCTTCGCTCGATGCTTACGTTAGTTTACACACTTAAGCTACTTTTTACATCAAATGCATTGAACTTTTTGATGTTCGAATAAATTACATATTTTTAGTGAATTCTAGTTGAATTGCTTAATACCATGCTCTTTGAAAGTAATGACAGAAATATTTATAAATATCCACTATATATATATATATATATATATATATATATATATTGTAATTATCATGTTCTTATTTAATCGAATGAGATATTCTAAAGAAATAATCGTAATAAATGTTTCAACCTTTCAATCGAAATCCTCGATTTTTTAATCTTTCAAAACTTCTTGTCATTTTATTTAAATTATATGCTACAAGTTTTATAGAAAATTAGACGCTTAAAAGAAAAATTTCGAAGAAAAGTTTTACCACATAAACGAGTGCAGCTGATTCCCATCATTCTCGTCATTTTCATAAGCAATAATTTATATTTTTAAATATATTCGGTAAACCTTAAATTACGATTAACTTTTATCATTACATTATTCACGTTTTTTATTTGCATAAAAGTCAAGTGCAAATATTCCACAATGGTTGAAGAATCTCTTCGTTCTTTTTTTCTTTTTATAAGAGTTACGATGATATACGAGATAACTGATTTGCCACATTTAAAGACAAGTTTCGTTTGTAATTCAGCCTGGATGAACGAGCAGCCGCCCCAAAGGAACCGTACCTTCAATTGCCGCTTCTTGGTGAAGCCTCCCGATGATAAAGAAGAGACTATGGAGGAGAAGCAGCAACGAGTATCAAAATACGAGTCTATGCAAATCTGTTCAGCTCTTTTGCCAAATAATAGTGATCGTCTGGAGAGCGGTGACGTATCGTCTGAATCTTCAGACAACGGTCCTTGCGTAATGTGCGTGGCTCGCAGGATACCCCCAAACGAGAAGCCCATTGGTACGCCCATCGAACAGTTCACCGTTAAGTTGGACACTACGGGGAAGATTATCGCGGTTGATGTTATCTGGTTATCGTCTCCTTACTCTGAGTACCTAAGCAAGGTAAAGAGCATGGCAAAGATTTCTGATATATTTGCTTTGGAACTGGCTATTTCTTTTAAATGCTAGACATTATGTCCACGTTATTCTTGAGGCTTATGAAGAAATGATTTGATAGTTATTTAATATAGTTGAAGTCGAAGAATCTGGATATTTGTTTCTCTTTGGAGTCGTTGTTATTCATTTACAATTTTTTGAAAGTATGATAATCTTATATGATTTATGGTATTAACGTTGATATACGTCTTATCTCGTTTGTAAAGTAGTACATTGATTATAATTATTTGTAACGTTTTATTGCAGGAGCTAATTGGCACGACGATAAAGGACCTGTGCCACCCTCATGATCTCAGTAAGCTAACTGCACATTTGAACGATACGCTTCAAGTCGGTGAGAGTACCAGTGGCGTGTACCGACTACGCGTTAGTCCTGATAAGTTCCTTAATATTCAAACAAAGTCAAAGCTTTTCAAAGCAAATGTGATGAACACACTTGTTGCCGACTTCATTATGGCCACCAATACCATCATTGGGTAAGTTGAACGATCTCACACGTATTCCCTTCTTATGTGTAATATACGTTTTAGTCGTAAAACATACAGGCGCAATATGTTACTTCAAGACTAATTTTCTCAGATTAGTAGTTTTCGGATTAGTAGAATCGGATTAGTCATTGTCTGTATAAACCATCTATCTTACAAATGTATTACTTTCATAAGTGGTTCTAAATTTCTTTCCTAAAATGACACATTTCATTAAATCTCCGTGAAATGAATATTTTAGATAACGATTAATCTGAGGTTGAATGTCTTATTATGTACATTGACTACCAAAGTATGAAAACCCAAAATCCAAAGCATCTGGAAAATGGAGTTAAAATGCGTACAGATTGTTTTTATTACTTGAACAGAACTAAATACAATCTTGTAAGTTGGAATGCTATGGTATTCAGTGGTATCGAATTAAGAGTAGTTGTACAACTATTAAGCATTAGGATTGCGAGAAGATACCAAGAATAAACCAGTAGAATCTCGATTATTACAAATTACGAGATCACGAATAATTCAGTTACGACCAGCAAAAGGTAACGAATAATTGTACGATCAGCTTATTTTCTATTACTCGATTGTTTGTTTAATCGTCCTATAATTAGAGTCGTTAAAGCTTTTCAGTAATCGACGTTCTGCTGGATAATTAAGTTAACTTACTAGTCCCTCATATCGCTTTACTACTGTTCTATTGGAATACAGAGGCAAGGGTGACTATATCTACACGGCATATTCTACCTATGAATTTCCCGCTGCGTTAGGTTTCCGCTAATATATTCTATTTGCCTAACTTCTCCGTGTTTATCTTATGGCTATTGCTTCAATAACATTCTCGGGCTAATTCGAAGGCAAAGAGTCAGAAAAAAAAAAAAAGACGGAAGTACAGAAATTAAACGGAATTTGTTAGTACGTATTCCCACAAAATAAAGCGATTCGTTTCAATTCGAAATTTATTATAGTTTTTTTTTTCCAAAAGTTTTCTACAGGCTTTCCGGTAGTGATTTTTTTTTAAGGTTTTTACGAGAGCCTTGCATGTTTCGCAATACACGGGGTATTTTTTCTCGGTGTTGGAGATCTGGCCACTCTTGAAAATTGAAAACAATTTATTCCCCTCCCTCATTGTGACGTTTTACGATTACGATTTCGTTTATCGCTTTTATATATCGCTTTCTAACACTTCGTTTGCTAACAACTACTATGTATCACACACGCTGGTCTTAATCGTTATCTCATCACTCACGAATCACTCTTCTTCGTAATGTTCGTCTCCACACAATCACATTCTTCATATATTGTCATCGGAGCGGGAATGGCAAAGGTTAGAAGTGATACGGTACAACGTTTATTGCTGAGATTGTGCAGTTGAAAGTTTAAACAACTTCTCACACGATCCTTGCCATTTCATTCTCGATTTACGAATTTCGTGACGTTTTATATTTTGTCGGGGCAAACGGTGATTGCAAGACATTCGCGATTGGTTGAACTTCTTGCTTCTTCGGTTGAGAAAATTCTATTTAAATTATTAAAAAGAAACAACGAAAGAATTTGATCAATGTCTAAACATTTCGATTGTATTCGATGAAGAGAGCGTAGAATATCAAATTAAAAGAAAGAAAGTGATTGGAAACTCGAAGATTCGTAATTTCTTACTTATCGTATTACTTGGTAGTTTAGCGTCATCGAGAAATATTATGGAAGTTGGTAAAGAGTTTTGCGCTCACCTAACGCGTTCAGGCTGCAAGTAGCTAGCGAAAGTAAGATTTACGATTATCATGATAGAATGCGGCAAGTCTTACTTACGCTTATGCAACTTAAATTAGGGTATCAAGGTAGCACGATTGATACTCAAGGTTTCTCGGTAAACAGTGCGCGTTACGCGAAGAACATCATTTTTACACACTTAAAATCCTCTCCTCGAGTGCTATTTAACAACAATCCCTACCGGCTTAATACGATTTATCCATCATTTCAGTCTTCTAATTCGAAGGGATAAAGTGCGTATCTGTTCGTTCTCTTTGAATCGCATCGAGCGTGTTTGTTTCGGCAGCTTGAAACCGGTAAACGCAAGAGATATTACCTGGCCGAGCACTGTTCACCGCGTTCAACGCAAACCGTTACATAGTACATAGTAATGCTTAGTGTTAGACTAAACCGAAAAAAAAGTGTTTTTTATGGTAACTGCCAAATACATGTGTTGTTTTGTTTCTTGTCCATGATAGGGACAATGACTTAACGCCTATCGAGGGTGGTCAGCTTTCCAACAACAAAGTGTGCTCTGGACACTCTAGTAACCGTTGTGCGAATAATAGTAATAATAATAATGGTAACAATAACAATAACGTGGGTGGCCCGCTGATGTCCGTGGCGCATCTAAACGGTCAAGTGAGTGGTATCAGTAGTCGGGGGTTGGCGGGTACGTCGTCGCACACCGGTACCGCCGCGACATCGTCAAACTCGATAGTGTTTAGCGCGGCCGAGTCTTGCAACCCCCTGCCATCGCTGAGTACCAGTAATCCGTTCAACCACTTTTCGGGGAACATGGACTTGGAATTCGAGCTCTTCCCCAGTTCCACATGGGACTTGGATAGTAACAGCGGGTGGGCAGATAGGCCCGAATCGAGAGCGAGCGGGCCACCAAATTCACGACCATCTTCCCAGCCAGCCCCGACATCTCCGAGTCCCCAGGGAACGTTCTCCTCTAACTCGGCGGTGGCGCCTCACTGCAGTCCCCTACGCGCGTTCAGCCCGACTTCAGGCAACGCAGCTCACACCTTCAGTAATTCGTTCCCCTTCAGTCCGCTTCAGGAATCACAGACGTCCTCCTTGACCAACAGCGCTACTAGTAGTGTTAGTGCCAACGGAGCCGCCGGATTGACGCCCAAGAGACAGGATGAAGGGAAGACCGGATGTTCGACGACCAACCAATCTGCCATGGAAGCGAGCAACGCGAGAAACAACGCGACCTCCGTCACTGGAACTGCGGCCGTTGCAGCCGCTGCCGCAGCCGCAGCCGCGGCTGGCCAAACTGGCTCCACCGGCACCGTTATCGAAACTCAGAACAGTGTTGTGTCCACAGAGTCTGGTAGACTAAGAAACTTGTTGACCAAGGGGGCTAGTGCTAGTGAGGACAGTCAGGACAATGCGAATACCGATTCGGAGAGAGAAAATAAACATAGAATATTGAAGATCTTGTTGAATCAGCAAGACGAGGACGATTTTCATCCCGAGCATAATAATAAAGTGCGCACGAGTCCTAGCAACATGCCGAAACCGAGCATGGAGCATTCGAAATCTTCGCTTGGAAATAATATGCTGCTACAGGTAAACAAGCTGATCATTGGCATCCAGAAATTCCAACTGGTATCGGACTGGTGCCAATCGGACTGCTTTCAACTGCTTCGCATTATCTTCTTTTTCTTCTTTTTCCTTTTTTGTTTTTAAATTCCATATCGTTTCCCTAGCTTTTGTAGTGGACGTGATCAACCAATATATCTATTTTCTTTTATAAGTAGCAATTCACTTCTTCCCAATTGCGTCATTAATACATTAAATAGCATTAGAATATTGTCAATGGACGCTGTATTATATCTGTAATTTTATCAAAATGTTATAGTATACAGGGTGGGAGCTATTGGTTGATCGCAATATTCTATTATATAGTAATTGTACTTTGCTTTGTATAATTATTTTATTTCGTGTAATCTCTTCTTTTGAAGCTATTAAACGAAAAGAATGACGATGAAGATGAAGAGGCTCGTATTGGCTTAAAGAAGAGGAACGAACTTTTGCAACAGCTTCTGAAAGACCAAGATGACGAGAGAAAAGTACAAGAACAACAGGTAGGTAGCGATAAGCTTAGCCTCGATATAGTTTGATACTGTGTAGATGTATGCACAAAATTATTACAACTTAAAATTATTCGATTTCATTCTATACAATATAATGGTGTTTTAGTTCTCGTTTCTTTTGTATAGAGTCTTTTTACATAAAAAATGTTAAAGTTTAAGATTAAAAAATTGATAATGTTGTGTCAGTTTGGTTAATAAAGAGTAATTCGAATAGTGTAAGTCACAAACTCGGGAAGAGGATTCTCTGTTGCGAAGTCTTGGATTTCGAAATACGACGCCATCGCCGTCTCAATCAAGCGACAATGTCGGACACGGTGGTTCCACTCAAGTCGGTCAGAAGAGACCTGGCGAAGATGGTGACGTGAACATAGCCGCGAAACGACCCATGGATGGATCGCATCAAGTGTCTTCTTCTGGCACGTCCACCAACGCGACCAGCAAGCTCTGGGAGAGGAACAAAATGTTGGCTTCGTTGTTGGCCAAACAACCTCCTCAGCCAACCACTATCCCACCAATACCTGCATCTGTGATATCGGCTACCCCGCAGGTAATTAAATATTTAATTATTTTTTAATTTTGTGAAGCGTCAATTTTCTGATTATGCTGATCGTGATAATTTTAGTAGATTCTAATTTTTGTTATACATTATTATATAATTTACTTAGTAAAATAGTTGCCTATCTAGAAAATGATCCAAGTCTGATATTAATTCGCCAGTATTTTCAAACTTCTCCATTTCATAAGATTTTTATAAGTGATTCTATTTAATTAATCTTTGCGGTGATAGCGTTGAATAGTATGTAGTTCTTTTTCTAAAAGTTGAAACAGTCAATTCTTTTACTTTTTAAGTTTTAACTATTGAAATTAAACAAGACACTTAAATAATTTATTGATATTCTCATCTCTTATGTAAGGACAAGCTGCTTCGCATAGGGTTAAAATCCCAACAGCAACAGCAGCAGGCACAACAATCGCAATCCCAGCCACAACAACAGCAGCAACAACAACAACAGCAGCAGCAGCAACAACAACAGCAGCAGCAGCAGCAGCAACAACAACAACAGCAGCAGCAGCCTTGGACAGGTGGCAGCTTGCAGTCGGTTGGTGGCAATAATACGATTACGACTACCGCTACTTCCGCACGTACTCCTCTCCAAAGCCAGTCGAGACAACTACCTCGCCAAACAACCAATACCTACCTCACTCATATGCTAAGTC
This sequence comes from Bombus campestris, assembly GCA_905333015.3. Classification (NCBI taxonomy): domain Eukaryota; kingdom Metazoa; phylum Arthropoda; class Insecta; order Hymenoptera; family Apidae; genus Bombus; species Bombus campestris. Next base: position 2,911,924 of record HG995149.1, read on the forward strand.
AGGTAATATTGAGTTTCTTATATTATAAAATTATTCAATCGTTTACTATACACTTTTGTTAAAATATTGCTTTTTGTCTAATTACAGAATAATTGAATAAATAATTACGAGACTTGTTACCTGTTTATAGCAACAAAGACCTCAAATTGGTCAAATAGATTCGGAATTTACGGGCAGCGGGGAGTATCGGCAAACGAGCACCGATCCCAGTGGTTGGGATAACCAGTCATCAGATCCTGATCTTTCCGATATCTTAGATCAAGTTATCGAGTTCGTGCCGGATGAAGCTATCACAGGTATACAATTAATTATTACTGCCATTAAACGCATGAGCCGTGTCTAATATTATATATTCGTCTTTCACTCCTTTATGTTTAATATATTTTAGATATATAACTGTATACCTTCGCTGTCACGGCATAATTATAAACCTTGTGATTCTGCTTTCTTTTAATGATGCTTCGTTCGAGAGATACTCGTTAGCAGTAAGCTAATACACTCACGGGGGTTATTTGTGCAATTTGTTCGCGTGTGACAGCGAAAGTAATTATCATTATAGATAATAATTTCTATTCAATAGATTCGTCTGCGATAGCAAATCTCCTAGATGCAATCGAAGCACCGCAAAACAACGCGTTGAACGAGAAGATGGCGATTAACGCGATACAGAAGTCGTTGATGTTATGCGAGACTGCCGTAAATCCAACGTCTTCCACCATAACAATTCCTGGCACGCCTCCAGCTTACTCTACAGCAGTAAGTTGATATCCTTTTTGCGCGTATTTTTATAACGCGTCTGCGATAATCGTAATATACGTTTAAATATATGTACATATTACTTTTAACATCGACCGTTCTGGTAGCTCTATCGATATTACTTGTCGCGTGTATTCGTTACACGGTATTACATGTTCATAATAATTAATATTTATGAACGATATAATTTTAGTTGGGTACCACCCCTGTAACGACGAGTCATAGTTACCAGCCACCACCGATATATCAACAACAGTCGAGGATGAGGTTTAACACGCAACCGGGCGTCAGGCAGACGACCGCTCAATTCACGCAACAGCAGCAATTACAAATGCAACAGCAGAGGACGAAAATGATACAACAACAACAGCAGCAACAGTTGAAGCAGAGGTTGCTGCAGCAACAGCAGCAACAGCAGTTACTCATTCCTTCCAATGCTACAGCTACGGACCAAATTACTACCGGAATTCACAATATCGATAACCTTCTGAACAATACTGTTGCGCCAAATGTATCGTTACAGGTAATTACAAAGTTAGTCTTGAGTTATTACATAAAATCACAAACTTGTTACACGTAATTGATAAATTATATTGTTCTCAGCGGTCGAGTGTTCCAGATTCACAAGTGTCTCCAGGTTATGGGGGATCCGTCCAGATGCCTTCCGGTCATCGACTTGCTCATTCGTATTCTCATCCTTCAACGTTACCACAACAGTAAGTTAATAATTAGTAAAGTTAATAATCATTCTGCAAGTATCCGACATTCTTCATTTGTTTCCAGCCCTATTGTAAACAGTAATTTTAACAGTGGTCAACAAGTGTCTGTGGCAGCGCGACTTTCGCCGCACTCTCCGGCTGGTATTTTGTCATTTTCCCACCCTCAGCCGTTGTCGCCACGGGTGACGCAAGTACGTTTCAAGAGTCATTTAATTAGACAAGGCGTCCTAAATGCCTGTTGCGTAGTTTCATTTGTATTTTTAAGTTTTGTTTTTATTTTATCGAGAGGTGCGCGCGCGCGCGTCGTTTCTTAGAATAATTTTCATTGTTTACTTCGTGTCCCGTTTATATAATTTACGTCCTTGTTTACGTACGACACGAATATTTAATTTTTCTTTTACGTTTTGTGATTAAGGGCAACTATGGTAATACCCCGAGATTATTCACCGTTAACCAGGTGAGATCGCAGCAACAACCTACCGCGCAGCAGCAGTTGCAGCAACAGCAGAGATCGATGCCGTCGCCAGGGACTCCAGCATCTGCTCGGCAATCTCCGTTTCCTGCGGAAACCTTTCCCCCACCTACGTCCCCCACAGCCAGCCAATTTCCACCCGGCCCTAATCCTGGTGCTCCAAATCCTTCGACCCAATATCGGTTGCAACGGACCACTTCTACACCTTCAGCTACGACTCAATTGCCAGGTAGGTTGAATTCTGTTCGCAATTCTTCTTCATTGACGGTGCAATTATATATTACGAATATTTATAATGAGACTTTTTTACGTTCGTTGCTACTGATCACGCAGTGGTGCATTTATTACGTTTAAGTCGTGTATCTTCCATACATTCCATAGGTTGTGTGATATTTTTTTTTTTTATGTGATCGTAATACGTAAAATTATACTGTTGGTATTTACGAATTGTACATTTAAAGAAGAAAGTTTGTAGGTACTTTTTAATGCGTAATTGCAAATGTATATATTAACTTGAATCCGTATTATGTGCAAGGCGTTGAAAGACTCTGAGGCGGTGATCGCGTTGTGATTTCGTTCGTCGTGTCGGTATCGTCAAAGATATTCAATACTCTATATTAGTGTGATTAATCTTAAGTATTAATGCGAATAAACATATATAATACGAATACGAAACAGAAGGTGTGATCTAAATATATGTATCTTGTCGACGCGTACGTAGGTAAGTATAAAACCGATTCCAATATGTGTTTCTCTGTTGTATGTTCAGAAACGGAACAAGTACGTTTAGATTAGATAGATATGTGTATAGATAGTTATTTGACATTTTTTTACATCAGTATTTTTCAACTTGTTCTAATTTTAGAAAGAAATGATATACATTTATTTTTTCGATATCATTTTCCATTGATTTTACAACATATGATACATGCAACATTCTCTTAAAACTAATATGATATCGCAAACAATTTTTTCTAGTATGTCTTCGATATAACCAACAATTTATGACTGTGAGACAAAATATTTAAAAAAGTTGAATCGAGTTTAAACATAATTCGATGATAATGCAAATAATAGAGGAAATAGTGCGTATAAAGTATAGTAACATGCATTTAATATCCGTATTGTTACATACGAATACATATTATAAAATGAAGAATACGAAGAATTTGACCAAAATTATATTATATTAGACGTATTCCAATCTCAAAGTGGAGCATGGAGGAAAGCTGGCTAGAAGCGCTATAAAAGCTTTTGTTATGAGATTACAAGAAGCAAGGAGATAGACAAGCTTGATGTTGCAGGTGGGGTAGGTTCGCCCCGGCACTACGGCGGAGTGAGTAAGGAACAACCTCTTCTTTCACCTAGTCATCCACATTCGGGTTGCAACCCGGCAACACCGACTCACAATCAACACAACGTAACGAATACCCAACAACACTTCTCCAACCAACAACATTCTTCTATGATATACCACACGACCGCCAATACTATCAACACAGCTGACATGCAGAACAATCAGTTCTGTTACGATCGGACGTCTGTTCCACTCTATTCGTCAGGGCCTGGGGACACGCAGGATGCCAGGTCTTTGCCTCCCGGTAATCCTGTCAATCACCAATTGGGTGGTAAGTCATGTGACCACTTAATGTCATGTGACCATCACTTCGTCATCATCACACCCCCTTTCGTATACGCCCTTCTTTGTATCTAAAATACCTCGTGTCACGAGATCGGCTACAAAGGCATGAGACATATTGTGTTCTTTTTTTCTTTTTTTTTCTTTTTTTTTTATTTCGTTGATGCGTGGGAAAGCACATCATTCTCTATTCACCATCCACCCATCGATGTATCTACCTAAGCAACTGTAAATATGACGATCATATAAGCTGCAGCGTTTTTTCATGCGTTCAATGTACCCCTTCACTTTTTAGACGCCCTGTATATTTCCTCTTTTACGTCTCATATGGGAAGTGGTGCTTGCTGTGTGGCTAATCAGATGCCGTGAAATATCTTGTGATTTGATTAGAATCAATCGGATCATTTCATCTCGAATTCAACGACTGTTTTACTCTCATGCATTTCCATTTGCCTTTATTCATCAAGATCATCGAGACATCATTCTTGCTTGTTAGATTGCAATTGGAACGATAGAGTTATGCCTGAACCACTGTCGTTTAATAGCATTCCTATGATTCTTGAGATTCGAAGGATTTTTTGTCTTTTTCAATTTTGGCTACTCCCTGGTGTCTTGCTCAGTTTCGAGCTTTTTCAACTGATCAGTGAAACAAACCATCTTTCATAATTCTTTTTCATGTCTCTTTTCTGACGATCATTCCTGTCGTGTATCTCATAAGAGATGTCAACGCAGAGTAGCGTATCCTATCGAAATAGCGTTAAATGTTGCATGGTGCTTTTGTTTATAGTTTGAGAGCCGACTATTTTCGTAATCATACCAATGGAATGTATTCTTCGTTTACATTGTAGTATGGATTTACGAATGAAAGAACACTCTCATCCTGCCCTTTTTCTGTTTCTTCGGTTTCATTTGAAAGATGCGTATACGTTACTTGTGAAGAAAATCGTGATTTGTAAGTCGCGAGCTTCACAGAAATTTAATTTCTACAAATTACTTTTATGTACTTACGCGTTAACTGATTTAATGATCGAGCAGTTTTTTCATAGTTCAAAAGATGGATAGAAAGAGAATATTTGTTAATCGTTCGACTTTGTAATAACAGAAAGATGCGAAGAGTTTATTTTGTACTTACTCGCTACTTATACTGTGTTAGAAGAAAATTCTATTCAATTAAGTCTAAAGAGATTGAAGATTAAATTTTCTAAAAGATTAAATATTCATATGAGTGACGTATTCGAATTTTTTCAAGATAACGTGATAAGGGAAACAGCTACCATTATATAACTGTAAACTAACTTCAACGATACCATGTTCACATTAGATGATCCTTTCATTCTGTGAATAACAATCCATATGTGATCCTAACGGCGCAAAATAGTTAGACTTTTCCATACCAAGGACTTTGTTAAATGTTTGTCTGTCGAAACACGTACATTTTGTAAAAACGTGACAAAGTGCCTCGTGTCTCTGGGGTAAATCGATTCATCTGTATCTTACGAGAATCGTGATGTAACATAGTACATATTCATCCCCGTTTACGCGATACACCCCTTCTCACACTAATTTCAGCGATACAAACATAATGTTCGATTCTGCACTCTACTTCTTTTTAGCGATATAGAGACTACACTTTCCTGTGGTGATTGTAGACACTGATGTACTTATATGTAATGACATAGTAGATAAGTCAGTAGGAAAGACTACCCTTTGTATCATATCTTTTTAGGTACCTTTCGTATGGCTCGTATGCGTTAAAATCACCGTATTGTTTAAGGTGGACCGGAAACGGAAGCGGGCAAACCATGTGCAAGTTACGATATTCTGGATGTTATCTAAAAAATGATAATCACAGTGAAAAAGACAGCTAATAGAAATATAGTAAAAATATAGTAAATGATAGAAACGATAGTTCTAATTTTATTTTACATAAAATTGATTTAATAATCAATTCCAACGAATTATGGTTTAATTTGATTAAAATAGAATACAATTTTAATGAAATAAATCTGTTAACCGTTTTGTTCATTATTCTGAAACATATATATCTTTTATTATTTTTATAAAAATTTCATTTTTTCCCTTTAAATACATAGAAGTAATTTGACATTTGGAATATTATATGGCACGATTAAATTACAAAATAAACGATTTGGCTTAAAAAAAAAAAAAAAAAAGATCAGAAAACGACGTTTAGCCAGGATTAAAAGAGTGATTGAAAAATAACTCTTTGAGTGCTGATTTGTCCATTTCCGGTTCAGAACGTATTTACACTATGTATTTAGTGACTACCTCCGGCACTTCCGGACCACGTAAAGTAGCGTCACTATCACTTGCACCACATATATGAATTTTGTGTTAAAACTAATATATTATCATATTAATATATTAAACATATTATTATCTTCCTATCGTAAGAGTGAATTTTTTGTATCAATGAAATTAGAAAAGAAAACAATGATAATATGTAAAAGCGAATTGCTTGCGAGTTTCCTTTGCTTTTTCTTTTTTCTTTTTATTAAAAATTTAGTTTAGCGTTAAAAGTACTGTTATCATGAATTTTCGACATTAGTTGAAATTGAAATGTAAAATTTCATTATCGTTTAGTCTATAAATTTTAATTAAGATTGTTAAAGTATTTCATTGTGGAGGCATACATTCAAGTGAATTAATTTTGCATATATCGGTGTAATTTATACTGACTTGTGAAAATCATTATTCATAATTCTCAACTGTCTACATTTAATTTTGTATGCTTGTTATGTCATGCTGTTTCGTTTCTCTTCTGTTTATGTTCTTCATCGATCTTCGATCCATTCGTGATTTTTATTCATGCGTATCAATTATTTTTATATGTTTTGTAGCATTCGTTATATGTTGCGTTATTTTACAATTGGAGCATGATCAATGCGGACGATTCTTTCCTTTGCTTTGGTTCGATATAGTCCATTTGGTTTTCACTTCCGATCGATATTAACAAATTTTTCTATTCTATGATTTTAATTATTTCGTAATTTACGAATATACCTACATATTAATGCATTATTAATTTTTATTTGATTTTTTTTATAGTCTTAGTAGTCTTATTGTTAGTCTTAAAAGTAATCTTTTAGGATTATAATCACATGTACCAATTGTTAACAGTACCACTACAAAATGTTAATATCATCGATAAACTTAAGCTTCTTTGATATTTTTATCAAATTGCGCGCGAATGAAATGTACGAAAAACTAAAGCACTTGGTCGCTTTAATCATTCTCCAATTTCCACTGAAACTTCATCTGTACGGTACAATAAAAAAAAAAAAAAAAAAAAAGCGTGAGTCCACGGTTTTCAGAACCGTACGTATATCTTAATAACGAAACTGAGAAGATATTACTAACAACGACGCATTCTCATGTACAGTACATCGAGCTTTTGTGATTAATCATTGTCACTAAACGCAATGTTACTAAGCATCGTCGAGTATAATTTACGTTAAATGTTTTTCGAAGCTCTATTTTATACGTGTGATCTTAAAACAAAGACAAAAAAAAAAAAAAAAAACAAAGAAAAGAAAAGAAAGAGGAGAAGAAGACAGAAAAAAAGGAAAACTCAAAGCTTTTTGTACGACGCTCCTATAGCGAACGAAGCTTCGTCTCCTAGCACTTTTATTTATTATTTTTTTTTTTCTCTTTTTACTATCTCTTCTTCCACCAACAACATCCTTATGCTTGAAATATCATGATAAATATCCACGAAAGGATGGGCCAGGTATCGACATGTTTCAGAATAAGTCATTTTATTCGAACGTATATCAACGGAATATTGTAAATACCGCATTTTGTAATAAAGCAATCATCCTGTACCTTTGACTAACTTTTACGTTATTGCTTGCACAATAATACATGATCTATGAGTAAAACTACTTAAGATATAATTAAGAGTATAATTATTGAGTTGTCGATTTACATGAGAAAAAGGAAATGAAAAAGAAAAAGAGAGAAGATAAGACGAAATAAAAAGAAAAGGAAGATCGTGGTTCGTGTTTAGCGTGTCTATATTTAAAAATCTGACGAATCCTGTTTCGTTTTGTCACAGGAAATGCTAGCAGCACTTCGGAGTTCGTAAGGCAAGAACTGAGAGCGATCGTTGGCGCACGAACGCAACAACAGCAACAACAAAGGATACCTAACAATATTCAGAACAACCTTTCTGGTCAAGTATCTCAGGATGATCTCGAAGCACTCGGTCTGACGTTTGAAATGTCTTCTGCAGGTACGTCTGTCGGAAGAAGAGATACGTTTTCTCTTTCGAAAGTCGTGTGTTAATCAAGAGGCTTAGTCGAACAGCTTGAAAAAAAAAAAAAAAAAAAAAAAAAAGGAACGGAAAAGAAATTAGTCCTCCACCTAATTTCTTTTTCTTTCGGAAAAAAATTTTGTTTTCTAAAACTGGGGGAATTATATTAATTGCTAATGATCTTCATTGGTTTCTCGATATATTAACAAAATTGATAAGAAGTTGGATTTCACGTTCCTCTACGGAATATATTCATTGATCTTTAATCGTTATAATTATTTCTATACGTTGTAAATAGCGCGTGTAATGTGCTGGAAGCTGTGAAAAAGTATTACAGGGATCCTACATATATTCACATAAAGTTTCGCTTCATTTATATCACGTTTCATTCAATTACACTTTTTAACAACTTTCTTAATAGTCGTTCGTTTAATTTTTTCACGTATTCCCGATATTGTTGTAAAAATTGAATAACTCGTTCTCGTATCATGTCTGTATTAATAGCTGCCATTAAATTAATAATATTAGGAAAACGTATAGATATGATGCTGAAAATTGTAGGGGCGAAGAAATTACGATCCAGCAGTAAATGGTACCAATAGAACTGCTTTTTCGTCGAGAGTTTCGCGTTTAATTAACATTCTCTACCGTTCTCAGTTTCTTCTTAATTATATTTTCTATAAATCTAACTTTTGTATTCCAAAACTTGAAAAAAGAATTTTCTCTGAAAATCCTGAACTGACGTTCATCAAATTCCACGGTGTATAAATTCTTACGTAAAATTCTATACGGAACAAAGAAATCGATCGTGTAATACAATCCGCGAGAATCTTTTCTGAAATCTATTCGCGAACGAGTCGAAAAGTTTTATTGAGAAACACGACGATTCAACGCCGTACAAATTTCATCGGTTGTATCTATCATATCTCATCATCAGTATCACGATCCAGACGCGAATCTATCAATCGTTATCAGACAGTGGGTACCGGCTTTCACTTTCGATACAATTGTCCCTTTCGACTAAACAAAGAATCGATTCTTTTCTTTCGTAAACGATCCGAATCGGGGAAAAATCGAACGATAGTTGTTTTATAGCTCGTGTCTGTCGTGTGCGTGAGGACAATATAGTTACGTGCCTATTACAAATAAATATGTACAGGATCGAAAGATGTGTCCGACACACGAACACGAGTACGTCCGCTTCTTGTAAGAAAACGCATTATTTCTAATGAAAGACTGGTGGTAACGCCTACTGTTACAATGTCCTAACTAGGTGAGGCTGTGGTTAGCGATGGCCCTGCCAAGAGCTGGGCCATTGGGAGTGCCGGAAGTGCCCCCTCATCCTCCAGGGTAAGACCCTTCCGACAATTACTTTTACGTATACATTTATATATTTATTATATACATACATATATACTTATTTATTTATCTCTCTCTTTATACATACAATTTTTTTTAATTTATTTCCCATTTGATTTTGTATGCTATGTCTTCCCTTCTTCGCTTGGCTTCAGAACTTATGTGCACGACATGTTTAACGAGTACTTTTTTTTTTTTTATTTCTCTACGCACTGAGCGTAAAACTTGTAGGGGGTATTTTAGCGCTCTCTTTTTGCATGTGTCACTTTGAACGTTATTTACATTTATTTACATATTTCACTGTAGTAGTCGTAAATACGTTCGTAACGTTAGGATAACGTCTGCATATTTGTATAGATCGTTGACGCGCTCACCAGCTACGCAGTATACAGCGAGATTTATCTTTTGCATCACGAAACAGTATTTTTCAACGTAGTCCTCGCGTCTCTACTCCTTTTCTTCTTTTTTTTTCTTTTCAAGTTGTTTTGACATTTTTACTTTCTACCAAGTTCTGACGAAACGAGAGCGGATATCTTATCTTTCGTTCAACACACTCTTTGTTTTCCACTGTTCGCGTGCATACACGGTTATATCGACTTTGTACGATTGACAATTGCGTGGACGTACAAAGGGTACATGAAGCCAGCTTGTTCGTCTTGTCAGACGGTGATCATCCGCGTTTTATAACTTCCTTTTTATAGTTTCGTTTAATTATTCTTTATTCCGTTGTCACTGTATCTACAGATGCAGGGGTAATCGAGACATGCGTTAATTGGATAATTAGAGGAAAATTCGTATTTCATATTTCTTTGTACATACATTTCTGTTCCGCCTATACTTTAGTCAGAGTTGAATATCTGTCTGTAATATTTCAATTGAATTCAAATGAAATTATATCACGTGCAAGCGAACATTGAAAGTAGAAAAACATACGTTTGTTATTTGTCAAGAGTTCTTACAATTTTTTAGTCATTTTATCGTAATGGATTATATCTAATGACATAGATGTACATGTAAGAAACGAGGTTAATTAATTTTTACGTAGGAAAATAATAAGAATAACGAGCTATTAGTTACGCTAGCGAGATATCGAAGATTAAAAAGTATCTGTGCAGAAGGATTAATAAATTAGAATATCGATAGTTACGTCACGACGAGCCTGGTATATCGTTTTCCTGTCCACGTTCAAAAGACAGCAAAATATCGCTTTATCCGCGTTATTCATTGGCGCATCTTGTTTCAAGTTTTACACTCAGTGACAATTTACGAGACTAGGAAATGCGACATTTACCTCTTTGCATAACTCTGTCAGTTTGACTAATATCATCGTTGTAAAATGAGAGAATTAGTTTTGAGAAACTGCTGAAAATTCTTGAATCAAACGCGTTAACGTTTCTTACGATCAAACGTCGTATAATTTCTATGCATAGAACTAATGTTTATTCTTTTAAATCGTATTAATTGCAAGTAACCACGCAAATACTTCTCGTATATTTGTTCGCGACTGACTAACGCAACGCAAAAATATGAAGATATCAAATTCAAATAATCGCGAAGATTCGTTTAATTTCCGACAGTGATTATTCGATGAAAGAATTAAACTCTTTGTAAATTATGTCTCTCCTTTTCAAAATTTTAGGGCTTCTCCAAATTTTCTTACGATCAAAGGAAACGTAAATTGTTCCATATTTTGGGGAATGGAATGTTTTACAATTGTTTGAAAAATAAATTCATGTAATACAAAAATGTGCTATTGCATATATTTAGAATAACAATAGAATGTTTTATCGTCATCATCGTTTTCAAAAATTGGGAACCTGGAATACTTTCACTTGATATCTTTATCTCATAGTAAAGACACGACTTGGAGCGTATACAGAAGAAGAAAAGAAAAGAAAAAAGAAAATTGTAAGCTAAAAAAGCAAATATTTTTTGAATGATCTTTTTTTTTCATAATTTATTTGACAAGTGATGTCTCTTTAACCATAATACCATTTTCTATCAATTTATTATTCTGTTGCAATTTCTAGAAAAATGAGTTGATTTTTAATAAAAAAAAAAATATCGTTATATAGAGGAAGCTTTACGAAAATGCTTTCAATTAAAATATTTGTCCAAACGAAACGAAATGTAAAAAAGACGAGTAAAGTAACATAAAGTAAAATGAATTGAAGTAACAAAAAATATTTGTCGCATTGTATTTATGTATATGCCTGATGTGACATTTTTTTTTTTTTAAGGCTGCTGTATCTTAGTTCGTTAAGAAAGAAAAGCTGTAGTTGTTTGTTTGTTGACGTTTCAAGCATAAATACGATGGGTGCTGAGACACGTTGTTTCCTCTTCATTCTACAGGGTGATGGTGCCGTAAGCTTTAGCTCATTCGAAGTAATCAATATTAATCACACTGCCATTGTTGTATCGTGTAACGTACATTTAGTATTGTAATGCTTTTTCACAGTGAGCCAAATGGATATCTAAACGCGTAGCTCCTTATTACATACCTACTATTTTTCTCTCATATGCTGATTGCTCTCGTTGCATGAGGCAAAACTATTCTCGCGGCAAGTTTTACGCCGACAAATCGATGGAAACGCGGAACGAAGCCTCCGAGGGCCAATCGCGAATATTAATTTCCTCGATTAAATTGTTAATTAATGCGAAATAGTTGCGGTTCGTCGAATTTTCATTCGAAATTTCGTTCCAGTTAATGGCAAATCATTCTGATGGCGTAGCCGTACATTAACGTGTTCAATACGACAGTAACATTAACGTAATCTTTGTGAAGTTGCGCTCCAGTAAATTTCAATTTGAACTTTGTTCGATGAAATGCGAAAAGTGCAATGATTGAGGGGTTTTGAGGAAAAGTGGAATAAGTGTACTTCTTCCGCAGATAAGATAAATAATTAATCGTAATATTTCTTTATGAATTTCCAAGTCCTTCTAATTAGCCATGTGCAGCGAGATATTGTTATCCTTGAACGAGCGTAAATTTTTTTACCTAAATTTACCTATACCTTCCACGAATTACGTTTTATCGCTTGCAACACTCTTCTTCCGAGCCTCTGAATTGTTATTTCTTCGCGCGTTTATAATTACGTTTGCAAAGTAAATTTTCAAGTAAATTTCGAGCAGAGGATAAAATGGGAAAAAAATTGAATAAATTCCTTGTCTTGATATAACTTGTTGCAATCATTGTTGTATTCGTGATGATAAAATTTAAACTATTCGTGTAGATTGCTTCTTAGCATAAATGACCTACTGCGAGTTGAACGCGTTAATACTATTCGATGATTGACAATTAATTTAAACACCGGTCTTATTGTACTCGCGATCAAAGATCGATCGACCGATCGATCTATTCGTTTATCTGCGTTCCAATTGAAAGATCGGGTCTACAGAAGCAAGTTTAGTAATCTATCGACATTTTGCGATACCCTTAACGTAGCTTCTTTAACGTTTCGCAAAATAACTGCTTCTTATATATAGAAAAAGAAAGAGAAAACGCCGTTTCTCTCTTTAATCTTTACGAACGTCGTTAATTCGCGTCCGGCCAAAGCGAATCTTTCTTCCTTTCCCTTGTTTATTTTTTATTTTATTTTACTTTTTTTTTTTTACGTTATTAAACTAGCGGCCTTTGGTGTGCATTGGATCTTTGGATGTGTAGCGAACATATGTGGCTTCAGTACAGTTTTCTTTTGAGTTTTGACTTTGCGTTTGCCTCCGCAGGAGCGTTTTAGAATTCAGAGACGACGTCGATCGATTCCATGTCGAGAACTTCTTTTTTTTTTTTAATTTATTTTATGCTTTTTAGAAGAAGCGAAGAGTTGACGTGAGTACTCAAAAAGTTGGAGATACAATACGACTTTTTATTTACCTTGATCAAAGTTAGAAATGTTTGATCCAAATTTGGAAATTTTCGGAAAAGAGCGATAGCGATGTTATTTCAATTTTTAAGCCAAAACAAGCGAATGTGTTTAAAATTTGTACTAAAAAAAAAATTGCTGGTTTAGTACGATTTAGCGGTAAACAAATTTATTGATTTTATACGAGTTTTTGATTTTATTTGGTATATAATCGCAAAAATTTTGAGTACTCGCAAACACTAAAACAGAAACGCATTAGTTTTGATACGTAGCGTCACGATCACGGATTTTTATAAATATTCAGGATGTAGGTGCTTTTGGACAGATCACTTAATTTATTCTCCCTCTCTGTTATTATTACTTTGTTTTACAATAATTTCATGCCAGTTACTATAACTTACAATAGTTTAATTATCAAATTTTGTATTACAGCTTTAAGGATTTTCAAAAATGTACACCGATCTTTTACCCAGACAATTATACTTTTAGACGCTTGCTTTTCTTCATTTCACATTAGATTTGCTATTAGTAATTTCTTGCCTATACCCAAAGGGATTTACTTTTAAAATAATGTCTTTTTAACTTCAAAAGGTGTTCCATTACGCAACGCACATAATTTCATGGAAACAAATTTTCCCCAACGCAGAGTAAAGTAACTATTTTATATCTTATATCCTACCATAGCACACGTAAAACGAGCTTGCATTATGCAACAAGACTACATAACTCACATAATTCAATACGACGTCATTCTCATAATTTTCGTCACGTAGTACTCTGTCCAATTTTTTCTACATTCTGAATTGAACGGCTGCAACCTTCTAAAAAAAAAAAAAAAAAAAAAAGAAAAGAGAAAAAATAAATAAAGTAAATAAAATAAAAATAAAAAAAAGGAAAAGAAAGGACTGGTTGCCGGTATTTTGACCACCTTATTACAAAAGCCTACAGAACGAAGCATATCGAACTAATCAAACGGAATTCATTTTGCAGACTTCTATGGAGGAAGTAGCTCGAGGTGATCCGAAGGTGAACCAGTCGTCCCTGTTACAGAAACTGTTGTCCGAGTGACTGCCGGCCAACGCTCTGCACGGTAAAGGGATCTATGTAATATACGTTTGAACGCGAAACCAGAGACAAGGAAGAACGAGAAAAGGGAAACGAGGAGCATGAGAACGGAAAACGAAAGGGATACAAGAGAATGAGAGGAAAGAAATTGGATGGAAATCGATGATACATACACGCATGTACACCCTATACGTAATGGATACTAATTGTATTATATGTAAACGCTGCAACACACGAAGTCAGTATTCAGATACGTATCACCAAATACAATTTCGAAAGAAGAATTAAAGAAAAGAAATGTTAGACCGCTGCGCCGTGCTCTCCGTGGCCTCTTTGCGTTTCGAACAGTTCGAACTCGCGGAACAAGATGTCAGGAAACGTCGACCGAGTGCATCGACGTTAAACTCGTTCGAACTCCAAAGGGCGAAAAGGTTACCGTTTTTCGTTTGGCTGTGTCGAGATTTTTTCCATGATTCTACTAGGTCGTCCTCGACCTCGTTGACGTTGAGACGGATGATCTTAGTTTTCGTGAGGAATAACCGGCAAGGTGGATTAGTGTTGATGAACGATCGAACGAACAGCAATTGGTGGATCGAAATTTGTGAATCGAACCCGGAGGAAAGGTGTGAGAACATGGATCTCGCGATTCGACGATGATGTTAGGGGATGAGAGAAGGTTTGGTCGCGGGGAGCACGTGGCACGATAGCGCGATGTTCTTATTTTATATATATACATGGATATATAAAAAAGAAAGAAAGAAAGAAAGAAAGCCTTTCTCGGGGCAACCCAGCTTCGGACGATATTTGAGTATATATAAATAGATAAATATAAATAAATAAATATAAATATATATATGTATATATATAAATATAAATAAATAAATATAAATATATATATATACATATATATATATATATATATGTATGTATACATATGATTACAAATATAATACCGACGCGATGAACTGACGGCCGTGTAACTCTGTATCCAGGGTTGCTACGTATTGCCGTCAGTATTGTATTTGGTATCACTGAAAGAAACTACGTAGGTACCTCAAAGGTATACTTTATTATACCACTGGCTGTTGAACATAGAACTATTTATAGGTTTAATTATTGTACACAAGAGTGATGAAGTAAGAGTATGATAAAGAGGGCGGTGGAGAAGCTGAAAAAAAAAAGAAAGCAAATAGAGCACTATTTCACGTATTCTCTTAATTTAACGATCCGTTTTGACTATTACATTTATGAATAATATATTTGTGATTGTAAGAATCCGCAACCAAAATGTGACAAAGAATACTTGTTGTTGTTAATATGATTATAACTATTATTATTATATAATAATTATTATTATTTTATTTTATTTTATTTTATTTTATTATTATTATTATTGACATCATGATTATTGCTATTACCAATATTCTTATTGCAATTACTATATTATTATAATATTAAGGATTATTATTATTATTATTATTTTATTATTATTGTAATAATAATTATTATTATATCAATATTGATATTATTGAACACTTGGAATATGCATATTTCTATTCAATAGTAAGAGTACCTTTATATATACATATATATATATATTGTATAAATGTATATGTATATATATGTATAGGGATTTATATATCGTGTTATATATACATATGATTCGTTCGTTTATTTATATATAATCGGTATATAAATTTACGTATATTTATATATGTATGTATACGTGTGGAGAGGATGAAGAAGATGAAATGAAAAAAAATGGAGATCGATCCTTCTATTTTGCATAGCTCGGTAATTCTCTTTCGAGTCTTTAGAGATGCACACTAAATTACTTCTCGAACGACATCCGTTGTTGCATTGATCGTAATTGAAAAGAAAGAAAAAATGTATCAAAGAGAAATTAAGAGAAACGAAAAAGAAACAAAGGAAAAAAAGTGGAAAATACGTCTAATTCACGTTTATTGTATATATATATATATACACACGCCGCGCGACATAAAACAATCGGTGTGTATATATGTATATCATACATGCATATGAAAGAAATCTCACGCAAGTGTCTTATTTTTCCAGGATGTTCACTGATTATTGAACGAAAAGAAAGATTGAAAAACAGAGTTAAAAAAAAAAAGAGAAAATGATAAGTGTAAGAAACAGCGGAAGAAGTAAGTTGGAAGAAATTGCCACGAGGTAGACACTCGCGAGTCTTGGTGATAGCGTACTTCGTTTTTCACGGAAGTCGCTATTCACCGTCGTGACCAAAAGTCTGCGCCAGAATGCGTTAAAAGTTTGGTTTTTCTCTCACTTTTTTAAATACGAGGATAGTGTCCCTTAGCGTAGCTGTTTTAATGCGATATACATATGTACATACACAACATGTATTTTTTTAATCCAAATTGTTTATTATTATTCGAGATTTTTTATTATTCTCCTCAGCATTCATTCTTTTGTTAATATATTCTGTTTCTTTAGGTTCGATTTTAAGGCACGTGTTCGTAGAAAAGTTGCAAAGGTATGCGGGAAGATTGCTGATCAAGTTTAACGTGATTGTTTGTTGAGTGTCTCTTACGTTAGGCGTATAGACGAGGAATTTGTTTTTTTTTTTCTCCTGTTTTTTTTAGGCAAAATTTTATCGAGCGTTTGTAGTTTTTAATGATTTTATTAATAAAAGGAATGTTACCGTTCTGGAGGTTACGTTTAAATCATATGAATCGATGATCGATGGGGAAAGCAAAATGTGGTAATCGAAGAAGACAAAAGGACGCATTACTTAAACGAATATGGAAGAAGAATATGAAACCGTACATGTAAAAAGAAAAAGTGGTCTGTGTGAAAGAAAACAAGAAGAAACGATTTGGGAGGACGAAGATGGATATTTATACGAGTATAATTAATTGCTGTGATGACACTGGCCTGCTCATCTCTGTTGCACTTTCTTCCAATTATTCGGTCAGCTACAAAGAGTCGCGTAAAATAAAAAATAAAACGCCAAAAAAAAAAAAAAAAAAAAAAAAAAAAATGAAGAAGAAGACAAAGATATGAAAACCCTATAAAACACATTCGTGAGGTACTCTGAATATGTACACGTGCATACATAGACATGTATACTCGTTTCGTTAGTCGCGCGTTGCCGTTCACACAGCGGTTATTTTGTGTGTGTGTGAGTGTGTGTGTGCGTGTGTATGTGTGTGGCGCACACGCGCGCCCACGTACGTGTGTATGTATGCCCGCGCGTGTGTGGATGTGTGTGCTTACGCCTGCGTGCGCGACGAAGAATGAATGGTATTTCACGGTGTGCGTGCGGCTCTGCGTGTTTTTTCTCTTTGTGCGTGCGTGCGCTCGTAGGCATGCTTGTACGCGTGTGTGCGTAGTGAATTACGTCATATAGATAGATCATATGTGCTTTCTAATGATGAATAATTTTATAAATATAAATATAATATCGATCTCTCACGTGTACATTTATTTTGGAAATTCGCGCCTGGTCCGCGCGGGTTTGATCATTAAACTGTAATTAGTTTTCATGTGCTTTATTTTCCTTTGGATATCGCGTCTAGCGATATCTCTGATTGTCCTTCTACTACAAAAAAAAAAAAAAAAAAAAATACACCATCCATCTACTTTGACACTTTGAATCTTTCGTATCCATTCAATGGCTAAAGGTTCAAGTTGCTCGTTCTCCATTCAACCCCGTTCAATTTCGTTCGATTTTATGACTCGAGTAAATACACCAATTTGAATAATTACTTAATACGTTTTATTACTTAAAATAACGATACATATAATATATAAATATAAAATTAGGGTAATCTTACTATTACACGCAATAGTTTCCTTCGTTATATTTATTCTTTACGATTTTCTATAATATGCATCAAGCATAAAATTGACATTACGCGGTCATTATTATTCAATTATCTCTATACCTACGTGACTTTTAAATAGCGATGCTACGATAGTAGTTATAGTTCTTACGTATGGCAAGTATCGCGCCGATTACCGCTTTTCATTTTAATTATTAATGTTTTTGGCATAATTTAAGTAAACAGAAAAGAAAACAGAGAAGATAATATTTTCTTAACGTGGCAGTTGAAGAGTTAAATTTTTATCTTACGAAATATCTATTTTATACTATTGATACACGTCAATAGGAAGATACGCTCTCTTTCGTGTACGCATCTTCGAATACCTGAGTTGACAGGAAAGTTTTAATTACCTACCAATTGACAAAGTTAACAAATGTCAGCTGAAATCGGCTGGAATTAAACTAAGAAAATTAATTCAAAAAATTTGTCACCATCAATGAAATTTCAAATTATCCTTAAGAAAAGTAAACCGATTCGTACAAGATAAAGGATCTCTGAATAAAGTAAATTTATTCTTCCCGATTGACGAATTCATTTTACACAAATATATAATCGCTGTTCCAAAATAGAAAAAAGAAAAACATTCCACGTTCGCTGTCAAGCATTTCGAAATTGCGATCACGAAAGAGACCATTGAACACAAAATTCGCGACGTGCCGTTGCACAAAAATCATCAGGCTGTTTCAGCGTCCGGTAGCTTCTATAAAACTGTTTTATTCGACTCAATGTAAATACATAGGCAAGTAAATGTTATAGAATAAAATAGCGATACATATGATACACTGGATCGTTAATTTAAAATTCGATTGTTTGCGCGTGTTTGATCAGCGTCCGTGGTGGCAGCGGATGCCGTCGATTGGCAGTTTTTGGCCGAAGACGTTCGTCCCCGTATCGTATTTTTTGGCATTAAGAACGACCGACGAATGGCCTATTCGCATTATGAATGCTCCTTTATATTCCTTCGTTACACCATACGGAACAGACGCGATAACTTAACTAACAGATTCGAACATCTCGTTATATGTACACACAGACTTGCTGTTTCTAGCGATGGGATTTGAAACGCTACAAATCGTTTGGAACCTGTATGGACGACGAAAAATTCGAATCACTTGGAACACGATCCAAAGTTTGCAACTCTCGACAAGTCTTGCACATCTTGAGAAATTTCCAAGTGTTCGATGTTTCGCTATCATTCTCGATACGTGTTTCTATTTGCAAACGATACGTTAACATAAAGCGTTAACGACAGTGTCCGAAAGAATAGCGCGAATGTTGATGTCCAGACGCTAGTAGGAGAAAAAGATCATCGAAACTTTCAAGACGTATCGAGATTTTAGATTTACGTGTGACTTAAGAGTCTTAAACTTCGAGTCATGTTCAAAGTGCTTCGAATCTTCTTCTATAATCTTGAAAAGCCTCGAATGGTTTTCGGGATAAGATTCAAACACTCATTACTAGTTGTTCGTTCGCACGATTACGTCCGTGCCATCGCATCGATGGTTGTTTAAGCCGCGTTCGGTGATTCTGTCGTTCGTTCGGGTTTACGTAGTCTGCCTCTTCTTCGATAGTGATACGGAACGCGTCTATTCGGATCTCTCGGTTTGCTTATAGGCGGTTTTTTGTGATATTGATAGTTTGGATAATATGAATGCGGCGGTGGATACTGAATGTTGCCGACTTGGTCTCTCTGGCCGTTCGGCGTGAAAGGTCTCGGCGTTCTGGCATGTTGGTCTTCCGTGACGCGACGTCGAATGCACACCGCGCAACGACTTACTCGCGATGTGTGATCGGCTTTCAACGTTTGTGGTATAGGCCTGCGGAACATCTCGTACTCCTTGATGATGGTTAACCAGTAGGATATGGCGGTGGAGTAATAGTTGCACGCGCCAAAGCCATGGCACTCGATGAACGGTCTCGTGCGGAATTCTTCTAAACAGGAACCAGGGGATACCAAGGACTGACCGTATCCGCGTCCGCCTGCGTCTCGATGCTGAAATTTGTTCGTTGTCGCAGCTTTCAGATTATTTCGGAATCGTTGGATTTTGGTTGATTAGTTTTGTGATCGAAACGCGTCTTGTTAGAAATAAGCAAGCGACTGGATACTTGTGAGCGAGAGCGTAAAGCGAAGAAAGTTCTACTCACCATGAGGAAACTGTATCCGATCCAAAGTTCTTCCCAACCACCGGGACACTCTGGTATAGCCATGGATTGACTGTGCACCGCAATCACTCGAGTTGGAGCCTCGCAAACGGAACATCTGGACAGATACCTTCCGACTTCCGGTGCCGGTATAGACGCCATGGACATAGGCATAGGTTCTGTCGTGCTCAACCAATAGCTGTAATCGTTCTTATTCGCGTAGTCGCAAACGTTTTGCAAATTGCACATCGTGAAGGGCATGGTGGAGAATTTTTGAAGGCAGCTTCCAGCGGTGCCTGAAACGAAATATAATCTCGATCACGCGTCCCATTCTTAGGAAGGAGAACAGCCGAGTTGATCAAGAAATTTAATGTTTATTTCTATTAGTCGGTTTTAAACGTTCTTACCAAGATCCTGTCCGACAGAATATCCTTCGCCCATTATGTGCAAAAACGAGAAACCGTCCCAAAGTTTCACCGTATTTCTTGGACACACTGGTATCATTTCGGATTGCGAGTGTCGAGCAAAGAAGAAACCTCTGTTTTGGGCACCTGGTGCCGGTGGTGCTGGACTTCCCCGTATTCCGGGCGATCCTACGAATTAATTTGCATTTTTTTTACATCTCTAACGTACCATAACTGTCAGATCATAGCTTTTTATTCGCAAATAAACGAAGATCACTGATTAGTCAAATTTTGTATTTTTTGTACGGGGATAGTTTTAAAATTCAACACATTGCCAATCGATCTCGTGCCATTGAAGCGTTTCTGGAGCTAAACATTTGTATTTCATCCTCTTCAGAATTCTAATTAAAATATTGCTTGTATCTCGTTAGTAAGTGATTTATTACCTGGAAGACCTTGTTGGCCAATTGCACCGCGAGGACCAGGATAACCAGCAGAACCAACAACGCCCTCTGGTCCTGGAAGACCGGGAAATCCTTCCATTCCTCGTTCTCCTTTTCTTCCGGGAATTCCGTCTTCTCCTTGTTCGCCTATCATGCCCTGAAGCCCAGGGAAACCTACGCAAATATAAATATACAATATATATATATATATATATTAAATTTTCTTTCGAATTATAAATTATTGATTTATTTTGAAATTCTTTTTGCTTGTTACAGTACCTGGCAGTCCTGGAAGTCCTACATCACCGAGTAAACCTTTTCTTGGGAAAGGCGAGAATGGGTTAATACCATTATCTCCTTTCGGTCCCTGCGAAGCGTACAAAAATTTATATAAATTTTCTGCAAATATTATTCACAATATATTAATTAAATTACTCAAGTTCCTTTAGATTCTTTGCCAATTTAAACGCGTTAATTGTATCTTATTATAACAATACTGAAACTTCAAAGTATTTCGTATAATACACGTGATATGTTCACGAAAATTGTTTAAATTGGCAGGAGTTTCTTACTTTTATACAAGAAAATTTGTATATCCTTTAGACTCTTCGATATAGTTACTTATAAAAAAATTTCTCAAATATTGAAATAATTGATATTCTATAACAAATAGCGCGTCGAGTATGTAAGATAATTGAAATAACTAACCTTTGGTCCTGGCAGTCCCATCACACCGGATAAACCTTCGTCTCCGTCGTCACCGCGTTGTCCTCTTCGTCCAGGTACTCCTTCGCGTCCAGGCATACCCACTTCACCAATTTCTCCTTTTATTCCTTTTCTACCGTTAAATCCAGGCAATCCTGGTTCTCCTGGTCTTCCTTTAATCGCGAATATAGGCAGCCCACGGTCGCCAGGTTCACCTTTTGGTCCTTGTAGACCAGGCATGCCTTCTAACCCATCTAATCCTGGAGCTCCAGGGAAACCCCTGAAACCTTCTGGACCTACACACGAAGATTAAATATGAAAACTTGTTCGCGATTGGCGATAAACATTGATCCTGTCGATAGTGTAGGTTTTTAAAAATATTCATTTAATTTAAATCAATTTCTTTAGACAAATTTTTAAACAAATTTAAAGATTATAGACATTGACTCTATTTAGTTTATAATTGATTATTAGATCGCAGATTTTCATGTATTTATGGGAAATTCGAAAGTGTATAAAATACATGGAATACGCATAAAATGTAAAAATATATAAAATAAGAAAAATATAGAGTTGTTGCCCCTACTAAATATTATAGGAACCGGTGTATGTGATATTTTTGTTATTTTAGATAAAAATATATTTTGGCGCATTACCAGCACATTTTTCAAATTTCTGATCAGAAGCATAAATATATACGCAATTTACCTGTAAATCGTAAATGAGAAATTCATTCGTACTATGAGAAGAGAGTAATACCTCGATCTCCTGGAAGTCCCTTTGGACCACGAGTGCTGAAACCAACGTCTCCCATAATTCCTTTAGGTCCATTATATCCGTATTCTCCGGGTGCACCCTTTTGACCCGGAATTCCTGGAGTCCCGGGTATTCCATC
The DNA here is from genome assembly GCA_905333015.3 of Bombus campestris. Taxonomy (NCBI): domain Eukaryota; kingdom Metazoa; phylum Arthropoda; class Insecta; order Hymenoptera; family Apidae; genus Bombus; species Bombus campestris. The sequence goes on from HG995149.1 coordinate 2,934,531, forward strand.
TAGTCCAGGTAATCCGTTCTCGGATGGTTCGGCCAACTCCCCGGGTAATCCTAGATAACGAGTATAATATAGTTATACGCATTTATACAACGAACGCGAGACTCGTAAATTGACTAGTTTCAAATTTGTTGCCTTCGATATTGCTGAAGATATGTAGGGATTTCTGAGAAAATTAGCGTCTAATTTTCCTAAGACCCAAATTCGACCCAAATTCCAGGACCTGATGGTACATTAGCTCGCGAAAGTACAATTTGAACACTTTCCACAGAATATTTTTATGTTCATCTATAATTTTCTATATCTGACACATTTAAGTACTGTTCAGGTGTTGGATAAATATAGTGTTGCATAGAAACGTGATTGGTGTTTACCTGGAAAACCTTGAGGTCCTCGATCGCCAGGAAGACCTGGGAAACCTGGCACACCTGGGAATCCATCTGCTCCAGGGAATCCAATGTCACCTTTCATACCCTGAAATTGTTAAATTATCGTTAATCGTTCTTTAATCGAACGATTAAAATTGCCAAAAACAAGCAAATTCGAGGGCTAATTTTTTACAATATAAAAATATTCGTTATTTATGTACCTTTCGTCCATGTAATCCTATAAAACCTTGTTCACCGCGTATTCCTTTTTCACCTTGCAAGCCTTCGAGGCCAGGAGTACCGAAATCACCCCTTTCTGATACACCATACGATGGAGGACCTGGTTCACCTACCATTCCTTTGGGTCCTGGTGCACCCATTAAACCGGGTAATCCTCTAGGACCCGGATCACCAGGCATTCCTAAATAAAATTTACACATTGTACAATGTTTATCATTTTTCCTGTTCTCTACCGTCGTATTGTAAATTATTAATATTTTGACGATTCCTTCGCGGGGTTTGTTTGATAAAAAAAAAGGTAGATTTTAATTTTTAGTCTACTTTTACAATTTACAGATAAGAGCAGTAAGATAATTTACAACGTAATTGCGAAACTTACCTGGCAAACCCATTTGACCTGGATCTCCATCCAATCCTCGTTTACCTTTAGGTCCGCTGTAACCAGGTGGTCCTATCGGACCTCGTTCACCCTTCACGCCAGGTAAACCGTGAATACCATATGCTCCAGGTGTTCCCTTTAAACCCCCAATTCCTCTTGGCCCTTTCAAACCATCCGGTCCCATATCACCCACCTCTCCCTATATGAAACAGATAAACGAGGAGCTCTTGTTATCGTATTATTTATTCTCGTTATTAATATTATTAATCAAAATGTTAGATCGCTATCGTCATTTAGTATTATTTAATATAAGCACGGAATGCTGATGTATAACGTACAGTTGTAACGTTATTAGGTTGTTTGGAATATTCATAGCGAAAGTTAAGAATGTTTTAACTGGAATTAAACCTATTGCCATCTATAACTTCACCAGTCTTCTGTCGAAAATATTTTTGATAAAATACGAGAAAATTAATTAATTTAGATCTGAAAATACGTACAAGCGGTTGGTAGAAAAATTGTAAAGTTAATTCTATGTATTATATTTCTGCAATTGAATTTTTCATTTTACATGGAAATCTTCCTATTCGCATCATTGCACTGTTTAATTAATCATTTCCTCTAGATTCTATTCTAATGTAATTTTCGGGCACATAACGATGCCCTGGATGCGTGCACCGACTAAACTTGTAGAACCAATTAGTTTCTACTGTATTTCTAAACATCATCGTCGCTAAGACGCTTACTTTTGGTCCAGGTAGTCCGCTAAATCCGTCAAAGCCAGTTTCACCTTTGATTCCCTTCGAACCAGGGAAGCCATCGCGACCTATTCCTGGTTCGCCAGGTGGGCCGTGTCGTCCATCCATGCCAGGGAAGCCAGGAGGTCCGACTTCTCCCATGAAACCAGGCTCACCCACCTCACCTTGGGGTCCACTGAACGCGCTTTCACCCGGAAGTCCGTCAAAACCATCCGGTCCCACGTCTCCAGAAATACCTTTTGGACCAGGTAATCCCATACTTCCTATAACACCTTCGGGTCCAACGTCTCCCGGTTGTCCTTTAGCTCCAATTATTCCAGGCATTCCGTCGGGACCAGGCCAACCAGGAGGACCAGGTTCGCCAGTTTCACCATCGGCACCGTCTGGTCCAGGAGGACCCGGTTGACCAGGTGCACCATCCCTTCCTGAGTAACCCATCGGTCCAGCATCACCGTCGTCACCTCTGCGTCCGATGAAACCGATTTCTCCTTTCAGACCCTTCATTCCATCGAATCCAGGTGTTCCGTAGGGACCTATTTTCAGTCATTTTATCAGCGATTTATTATTAATAAATTGCAGATTTTTATGCATTTGTGGGAAAGCTGAAAGCGCATAAATCCATAGAACGTAGATAATAGGCAAAAGTATCTAAAATATTTGAAGTTATAATTTTTAATACATAAAACGATCCTCTAGGTAGATTTCATTTTTTTTTTTTTTTTTTTTTTTGTTCGTAAAAGCATATAACATAATTTGCTTAAATATCCGCGATTTAAATACCAAGTTTCCGCGTAATTCTGTTGCATTCTACCCGCTCTTTCGTTCCAATATACCATCGATGTTTGATAATTGGTCTGCAGTTGAAATATCCGATTCCGTGTGTGCCATTCGAAGCATGTAAAACAGGCTGTTCGCAGTTTAAATATCATCGTTATACAGAATTTTGTAAAGTTTGGATTTCCCTGGCCTTTTCCAGTGGGAATGTACATATCGAGCGAGGCATGTTCGTCGTTCGTTTATTGCGTTCATGCGTTACGGTTAATCCTTGTTTATAGTTACCTAACAATTCCCATGAATCGTCGCAACTGTTTCGAAAGGACCATTCTCTCTAGAGAGTCGGTCGATACGCCGAACAGATTTTCTCGTGCATTTAAAAACTAATCGGATGCCAATTGCGTTAATTAACATTTCCGATGTAATGACTGTAAATACTTGAAATTCTGCCTTGCAGAGTAAAACGTTTGTGAAAAACAAGCGCGATAAATTCCATGTCATCGATATTTAACTCGAATTAAATAAAATCTCAAGCAACAACGAATAATATTGAAGACTAATTGATACAAGTTTTAGTTGAAACAATGAATTTCTTTGCGAATCAACGAGGTCTGGAAAGAATAGAAGCGACACAACTATCCGATCAATTTAATATAGCGAGTAATCAAAAGTATTACGCGTCGACTATATGGCGATTCAATTACTCTTCTTAATTGCATATGGTCACGATCCGCGAGAAATGGCTCTTTGCAGAATAGCGTTACACAACACGGATCAATCGATAGATCAAAAAGTTGATCTATTTGGTCAATCTTTTATGTATCAAAAGGTTCGTTTCGCAAATAAAAAAAAAAAATAATAATAATAAATTTCCGATATTCGAATTGAATTAATAAAAATAAAAATTTAAAAAACATCTTACCTGGAATACCAACTTCTCCCATTCTTCCGGGCATTCCAGGTTGTCCAGCCATTCCAGGGAAGCCCCTAGGTCCCTGAGTGCTGTAACCTCGTTGACCTTTGGCACCCTGTTGATCGATTTTTCTCGTTAAATCTCAAGGATCAAATATCAGACGTGTATCGTCCTTGCTGTCTAATTTTACCTGTAGTCCAGGTAATCCTTCTTGACCAGGAGCACCTTTGCTACCTTTTATTCCTTTCACACCATCCACTCCGGGTCTACCTTGTAAACCTCTAGGACCAGAATCACCAACGTCACCCTTGTTACCAGACCAACCCATTAATCCATAATCGCCATACGTCTGATTTGATCCTGGTTCTCCGCGATCTCCTTTGTTACCCAGGCGTCCCTAAAGATCCGATCAAGAGAAAAGAATTTTATTTCACCCGTATTACGCGATAGTTGCATAAAAATTCAACATCATGAAAGAAAAATATTGTGAATACATTTTTGTTGATTTTCTGTTTTTAACGTTTGTTGAGATATGTATAATTTTATGCGCTAAATTGACTGCGTAGTATGTGAGTATGGGTATGTGAGTATGGGTATGTGTGTGCTCGGCGTCTCGAAAACAAAAGAATGTAAACTGTTCCGTCGTCAGTCGTGTGTGGAAGGGCATCTGGTATGGAAGGTAGTGAGAGAAGGAAGTGCTGAGACACGTGCAAGATTGTATCGTTTAATATTATTGGAATCGTTCACTAAATAAATGCATAACTATTTTATTGTGAATATTAAATGTATATTTAGTGTTTCTATACCTTTATTTCGGCGGTAAAGATCCAAAATCATTAACAAAGTTATTTTACGTTACGTCATTAAACATTTGATTCGATCTCTTTGTTCATATGCCTACCGTGTAACCCATTGGTCCTTGTGATCCTGGTGTACCCGATGTTCCGCGAGGTCCTTGATCTCCTGGCATACCGGGATATCCTTTTAATCCTATAGGGCCCTGACGCGATATACCAGGTGACCCAGAAATTCCCGGCAGTCCTGGAAATCCTTCGTCACCAGGCCATCCTTCGACACCTTTCGCACCGTCCTCTCCTATAGAAATTTCATCACGCGTTTATTATCAAACGGCGATTGACAATCGCTACATTTTAAAATCTTCCATTTATTGTTAGTATAGTATAGTTAGTATAGTGTAGTACATACGATAGGAGAAAAATTCAGAGAATAAACGTTGTCTCTTTAACTTCTTACCTATATCACCTCGTCCTCCTTTGTATCCTTTCTCTCCTTTCAGATTTATAACCGGTGGCGGATAAGATTCTCCGGGTTCACCTTTTCCTCCTTTGTCACCCATTGGACCTTTGGTTCCCGGAATGCCCGGGAAACCCGGCTCACCTCGAAGAAATTCTTTTGGTATCGATGCGTTGTCACCCGGAACACCCGGAATACCATCCAATCCGGCGAAACCGTCGCGTCCTGGAAACCCTGGAGGACCAAAATCACCCTGAAAACAAAGGAGCGCCGTTCGTTACCCATGTTCTCACGAGAAATTGATTAGCTTTCGCAAAAGTATATAATCACAGAAGATATAATTCAACAATTATAACTCGATAGTTATAAATATAAATAACAATTGTTCTTGAAATATTTTCTTAAACGCCCAAGTCTCTCAGATGACGTTTGTCATTCAGATAAAAAGTATTCTTACCTTTTCTCCCTTAGGTCCTTGAATGCCAGTGTCACCACGACTACCAGGTTGACCTCGCGGGCCTCTTGGTCCTTCGACGCCAGGGAAACCCTTGTCACCGATATCACCAGGCATTCTAGTTAGTTTGTCTGGCCATGTCAATTTTCCCATTTCTCCTTTAGGACCTTGAGGACCAGCGATTCCTGGTCTTCCACTGTCTCCTTCCAATCCTCTGGGTCCCATAATACCCCGTTTACCCTGTACACCTTTGAATCCACGAAGTCCGGACAATCCCGGGTATCCTGGCGTTCCAGGATATCCGTCCAGGCCGGAATCACCAGGTTCACCCTTTCTACCGGGTAGACCTGTTTTGAGAAATAGTACGTATAAGTATACTACGTGTAATGTATTGTACTCAATCGGAATTTCTTTTTTGGTAAATAAGAACTTCGAAATATATTTATAAAAATACATGGATATTCCATAAAATATTCTCTAATTGTTTAGATATTTTTGAGTTGTCGCGTGTCTATTTTTTCGTAATGATTTGCAATCACTGTGAATCGTAATTATCAACGATAACTTGATCGATGATAATCAAATAGAGATAATCGAAACGTAGAATTTGATTCAAGAGTGGCAAAGAAATTATTCTGCAAATAATTATCGATGAAAACTTTTTTATTTTAAATAAATCATTCAACTAAATTCCTCTTTTCCTATTAACTGCGAAACTGGACAATTCTCGTAACAGTTAAAAAATCATTTTCGTTCTTTCTTCCCGCCTATGCAATTGAAGTTCCTACGTATTATCTAAAGTAGATGGTAGAGATTACTCTCCTTTAGCAGATTCGTTTCAATTGCGTTTAGTCATTCACGATCCAAATTCTTGTAGAGCACGAAAACATGAAAATAGGGAGGACGTCGTAGTAAACGACATTACAAAGCTTTTAAACATTTTTTTAATGGAACATTTAAAACTTCAGTGTAGGCTTATAAGCATGTAAGTAAGTGAATAAGTACACGATGCTATCAGATGCGATAACGTTTTAATCCTATTGCGAACTCAAGATACAGCAATAACTGTCCACCGCTCTTATCTCAAGATGTCATCATCATTAGTCACGCTAGTAAATTGATATTGTCTCGACAGTAGCAAACAGAGCGGAGCCATAGTATAATATACTATTAAAGCACAGATTTTTGATACGATGTTGAAATAGAATATTAAAGTTCAACGTCCATAGATATAAAAATGAGAAATAGTTTTTCTTCCTTTTTAATTTAACAATATAACGTACCTGGCGTACAAACACCACAGTCGTCTCCTTTAAGACCTTTTACACCTTTGGGGCCTGGAGCACCTGGGAATCCATCGGGTCCAGGAAGTCCTGGAAGTCCTGGTAAACCACGTTCACCCGGGGGGCCTCCGATCCTGCTTCCTTTCCCAGGGAAACCTTTAGGACCTGTCCGATCGAAACGTTAATTAGTATCGTTACAGAAAATTGTACAGGATACCAAATTTCCATTCCATCATATCGATGAAGATTTCTGCTTATAATTAAGAAAAATGAACACGAACGAATAATTGTCGAATATGAACGATTCCTTCGTTGCTCACGAAAGAGACCGTTTCTTCATTTTTTTCATTTAATCAACAATTTTTCATTAATATTCCGACGATTAATTAATCGCTCTGTTAATCGGTGTTTTGATAATCAACGTCCTAAAATAGTATAGACGCATGTACAATTATGAAACTACGAATGTAGGTGTATAGACATAAATTATAAAATAGATGTATGTGCAATTTATCAAACGAAAGAAAAGGTACCTTGGGGGCCATGATCACCACGATCTCCCGGTAATCCAGGAATACCGGGGTATCCAGGTTTTCCATCTAAGCCTGGTGGGCCGTGTATAGATATTCCGGGAAAACCTTTTGGACCGGCGAGGCCGGGTATACCCGGTGCACCTGGTGGACCTTGTAAACCCATTTCTCCGGTAAGACCTTGAAAAGAGAAATGTAACGAAGTATGTTTCAGTCAGTTCAACACGTTCTTCGATGGACATTGAATCGTTAAATACAAACCATCTTGCCCTGGCTCTCCTTTGATAGAAGATCCTTTCAGTCCTGCCGATCCAGGAGACCCGACCGGTCCTGGAGGACCAGGTGGCCCGATATAACCTACTTTGCCGGGTAAACCTGGTATTCCTGGTTCTCCTGGATTACCAGGCGGACCTAGATAGAAAGGAGCAGTCGTTACATCAAGATCTTTTTCCGTTCTATTTTTAGAAATGGATACTGGATAAAAACAAACCTAGATCTCCTTGAATTCCAATATTTCCTTGAATTATTTCGTCCAGTTCCGGTATGTATTGTCCAGGTTCTCCAGCAGCTCCTTGTTTACCAGGAGGTCCTTGGTTTCCGGGCTCTCCCAACTCTCCCTGAATTCAAAATACATCTTTCCAAGTCAATTTTCGAAAATTTATCTAATTTGCTATGGCTATCCTATTGAAAGATAATTCTTAATCAAATCGATTATTAAATTAGATATTTTCGTATCAATTGTAGTAAAATGCTAAAACACAATCACAGATTTGCTTCAATAAAGAAACCTGCAAAATTAATGAAATCTCAAGTACGAACAGCGTAGAATTTGAATAAAATACGTGATGGAATTATTTTATTAAGTTTCTTCGATTAAGAATGAAACAGTAGAGTGGTCTTACATCTAATCCATCGGGCCCCGGTTGCCCGGCATAGCCTGGAGCCCCTTTCTCTCCCTTTTCTCCCGAAGGTCCTGGCGGTCCTATTGCACCCTGTTTGCCTCTAGGTCCATCGTTACCTTGCTCTCCCTTCATACCTTTAGTACCAGCGAATCCTGGACGACCCTGCGTGAAGATGTCACGTATATACAACGCGAATACGACGATCCACGGAGATTATCTTTTAATTTCGCAGTTTTTCGGATTTATGTGGCCGTGTTCCCTTCACCGAGAGAGACTTTCTCTCGCCGCACATGTCGACAATCGAATCAACACTAACGTGACGAAATCCTTTTGAAACATCAGGAGATTCGTTCTATCGACGATTATTAATTTTAGAAGATTAGAAATAGAGAAATATACGAAATGCTGATACATCGAACTGTTCTAAAGCGTATTCGACGTTTTATGTGTTAAATTCATTGTTTTGAAATAATTTCATACGATGCAATTTTTCTTCGTTCCAGGAAGAAACTATTATACTTAAAGACTTGCATATATTTTGTACCTCGCTATTTCTTCTTCCACTTGCAACGTACAATTTTATGGAATTTGTAACAATTTAAAGTACATAATGTTACTCACGTGAGGACCTTTGATGCCAGGTTCTCCCCTTCTTCCATAACCACCTTTATCTCCTCGCATCCCCTTCTCGCCCCTACTGCCCTTCACCGGATAGTACATTGTATCTTTTTTCTTGTATTCATCTTTACTCGGTGGGCCAGGCTCTCCTCTGTCTCCTTGTTCACCCACAGTACCTTTCGCACCATATACAGTTTCACCCACTTCACCTTGCATGCCTGGTAACCCCATGGGTCCGCGGTAACCCTAAAAGATGATTCAATCGTTCGTTATATATCTATCATAAATAAGTAAGCCGACACGATATCACTTCGTTTCGTACTTCGTATTGTCGTATAGAATACATACCATGAAAATTACGTTAACACTGTATGATTTTATACACTCCATACTTCATTGCGTCTGTTATTTAAAAGCTTAGTTTTAAAAGGGTTAAATCTACGAGTGTAATTTACCTAGAAAGTACCATGGACTCAAACAATTCTCAAAAGTCTCGTAAAACGAAATTGCGTTACAGGCTAGATCGCGTTAGATCATAGTTGGATCTAACCGCGTTACCGGAACGAAATTATATCCAATTTCTCATCTTTTACACGACAGAGTAAGAAGGCAACGTGCACGCGTGCACGGTGGCCAGTTTACAGAAGGGCGAATGCAGCTAACAGAGGTTTCGAGTTTCTCGGAAGTTGCCGATCGGCCGCAGTGGAATCTTCTTCAGAGGGTAGACGGCTCGTATTATCAGTGGCTGTCGTGTCAGCAGATAACAGGCTCTTGAAACGCGACGTTTCAGATTTCAGCGGATTCTGCCTTGTTTAGAGATTAACATGTAGCTCCGTTGCTCCAGCGACTGATCGTCGCCTCTTATCCAGCTAGTTTCATCCACATATTTCTATATTTGCTTACCATATTTTCTCGTTATTTTATCAACGACGAAATATCATTCGAACGTCACAGAATAACTACATACAGTAAATCGCAGAAGTATTTGAACAATTACTACAAAAACTTTTACCTGTATATCTTAAGTTATACGAAACAGCGAGCAATTTTATTCGCACGACGAGATACCATCGTCGCGAGTATCAAATTCGAAATCGACCTGTGTTCACCGCTTCGTCTTATCGTTAATTCCATTTTACACAGCGTTCGCCGGTCGAAACTGATTTTTATCGTAGCACGCGAGTTCGAGGGGGCAAGGACAAAAGGTAGTTACACGATCGTACAGCGGTGATTTTTACGAAGCTGCATGTAAGAAGATTCCATCGCGAGCACGTTATCAAGGCGCGATATCGCGCGGCCCATGAATTCCTTTAAATTCCAAGTCGCATCTCGTTCGCCTCCGCATTTCTTATTTCCGGCGTGTCCGTTAAATATTACCGGCCAACGCTTAATCAGCCAGACGATATTTCATGCGAGCAGGTGGCGTTTCGCAAAAAGGAACGAAACACGTCCAAAGACTGGACCGCCTCTTGCTTTCCTCGTCTTTTTCATTTTCTTCGTCGCTTCTCTCTTTCTCTGGTAGCCTCGTGGCTTGGCGAACGAATGGCACGACCTAAACGTTCGTAAGAGGTTCACGAACCCTCTGGTTCGCCCGATCGGTCGTTACGGTACCTGAAGCGCGATACCAGCGGACAAGTCGCGATCTTGTACTCACCATGTCTCCTCTCTCTCCTGGATAGCCCATTTCACCGGAGATCCCATACGATCCTTGGAAACCCTGGACAGAAAATTTACAATTTATCGATTATCATCGTCCATGGTTTTTGTGATCAATCGACGATTTCCTAGTCGACGAGGATGTAAATTACGCACAGAATACTACGAAGAAGCGTGTAAGTTGTGAAACAACTTTACTTTAGCTTTTAGGGCTACTGCGACGACTGTAATCGCGAGTTCCAATTATACTATGGATAACAGTTAATTTAACGCGTCTTTTGCTATTCTTTTCCTCTCTAAATAGAGGACAGTTGTAATAAATCCTAAAAGTCTGTAGTCGTCGTTTAAACGATAAACGACGTAAGTGTCAAACTCGATAAAAATAATTTTTGTTATTTCTATTCAAAGATAAGATCTTCTTCGTCTCTGGTACTTGAGTCGTTTACCATTTCAATTCTTCGATTACACTTCTTAATTTTTTTAGTTTTCAACGGGTCGTGGAATCTGTAAAGTTCGTTACCTCGGGTCCGTCGATGCCTGGATTTCCTCGAATACCTTTCACGCCCACAGAATTGATACCTCCGTCACCAGGCTCGCCAATGATCCCTGCATCTCCTTTTGGCCCTGGTTGACCACGTTCACCATGCATACCAGGCAATCCTGGTGCACCGGCACGTCCATCGGTCCCGTTGCATCCGTCCAGACCGTCTGGTCCCATTACACCTTCTGGACCGGGATTACCCTACGGCCAAGGATTTAATTATTTCAAATTTCTCTGATTCGTTCCATTTTGTTTTTACTCGGATGAATCTCGACTAGGAGAAACACGAAAGGTCGATTTGCTTCGCGAAGATTCTTGGGAATTTTCTTGGATAAAATTTTAGGAACGTGCCAAGAAAATATTTCTTTAACACGGTTAAAGATCTGAAGAATTCCTTTGATAAATACGTAAACATGATAAATTTCGTATGTATTTTCATAAAAAATATACGTACGGTAATATTCTAAATTATAACGAATGCGTTTAGCTGCATATTTGATTTAGGTCGTCCGAAAAGTTGTTTTCGTTTTATAAGGAAATAATGGATGCACAATATTTTCCGTTTTATATTATTTTATAGAATTAGGTATGCATTTTGTTCTATCAAAATAAAGATTACAACGTTCGACAGATTAGGTTTCATGTTTGTATAAAGATACGTCGTTGTAAAAGACGTGTCTGTAAAAGAAAGACACTTTTCGGACAACCTAATATTTAGAAAATTGGAAAATCCGAATATTTGGATCATTTCAACGAAGGTAAAAATTTATTTCACATGTTTGAGAAATTATCCGTATTTCAGAATAGTATACTTAACGTTACGTGTTGTTTGAATAACAAAAAAAAAAAAAAAATATTTCCGTCGTATTTACAAAATTTCAACGTTCAACAACGAAAAGATGTAGGAAGAATATTAAAAAGCCACGAACCGAATCTTCGTTGATGAGAATTCTTGTATATTCGATTTAACGAACACGATCTTGTAGCCTACGGCTACTCGTTGCACAAGTTTCGGTCTATTTTTGTTTCTTCCCGTAAATAATATTTTTTTTCCTGATAAAGAGAATTTTTTATCGTTCCCGTAAAATGGGACGAAAATAACAACTATACAAAAGTTCACGCAGATACGTAGCAGTGAAGCTTCATCGATTTATTTACAGCTAAAGTGATCAGATCATATAGTTGGCTCCTAGAAGAAAATTTCAAAACGTAATTATCGCTTACAATGAGTTTCAGATTTTATACGCGTGCAATAGTTTAAAAAGGCCGATATTATCCTCTTACACGACTGAATTCGTACGTGTTAATGAAATCTAATAACAAAGAGAATTCATTATCTAGAGCTGGTAAGAGGCGAAGAATCAATGGGAAATTTTGCGCGAAAGTGCAGCTTGTTGAGCATGATTCAGAAAAGATGTCTACAAATTGGTTGGGATACTTAAATTCATAGCTTGTGGAATCTAGATAACATCTGGCGAGTAAATTTGGAAATTCAGGCGAGCCTTGAATGTAAAAATTGAAACTCGAGAAACAAACTTTTAATGGAATGGAGATTTTTTACGAACCGGTACTCCTGGAGCTCCAGGGAATCCTCGTATACCTTCGTCACCCTGAAAAGAAAATAGAGATCAGATTCGTTGAACGATTATCTGTTTGCGATTGTAACTTCTGCCACGATCTTTCGCGACAAACATATCATATTTTTATTTTCGGCGAAAAGATCGTGCAAGAAGTTTATAAATTCATGGAAAGATAAAATACGGTTTTTTCCATTGGTTTTAGTTGAGAAATTTCAACAGGCTTACAGATTATAAATTACAAATCGCAATTATCAACCGCATATACATATTCTTTCTTCGACGACTGCAACAATAATCAGCTTATTCGACGAGACATCGGATGTAGTATTACCAGACCCATCAAGGATATCACACCCACTCTTCCTTTCCTATAAAAATAAATTTCACAATTATGCGTACACCGCCTACTACATATTTCTTTAAATACGTTACATCGTACACGATTCGTCGCAATTGCGAAAGTACGATTATTGCATCGCACAATTGATTCGCTGGAAGGCCATCTAATCAGTGGTGCAACTGCAACCATTTCAAATGTGTACTTCCTGATCTGGAGGTGCTTGTAAAATGCACGATCGTTCGTGCCTGATAACGCGATTCCGTTCTGTGTGAAATAAAATGCGTCGTTAACAATTGCTAATATACTTTCGCGAGCCACTGTATGTTACCCTGCTTGTAATTTTTCATTATATTTATTTAGGTATTAATAGGAAAAAGTATGGTATTTATTGTTGAATAGGGTTGATAAGCTCGTCATGGTATCGGAGCGTTTAATCGTAGTATGAACGAAATAATACTAGAAGATTTTTAAATAAAGTAAAGGTAAAACGGTGATCGTTTTAGTAAAATTAATCCGATTGTCGTGTTTTACGTGTTTTGTAAAAGTCGTAAAAATTGATAGCGGTATACTATCCTATTTTGCTTTTTCTAACAATAGGAAATTTCGTTCCCGTTGCAAACAACAATAGCGAAATAGATAAAGTTTTTACAAACTCCGGTACGCACGTGTTGTACATCGAACAGGTATCAGAAAAAATAGAAATATCCTTTTGCATCGTAATATCGTGTGTCACTTTGATCGTAATACTAATATGAATTTTTGTTTTGTAAATGTTGCTTATAATACAAGATATAAGATGGCGAAGGAAAATGAATAAACTGTTTTTTTATACGAATTAGCAATGAACCTAGAAACGAGTAATTTCTATGCGGATGTTTACGCAGTTTCATATTTTTCTGAATGCAACTGAAGAAATGAGATAGAGATTCGTTCTATCCATTAGATATCATCACGAAGCTTTAGCTCTGCTAATTTCGTTTACCATAAAGTGTACGTTGAACGCTGATGAATTATAAAGCATAATAAATCATACTCGGCTACTTAACATCATCATTATGATGTTTCCACATAAACATTTTTCACACCCTCCTAAGAACCACTTTACACACCACCATCGTGCTGTACCATAATATGTAATCCGTCGTGCCTGAAGCGTAACAACGAGGAGGAAGGAAAGGAACAGAGTCCAGCGCAACGAAGACAATTACTCCATATAAACCACCGTACGGGACAAACAATGTGCATGCATACAGCATTTCACGTCGAAAAAGGAGTATCCCGGGGAAAGTAGTCTCCCGGGCAAGCAGCGCGCGGTAATTTGCACACTCGCAATTCCACCACCGTTTCTCTACCTACGAAACTCGAATTACTCGCATAATTAAGATGTACGGCTCGTGGTTGTGGTTAATTAACCGACGAACGTTAAATCGAGAATAAAAATAGCAAAGGGAAAGAAATTGAGAGATAAGTTTTTCAGTAGGAAGATAAAACGACAGAAACGTAGATCGAAGGTATTATACGAGCAACGAAGATAGATCTCAGCTTGGAAACAAATTTTACGAAATTTAGTTTATGTTATTCGGAAGAAAATAACGTAGAAAAGTACGAGAGGCGTTAGAATCGAATTGCTTTAGGTGGAGAAGAAAATAGCAATAATGTAGATCGAAGTGGAAACAGGTTTTGGAAGGAAGAAGAAGCGAAGGAAGAGATAAAACCGAAAACTGCTTTCTTATGGGTAAAGCTTTTTTGTGTTAATTCTCGTGACGAGGGGGTGGAACGAGGGCAAAAGGAGTTTACGAGACGCGTCGCAAGCTTATCCGTGGCTTTTCACGCAACATTTACGCTCGCTCGTCTCTGGTGAACGCGTGGCAATCACGGAACGAGTGGTTATTTGTACCCTCCTCTACTTTACTACTACCCCCGGCGGATCTGCTTTGATCCTGACGCGTGTCTGATGAGTGCTCGACTGACTACAGATTATTTGTGTGCTTATCTTTGACATACAATAACGATGTGGTTATTACATCTACGAATATCTACGCAGCTTCACGTCTTTATCAGTGTAACTAAAGAAACAGAATCTGAATAGATATTTCTTCCTCCTATTAAATGTTATAACGAGCTTCTTAATTTGAATATTTTACGTCTACGTGGATTCTCTGTAAATTTTTATATTTACGGATACATAAACATTTCCAATCTAAAGATTACAAAAATCCCTTAAGTTTCAATCTTATTTATTGATTTATTAATCTAGATTATAATATACGAGGAAATAAAGAAGAGAGAGCGAATAAAGAGGGAAGATAGATAAAGGAAAGATAATTTTAGTTAAATTGTACGCATGTATAACAACACATAGAAGTTAGAAAATTAATGGCAATAATATTATTCTCGACTTTATCTTTGTCTATGCAGCATTAAAATATAAACCATTTTGCTTGTTTTCCAAGTATTCGTGGAAACCGTAATTACATTGGGAAATTTTATTATGCATTAAAAAATGCGTACGTTGCGTTAAGTACGAATTGCGTCTTGACGCAATCCTCGAATTAGCTTGAATTTTTATTTGTAGTGGAAAATTCTTAGCTTCGTCAGATCTTCCGTCGACGATTAACGCACTTATCTTGCGTGATTACGTATACAAAACGGTAAAAAAAAAAAAGAAAGAAGAAACAGCTTTATCAGTTAACCTGTTGCACAACTCTCAAGAAGCACGCCTGATTGAGAATGCTGTACCACAAGACTGTAAACTAATTATATATCGCTTCTTTCCCCGCTGAAATTTTTCATGAAACGCGACTTTACAACGATATTTCGACGACTATTTTCCTAAATTCTTCGTAAACTATTATGCGTTCCATCTGAATTACTTTAGCATTGTTTCATGGAAAGTAGTTAGAATTTTAATATCTGCACGATCAACCTTAAGATATACAAAGACTTGATAAAGTTCCATGCTCCATACGAATCGATCGCTGTCGTGGACCAGAATGGTCCTCCTGACCAAGAGAAGCGTCTCGTTGCTACGCTGATCGGATCAACTTCCTTTGTCCATTGTCTTATTCGTGGTATCCGCGTGCATGTTTCCACGCGGCGTACCACCATATCTCACGTTTAGAAATCTTTGGTGAACTCGTACGTAAACTTATTAGCCGATACGGACAGCAGAGTCGCTCGTAGACTCTCGGAACTGTTTTACCCTGACACGATTGCAATGTTATACATTTTATACTCGTAAAGTAGGATTAAGAAGAAATTCGTATTGAAAATAATAATTTGAATATTATACACGTTTTTCATTTATCATACCGAATACGTTTATGAATCATCGATGTGTGATATACACGCGAGTATATATGGATCGGTTATTTAAAATTTCCAACAAAGGGATGCGTAGTGAATAGAAGATTCACTGCCGTTCGCCTGGAACGTGGAGAGCCGGGACTGAATCGTTTCGTGAAACAGGCGTAAAACGGATATATATCATTCGTGTTAACGATCCTGTATTTCACACTTTAATTATACATATCGGACATCCGAAATTGATGAACTATGCCCGATGTAGCGTCGACCTATTGCGGGACTCGCTTGTTCAGCGGAACGTTAATCACACCTCTTATTTACAATCGTTAAAGTGAAAAGTTATAAGGCGGCCTACCGATTCGCGGAATTATTTACGCGTTCGCGTCGATTTATCTTAATTATTTATCTTAATTGAGCGCGTCCGAGGCGGCCCTCGCGCTGTTACGTTTCGAAGTTGTCGCAAGGAAAACGAAACGCGAATGTGCGCGCGCCAGCCGACTAAATTAATATGGAAACGCGGCTGATTCGTATTCGGGTCAGATAACAGCGGATTCGACAGCTACCCATAAAATACTCATGGGAATCGGCCCGCGTGCGTCGCGTCTCCTCGCGTGAAAGTCAGCTCTTATCATCGCGGCTCCGCGTTTCGAAACTTTTAACGACTCGATAACCGAGACTCGTAATTTTTGCCCGTGCGCGAAACGTTCGTCGTGCATGGCAAAGTATAATACGTATACAACCATGTGTAAAATAGACAAAGTTACTTGTTATAATATTTAGCGAACGAAACACATGTTTGTTTTATGTTTTCTTTATTTCATAAAAATATGAATATTTGATATGAATAATGAAAATTGTATAAAAAATCACAGTTTATTAATTAAATGGTGATTTTTTAAAGAAATAGAAAAATATTGTTCAATTATTTCTATAGGTACGCGCGTATTTAGACAGCTAGATACGCAAGCGAACAAATAAATATTAGAACAGATGCATAGTGGAATTAATAGCCAGACAACCAGCTACGTAGAGACAAGGATAGAAGGATATGTATGGAGTAGAGAAGAAAGGGAGGCTGAAAGTAGGCCGGGTATAAAGCGGGCAATAATTGTTCTTGATAAATTCATATGACCACAAATCGTTTGTAATTGCTCAATATTTCAACGGCCTCCATGGAAGCTGCGTGTGCTTTACTAATTATAATTGGGAAAACGCATGCAGCTGAAATATTACCGAACAGGTACCGAGTCGAATATTTCTATATTTCGCTGGTGAATCGATTTTGCCACGTTGCCTATCGCCATGCGTTTTGCCGAGTAGTTAAATTGAGAGGCCAGCAAAAACTGTTCAATGCGTAAGAAACAAGTTTTATCGCCTTATTTCGCCTTAAAGTAATCTTTAAAGTACCTAGAAGTAAGTAGAAAAGAATATTTAAAAGCTATGTTTCATGAACATAAGTAGAGGAACAGGGCATTTGGTAAATATCGTTTTATTTGGAATATTTTACTAAAAAAGATCTTCGATTAGAATTACAATAATGGTAATGAAGAGGCGACGTGATTTATTTAAATCGATGGATCAGTAGATATATATCGATCCATATGTTATACGACGATAATATAATATTTATCGAAATTCGGACACATTTGGAATAAATTGAAAATAAGGGGCAGGAAGGTTGTTCACCTTTGGAAAACATGAATTTACGGTGCAAGTACCAGAGAGTATAGTTGGTAGAGGGTACCGGTGCCTACCAAATATGGTCAGACTCGATACAAATTGACACACTTCCTTTTAAGGGACTGCACTGATTGGTCTGGTGTGAACTCAGGGAAAGGGTTAAATCTAGGATGACGAGTCATAAATCCTCTCCTTAAACGGAAACCGGTGTATTCAAGTTTGCACGATTGAAAAGTAATTTCGATGTAAAGAATGATAAATTTGATAAAAGAATTTTCATAAATGAAATCGATTGGTCCAAAAATATTTAATAAAACATATACATATTATTTCGGAGAAATCCTTGTTCTTTAACAGGATCTGTTTATTCTTATATTATTTCATATTTCTATATTAATGTTTGATTCGTATATCTATATTAATACACTGGTATACAGTGAAGCTCGTCATTGTTAAAACACGTCTCTACTGACGTATATACTGACGTATTTCAACGTTGTAACATTTTGTTCAATTTCGTTCGTAATTAGCCTCTCCTTTAAATTTCATGC
The DNA here is from genome assembly GCA_905333015.3 of Bombus campestris. Classification (NCBI taxonomy): domain Eukaryota; kingdom Metazoa; phylum Arthropoda; class Insecta; order Hymenoptera; family Apidae; genus Bombus; species Bombus campestris. The sequence goes on from HG995149.1 coordinate 2,952,655, forward strand.
TACGCCTGACCATCATTGACCATCAATTTTATAATTCACGTTTCACAAAATGTCGAAATATCAACATCAAGCTGATCAAAGTTGCGTATGTACAAGCGAGCCTTCACAGACCGAATAACGAACGGACAAACAATTTTGTCAATATCGCAGTACTTACGTTCGTATTTTTCAATCTCGTTCGAACGATGGCCCACGTTTGTCGAAATATCGTACAATTTGACAGATAAAACACGTTTACGGTTCTCAATTAGCAGAGTTGGCTAGCCGATGACAGGACCAACCGAGAGACGATTAACTTCATCGTTTTGCGCGAATAAAAAAGTTCTGATCGATTAATCGTCTCGTTGACAATGTACGTAGATTAATTGTCGTGTTTGATACGAGATCAAAAGAACTTTTAATAAGCCGACCACAGAACAATTAATGTTAAAAGCCAGAATAAAGGCTTTATTCCATGTATCATTTTGTGTCGTGGATTCTTTTTTCTAGAAAGCTCCTCAATTCCTTCTTTTTTTATCTTCTTTTGTTCACAGATAAACTATTCGCTGAAATTCTGTGAAACGTTAAGGAAGGAAGGGTAGGCAGAGCGTATCTGGTTATGAGATCATTCGACATCCGGTTTCACACTGCTGGAAGCATAGAATGATCTGTCAATGGGAAGTGCGTTATCGCAATACGCGTGGTATGTCATCCTCCCTTTTTCGTTCTTTTCTCTCTCTCTCTTTCTCCTTCTGTCTTTCGGTCGGTTCGCGCTTTTAATGGGACGACCTAATTTCGTGAAAATCTTACGCGAAGAAAGACGATTCAAATCGCCCGCTAGATTAGAGCAATCAGCATGAACGCGAACATCGCGAAGGCTTGCGAAATTGCGCGGTATAAGTGTGGGATAAATATCGGTAGATAAAGAATGTAGAAACAGATTTCCAAGAATAAGAGCCTAGTTTCGGTAAATTTCACGTAATTTCAGTTAAAAATAATATTATACTGGGTGATGATATTTTATCATGTGGCTGTGACTGTGTATTACAGACGGTGTAACACATTTGTTGCATCGATACGTGGAAAAAGTTTTATTTTATTATATACTTTATCATCTCCCCTTTTCGTTTCCGAGTATTCAGCCAAAAACTTTGTTGTTCGGTAATCGAACTTAACCGAACAACGGTCAATCCTCAATTTTCGCAAACATATTTTCTACGAATCAATTAATTTGATCAATTTACACTGAATGACGAATCAACGATAAGAAAGTCAGTTTTTTCATACGCGAAATCTCGTAGATTTTATCGAATTCGATATTCGCCGGATTTTTCGCGGTAAAAGCGATGCCAGTAACTGCGAGGTATTAGATTCAAGCGATATGTATATGATTGCAGAACGGAAATACTTCTCACCCCCACATTTTGCGATATGAGAAGACGAGCGAACGCGTAGGACTTCGCCGCGTGTATCCGTTCTATGGCTGTTATCACCTTTTGGTATCCGTTATCGTTGCATGAAATGTACCGGCAAATCAACAATGGGTCGAATGTGAATTGAAAGAGATTACTGCGATTTTCAATAAATCTTCCTAGCAGACCAGTGCGCCCATGCTTTATGGCGTGTTTTTTGACAAACGAATTTTACGTGCAACAGGTAGTTATAAAATATCTCTCGTTATATCGATAATTTAATTTCTAAATCGATTGTTCGAAACCTCAGAAAATAGCAATACACAGTCAATATAGCTCACAGGATTCCTCGTAAATGGAAAAGTAGCAAAATTAGAATATATAAAAGACGAAATTGATCCGTTTGGTTAACGTATTTTTTACAACAGGTTGAGTCTGATATCGAATTCAGCGAAATTGATGCGATGATTTTCAAACTAGCTATTACGTCAGCAAACACGTACATCCTTGCAAGTTTAAAACGTGTATCAGCAAATCACGCACTATCGTAGAGTTTAAATGAAACATAAATGATGAAACTCGAGCAATCGATGCCCCACGATTGCTACGAGTAATCGAGTATTTTTCGACCCAATTGCAAGAATATACCCGCTATCGAGGAGGATTCAACGATTAATAAATTTCATAATACATACTGCTTTTTTAAATAAGCCTGTTCTATCTCAATCTAATTTGAGCACATGTTTTTATCGTATAATATACTTTCGAACATAAATACGACAAAATTATTTCCAACAGAAACGAAGCGATGTATTAAAAGATAGATGATCCGTAAATAAGGCAACTTCGTATTTAAAAGATCGAAAATTCCAGCGATTTATTCGCTTCGGTTAACAGGTTGAACAATCATCGAGAATTCACACGTATAAAAACGAACGTCACGTAAATTTGTTCGGCTATCGACGATGGGGTGGTACAAAGTGCGAATGTCACGAGGGGTTAATGGCACGTAGGTTCAGTATCAAAGGAGGATAGCCGTATGGCAGAGAGAGGCGTATCGTCGGTGAAACGGAGATTTCTTTATCGGCGCTTAGATACCCTACTTCGTTCGAGCGAAACAAAACAGGGGTTACACGTGCTCGTCTCAGCCTCGTCAACGTCGCCCCGTCTCTTTTACCGCGTGGGCGTACACTTCTGTTTCCTTTTTTCCTACCTCGTGTATTTTCCCGTCGCCTTTTAGTTTGCTCTTTGATCAGCTTGATGATCCCCACATGGACGACCTTAGATTTTTCTAATTGTTTACCGTGTAGGAAATCTTCGTCGGTTATTAATAGATTTGGTCCAGCCTATTTTCTTTTTCATCTCTTCCAACTTTACCGAAAAATCTACCACAGCACTCAATACCGATTATCAAAAAGCTACGAACTTCCTGAGGAACCTACGTAATATTAGAATTTTACTTTTTCTTTCGGAATTGACTATTTTTTTTTTTTTTTTTTTTTTTTAATATGTGTCACTCGTCTATCAAATCGACGCGTCGCGACAACTAACGCTACGAAAAGCGCAAGGAAGCAGGAATCGAGTAATCTCGGGGCGGAACTGCAATAGGAAAGGCCCGTGTTTCTGTTAATTCGTGTCAATCCTGATAACGAGACAACGACGTAGACGACGATTTCATCGGTCAGTTCGTACAAAATAGTCGTGGCACGTGGGTATGCTTGTAATATGTAATATCTGGGTAATCGTTACGTAGATAGGGATCAATGCCAAACGCGAGGAAGGCGAGATGCTGCAATTTATCATTAACGCCTACGTTCTGAACCGTCGGGCCGAATTGTTAACCCAAAGCGCAGAATTGTGCCATTCCCACCACTTCGGTGGTAATTTCGGAACGAGGTCTGCAGCTTTTGTTCGCCTCTGGCGACACCACTGCGCCGAATAATTTTTCAATTGAGTCATTTTTTACAAGTTGCATCGGTTTTGTGATCGTGTCGCTTTTACATGGGTTTTGAACGTGGGGGAAGCTCGTGCGTACTTTCAAAATTTCGCACGTCAGTTTTGATCTTCCAGATTGGCGCAATTCGATATTTTCATATTTTATTACACGGTTTAGAGATATATTCCATTTTTTAATCCCACCTCGGTTCTCTAATTGTTCAATGTTGTTTTAAAAAAGACTTTGAAAGAAATTTTTTCTGCTAGTGCTTTTTGTCTTTTGTAGTACGAACGAAACATCATACATGTCCGTAACGATTCTTTCATATTCTTCTCAAATTTGAGAAATTTTCGGAATATGTTATCTAAGCGGAAGACATATTTTTGTAACGACACATTCATGTATTAAAGATATTTTAACTGCATAATTTTTCCGTTAATAGAATTCACAATCAAGGACCATTAATCGCGTAACATTTTTTCCCGGTATAAGTTTAAAACTTACATCAAACAATGTAACGAAAAGGTCTCGATATTACACAGAAGAATGTGTATCCCTCGATTGGAAGAAATATTTTATCAACGTGCAGAAATATTCTTATTCGATGGAGCCACTTTATACGACATCGCACAAGCAGAAATCTTCTTTCAGGTGGAGTCGTATCGCGAAATAACCACGGAAAGGAATGTTTATTTTTTCACTTGTTGTTCGGCAAAGTGTCGCGTCAGTGCGGTACCATCGAACACAGCATCCGTTCTCCAGAAAGGACCATGACGTCAGCGTGTTCTCGCGCGCGCGTTCCTTTTACGACACGTTTCGTGCGAATCTACCAGCGAGAGAAAAAGATTCTCAAAGCTGTAGTTCGTTTGAATTGAACTCGATACGCGGCTAGAAAATTAGAGAAACTGGGAACATCGTTACACGAAGGTTAACTGCGAACACCAGCGACGTCGAAACAACGATCGGGTTAATCGAGTGCGTCAGCCTCGACTTTATGGTCGCCATGGCGAATGGTACCGGCAGATTTACGATCGTCAGACCAACGATGGGCCCGATGAAATTTACATACGACCGCTCGAGATTTCTACTTTGCTCTGACTGCTAGATATTTAACGAATATTTTTGAATAAATGAAAAAATTATGCGTATCCTTCGTTTTATTGTCACGACCAACCTTTATTGTCCAACCCATGTTTCTAGAAGCTGCGTGGAAATATACGAGATCGTTATTCCTCCTACATCTAGCTGCAAATCGATGTTTTTAGACAGTAATGGCGTACGGTTATCGAATGGATATTGAATAATTCTGTGAAAAAATAACATCGACCTATGAAGAAACATCGTGCTATTGGAAGAAATGTCATTACGGTTCATTGTGAATTCATTGTCGTTGGCGGTTATTACTGTTTTGGAATTTTATGATTTGATGATTAATCCGATATCACCCGTTGTACCGTTAGTGGGAAAGTTTATTATCAAGTTGATAGAACTTAACATTCTTTGTAGTTTGGTGTCAATTTATTTAAATGTCTTCTTTAAGTAAAGTATTTAACTACGTAAGATTTAATTTATCTTGTAAACGATGAAATAATTTAATTTTAAGGGAGGTAAATGTACCATTTTCGACTGGTTCCTACATTATTGCATTTTGCTACAATTTGTAATTCTTGTAATTGCCAATTGATTTTACCTTGGTAATATAAAATGTAAGATAAGAGATAACGCTAATTATGATAATTAGTTTGAAATTGTTTGATAGGATCCACGTCTAGCTTAAATTTATAACATCCACTGCGATCAATTTCCTACAACTAAAAGTATTCTACAAATTTATATTAACGCTGTATTATAATTTGTTCCAAAATAAATGGTCAACCTCGAAGCGACCTTCTTAATATTCTGACACCAACGATTTAGTAGATTAATTACCTAGAAGAATTATTATCATCATAAAGTTCAATAAAATTATCATTTGTTCCGTTTATGGCATCTTTTTAAGCTGCGTAAAAATGGTCAGAAACGACGAAGAAAATCGGGGATACTGGCAACGTTGCAGCGGTCGAAAAGGTCGCTCTCGATGCAGTGGTACCAGAAAGGGCCATGACGTCATCCAGATGACTCGTTTGGAGCCGCCGGCGTCCCGATGTAAAAGATGCAATCCGTATGTGTCGTAAAAAAGAGAAAAATGTGCTCGTAAAGTCTTATCTTGCGGCAAACTGATAGATGTTCATTAAGGAGTCGACTGCGCAACCGTGAAGTAGCATTCTCTTAACATGGTTCCGCAATATTTCGCATCGTTTTGATAAAGGTCCTTATCACCTCGTTGCTGCATCCTCTGTTCTTCTTGTGACCTGATTTTTTTATGTAACTTCGTAACTTGCATAATCATACGACATCTTCACTTATTACGTGCAGCATTGAGCATTATCCCACTTTCAAATCTCCCATAAATCCATAAAAATTCACAGTTTAGTATATTATTTAGTATATTTAGTATATTTTATTCTATCGTGTTTCTCTAAAATTTCACGAGATTTTCAAAGATCAGAGAATCAGCGAAAAAGTTGAACTAGAAAAATAAATATATCAGTATCAACTTCAACTATTTGCCATCGAACTTTACAAACCAAGTTCGACCAAATTTCATCGGCTTCCACCCGAAAACCCGTTTAACCCTCGACCGCAACGATCGACAATCGTTGATCGCGATGATCATTGATCGTGAGACAGTGTGATTGGATAGGATTCGTAACGTACGAACTTTCCTTATTCTCTCTGTCTCGTCCCGAGTCAGCTCTTCGTCGAAAACGAATCATTTCTGTTTCTCGTCACGGTGTAATAATGTTCCATCATATTGTATCGGGTTCGGGTTGCGAAAGAATGGATTCGCGGTACTTCTGTGCAAGAGAATCGAGTGCGGGCGGACTTTGTGGGAGTTCCGCGGTAATTCCTTCTCGTTCTCCGCATTTGGAAACGCTCCGTTTCTGGCGGCTGACGCCATACCGCTCTTTTTTAATCCCCCTTTTGAACGCGTACACGCGTACTCAGCAACAATTTCATCGAAAATCGAACCGAAAAAAGCTGCTCTGGTATCCTCGTTAGCTCAACAAATGGAGAGAATACGATAATCCCGCTATGCGATTTCGATCGTGTTCCTTCCGCGTATTCGGTTTATGCAGTTTTAGCAAAAGAGAAATGGATCTAGATTTTTTATTTTGAGACGTACAATTATGTTCGATCTTGATGTTCTACTATTTCTTTTGCACATATACGCATTATTTATTCGTGTCATTTTTAAGCGTTTGATTTTTAACTGTGATATATTACTTATTATTAGGTCATTCGAAAAGTTTCTTTCGTTTTATAAGAAAATAATGGATGCACAACATTTTTCGTTTTATATTATTTTATCGAATTACGTATGATAAATTTTGTTCTATCAAAATAAAGATCACAACGTTCGACAGATTAGGTTTCACGTTTGTATAAAGATGCGTCGTTGTGAAAGACGTGTCTGTAAAAGAAAGACACTTTTTGGACAACCTATAGTATTCGTATATGAAATTTTCTTTTGAAGAATTTTGAAGATTACAATCTCAGAATGCAATTATTACGGAATTATTGGATACTTTTGAAATTATTAGCTATGCGTTGAATTGATTTTAAAGAATTTTTTAATTAAAATATGGTAATGTAGAACTAAAGTGATCGATCTAACAAGTACCGTATTTTTAATTATGGCTGCCCATGAAGGAATAAATATTTCGCCCAATTCTGGAGGACCAATTTAGGCACTTCTCGACGGTTACGGACTGCGGAAGCAATTAAGAAGCAGCTGCGATACTACGGATTCACATAATTTCCCCGTATTTTATTTTCTGCTAATACACCCACGATGTTGAGTTTGACTCATGGTGATAAAAAAAAAAAAAAAAAAAGAAAATATAAAACATAGAAAAAAGAAGAAGACGAGGCATCTGTAGCCCTCATTAAGTATTTTACGATGTAATTGCGTCAGTTACTAAAAATTCTGCCTCTATCAAAATTGTTTAAACAATCGTACATTTCAGTCGAACGTAATACGATACGACGTTTCTCGATTTACAATACACGCGATACAACTCAGCCCTTTAACAATCAAACTGATCGATATTATTTTTCATTGAACTTAACTTATGGGATTTGCCAACTTTTCTATTTTCTAGCGACTCGAATATCATCATCCAGATTTATGTTTGGACTATTCACACGTTATATGAATAAGAATTAGACTAAAGATATTTTTCTTGTATATATTTTGAAATTATTGATTATGGATATATGCGGTTGAATAATTGTAAAACTGATTAATAAACCTATTTAATCATGCATATTTTCAACGTGAATAATATCGTGAGATATGACTGTTCGCTTACCCTGTAGCCCTTTTCTCCTGTACCACCATATTCTCCAGCAGCACCTTTTTCACCTTTTGGACCAGGTGGCCCATCTGGTCCGATGTCACCAGGAAGTCCTTCTGGTCCCTGAGGTCCAGTGATACCAGGGAAACCTGGTGTACCTTTTATCCCCTTGCAATCGCATTTGTATGAATCTTTGCAGATCTGTAACAACATCGTGAAATTGCAACATATAAATTACTTCAGTTGTTGTTTAATTATTGCTAATTATTTTACATATTATTAATCGATTAAACGATAAACCCTTGTGCAAAGTTGGCTTGAAATTTCAATGCCTCTTCTTTACAAAAACATCAACATACAAGACACGTTCCTGTTATTAATGATCGAAAAAGCTACATTTTCCTTCGAGTCTAAATAAAATTTGGCCCTGAAAGGTTCATGTCTCTAAAATTCCCTCACGATTTTGTCGAGACAACACCAGCTTACGGATGTTAATTTGCGAATAACATACGCCACCGCATCTCGAAGGAACATATGTATCTGTTTGAATAACGCGAAAGAGGAGAAAAATGTAATCGCACGCGTTTGTTTCCGAGGATGAAAGCTATTCTGCTTATGTCAACGAGACTTTAAGAACGACCAACGTCCAGCTTTCGAAGAAATCCTGCTACGATGTGTGTACATACATACAAGACACGCGTTCTTTCTTCGCCATTTTTTCATCATTCTACGACATTATCTTGGTCCCTGCACGAATAAATAACGTAATGTGCGTACGAATAATAACGTTCGCACGTGCGAGACACGGACCCATTGCAGCGGATCTTTTATATCGAAAAATGGAGCGGCCGCGTTTGTGTTTCTTCGGTTATTCGCCTAGTGGTTGGTTATTCAGGTGCTCCGATGTTTGTTGGAATAGTCGAATTTAGAAATTTCGAGCGTTCACCTTACCGACTTGTTAGAATATCCTAGTTTGTGGCTCGCAGCAACTATACGTTACTTTAAGCGCGATAAACAAGCTTTCCGCTTAAGAATTCCAAAGTTATTTTGAACTCGTGTAATCATATCTTGCGTTCTGTGTTATTTAAGCTTCGAAAAATGAGTTTCAGGGAACTTTTTATCCTTTCTTGTATTACGGTGTTCTCAGAGAATGAATTTGAACATTTTTCTTTATTATTAATATTCCACGATATTCGCAGAATGTGTAATATTCTAACTCGTTAAAATAACGTTCTGTATAGCGAAACTGTATTATGTCGTTGAAAGAAATACAACTTACGTTAATTCAATCGCATTAAATCTGTTGAAATATACAAAGAAAAAGAGGGAAGGAAATGGTTAATTCATTAGGCAATACATCAAAGCTTTTTCTCTACTTTTATTGACTCTTCTGTATAGTTCCGATACTACCAGGAATCGTTCGAACAGTTTGCAAAAATATTTACAAGTTCAAATCCAGTCCACGGGCGAACTGTTTATCGAAAAAGATTCCGGGCAGTTACTTTCTTAAATAGAATCCGGTAATTCGAGACGGATCGCTGGAATATTTTAATGACAAGGATTTATGTAACAGAAGAAAAAGTGAATCTGCACTTCAGTTACCACCCACGATCGCAAAGACTGCGCGAAATCAAGGTCACTGTTGCATTAATGCATCAGTTTAATGCCACCTACGTGATTGGTTGTGACAAGTCACCTTGTTTTTAATCATGTGTCAAGGTATCCCCGTGGATTTGCAGTTTTCCGAGGACCGTATTTACCGCAACATGCGGTCGATGATGAACTTTCGATTATTTGATCGGTGGATCGTAAAACTTCTTAATCTCTTTCTAAGAATTGATCGTCGATAATGCTGTACGTAAATGGAACAAAATCGCATTTTTTAAAGAGTTATTACGAAATAATAATTGTGAAGAGAGAAATTTCGAAGAAATTTCAGTCTGACTATCATAGTCTTGTAGATAAGATTATGTATAGTAGTTTCGTTCAAATCTTGGAATTCATTACTGAAATTCAAGGAAAGTATATCTCAAATTACATGAATATATCGGCAGGGTAAAATATTCTTTGAAGATAATCTGGTATAAAATTGAACAAATGAATTTTTGAAAACAGTTTGCTATTATTACACTAACAAAAGTTAATCAGGTACGTTCCTCACAGAAGTCCATCAGATGCATAGTGAAAATGAATATTAGCGAACGAAAATTTGTCATAAAATTAAAACGAGCGATCATGCATATTATCAATGATTCTTTCTCTCAAGTTAAAACATCTAAGAAAAATACGATCGATTAAAAAATAATTGAAGACGCTCGTTTTGATTTTCAAAACAGGTAAGGAACAACTAAAATTTCAATATCACATTTTGTCTATGCATTTTAAGAACGACTTACTGGCATCAGTAATTGCCAGACAACTCCACATAAGTTTCCAGTGAAAAAAATAAACGGTGTTTTTTAAGAAAGTAGGTGAGCTTGTACGAAATGACTCGGCACAGGGGTCCTACATAAAACGAGACCGTAACTCTTTGCGGATTTCGATCTTCGAGCAGTCTTATCTGTCGCGATGTTCATTTTTGTATGATGACCTCGTCGCGAAACGATCTTCCAAATATGTAATGCTCGCGGCGTGTCTGCTTGCTCTTAGCCATCGGCATGACGTAATGTTCCAGCTTGGACAAGAGTCGCGTTCGCATGTGACATAATTTCGCGATTACGCATGAGGACGATCTATCGCGAATTACGTCCTGCCCCGTCTCACGAATTTCAACAGTGGAAAAATTCTTCGTTGAATTTATTCATTGAAATACATATGAAATTTGTATCAACTTCTTTCAGTTATTTTCTGTATCAATCGCGATCCTTTATGGTTAAAAAATTATGTTATCTTATGTTCGACGAAAATTTAAAGAAATCATTGTTAATAAAAGTGATCTTACATTTGAATTTAACGGTAAAGTTTCCCTGCAAGTATTGGATGCCGTTTTGTTCGACACAAAAATTCGAAGAGTAGCAACATTTTTCTTTTCAGGACTTTTCAGAAAAGAATCGGATAATTTGATTTTTGTTCTTACTCATTTCCTTAAATCAGTCCTCGTCGCGTGCCCAAAATTGCAAATACATAATGCAAATATGAAAACTATTACTTCGAACGAAGGAAATAATATTAGACGTTACATCGTGCAAAATAGAATTTCACAGCTGAACAGGTAACGTTAGATGACTAGCTTCCTGTTAGACTTTAGTCAATAAAGCTAGGCGGAAGCGTTCGCTTTAGCAATTATTTTCTGAAGTACTATTCGTCTCTGTATTGATTTTTCCTTTTAACCTACATACTTAGTACCTAAAACGTAAATTTCAGCGAATTATTCTTAAACCTCCTACTACTTATATTATTAAAGTATTTCACGTTCGAACGTTTCACCCTTCAAGTTTGTATAAATTTAGCTGAGAATTTTTCTTATGCTCTAAACCGATCTCTATCGATTTTTGCTTAAATATCAGCAACAAAAATAAATCGAGATATTAACGAGATTATCATTGTGCGTAAGTTGCTTGTTTAACACCTTGTATATAAGGTATAGACAAGAGAATATATTGCTCTCGTATATTCCACCAATGGTAAAGGATGCGTTAAACGACACAACAGAACACATACTGTGTTACAAGTTTTAACTGATAATCTACAATACATCGTGAACGAAGTGCACCACTTAAGCTGAGAAGACTGTCCTTGTCGGCAAGTTTATGCGTTATGAATATGTATCCACGCCAATGGAATCGCTGTTTTAATATTGAACGTGATATCTAAGAAATTAATTGTCCTACGTCTTCCCTTAATATCACTTTATTTCGCGTTACATGTGTCAACTTTAATACGACGTAAGGATAAAATTCGTCGTGAATTTTATACTTGTTAATCCTAATCGTTTGAGAATTTCGTTTGCTCTCTTAATTATTCACAACTCTAGATAATCTGGGTTTTAATAATTTGCATTAAAACTAACGATGATTTGTGCACTTCTTTTTACTTGAATTTTACAATTTCTTAATCTTTTTAAATATGCTTAATCGTGACTTTAAATTGTACTATTATTGTATATTTTGATAAATTATTGAAATAAAGTTAGAAATTTTGTAAGTTCTTTGTAATAATTGTTGAAGTGGTCGCCACTTCTAAGGAAACTCTACATTTGGACTTTAGTTTTCTCAAGCGCTGAAGCCATAGACAAAAGACTGTCGAAGACAAACCAAAAACGGTACACGTGCAACGTTGGCTTCGGGGTTTTTCAGTCATAGGGTAACGCTGTTAGCGTGCGGATCTGGATCAGCTCAATTATATCCCGAACTTTGTACTTACACTTTTATATTCAAATATATATCTTTTCTACCTTACAATTTAACCACGCGTTCCTTTGTATTCACATACATCCAATAACCCCAACAATAATAATTTCACGTACAAGTAACTTATACTTATCTTCTTATATGATTTCTTAAGTTATGTATATTAGAACATTTCTATCCTTTCTCCGCCTACCGGCAGTAGTACTACAGAACTAAAAGCGCATAAGTAAAAAGGTGATAAAGTATCTTTGAGATATCTTCTGTATTTTGGAACTTTTGAAATGATGGTGTTAATGTAATATCGCGAAGAGCATGTTCCAGCATATGCCACCAGTTCCCAGTTTTCAACGAATAGCGGACGTTTACGAGATCCGTTGGTCCAAATATTTATATTATACCATTTAGGTTCCTGGATCTATGATGTCACATTTACCGTAAAACCTTCTAAACAGTTCCTTTTTTTCTAGGATCGTCGCGAAGAAGCTTTACCAACTAAATCGTTCCAAGTTGTTCGCATGTTATAACATATTATTCTTGTACGAGTAAAGTAACAGACTTCGTAATTCTGTGACTTTATATGGCAGCATCGAATAAAGGAAACGAAAGGAGATAATTTCAAAATCTCACGACTTTTTACACGAAATAAGAAAAAGACTAAGAATAAGGTCAGTTTCTCCTTCCTCGTATATGGGTAATATAAAATTTTCCTATGGCAGATATTATGAACCATCGTAGATGATCAAAAATAAATTATGTCAATAATAGCTCTAATAATCAACTAATCCTTTTAGAATGATACATCTTGTCGCGTTAATAGGACAGAAACGCGAATTCATTAGATCGCTTTAATTTCACCGTATTCCGATCGGTCGATTACAACGATATCTCGTTCCAGTGACACGAAATTTTAAGCGCCGATCCTTTTCCAATCGAAATACGAAGATAATTGAATTTGAATTTTCTCCGTTCTCAGAATACGCTATACGATCGACAAAATTTTTCAATTATCTGCCTCCGTCGTACTTGCACCTTTTATCCGGCCGATTTTTAAACCGTTCGTCGCGTGTTTCTATTTTAAAGACGGCAACGCTCGACTTTCCCCGTTTATCGAACGGAAAGAGAAGCCTCTCTCGAGCAAATTACACCCGGCGGGTTTAACGCGCCACTTTAATTTTCCCCCATCCCTTCGTTGTTCTTTGAACAGGGCACCACCCAACTGATTACGATTGCAATGTCGGACATTCGACCGATAAATGCGCGCCAACAATGGTCGGTGTACGGCGACGTGGAATTAACGTATTGTTAAACAAGTTCTACTCGGGCAGGTAACGCGCGTATTCACGGCGAGATCGCGGTACAGCTCTTATCGAACATACGGCGTTATGCCATGGGTTTCATGTTCCATGGTGAACGCACGATCCCGTATCCGGCGATAGAATGAATTCGATGCTTGGAATTTTCCTGCGATTCAACTGCAGGGGATTTCTGCAGTCTCGAAGAGAAGCTCGTTTCAAGTGTACTTTCTCAGTCGTGAAGTATTCTAATTGTTATGTTGCTATTTGCGTGGTAAACGGGTTGTGCCAGTATTTATATAAAGTTCGACGATAATATCAGGTTATATTGTTTGCTCATTTTTAGCGATTTCATTTGGGAGATATTTCAAAATATTTTTGATTTTGAAATACCTGAAGCAAAGTCGTGACTGTGAAACATTCGAAGCAAAATTTCTCACTTCGATGCGAGTATACACGGGAATTTCGGTATTCCTATCGCTGCGAATATTTTCACTGATCCGGGCGATCTGTACGTTTATGATCAGTGCGATTCGTGTAAAGTAAAGAGACGTGGCTCGACTTACTCGAACGAGTCTATCGGGGAATCACCCTTTGCGTTGTAAGCAGGAAATCTGAGAGACGATAAAGCCATTCGCGGGTAATCGTTGTTGGCTAGGGCTAGGGAGGGCTCGATTCGTTGCGCGTTGCCTCCGGTGAAAAGCAACGTGACGCTTAGTTAGGCGTTTCACCGCGATAACGATAACCAACATTGCTTCTCGTCGACAATAATCCAACTTGACTGTGTTCCGTGCTGGATATACGAGTACATATCTGCTATTGTGGTCGGTCGATATGTACTCTTACTGGTTTATTCTTTAATTGGAAACACTACGGTATTTATGGGTTAATGAACGCTTGGAACGAGTTTTGGATTATTCAGAAGGGGCATTAAAAGGTGGTGCTGAAATTTCTTGATAACGTAGCTTCCGACATTTCGCAGATAAGAGATTTTGCGAACGGTGCGTGTAAAACGTATCGCAAGCGATACCGGTATCGGTTGAACATCGTATCAGTAACACGGCTGGGCCAGTGATGAATTATTAAATACTTTCCCTTTGAACCAGAATTTCGTAAAGATACGTCAAACGATGACCGATTATATCCGTGAGCATATTTTACAAAAAGAATAATTCATACTTCAGACAGTCACGTAACGCGAAAGATATGTCAAGTTAAACTTTCCAGTGCTCCTTTAAGGAGTGGTAGAAAAAAAATATGAGGAGCCTTTATACGCACGATTAATTGCGATACCGTGAAGCAGACGTCGTCCCCTGTTGCTTTATGCAATCCGATTTTCAGTGCAGATTGGCCCGAACCGGTCCAATTCGTTGCGAGACTGGTATCGGTGTAGTGTCGAACTCGTCGAACTTTCTCAGCGAAATCAACATTAACCCATTTATACTCATGACTACACGAACAAAATTTTTATCGCTGATTAAATATATTAAATCGATATAAACGACGTCGGTGCTTTTTGCAACTTTCTGTCAGGAAAATCAATCACGTGCTTTTACTTCGATGATTAAATCGTAAAAATTCATGAAATCCTTGCGATGGTATAACGAAAAGGAAAGGGCGGCACGAAGTTTCTTCTGAAACCTATACGATTCGAGAGTCGGGAACACTAAAGGCTAATGTGGCGCATAACAAAAATTCTTCCCTGTTCCGCGAACCCTCCCATTCTTCTAGCATCTCTAACTCGCCAAGGCTTCCACGCGAGCAAAAGGACGAATGAAAGAGGCAGACAAAGAGAAAAGATGGGAATTAGCATCCAAGGGATCCCAGAAATCCTTCTAACGACGAAACGTCGTGCACGGTGTTCGTTTGAAAAGTTTCTAAGAATTGAATTTGTCTTTCTTAAAGCCGGCACAATTTGCAAAATAGTAATCTTCGTACAAAATGGTTTTCGCTTGTTTAAAACTCTTCCACCCTAGAAACTCGACGAGACAGAAGCTTCGTAATTCGAAGATTTTTATCCTTCCCTTGAGTTTGAGTCACGCCATGGCTTCGACTTTGCATACATTGTCATTTCAACGTATTCGTTGGAACGTTAGTTGGTGAAAAAACGTATCCACTCTAACCATAGTCTAACTGATCCAGCATGCGAAGTAGTCCGCCATCGTTTGTTCGCCGTGCACGCAGCGAGATACCGACGAGAGAAGCGAGCAGGTAGGGGGTGAAACAAGCTCGAACAGCAGAAGAAGAGAGGGCGAAGAGGAGGCACACGGTGTACGGAATCTGCATAATGTGCAGTAATATTAAGCGTCCTCAGCTCTTGGCCGGATGACGCTGGCCGAGCGAAATCGTGGCCAGACACACTGTCGATATCTGTATATACGTATAGGGATGTGTTGTACCGCTTGACTCATTTCTCCGTCTCTTTTTCTCTGGCTACGAGATTCTCGTCAGTGTTCGTTCTCAGCGTCCTTTTCTTCGGCTACCTCGCCGTTTCCTTCTCTTTTTATTTCTGTTGCATCGATCTCCGACCGGCATCTTTTGCCACGTCGCGTTCTCTCCTGCTGTCGCGTTTCGTTTCCAGACGAATCGAGGAGTCATCGTCCAAAGGGAAAGAACGATACTTAGAAAATAACGCGTAAAAATGTCAGTCTGTTACCGAGTTCTCTCTCGTGTCGCGATTGAATTTCCCGCGATGAGTTTCATGCTTACGATACCGTTTAATTTTAACGAGATCTATCTTAATTATAAAATTACGGATAAATCGAACTGCAATGGTTTTATCCCTTATAATCATGGGCCTACCTACGGTAGAATATTACTGTGCCTTTCAAATTTCTAGAGTCAATGTGCGATAATGAAACTGATTTACTTAATCAGTGAAACCTATAAAACTTTGTTACTTGACAAGTAAAGATTAACCTTATGTTACACTTTAACCAGAATTTTTCTAAAAGGACTAACGAAAATATATTATCGCTATGTTCTTGAGTTGGTAATTTACAATTATAGCCTGGTGATTCCATAAAAGACGATAAGTGGTGATTCCAATTATTAATTTGCAATTAACTCGTGCACTTTCGCAAAATTCACATATCGCTATTACGTCCAACCGATTCGATCGATTCAATCAGTGTTCGAATATCTTTTAAACAGTGGATAATGTACATACACCGTTTGGTCGATTACATAAGCATCGCCGGCATGGCATCGTGAATTTATCCTCTTCTTCTTCCTTTTTACCTTCTTCGTCGCGTTCATTTCGAAGTTTTTCTGATTTTTTTCTTTTTTAGAGGCTCTTTTTTCTCTTGCGCGCTTCTTTTTTAATTCCTGTAGTACCGCAAGGCGGTACATACCGCCTGGAACTCATTTTTTTAATTCTGCCTGGATCATCCTCGTTACGCGCGTGTTAACTTCTCTTTCCTTTCGCATGCTCGGTTACAACGACCTTTCCCTCTTGCCTCTTGCGCGCATGGACCGACCATTACTTCTTCCTCCTTTTCGTTTCGTTTTTCTTTCGCCTTTCGCTCCGTGAAATTTCCTTTTTGATTCTCGCTGTCCTCCTCTCTATCTATCCTTTTGACGTACGCGGCCGTGATTCATCATGATTGCGCTTTATTGAAAACGAACAAGAACTGCTTGAGAACGTTTGGGAGGGATGCTTAATGAAAGATATCGAGAACTACGAAGCACTGTAGCGTGGAATACGTTTTTAATGGATATTGATGGCCCGAGCGGCTTTTTGTACAAATCTGGGTAATTATTTGCAACATGCTTGAACGAACAATGTGGCAACTTTAAAGATATTAAGATAGGAAACATTAATGGTATTAACGATTTTGGTTTTTTAAAATATGATAAATCCTGTTTAATATATTTTTAAGATGTCAGCGAGTTTCAATTCGTACAAATGTACTGTCGTTTCGAGTGGATTAAACAGTCATTTTTATTCTTGTCAACAAGATATTATTCGCCAGAGAAATTGTTTCGCGACCATGTATATTGAGAAATTTAATAACATTCCTAAACATTATTCAAATATTACAGAATATATTATAAGCGAGTAATTTTAGTTACATAATTCTAGTCAGAATATTCCTGAATACATACCAAAGCATTGAATTTCGAGCTGTGTCGCCGAAGAAGCTGCTGAAAAAGGAAATTTGTTGAAAATTCCTCCTCGAAAGCTGTTAATCTAGCTTGGTTTACTTTGTGTATTGAAAATAAAAAAATATTCACGATAGAATGTACAGTCTTGTAAAAAGCAGAGAAAATAAAGTCGTGAGAAATATCGCTACGAACCGATTGATTTGCGTCAAGTAATTCTCGAAGAGGCAGCTGCACTTCCTTCAGCATGCACTCGAGCGTCGAGTTCCGACCTCTGTGCGGTCGCTTCTTTGTATGAAAAAGGAAATTTACTAAAAATCCGTGGTCAAGAAGTGCGTACGATACGGAGCTTCGTAAGTGGATAAGCATCGAGGGAACAACTAACACGACACGCCGCCGTCGTTATGCAAACTCACCGCATGTCCAGGACAACGGGAATTACCCTTTAAATTCTTTTCCTGTGTCCTCTTTTCCCTACCTCTTCTTCCTTTTCTTTCTCTCCTCTCTTTTTTGGTTTTTAAAAACTGTTCTATAACGTCTTTCGCTTCCCTTTTTGCGACTTGTTTTCTTCGGTTTAAAACGAAGCATCGGCCGCGTAAAAAAAATTGATCAGAGGACTTGCATAAAATATCGGAACTCGTTTCGCATTCCTTTGCTTCTCCTTTCCTTCCTCCGCCGTTTTTTCTAATCCCGCGCCTTTTGATTCCACCCTTCGACGGCCGCTTGTTTCCATTTCCTACCGATTCTTGGTTTCATCTCAGTTCGATATCGTTAAGACGTTGCCAATAGTTAAATAATGGTGAATCGTTTGACGACGGGTTAATTACTTTTTCTAATTAAACAAACACACATATATATGTACATATTTCTATAATAAAGGATTTTACGTAGCTGTTTTTAAAATCAATAACGTAATCGTACTCAATCTTTATCTATGACGCAGCTGTTTAAATTTTTAAGTCGACATTTATATTTTATGGAACAATTAAATAGAGAATCATGTTTTTCTTTTAATTTAAATAGGATTTCAAAGGAAACTTTGACTCGCGCCTGACGCGTATTTCTCTTCGTCGTCATATCTCCTTGTTAATGGAATAATCTTATGTTTACTAATTTCAGAGTTGTACTGCTAAATTGAAGAAAATTTGCACCTTGAAGCTAATTTCCGCATACTTTGGGTATTAATTTTCATTAACCGAGTTTCAAGCACGTACGATGGGAGCGACAACGTGACAACAAAGTCATAGTTGAAAGTTGCGGTATTACTATAATTATATAGGCGATGCGTTTAGAGTTCCCGAACAATTAGCGAAAGAGTAGTTTGAAATTTCTTCGAGTTTATAAACGTTCTACTTCGCAGAGGAGAAGAGAATTTTAATTAGAGGAGACGAGGTTTTCTTTTATCTCTTAATTCAAACTCTGAAATCGTTAATGTAAATTAATTAATAATAATGATTTGTCACAACGCATGTTAGATTTTGATAAATCTTCCGGAGTACAGAATCGATCGATTGGAATAAGACGTTGTTTCTTTGATAACTTCGATGAAGTTAAAGAGTACCACTCTTGATAAATTAAATCTCGATAAATCCTTCAGACAATGGAGTCAATGGATTCTGGCATAACGTAGGACGTAGGATATTAGAAAGCGAGGAGAGGAAGAGTTAAAACCCCATAAATGGCTTTATTCAAATCCCTAATAGGTCGGAAAAGGTCGGTTCTCCCCAACACTTGTTCAACAGGGGCCGGTGTATCGCTATAAACGAGCCGAGTGTCTGACTCGTCTGAACCTGAACGCCATGTCTGCCGGCAGAAATGCTGACCCCCATAAAAGAATCCACGTGTGCGTACGACACATGTGAATAGCCGCCTCCTTCGCCTATCGATACGTGTCCATGTACGAAGCCGAATCGACCGGTAATCGTGCGGTAAATACGAGCTCCAGGCGTCGATCTCACTATCGATACACTCGAACGTTATTATTTAGCACCGCGTTCAACATTTTTTTTTTTTTTATTCTCCCCTCCACCACTTTTTCCTTTTATTTCGTTTGCCTTTTATCGCGAGAAGGAAATAATTACGTAAAAATCGCTGCAACCCTTTAATCTTTCATGTCCTTCTTCAGCTACATGTACGCTCGAGCTTTTTTATTTTGCAGCAATATTTCATGTTTTATATAGATTTGTATATGTAGCAAGGTATTCGTTTCGCAAGTTTGTTGAGTAATGGGGATTACATAAGCACCTTTCCATTGCAATTTGAAAACTCAATGAGATCGGGGCGTGTAAAGGTTCGTAGAAAAATTGAGAAATTAATGAAGTTATATGGGAGTGATTTAACAAGTTTTAAGTAGCCGTTACAACTGTTTAAATTGTTGAAAACAGCACACCGGTTGTCTTATAAAACCCTTTTACACGATATACCGAAGAAAAAACACGAGTACTGTCATGGTATGAAGTGTTTTGTGCCAGCCTGTTAGCCTATTTTTACTTATGATAATATATTCTTATATTTTACCGTAATGTATGCTTCGAAAATATAACATTATGTTATTAGACGTATGATTCTTTTCTTGGTTCTTGTTGATGTTTAATTATTTTTTGTTGAATTATTCATAAGTAACGTGTAAATGGACTTTGTCATAACGTAATAACAGATTAATATTCGCTGTTAAAAGTTATCTTGAAAAATGGCAACTTCAACTAAAATTATATAGCGAGAACTTCATTTATTATTAGATAATCTATCACATACATGCATTCACTTTAAATGCACAGAATCGAAACTTTTATACTACATGTGTACAAATTACATTATTCTTATAGCGATGACATTGTTCTTTTTAGTTCATTATGCGAAAGAATAAGAAAAAAAAAAACATGTGACCGATAATCGATGATACACGATAAAACATCTTAGATATGAATCATCAAATATTGTAAAATAGTGCCAATTTACGATTTACGATCTTTGAAATTAACAGACGCGATATGCTAATAGAAATGATGATATATCTAATGTAGAAAAGTTTTTTATGCTGTGCCTATTCATCCTAAAAAATTATTAAACGCAGAAAAATGTATCATTTCCGCTATTAAAAACAAATAATTTTTACTTAGAATATAAAAAGATGAAACACTCGAAACAACAGAGTATATGAACAATGTAAAAATCGATATTAAAATGATTATCAGCGATAATTAAAACACAAGAGAATGTTATTTCATAATTAATTAGTAAATTAATTTATTTCATGTAATAAAGATATTTGCTAATCGATATAAATTTGAATATTGGAAATTAAATTGGAAATTCATGTATTACTTTTCACAGTAAATATGCGTTGGAGTACGTATACTTTTAATGACATTCATAAAAATTGAATTTTTTAACATATACAAAATTTTCCCATATTACAATTCAGCGTTACAAGTCTGAAATTAACGACACATCTTCCCGAAGATACTTCGTATAATATGTCATACTGCATCTTTTGTTCCTTGAAGTACTTATTGTTAGCATTGAACTCCCGTGTAATCTTAAACGTTTTGATGCACTTCTAATCAGTTGTGGTGCGTTATGCGTTTGTAGCACAAGGGTCGAATGTCAAGTTTATGTCTTCTGTTTGTAGCGACTCTGACCGTGTAACAACAACATTGGCGCCAATTGTAGCGTCTTCGCCTTGCGAGTCTTTTTCTAACATTCGATTCACGGAACACGAGTATTCATTGTATTACTCAATTTCCTGCATTCTTTCATTACTGTCATTGACACAACGCCCCATTCTTGATTGCTCTTTGTCGGCATTGGTTGCCTCCGACTATCGATTTAAGACGATAAATGATCATCAGCATGTCTATTTTATGGCATTTGAATGAAACGAAATTACTTGGCCGAGCATAACTAAATTGATGGTTTATTCGTTGTTATCTTGTATTTAAACTAATTGTGAATTAAGAGTCGAGAAAGGAGCAAGATCGAAAGTATCAAAATTTATATTACGATGTATTGTAGTTCTTGCTTGCGATATTTTAACCCACGTAAAATAATTCTTTTGTACTCGAGAGTTGATGATTAATATTTTCAGGGGCGTGTATATTAAGGCTACGAAGAGATAATTATTTGTTATTTTCCTGAGAAAAATTATGTATTTATATGCGCGTAACCATTGAGCAATAGTTAAAATTAACATACTTGCATAACGTTGATCGCATGTCTCGAATTAAAG
Source organism: Bombus campestris (assembly GCA_905333015.3). Lineage (NCBI taxonomy): Eukaryota > Metazoa > Arthropoda > Insecta > Hymenoptera > Apidae > Bombus > Bombus campestris. Next base: position 2,974,355 of record HG995149.1, read on the forward strand.
AAAAATGGAACTTACACATATGCATGTGTTAAGATCCTTCAAGAGGTTACGATTTTAATTGGATTTTACGATATGATAAATTGAGACTTGTGATTAAATTGCATGTAATAATTACGTAACATTGCACGAGAAATTTAGATTTTTCGAGTAATTTAAAGTTTCAGCTACTTTAATATTTTAGTATTTGTTGAATCTCTCAGCGTAGTGCCAAAAATTCAGCTTTTACGGTCTGAGATTTTTGAACGTAATTGATGAAAAAGTTGTACGTAATGGGTCTTGTCCGAGCAGAGAATAAAAGCTGGAAGATCGAGTGTCGAGGTGAAAACGGAAGTTCCAAGCGATAACGTGTTACTTAACGCGTCAGCAAGTGATTAAGGTCAATAATTCAATGTAGCCTTAAGAGATATACAAGCTGCATGCTCGTGGTTTTTCGCACAAACTTGGTCAAGTGTTTTCTTATTATTTTTTTCATAAATGGTTATACAACTAAATATTTAGAATACAAACAAACTTTAATATCGTTCCGGTTTTATCGTATCGTTCTGTTTTACACACGTTAAGACCTTGGTAATAGAAAAACCTGAGGCGCCCTATATTGTTCAACATAAACCTAATCTAGATGTATCAATATACATATTTTTATGTATCCTCTCTCTGTCTCTGTCTCTCTTTTAAACAAACAAATAACAAGAAGGAAGACAAGATTTAAGGAACGCTTGAAACATCTTGCATCGTTCCATATAAATCTAATCATCGCTTCTCATTGTTTATTATTCCATGTAATAAACCTATTTGCCATTACATAGATTGCCACTTACTATTTCCACATTACTATTGCCACTTTCTCTTTTCCCCATCAAAGAGAACAAGATAAGAAGGACAAGAATCAGAAAAACATAGAAAGAATCGACAAGTATAACTTCTTATAAATTTCATCTCACTTGACAGCCTCCGCTATTCAAACCATCCACTCTATCCGTTGTCAAATTTCTTCAAATTAATACATGCCTCCCCTAAACGTAAAAAATCACGATTGTAAAATTTGCTGAACATGCACGGATCGTCGTATAATCATCTCACAGCAGTGGCATATTAACCAAGGAAACGACACGCGAGTTTTTGTCGCGTCTCAGCTCCATAATTTTGTGTGCAGTGTAATGCGAGAGCAGCGAGAACCATGGCTTCCCTACTGTCTTTTATTTATCGGCGACACGTGAGCGGGAAAAAATATCCAGGTTATATACATACATCGAGAGCGCATCTCGGCTGGATACGCGCGGAAATAGAAACGGATATGCGGTCGGTACGCGCCCTATTTTTGGGGATCGATCCAATGAAAGCAGCCTACCGAACGCCGATCGTTGGATCCCTTTTGTCACGTGCCTAATCGGTCGCCGTTTCCTACCACGTTTCTAACTTATTTTTCGTTTGAGCGCGTCCAACGAAAAGCGCTGTCGATGTTTGTCATGCCTGTCAGCCGAACGTATTGGTCGACTTGTACGATTTCGATGGGTGTGCTTGCTGCAGCTTGATTTTTGCGCTTTTTGACGATAATCACGTAGGATTTCGAACAATCCGTTTTCTTTGTACGGTACTAGAATTCCATTTATCTAAATCGTTATTTCATTCACTGGTAGATAAATGATTCATGTAAATGAAATTCATATGACGAAAGTTTATCGATTGTTCTAAGTATTTATGATTCTTCACGCATACGGGGAAATTTGTATTTCTGTTACAGGTTGATAATTATCGACATAATAGAATCAGAAAGTCTTTGGGAGACAATCGTGAAAACATTTATTCAAACACAAAGAAAAGAGAAAGATTATTTAATTTGGTAGTTAAATGGAAAATTAGTTTATAGCTAAATAATAATAATAATTTTCATCGAAAAACAAGGAAACGTGTAAATATTGTTTGTAGCAATTGTACATCATGTTCTGTAGTCTTCATATAATATTATTCGATCAACAATGAAGTTTAATTTAAATTAAAACAGCCTGAACTCGAATCGAGCGATCAAACCTTTTCACCTGAAAATCTATCGAGAACAGGTCCTTTAGCGTGGATTAATCAACCGATTCGCGATTTTTTACCAAGAAAGACTCGTCGCTGTATACGTAGGCTCGTTTGGGCTCGACTGGCAGCCAGCCTCGTTGTTCTATTTTCTCCGGCCGAAACAACGCCTTAAAATTCCAACGATCGCAACGGGAACGTGATACGAAAATCGTATGTATAGAGTTACGATTCCTCAACGACCATGCGATCCTACGCGAGAAAGAGAGAAGACGAAATGGTATTCGAGAGACCCCTTGAACTCCGGAGTTTCTTCAGATAATGTGTATCGAGGTTACCACGTTTCGTAAGAGATAGATTGCGTCCACCCTTAAACGTCCCACATAGATTAAACGACGTTCTGGTAACGCTCGTGACATCGTTACTCGCGCCTGATGTAATTTACCAATCTGATAAATGCCTCCATTCGTGTCCGATTCACGAAATCCGCCAAATTCGATGCTGCCCGCGGCAGAGTTTATTTCGAGTAATTAAATCGAAGCTCACGAGATAAACGCGTCTCGAAAATACGACAGATCTATCCGCCACACTTAATACAATTATGAAATTAATTCTGCGTCGTTGAACGTATTCAAACTTCGTTGCAATCCATAGAAAACGATCAATACCCGTTTTTCAATCCATTCGACGTCAATCTCTATCTACCACCATTACTTTCGCGCAAACTATCGTGAAAGGAAGTTCATCGATCGACCATATTCGACGACTGGCAATACCATCGAATCTCGGCAAACGTCGCGTCGGGTCGTTTCGTCGATTTCATCCCTCGAAATTATTGGCGTTGTGGCATCGCCGCTATTATTAGCCTTTCTCGGTATCGTCGATTTCCATGAAACGCTGAAAGTCGCCGCACCATATTCGATTTACGATGCTCGCGTTCACGATGATCTCAGCCTACCAACGCCTCGTGGCGATAAACTCGCAACGCGGTTCATTAATTTTGGTGCTCTTTTTTTTCTTCTTTTTTTTGTTGGTTTACCGAGAAACACACAGACAGGCGAATGGTGCAAGGGTTGGCGGGCTGAGAGGGTGGTAGGAGCGCTCGTGCGCTCGCAAGGAATACCGCGGGTTATCGCGATAAAGCCATAAACAGACTACTTATTCTCCTTTGATGAGTTTCTACTTATGTTATCTCCGATTGTCACGCTGAACTGTTTCATTCACGTTTATAATAAATAACTCTCCGCCGGATGTTACTGATAGCTTAGGAGAATTGGTATCGTGGACCCAGCGTGTTTCGTGATCTGTGTATAACGCTATCGACGTTGATAATAGTCGTAGAAATATACTGTACGGTAGAACTTCTTTATCTGAACTCTATTCCTTGGAACTTTTGATTAGTGTCCGATTTATTAAAATCCTGCTGATCGAGTTAACTTATCTGAATGTGAACTGCGTTACTCTTTGGAATGATCATGTAGAGGGTCGATCGAATTTTATTATATAGACTATACTAAGGCTTCCCAATTTCCAAACTTTCATGGACCCACTTTCGAGACAGACAAATTTTTGCGACATATATATATATATATTTTTTTTATAGAAAATAAATCTCTGAAACATCGTACAGTTAAATTCTTATATCAACAGCGTTACATAAAAATGAAATTGATTAAGAAATTATTGTAAATAAACGATTTTATTTAAAAAAAATTATATATTGATAAAGAATATATTATCCGTTTATCTAATTCTTGTTAAAATTTTCGATGAATTTGTAAATTTCTGAAAATTCTTAATTTTTGTTCTTTGAAATTAAATTATATTTTTCTAGAAAGCTGAATGGTTTATTATCGGGTAAACAAGCAAAAGATTATCACTTGTGGTGTGACGCGAGCGATATCACTGGAAATGGCCTCGAATAAGTAACAATTAAGTAACTAAAGATATGAGGTAACGGTAAAAACGACGCATTTGTTAATAAATAATTTTAGACCGTGATGTCACGCGTAACAGCCTTCACGCATTGAAACTAATATCGTGCAGCGTTTTAATGGTCAACTGACAATTGCTGATCCGTCTCGCGGCATAAACCACATCAATCACGGCTCATAACGATTTTAGATAAACGATATACTATAAACAACGCTTGATCGAGCTCCAGCTCAAATACCTGATTAAATAATACAAATAGTTAAACATAGGCTGATATTAAGCATTACATAACGAGAACATCGAAACATTAATGTTTGAAACTGGTCTTAAATTTAGCATCAATCAATTTTCAATATTATTAGATAGAGCTTCAGGAATCAATTAAATCTCGATTAAATTGAGATGCTTGACGTTTTGATCAGCGATTGATGATTAACGATCAATATCTATAGTTACCGATTGACTAATCCACTAAGCCACTAAACGATCGAATCGCTGCTGAACTTTCTGCGCTTAATTTCATCGATCAATTAAAGCGAACACGATTTCTTGCAATTAATTTTTTTTTCAATCGGAGAAATTAATCGATCGATTAATTTTTTACTCGTCCAATGTTAAACGCTGTATCTTTATTAACAATTACATACTTTTGATGTGCTTCAATACCCCCAAAAATTCGAAATCTAATTCTAATAACTCTAATTTCAATTCTAATAATTCCAACGTATATCGGGAACGTTCGCGTATAAATTAAAAAGCAATCTGACGCGAATAAATATTTTCTACAGCAAAATTATACTGGATGCAATCGGTGCATTTGCAACGAATGAGATCAGATCGTGATGTCACTGGCAGGCGTTGCTTCTTTCTAAATAACTGACACATGAATTAGCGATGACGGCCCAGTGACGTGCAACCTGATTAACGTTGTGTCGCGCGGTACTCGATTCCATTACGTGTAACCGCACTTTTCTCGAATTTGTAATATGCTAACCCGACATACCGTAAATAGATGTATCGTATTGTGCGGTGATTGAATAAATATTTGTATGACGTCACGCTTTGAAATTGCTTATTACACGCGCGATCGATTGATCACCACCAATTACATTCTTTATCTTTCGTTATGCGTTAACTTCGATTCCAGAAAATATCTCCGTTTCGTGATTGCAATCTTTTACACACAAATTTCACGTAATTTTGTCATTTCGTTTTGTCATTAATCGTTATTACAATTTTATTCCAATGAAATTATCGTAACAATCAACATTACAGTATTGATAACCGACGATTAGGCTTTGCCCATGACGTATAGAAACTGCTATAATTATTCGACAAGTGCGAGCGTCGTGATTAATCTCGAGCGTAATGAATTTGCATCATTCCATCCTCTCGCCAGAACTGTTTGCGTGCCTACTGTACAATGAAAAGAATTAGCCGGCATGAAATATAAACATAACAGGGTTAATGGTGGTCAATGACGTATTTGCATTCAACAGTTCTAGAAGGTGATGTCATTCGCGTAACGCGTTTTATTCTGATCGACACTGTTAATGTATTCGCAGGTTCTACTATTAAGAGGTTTCCACGTTGTGAAGGACACTGTCATTATCGCAGATGTAATTTAGATGTAAGCGAATTCGAAGGATGTTCGACCAAAATTTTTACTAATATCAGCGATTACGCTTTTTATTAAGAAGATGAAACGTAACTTGCTCGTTTAAGTCAATGAATGAAGTTAAAAACTATTTGTTGTATCACTGAAACCTTAAATGTACGGTTTTTCGTTTAAATTGTTATTCTTGTTAGATATAGCGAATTATCTAAACATTTTCTGTTAGTTTAATAAATAAATTTTAATAAACCACGTTAATAAAAACAATGCAAATGCGGCTGTTCGGCCGGTCCTTGTATATTTCAATTGTGCAAGAGAACTCTAACCGTACGAACAGTAGATTCTTTTTGGAAGAAGAGGATGAGGAAACTAGCTTCGACATCGAGTAGAATGATATTTCTAAGTTTGTAGACGGTGAAAGTATCACGTTCCTCGTAACTAAAGCATCGTTGGACAGGACATCTCTTCCCTATTTTTATTCGACTTCCCTCTCGTTCACGTGGGTGGGACAAGCTTACGTATTTAGCGTCGTGAAATGCAGGTGAGAGTATAATTCAGAAAAAGCATGGCAGGAAAGTGTTTCTGACAAGGGAACGTAAATATTCTAGGAAGATCGCCTGCGTGGATTCAGCTCACGTTTAGAATATAGCTCAATTGCCGATATAAATTTCACATGTCGAAATTTCTCTTTATATCTGCTTTGGTCGATACCATGTGTTGTGTTTTTCAGTGAATAACGTGGTCCTGATTAAAATTCGGTCTCTACGAGTTATTATTATTCGTTGGTTAAATTAATCGAGAGCGGTATAATATCGGTTGAAAAGTAAACTCTAATTTTACTTTTATTGTCAACAGAAACGATAAACAAATTTATTTATCAAGTGTTAGTCAAATATATTATTGAATTTTGGAAGAAATAGCTTTGATATTTTCAAAGTATCTTTGTTCGGAGTTAATAATCATTTGCACTCTCAGCGAAGAATTATAACTAGAGGAAAAATATTTCTATATCTTTTACTTAGCCATTTCATCTATTCTTATAAAACTTTTATAAAATTAAATATCAAACGATCGTTAAAGCAAGTATTCCTGTTATTAAGATACGTACATAATTAATAACAGCAGTTATGAAAGAATCAGGATACGCTATCAAAATTTCTAAGTAAAAAACGACACGATAAATCTGTTTAACTTAATTAAGATGAATCAGCAGGTTTGTCCTGTGTATGTGAATGCAATGGTATGCAAATTTTTATCTTGTCATGAACAGGGTTGCTCTACGCGACGAGGAAGACCAAATGAGTTGCGCATCCTCGCGTGGTGATTGTCTCCACGCGACAACAACAGGAAAAGTTTATCGTTATCAGAGGCAGACTCTTCCTACAGAGCAACAGAAATACAGATATCGTGGACGAAGTTGTGAATTATTTCATAATATTGCTCGCCTAAAGGAAATGACCGTTTTCTGTTCAATATATTGTTCGATATGTTCAATATATATTCGCGTATGAGCTTCCGGTTTGCTTCGAAATTTCAATTATTTTTATATGAAAAATTAACGAAATAATCAAGGCCGGATATGTAATTTATAAAAGTAATTGCTTAATTTTCGATATAATTTGAAGCAGATCGATCATCTGTAGAAGATGTGTAATTTATTTTAAATTTTATAACGTTAATTTAACCACAACATAACGATGAATGTAAATGTTAACAATATTCTGTACTTTCTAGTAATAAAATCTAGTAAAATCGTCTATTGTTAGAAAATTTAGAAAGAAAAGATTCAAGAACCATAAAATGGTATCGTAAAAGCACTTACAATGAGAAGTAGCATTTATGAGTCTATTAATTTAACTAGAATATTAAATATGATATTGATATAATTGGAGCGGCTAGAATAAATTATTTGTTGGTATTTCGTGTAAGGTAGCAATGACGAAGTGTCTCTCTTTCACGCATAATTTAGTAATAACGGCCCACGTGAACGAGTGTTTAACCAGAGCTGTATCGCGTGTCTCGGATGCAAGCTTTCTCGATTAGTCAAGGTAACACAGCCTTGTATTACAGTTTCACTGTGGACTTTTGGAATAGCCTGTGATCGTTGCTGCACGACGATATTTTTTAACGTCTCTATTAAAAACTTTGCTTAAGTTAAAATACTTATGACGTAATTTTTCCTTTAAGAACAGCAACTTCCCATTGAAAGATTTTTTGTCTATTTCATTTATTTTATTACTGCCATTAAATGATTCAAGTAAATGATGTAAATAAATGATGATATGAGTATGTATAATAGTAAGAACCATTTCGTTCATTTTAGCGGAATAGCAGAATAATAAATAACGAATAATAAAATAGTAAAAGCACATCCCTCGTCATTCTTACTTGTTGCATTCTTCTCAAAAACTGGCTATTCTTCGAACGTTTCCCGGTCTAAACGCACAACACAACAACTAAAAGACAGATTTATACATTTTCATTGTCACATCGATCAGTAACAGTCTAAAGATGAAAGAAGAAATGCGAGACCTAACCGACCCTATCGAACGATTTCTCACGATACTGAATGACTTGCCAGCATAACGGGCCACTGTCGGCAACCTAGAAGGGGCAAAAAAGGTGCATAAACCTTCTGACCTAACGTTTATTTCATTCTCATCCCCGTTATTGTCGCATATGTCGCCACCCTACACGCCGACATATTTTCTTTTATGCCCCGTAAAGGATGTGCATTCCGTTCAGGCGTCGAAATCGCCTACACGCTTGTTCACCGGGTGATTTCAACGAGATAGAGGAAGATACAACTGATATCAGAACAACCACGTCTGCGGAATTATTCGCAGTCTTTCGTCCTTCTTTCCGAATAAAATACTTTCTTCTCTCGCTTCCACGTTATGTCTGCTATGGAAGCTTGTTTAAAATTCGAGGTAATTAAATGCTTGGAAAGTAAAAAGAAAAAGGAATATATGATAAATGTTAACGAAAGGATAATAGAATTGTAGAAAATAATATAAAGTTGTTGGTATTTAGGAATTTCAGGTATAATCTGTGTTAATATTAACTATCCAACGAATGAGAAATTAATTTTTCTTACTTAATAGATTAATTATAGTAAAATATTGTATAGCGTAATACGATATGCAATTTATTCCCCAAATATCTTCTCTTCTATAAAGCTGCACGGGATGGAACGATCCATATTCATTTCATTGTAATACAATATGCTGTAGCGATGCGCATACACATAATTTAGGATGAATCTAATAATGCAGTGCTGCGTACAATATCATAGTGTGGTCAGCACGGAAGCACGTAGTGCTAATTATAGAAACTAAATATGAGATAATTAAAGAACTTGAGAGTGGCACAAGTGCAGCTGCACAAGTGTTGTAATTACAAATAGACCGGAAACGGCAGCAAAGTGATATCATCAACCTAAGAAAATGAAAAAAAAAAAAAAATGGTACTTTTAACAAGCTTTTTCGTTATATACGTAGTTCAGAACAGAAGCTGTTCTGCTTTCAAATTCGATTGTTTGTAATGGTTAGCCATCAGCATCGTTACTGACGTCATTGGTACTTGTGCTTTTAATAACTGGATTTAACACATGTGTTACACACAGTGCCATTTGCTAGAGGGCTGTGCCCTGACGTGACGGCTATATATAAAAGGGGTACAAATTACCTTTGAATTTCTATTACTCTCCGTATGATTTATAATTTGTCTAATATTTGCGTTGTATTTAAAATATATTGATATTTTCTTCCTTGCCTGTGATTAACAAATTTAACCATATTCGGAATGTGCTAATATGAAAATTAGATTTCCTTTAAAAAATTGATAAAGTAATTATATACCGAATGAAAAGCTGTAAAATTTACAAAGTTACTTTCAACTAAAATTTCTTCTTGCTTAAAAATTTGCATTTATACCTAACAGTTTTACGTGCAGCATAATTTTGGAAACGATGACAATCAATATTGTAAAATATATTTGCACCGCTCTAATCTCGAAAGTTAATTCACTATCGTTTGGTCAATGAATGGGAAGTTCAAATAAGAGAAGCAATCAATGAATGTTACCCAATATTTATCACACGCAAGACGCGAATTGGTTACACAACCGGATTACACCGTTGCGTAACTGTCTGTATAATTGTAAAAATATCCTCGTATACATTATTCATAACCTCTGCTCTCAAGATAAACGCTTTTAACGGTTTGTGACATCACACACGAGCCACACGTAAACTCAAGTTGCCGGGAGAGGCAGTTTGTGCGGTTTGTGTGTATGTATATAATTATACATATAATACATCCTCGAAATACCGAATATCTACTTTTTCCCCCTTATGTTTAGTATAATACGATTTCAAGAAATGGAGGAAATGATATAAGATGGTTTCTGGAATTTTGTAATTTCCTGAAATATAATTATATAAAATGGGGTGCTATAATTACTCAATATATCATTATTAAAGAAAGATGTAATTATCGAAGAAACTGAATAAAAGTTATTTCTTCGTCCCTTTTTGCAATTTCGGTATATTATTATTTTCGAATTTCTGTTTTCTTCAATTTTCTGTTGATTTCTTTCGTAAAAAAAAAAAAAAAATCATTGGTCGAATCACGACTATAAGGTAAATTGATGTTGCACACTTCGATCCATACGGTTTCTAATATCGTGTTGAAAATTGATGATTTTGTCGAATGAAAACAATGAATTTGAATGTTAGGGTATATTTTATGTGTAGTATACTTTTTTAAACGCTATTTTTTTACGAAAATAAAGGAGGAAAAAATTTCGCAGAAAAGTTGAATATTCTTGCATCAAGTAGGTCGCAGAAATCTAATCTAATCTAATCGATATTCTTGGACTACAGGAATGATTTCACAGAAGTGCTAATAAACTGATTAACTTCTCCGCAAACAATTTGAACTAAATCCACATACGGAGATGATATGACCCGTATTTCTAGAGCGTTGTAGGAATTAATTACACAGTCAACTAACTCACTAGTCGGCATACATAAAGAAATTCAGACGTTTTCTGGTTTATTTGATCAAAACATCGTACTTATGTAAAATATTAACACGTACCAATGCAATCAAAATATTATTCTAAGCAGTTTACTGATTTTTGTTTGTATTCAGTAATGTATTCTAAAGTTCCCCCGTACCTTACAAATGAATAAATTTCTAACTATAGAGACTAGCCGTGATATAAAGTTAGATTTAAATAAAGTAAATATAAGGTAAGATATTAAATAAATGTAATTAGGATTAAATGCTAAACAAGATAGAAGGTAATTTTAAAACGTGTTTCGTTTAACGATCAAACGCCAACATCACATTCTCATACGTATACGTATCCTGTTGTTTTGAAAAATAGGTGATCCTTAATAATCTCAAAAACTGTAATATCATATCATTTTCTATACTTAAAAATTCAATGTTAGTTGTATAAATGCAAGGAAGGAAAAATGTTGAAAAGATAATGATGTAATAAATAGAATAAATCATTTTATTACAAAGAAATTACTAGGAGCTGAGTTTTGCTTGTAAAATCTTCGATATGGATAATGTCAATTAACTTGGCAGCAAAGCTAAGAGAGAAGATACTTGAGAAGAAAGCGATAATGCGATAAATCGAATAGTTGATTCAGAATTGGAAGCTCGACTATTACGTAAAATGTGCGATATTATAAAATTAAGTTTATCATCGCGAAAACTGTTTTGTGCGAATGATAAATGAGGCGTGCTGAATTTCTGGAGCAAAGTCATATTTGCCAATCGAGAGAGATCGATGGTAGATCAACGCATAGCCGACATTCTCACGCGCATGTACCGCGGAATCGTTGTTCGCATTTACGTTCCTAAAAGTATGGAGCGACGTTACGTCGTCTTGCGTTAAATTGTCCTCACCTACGTTCATAAAACGTACCCACGTACGATACAGCGTTCAATTATTATCGACTTTCTAGGTCTCGTGGCGCGAAAGAAAAGTCTCGTGGCATCTCGTATTCAGATACTACGCGATAACAGCGGCCTACCGGAAATGAGGCCGGCAACTTGCTTCGGAGAACTTCTCGCGTGCCAACTTCGATCAGCCCCATTTCGAATGGTGAAAATTCGCGATAACTTCGCGAAATACATTTCTCCTTCTTTTCTCTGTTTCTCTCTCTCTCTCTCTGTCTGTTTGTCTGTCTGTCTGTATGTCTGTCCCTCTCTTCCGTCTACAGCGATTTCTTGCGCAATCGTGCTAAACGAACCGGTAGTTCGGTCGATCGATACTACGGGTCGTAATGAAAGTTCGTTCATCCTCGATCGATATTCGTCGAATAGCGAATGATTATTCGAAACGGGCGTTTTATTGCAAATAAAAATGGCTATCGAAAGTGCCGAATACGAAGGTACGTGCGACCGGTAACATCACTGGATAAATGACACTTTAGCGGAATGAACGTTAATTCCACTCTTCTCTCTTTCTCTTTCTAAGCTACGACAATGAACGCGCGTGACGATGTTAAACGATGACGGTAGAACGAAGTGCAGCACTGTTTAAACCAGCGACGCGAGAATGGAACACTGTTTCGTTAGAAGATACGCGATTCGTGTAAAAATCCTAGAAGCTAGAAGGAATATCTGTGGAGAAGCCCTTTGTCTACGAGCGAACGGTACGTAACTGGGATATTTCAAGGACTCACTCACCACAGCCTCGGTGACCGGTATCCACGTGACGACCAGTAGGGCAAGGACGCAGGTGACTCGCAGGACAACCGGGAACGGACGTAACCCGCGGGCTGCATTGGTTGACGTCGCCGCGGCCCTAGGCCGCATTGTGCCCGACTCTTCTCCTCCTCCTCCTCCTCCTTGTCCCTTTCGTTCTTCCTTCTTCGTTTTCCCCCTCGTTTACCTGTTTACGTTGATGGAGAGTTGCGAATAGGCCGACAGCCCGCGAAATAGCCGATACTCTTTGATCCGGCTATTCGAACGTCTCGTTCGTACGGTACACACTTGTGCTCGGATTCCGAGTTCTCTGGTGTGTAGTTAAGAGATGTCGTGTCGTGTGGTTGGAAAACGATGCGGTGGCTGGTCGGCCAGCCTGTCGACGCAGCGCGTGTCGAAGGGCCAGACAGACGGCCCGGTTGGCCCGTCCTCCCGATCGGTCGCCGCTTCGCGCAGCCAGACAGGCCTAAGTCAGCGGTGGAGGAGGCGCTCTTCTCTCTTCTCCTCTTCGTGGAGCTGTATCCTTGCGCGTCCGACCGCGTCACGGTGGCGGGTAAATGCTCCCCTCTCGCTCTCTACTCGCCGGTTCTCGCTTCAGTTCGCTCGAGCCAGAGACTCCTACGGCGCGATCGACATCGGCTGAGACCGTGCAACAGTCCTCGTGCGACGCGCGATCGAGCTCGCCTCGACCCGGTCAGCAATCCTCTCCTTCTCTTCCTTCTCCTCCTCTTTTGCCACCTCCTCTTCCTCCTTTTTCTCTTCTGCTGCTCCTCTTCCCTCCGACTTCTTCCTCTTTTTCTCTTCCTCTTCTTCTGCTTACTCTTCTACGCGCTCTTCTCCGCTTACTTCCCTCTCTAACCACACACACGCTCTTCTCTTCCCTTCCTCCCTTCCTCTCTCTTTCGGCTTCTCCCTCTGTCCTTCCTTCTTGCGCCCTGCTGCTGGTGGTATCTTCTGGTCCCGTAGTTGGCAGAGGCAGGCTGGAGAGTTCGATTCTCTTGGCCGCGAGTTAGCGGAGAGCACTGAGAGAGCGGGGGAGGCACAGACTCTGAACACAGTGTGAGAGCACACGAGCTCTCGCGGAATCGAGAGAAGCCTCTCTCCCGATCCTTTCGGCGGAGGAATTCTAGCTGGCGTGGCTCGGCGGCCGCCTCCACCTTCCTTCCCTCCACCCGAGTTCATTCAGAGCCCTCCCTGGATGGGACGGTCCACACACCACGTCTACTCGGTGCCGGGTTCCCCGCGATATTTTGTGACTGTCTGTCCGTGCAGTGCTTGTGCTAGCCTGTGCTTCTCGGCTCCCTAGACCCGTCGCGGAATAGGGAGGTCGAAATGACCCGGTTGGGATTGCGGTGAGTTGCGATTCATCTTACTATTCTCTTCTTTCCAAAATTCTTTTCTCCTTACTTTCCTTATATTTCTTCTCCTCCTTCTTCGTCTTCGCCTTCGCTTTCTTCTTCTTCTGCTCCTTCTTCTTCTTCCTCTTCTGCCATTTCCTTCCTTTTCGCCGTTCTTACTCGTTTTCCTTCGCGGTAATCTTACTGGTTCGTCAACCTGTTGTTACGTCAATGATCTCTATATTGCGCGAACACGTGCATTTGGTAACCGTGTTGCTCGTGTTGTGCTTTTCCACCAACGTGACGCGGAAGCATTGTTCGAGATACATATCTCACCTCCGTGAACTCTGACGAACTACTGTTGTGCGTCGAATAACGTGCTCTTCTTCTCGTTCCACGAGACATCTTAGTTTTTGCAGTCACCCTGCCTAGACCTGCCTTTCGTACCTGCTCCCGTTCCATCGATCTTTCTTCAGTCGATCCTTTTATTCTTCTTTAATTGCTCCGTGCTTGTTCTCCCTCGGTGCACGCGCCACGAGTATTTCAACGATGCACGGAGGGGGCACTTTCATCCCCCCGTTATATACCGACGGATCGACGAGTGGATTTCAAGGACGAAACCCGCGTGTATTTATGGTCAATTATCCTTTTGGCGGAGATCCCAGCATCGTCTCGTGCTTTGTATCACGAAAGACGTCCGTCCGTCCGATTGGTATTTTTGCGTTAATCGCGCGTAGATTAGTTTTCGATAAGTCTCGCGCGAAGTGCTGTGAAATATTTCTTCGGACGCTTTTATTTATGCAAACAGGGGATTTTTATATTTAAAATATAGTTGATACATTTTAACTACGGGAGACTACTAAAATTCTTGATGGTTCTACCGTGACCTATTTCTCTAATCTCTTCTTTCGATACGTATGTACCTATTTGTCTGTTTTTTTTTTTTTTTAACCCGATACGCGAAGCGATAGAGATTTCTTGGAAAATTCCTCTTGTATTTTGCTTTTTATTTTATTTGTACGATTTAACTCACGTCGAAGACTTGTATTTTGACCATCGAAAATTGCAACGAAGAAACCTCCTAATTTTACATTTTACACTTTCGTTTGCAGCTTTCTCCAAATTTTCCGCATTTCTCTTAAATAAATTCTCCACGTCTTCTTTAATATCTTCTAATATTTTCGGCGTTAAGGTATAAGAAAATAAAATTTTGATTTGTCCATGTTTTATTACGTTTAAGTCTGCTTGCACGATAATTTACTAACGAACGATATTAGTGAATCGACGAGCGACGTGCTATTGGCTACAACGTTCTTTTACAGAACTTTATTCGTTCGATTCTCAAACTTTGTATCGTTACGCAACAAAATTTATCGATGCTTCTACGGTAGAACTTTTGGAAACCGAGGGTTTCGTTCAAACAAACGATATAAATATTTCTAAATTTACTTATATAGCAGCTTTATTTTCTTTTTCAGATTTATTAACAAAATGAACTCAAGAAATTTAGTGTGAAATTTTCTAAATTGTCGAGAATCTATAATAACGTTAGTGAACTAACAAAATAATAATTTCCACTTTCATAGAATAATTAGAAAAAATTGTCTTTTCAGATTCGTCGCATCCGCAGTGTTCCTGGCCGGGATAGTTGGTGGGGTACGTACAACTATCATTTTAATTTTGATAATCCGTCGAATCGTGAAACATTCTCACCCTGTATATCGTTCCACGCCGACAAAACGAGAAGATCTCTGCGATCTGTTCGATTCATTCATCGATTACGCCTTTGCGTTGGTACATTCGAGCACGCAACGCACGTGCATGGAGCGTTGCATCGAACGACTAAAAAGTCAACCGCGAAACGAGAGGATCGCGTTTCGTGGCGCGTGCTCTCCGACCTTCTGTCTTTCCTCCTCTGTTCGCTTCATTGTGTGCACTGTGCACGTTCGAGAACCGATGGAGTTGCGAGGGCGAAAAAGCTCGATTCGAAGGTCGACAGATCTTTGGCTGGCGTAACACGCACGACTCGCGCGAGCACATTCATTGCCCACGCGATTAAATCATTCGGAGCATCGCGTCGCGTCGCGTCGCGTCGCATCGCATCGCGTCGTTGTGGTTTTACGTTCTTACGTTCTTCCGTGGAAACGCTTGCCAGACTTTAGCATTTTTCTATCCAAATCGATGGAATTGTTTCGGAAATCGTATGGGATTCCTCCGATCATTTGTTGCTTTTGTTAATTAAATTGCGCGTCTGCCGAGTCATGGTCACAGTTGTAATTAATAGGAACTGTAGTTGTTTAATAATTAGAAGGCATCTTTTATCTTTAGATGACACTAACGTAGGTTGGATGATATAATTGGAAGTGAGCTTGACCAGTTAGCTCAAGGTTACTTACTCAAGTTGTAGTTTCTAAGCAATTAATACATACTTAATAGCTATCATATTTTCTTATTGTACTGTGATCGATAGTGATCGATTAATCCAAAGTCGGTATAATATATTATTTATGTTAGACAATATTTATAAAACAGTGACATGAGACGATGTGTATCATACATTTATAGCGATAATACGTTACTTATAACATTAATAGAATCATAGCAAATAATACGAATTTGTGAAAAAGTGATTGCCATACAAGTTGAATATACCACTTGAAAAAAAGGAAATCCATTTCTCTTATAACGCAATTTCGATGAAGCCCAGAAAAAGGAGCATTCTGCAGTTCCATATAACAACGATGCCATGGCTAACGAACTGTTTCAAAAACTCAATCTTCATCTCAATAGGATATCGGTACTTTCGATAAATTGCTACGCGAAACTGTTCACCGGTTTTACACAACTGGATTTCGAGCAACGATAACAAGAAATTGTTCTCCAATTGCACGTCATATTTCACCGAATCGTTCCAAGGAATGCTTTATGCCACTCTAGAAATTGTCTCTTCAGCACACCACATTACTATTTCGACGAATTGCTCCAAAACGCCGTTCTTCCGTCGATCCCTCGCAAAATCCATACAATTTTGATAAACCACTTTTGAAAATATCAGCCTGTTCGAAAAATTCCTGTCGAAAGTTACAACAAAATTTAGCTTATTTTTATAGAATTCGCACCGTATCGAATAATATATCCGTCTCTTCTTTCGATCAATTTTTACTATATATACAAATTTGTTATCTTTTCTGCTAACGAATGCTTCGAATAACTTTTACAGACTTCCAGCTTATATCTTACGAACAAGTTTTCTAAATACCACGATAAATAGTAACAAACCTACGAATACGACAGATAGAGTTAAATTATCCATCTATGAATAAAAATTTCCTGTTCGCCTTTTATCTGTGAGTTTCAACGTTGCGTCACCGAAACAGAGAAAATTGTTTTATCGTTTAACAAGTTTCGAATATTACTATTTCTTCTTAATTCCTTTGGTATCCGAGGACAGACACTTTCTATCATTTCGTTATAATTTGATAGACGGCTGTGATAAAAATTCTTCAAATTTGTTAAATTATCCAGTACGTTGTTTTCGATAATGTTGCTATATACACGTAGGGATAAAAAATGTTCTCCAGCGTTCTTATTTCTCTTTTAGCAAACTTATTTCCGAGCAGCGTGCATCGGGCACGCGGTCGATAACGCGAAGATCATGTCGCAGATGCGATAAGAGCGTTTCAGCAGATTTGTCGTCGACCAACGACGGAAAGGTGTTAAATCCGAAATAGGGCAGCCGTCTGTTAGCGACCAGTTCGCCTACGAGACGCCGTAACCGCGCTTTGTGTAATTTTATTACGCCATGCACACGTGTACAGCGCGTACAAGCGCATAAGCCAGCTTAGTCACTATTGAAAATAGTTTGCAATTGACCGCGGCTGGATTACCATCGTCTAAAGAACTTAATCGTCCTTTTTGGCTCTCCACGACCGCACGTTCGTTCTTGCAAGAGGTTATTGGGTTGGTAGATTGCGTTTTGGGGTTGAATCGAGTTTAACCTTTACACCATCATTATGGTCGAATGCAGCTGTGTATGTAGATATCTACTATTCACTATCCGATCCGATTTTAGTCCGTGTACCGTTAAAATTTATCCTTTGTTGCGGGAATCTACATACGATGATAGTGCATGTATATTATTGTAATAACGTAAAACGGACGAAAAGTGTGGAAATTATAGAACTTTTCGAATTGTAGAAATTGCAATTTCTCGAGAATAGTTGGTGAAATTAATTAGTTGTCCCCAAGTTCGGGCACTTCATTGAGATCTAGATTATTAAAAATTTGATTATTATAGATTGATAAAACATTTTGACAGAATCTTATTGAGGGCAGTAAGCCTTCTTTTAATTCTTTTTTCCATCGAAGCTTGGGGACAGAAGAAAAAGAAAAAAAAAAAAAGAAATTAGATACAATAAAAATTCATCGTTTCTACATGTCGAAATCCAAGTTACGTAAAATAAAAAGAAAAGTATTCCAAATTAGAATAAGGAAGTACAATATCGATTGTAACAACAACTTTGCAACTCTCTAACGTAAAAGTCCTAATGTTGCTCATTTTCAAGGTATTTTAGTTTTATTACGAAAAATCCTACTTTAAGTTAAACGCAGGCTTGAACGGTAGTAGTTCTGTTCTCGTCGTATTCTCTTTCTTTTACCTGACATCATAGGATTAAGAAGTTTGCACAGCAAATTCGCCGGATGAGAAGCATATTTATTTTGACTGTTTTATTCGTATATCGTTAGCAGCTGCATTCTACACTTTCATTCGTAGAATATTCGTGACTTACGATGACACGAATCGACTAGCCGATTATGTCTCTTCGTTGTTTCGCATGCACCAGCCGAGGTACCTGTATACCGGCTGTAATGGTAAAACGGACCATTCTTTCTGTATCTTTTACAGTTGGCAAGCTGCTATTACGCGAGGTTTAAATTTTAACGTCTCGTGCATGCTCGGTGATGCGTGAAACGTGAAAAATTGTTTCGCGAGGCGGGAACCACTTGCGCCGTAGCGAAAGTGTTTAGTCAGAGGAACGGGTTTACGGAGCGGTGGGATTAATGATGATCGTCGTGAAGTCAATTGCACGTTAAAAACTCTTAAAGATAGCGTTATTCGCCGGATAAATCGCATCGAACGAAATTTTGAACGCGGTAATTAACAGTATAAAGGCCTGTGTAAGTAGGCTTTGATCAACGTTGATAACGATTCTTGTTGCACGTTTCGCGATAACAGTTTTACCGAACGAAGTAATTTAGTTTCCTTTGCTTGTAATTTATCACTCGTAACCTGACCGCGATAGAATTTTTCACCAAAGCTGTGATTTTATGTGTACCATATAGGACAAATGATTTTGAAAATGAATTGAAGAATGTTCCGTATTAATTATTTTGACCCTTGAATTTAAGAATGTCCTCGCATGATTGGTTCATAAGGATCATTGCGACACGAGTCAGTTCATCGCTATTTTTTCCTAAAATAGCGTGCTGCGTTTATCGTTGTAAGAATTCGTTCCACGAAAACGTATCATTGCAGAGAGTAAAGTTACAACTCAACTATGAAATTAAAGCGATGGGAATCTTAATTCTCAAAATCTTAATATTCACTGCCGTAGCTTTCAACTCGCCGTACCGTGTATGTTGTCGACAAAGTAAATTACTTGGTTCCTTTCATCGTACCAACGTACATATATCACACTTGGCTCTTATGAATACGCGTTGTCCATCGAGATTATAAAGATAGCTGACCAACGAATTAGCGAGCCTCGTCCTACACCGTATTAATCTTGTTGAAATACATGTTGCTCAGTAACATCGTCACATTCTTGTTCTTTCCAATTTACGGATGATCGATGTGACGCCTGAACGATTCGTACAAGTTTCATATTGAAGAAACGTTAAAAGTTATTACTGCGGATATCAGTTGGCCATTAATTTATAGTACGTTCCTGAAAGTGATTTGATTTTAATTGATTTTGACTCGAGTTCTATCGGCTTAGTGGAATTACTGAAAAGTGGGGCTGCCTGTTTATTGCAGCAGCCCCTGCGAATGAAACGAGGAATACAGCAAGGTGAAGTTGACAAACAGGAATGACGGAGGATCGAAGGAAAAAAGGATGGTTCGGGATCCAAGCTGGAACGCGATGGCTGATTGGTTACGTAATCGCGGATTCACGAAGGCGGCCAAGAAACGCGATAAAAGGAACGATTCTTGAACCGTCACGAGAAGATAGTCCCTGTATCTAGAATAAGAAAATTGGGCTGGCTTCGTTGAACGAAATGGCCGTGTAGATTGAGTCGTTTTCGTGGATGCTCGAGGATAGACATGCGTGTGACGTTGATGATAATTTGCTTGGAGATTTGGTCGAAAGGAGGAAACGGAGATTCTACTTTTGAAAATATTTCTTAGAATAAATTTCTCGGTTTTTGGAACTTGGCGTATGAGATCTATAGGCAGGTGCATGCTTCTGGTCGTTGCCTGTCGTTTCAAGGAAAGAGAATTTGCGATGTTTGCGTAGATATAGATATTCTACTATAGATAGTATCGAGCGTAGTTTCATTTTGTGAATCGAGGAGAATGGAGATCGTATTTGTCGATTATTATTTTTCCAATATTTTGGGATCGAGCGTTATGAGACTGGTAATTTGTCATTTTCTATGAAGGCAACGTACATACAAATTAATGGTATATAATTGTAATTCAAAATGAAATATTTAATATCACGGTAAATCGAAATAAACTGAATTTTGAAATTTGCTAGAATTACAATTGTAACTTGTATTCGTCGATACAGAATAATGTATAATTAATTCTAAATGGTAGTAATAGCGAATATGGATTAACATGTGTGATCTAAGCAATTAGTATTCAGCGATTGTATTTCGGAAAGGTTTTATGTTACTTTGTACTCGTTAATTAAATGACGAAGCTGTTAGATAAAAAAACTAGCTCGGAACTAAAAATTTTTCCAACTTTTATACTTTTGATAGTATTATCATAATGTGGTCATAGTAATAAATAATCTTCCTTACATTTTTTCTATTTTATTCCATGCATAAATTATAGATAAATGGAATAACTTAAAGCTAATGTAGCGCTAAGCGCTACGTAATATCTATGATTCATTGTTTGGAAATAAGTACATTATCGTATGATAATGATGATAATTATGTTTCGTATTCATAGCAGCTTCTTTAATCTCAAATTGCAACTACAATCTCCACTGATCTGTCTACTACATCTGTAATTCTGACTTTGTTTAATCTTCTACAACATCAAACTGCATTTATTAAAGTAGATTGACTATGATCGTTTAATAATTATACAAATAAAAGATTAATCCAGATGATCCTAATTAATTGGGGTTCTAGAGTTGTATCGACAATTAAACGTGAATGGGATCAAAATGTAACAAAAGTAGAAGAACGTTACGTACTTAGACTGTTAATTGAAAATTCGAGGATCATTTAATTTATCCTATAAAATAGTAAGAATTAATAGAAATTATAAAAATGATTTAACTCGCGACCTATCACGAAACAGCAATTTTTGACTTTTCTATAAAATATCCGTTCGACATATCCGTAGCAAGATTTTATATTCTTGCATCTCAGAATTGAGAAGGCATAATCCTGTACATATTCTCAGCAGTGATGTCAGTAAATCAGTTTCGCGTATAACTCGTGACGAGGTCGTTGCGAATTATCGTATTATCAGCGTCCAGATGTCTGTATCGCTTCGTATTATTAGAATTCAGGATGAAGATTCGACAAATTATGTGAATCTGTTACGACATACGATCCACTACAAATTGTTGGAAAAATAAGCGATTCTTAATCAATAAATATGTTTAGCAAAGATCATAAAAATATTACAATACGTACATAAACATTTTCTATGGTTTCTCTCGTGAATCTTCCTCCAAATTCGTAACTCATCGAATTCGCCAAGTAGACAAATACTTTTGCAAACGGTGATAAAATTGTTCGCATTAGAATTCTCGAGACTTTTGCTGCTTCTCTTCTCACAGTTTCCCAAGATGCATGGCATCGAAGTGACACGATTATCTTTCGTTTCGATAAAGCCCGTACTATTTCATTCAGCTTTTTCGAGGGAAATGTTCGAGGGAAACGCGCGGCAGAGAGGCTGACCAGAAAGGGAATCAAAGAGGAACAGCGTGCGGCGCGTCACTTCGAAACGATAACGGGCGAAGCGTTATCTCCCGCGCTTCCTGTCAGCGCGTACCATTCCGAAACTTAAAAAGGATAAAACGTGAAAACGAGGGCAAGACAATGACTTTCTGCGAACGCGATGACGCATCGACTGAATCGAGCTAATTTGTATAATATGGTCGCCGTACGCGGACAGGGCTAGATCAGCGATCGAGGTATAAAAATTGGTCTGCTTGTGTTGAAAGATATCTCTTGGAAAAAGATGTCGCTCTATTATATGGTATGTACGATGCACTGTCGTTCGCGAGTCGTTAAACATCTTAGTAGATTCGTAGTTACGCTATAACGCTCATGTTAATGTTCACCTTGTGAATGTTTGCATAGTGTATTTGAGATGTTACGCGATTTTTCAGTTGGAAGATATTTTAGGGAATAGGTGGAAGGTTTAAGTAACAATCGTGATACTTTGGATTTATGGAGTTTACTTTTTGGTTAAATTTATACGTCGTTACTTAATATCGCCGTAAAATGTAAATTATCAAAATTCGAATTAAACGTTTCGATAAAAAATAAAATGTGCTCTGCCATACAAGAAGCGTAGCTGATAACTTATCGACAGTTGATGCAACCTCAGAAGTACCTATTAAATATTAAGATGTAAGAAGATCCTCTTGACAACGTTTTTAGTCTTCATATCTAGGCATTTGATACATACGCTTAGCTATGCTTTCTCGTTCTAGCACGAAACATGACTTAATCGTCAAGTCGTATTATATCAAACGTTTTTTTTATGTTCATTTTCTCTTGTAATTTATAGAATTAAAATTCGTGACGAATTTTTATTTTACGTACTATCCCGTACGTTATTTTAATTCATTTGTGCCGAATCTAATCATTTTCTATACACAGCATGCATATATATACATGTTTATTATTCTTGATCGATTATTAAATTTAAGTCCAATATAGCCAGTAAGTATCGATACATATTACGTTGTTAATTTATTTCACTTTTAGTTGACAAAGTGAAAAAGTTATTTTTTACTTTCTACTAGTTATACTATTCATTTTAGAGAAGTCAATACATACCCAAATATTTGTCGAACAAAGCTTAGTGCGTTATGATCAATCTGTTCTGTATATATAATTGCAATATGATAATTATGTTAGAAAACTCTATCAAACTGCTTTACCTTTTTTTGGTAAGCAACTACATATTCGAACATTGTATTTTTCATCGAATTAGATCAATTTAGAGTCTATGAACGATTGATCATACTCCGTCGGTAAAGTAGTGTATAGATCCTTCAGTCAATACCCTCAGACCTGCAATATCTACAGCTCAATCGATATTTACGTTTATCGCGCGTCTTCTTATCGATTACTGGATTCTGATCGATTCTGATTGATTCTAATCGATTACTTGATCTACTGACAAGTAGATAATTGATTCATATCGAAAAAACTTCAGGTTATACAAAGTTTCATAAGATACGTGAATTCACAATTTATTTTGTAAGTTACTCGAAATATTTCAACCTCATTTTTACCGTTCAACTTGGAAAGTCATAATTTTCTGTAAGTTCTAGCACCGCCTTTATAATCAATAAATATTGCATAAAAGATTAATTTAAATTTAATTGTTCTAAACTACGAAATAAACGAATATGTATACCTGACGTGCTTGATTGGAAAGAAACTATATTTCAGGCGCTAATATCGTCTACGATGAAAATCGATGAAAATGTATGGTACTATTAAATATATTGTAGAAGTAACAAGATAGGATTTTTCGTGAACGTGCTGCGGTAGCAAACGTGTTAACAAATTACTACAACTGCAGTAGAAAACAAAAAATGAATGCTCTCTTACAATTAAACGACGTTACTTCCTTTCAAAGAAATCGTCAAATAAATCTCTGTTCTATTTTATCTTTTTCTTTTTCAGCAATATAATCACACATCATGGCCGTACAATCCTCCGCCTGTTGTTCCACTTGGACGAGGTGATATTGGAAAACCAAATAGTACAGACGACGATTATAATATTTCACCACGATGGAGAGCTTTTGTTACGAACAACGAAGGTAACGACGGGGTTTATCTCTTCTTGATTTTCTCTGCATAGAATAAAAATTTCGCTGCAACTCTTGCCGATAAGTATAATTGGATAATATTTTCAATTCTATGTACGGATATCTAGATAACTCCTTTTTATATCCTTTTTATACACTGACAAAATGGAAGATTATCTTTAGAAAAAATTTATTGCAAACGCGAATAAATAGCAGCTCTGTTGAAGCTTTAAAATAGTATTTCTCGTTTTCGAAAATTTTCTGCTTCTTTCTTCTCTGGATAAATCATTTATTAATTTTCTCTAATTTATTAATTTATGATTTTCTCTTTCGTATTTTTATGTAGCTTTTCCTTTAACTTCTATTAATCCGAGTATTTGATTACCTGTTTATTAATTTTTGCTGCTCCTTTATCATTTTCTACTTTCTTAATTGAAAATTATTAATTTGTGCTATTTAAATACTTTGAATATATCCTACTCTTCCTGTGAAACTTGTAATTTTGAATAATATTATAATAATTTGACATAATATATAGTAAGTTGATCCTTCATTCTACCGTATAGATTCTGAGGAAGATAGGCGGTACTTAAATAACCAAGGCCAAGGCTACCAAGGTCAGAATTACGATGATCGGTACAACAGATATCCTGATGGCGATGAATATAATCAGAGAAATGATGATTCCGGCGGATATCAAACTAATTATGGTAATAAATTTAATCGATCGTTGACAAAACTTTATACCTGTGACAAACCAGTGGCACATCAAACAATTATTTCCTTTTAATCATAATGCGATATTAAAATTAAAGAATCGGTAAAAATACACCTATCACGATTATCCTCTTTGTCCTCTTCGTATTATTCATCGTGATTTATATACATATGTGAATAACATAAAGGTAAAGTCATGTAATAAATTAAAACACGTTGAAATAATTTATCGAAACAATGGTGTTAAAAATTTAAACGAGTAGTAAGAATATGTCCTGTATTAATCGTGCTATTTGTTAATAATTTTCCAAGAAACAGCGCTCACCTTCTTTCCTTCGAAACGATTCCGTCGCAATATCTCCAGATTTACGAATTCAACTGCGGCCTACTAATTAACAAGACCGTATATTTATCTTTTGTCTTTACAGCGTTTTGTAATAGTTTCCTATTAATCGATAGTGCCGGCGGTTATTGCGCGGGCGCGCAAGTTTATGGTGTTCCATAAAATTTAATAGGCTAATAGAAAATTGAATTTTGAAAAGGCATAGAACTGATGTCGCTTGAGCTTCGAATGAATTATTTTCATAAAAGAACAAAACTTTAACAGACGAGAAATTTGCCGAATTTCACAAAATAGAGCTGTGACAAGTAACGTGCATTTTATTTCGAAACCTTCTCTTTGCCCCTCATTTATGATTCTGCAATTGCACGGCTTTGTCGTTTTTCAAGCTCGTGCGTTTTGGGTAAAAAATTATTTTGAATTATGATTTCTGCTAAAGTTACTTCTTTATGTTAACGTCAACGAAATTTATATTTTTCGGTTCATTTACGCGTGTGTTAATAGTCGTTTACTATCTTTTTCTCATTTCACATCTTTTTCTCCTATCTGTAACCCTTACGAAATATCGTCATATTTATCTAGAGATTTCATTCTGTGAAATAACATTTCTGCCTATATTTGAAAAATATAAATTTGCATAAACATTCGCTGTAACTATTATAGTTTATTTTTAAGATGATACTAGTTGCCATGGCGTTAAACACGAAAACCAGCGTCCCAATCCATACGATTTCATTCCCATCTTTCCATCTCATAGAACGTCTATCCGATTCGTTTAACACGAGTAATCTTCTCCTCTCAGGAGGCTTGGATCAAGAATCCTACAACCAGGGTCAAGATCATGTCCCGTTGGATCCTTACAATCAAGAAGCTGGCGATCCTTACGGAAGATCTGGAGGTTATGAAGACTCTTACGGAAGAGGAGAAGCCGGAGGAGAACAAAGGTCTAGAGATTCTTCTGGCGATGGCTATGATAGAAATTATGGATCCAGAGACGATTATGGACGCGGAGATCCTTACGGACAACGCGGAGATCCTTACGGACAACGCGAATACTCTTCAGGGCAACGTGGAGGATATGGCGCGGCCGGAGATTCGGACAATTATCCGAGCAGTTACACGGTTGTGCCAGTTCCAGGATACAAGCCACAACGAAACTGTACCGGATCGGCCTGCTGCGTGCCGAAATGTTTCGCGGAGAAAGGTTCCAGAGTAAGTGTTCATCGAAGGGAATTTTGTACGCAAAGTTCTTTTTTTTTTTTTTACGGTAATCACGAAAATGTAAACTTGTAAGATATAATTGGATATTATATTTCAAGATAATACGAACAAAGCACACGAGGCGTCGATGTCGAATGTTAATTTTAAAGAAAATATTGGAGTTACGAATGGAAAAGAATTAGCTATAAAATCAGTGTTACTGTTGTATTCTTTTTGTTTCCTACTAAATTACGATGGTTGGCTTTTTAATTCAGAGGTGAAAGTAATATGATGTAAATTTCGTTTCAGTGTGAGTTATACGACGAAATATGAATAATTGCAAAAACGCGCATTATGATATACATATGTATATAACAGAAATATAACAAATATCTGCAACAGAATGTTAGAACAAATTAAATGAATATAATTTTTATATTATATTAGATTTGCGAATTTTTAATTCATTTTTACTTATGTGCACAGGGTCCACCAGGTGTAATGGGGCCACAGGGACCTAAAGGTCAAAAAGGATTTCCTGGAACAGAAGGTCTTTTGGGACCAAAGGGAGAAAAAGGTGACCCTGGTCCTCAAGGACTACGCGGTCCGAAAGGTGACAGAGTATGTACTGATTTACTATTAATGTTCGCTTTTGCTTATAATAATATACAATAATGTATTGTTAACAATCATATTTTCCAGGGTAAAATGGGTATACCTGGATTCTCCGGTATAAGTGGTGTTCCAGGAGTACAAGGTCCGCCCGGAGCTCCTGGTCTACCTGGTCGTGATGGTTGCAATGGAACAGATGTACGCATGCTGCAAATTATTTTTATTAGTAGTACTTATTACGAGAATACGGATGTTTGTGCATTTATGAGAAATTCTGAAACAAAAAATGAGAATATGCGATAGTATAAAATGAAGATTTGAAAATTTTTTTTGACCATTATCTTTCAGGGTGAACCTGGTCATGCTGGTCGTCCTGGAGGTACAGGTCCTCGTGGTTATCCAGGTCCTCGAGGACCCAAGGGAGACAAAGGTCAATCAGGATTCGCTGGTAGGTTCCCTGTAGGTCAAAAGGGAGAACCGGGTATAGACGGTGTCAGAGGACCTCCAGGACAACCAGGATTACAAGGAGAGCGTGGATTTCCTGGACCTAAGGGCGATCGTGGTCCTTATGTAAGTTACTGTTTGTAAATACTTTCGTGACTCACTGTACACTTAACCGTGTTAAAAGCGAAGTTCGTTTGCAATAATACCATTATACTGTTATTGTTTGTAATCATTGGAAATAATAATGTCTCTACTCTTTATCTATTGACAAATAAAACACTTATATTGATGAAGGGTTAATCTATAAACGATAATAGTACGATATCGTGATTTAAAACATTCAACTAATCGTATTCAGGGTCCGCCTGGTCTACAAGGACCAAGAGGAGAAAAGGGAAACATGGGTCTTGCGTTTGAAGGTCCCAAAGGTGACAAAGGTCAGAAGGGAGAGCAAGGACCTCCTGGATCGCCTGCAGTCGGCGGCTTTCTACACCCAGGAGAGGAAATAGCAGGTCCACAGGGAGATCGTGGTGAAAAAGGAGACACGGTATTCTTTTTAAATATTTAACATTTACAAAATTAAAATAAACAAAGAGTATATAGATTTTGTCAATAACGTTTTAAATTTTTAGGTTCTAGTTTTTTTTTTTTAAATGCAAATATATGTATGAGTAATTTAATGTATAAAAATTTGCATTTGTATATATTATTTGTATAGTCAAAGAGTACCTAAATGAGGTATCAGGGGATATAAAATGTAACAAGCAAATGTAACGAGCAATTGTACGATTATATACGATTTGTTTCTTTATATCTATTTTATTTCATTTGTAATGATAGGGTGAAAGAGGGTCGGACGGTCAAAAAGGAGAACAGGGACCAATTGGTGATCATGGTATTCCTGGTACTGCAGGTATGAAAGGAGAAAAAGGTCTTCCAGGCGCACCAGGTATTCGTGTAAGTATATGTATTCGTTTCATTTAAACGTGTTATATGATCTGAAATGATTATTATATTTCAATAGACATTTTTAAAGACTAGATAGTTTATCAATATTTAGTTATGCTATTCGATATAATCTCACTACCTTTTGTGTATTTGACGCTCTTTATAAACAAAGTATTGCAAAAAGGAAAGTATTTGAAAAGCTATAGACGTGAATAAGAAGCAAGGAGAACAGCAATGTTAATGATAAAGTAAAAATGCAGGATGATGTAAATTAATTTGTACATTTACTATATTCAGGGACGGGATGGTTTCTCTGGACCTCCAGGTCCACCTGGACGCAAAGGTGATCGAGGTTACGACGGATTAGACGGTCTTGCAGGTCGTCCTGGACAGAAAGGAGAACCAGGTCGAGATGGATCTATGGGTGTTCCAGGCTTACGAGGACCACCTGGTCCACCTGGAGTAAGTATTACTAATATTAATTGTATGTATTTCTTCTTCATTGTATAATGATAACAGAATGATTATTTTTGAGATATTAAATCCTATCTGTTCAAATAAAAACTTTACTTCTAATTACTAATTGCAGGGTGGAAAAGGTACGCCAGGGCCTCCAGGGCCAAAAGGACCTCAAGGTTTTCCAGGACCCACTGGACCTCGCGGTGCCGATGGATATCCCGGAGATCCAGGACCAAGAGGTCCTATTGGGCCACCAGGAGGACCTGGTTTAGCAGGTATTCCTGGTCCAGAGGGTTTACCAGGAGAAAAGGGAGCAAAAGGAGAACCTGGGATCACAGGATTCCCTGGACCAACAGGTCCCCGTGGATTTGATGGACCGCCAGGTTTAGCAGGTTCACGAGGTCCGCCAGGAGAGAAAGGCTCATCGATTATGGTGGGTATTTATTCAGAAATCAATACGAATCCGTACTCGAATATTTAATAAGTCGATCCAATGCAAGAATTCTTTTCTTCCTGGATATTTTATATTTGTTTAAATGTATTTTTATTTAGAATGAAGTTTGTCCAAGTCCTAACACAAGAGTTACCGGCCTTTAACACGTATCTAAATATATTATACATGGTTAATTAAATATGTAATTAGAAAAGCAATAAATCCGATGCCAGTTATTTTGACTGCTTTGATAGTTCTAATTCGTTTGATATTTAATATTAATTTTGACAGTTAATAATATTTCGAAAATTACCAAATGTGTATAGGGTCCCAAAGGAATGGATGGAGCGCCCGGTATAGATGGCGAGAAAGGACAAAAAGGAGAACGCGGTTACGCAGGACAGCGTGGAGTTCCTGGCGACGTGGACGGTATTCCAGGAGCGCCCGGAGAACCTGGTTTACCAGGAGAACCGGGAACGCCAGGGAAAAACGGCATTCCAGGATTTCCAGGTTCACCTGGTGAGAAAGGAGAGATAGGAGGGCGTTGTATAGACTGTATGCCGGGATTCCCAGGAATAAAAGGTGATCGTGGTTTCGATGGACAACCTGGACTTCCTGGACCACGAGGTCCGGCTGGAGAACGAGGATTCCCCGGAGAACCTGGCAGCGACGGATTACCTGGACCAATTGGGCCACCAGGACCTCCGGTATTTTTAACACATTATTTTACCTTTTGGATTTCAAGAAAATATTTTAAAAGAAGACTCGCACAGATTTATCAAGTTATTTAAATTCAAGTCGTTTGAGTTAAAATAACGTAGCTTCGAGAGAATATCCAATGTGATGTAGATAACTTACTTTACCAGCACATACTGGAAATTTATAATTAAGTAGAATTAAAATTTTAACTTGTGCAATAGAAAACCGTTACTTTATCGAGTATTTCCGATTACTAGGGAAAAGATGGTATTCCTGGTGCAGCAGGTCCACAAGGAGAACCTGGTACTCCAGCAGTGGTTACGGAAAACATGCTTAAAGTAGAAAAGGGTGATAAAGGTGTGAGAGGTCCGGTAGGAAGAGATGGTCCACCTGGTCTTCCTGGTCCGCCTGGAGAAAAAGGTCCGATGGGATTTGAAGGTTTCCCAGGACCCAAGGGTATTGCTGTAAGTTGTTGCGATTTTTAATTTTTTTATTCACAAAGTTCCCCGTTTTGGAATCATCATCGAATCTATCAAATGTATACAAATATTTTTATAACCCGCAAATAGGAATCAGGGGCAGCAAATGTGTTAAATAATTTTTCAAAACTTTTCGTCCTGTTATTGTTTCTAGGGAGATCGTGGATTCCCTGGTCAAGATGGTATTCCTGGAAGGCCATGTGCTCCTGGTCGAAAAGGAGAACCTGGTCTTAGTGTGAAAGGAGAACACGGAGAACCAGGCCGAAGAGGTGAAACAGGTGCAAAGGGTGAACCTGGTCCATTAGGAGATAAAGGAGAACCCGGTAGATATACTTTATGTTTCTTGGAATTCGTGTATCGTTTCAGGCTCTAAACCGTTTCAGTGCTCAATAAGTAATTTGATTATTTCTATTTTAAATAGGTCTGTGTCCAATTCCGGATGAATTAATTAAGGGCATTAAAGGCGACAGAGGTGCTCCTGGTGAAAAAGGAGAGCCTGGTCCACCCGGAAGAGATGGGTTAAGCGGTGACAAAGGTTTACAAGGTATTTCGGTAAGTACAAACTGTATTTCCTATTTGGTACAATTGTTTGTTATTTATTTTCATTACAATTTTGATTACTTTTACAAATTTAATATTATATACTCGTGTATTCGTAACATAATAATAAACTATTGTGACCAGGGCCCACCCGGACCACCCGGATCAATTGGTGCACCTGGGCCAGTTGGACCAAGAGGATTACCAGGTCCTCGTGGTGACAAGGGTAACATAGGACCAATGGGTTTCCCTGGGGAACCTGGTCGTGAAGGACCTAGAGGGTTCCCAGGCGCTGCAGGGTTGAAAGGAACAAAAGGTGAAGTTGGCATCTCGGTCAAGGGTAGTCCTGGATTGCCAGGACCACCAGGAGAAAAGGGAGAGAAAGGTCTTCCAGGACCACCAGGGAAAGAAGGTCCTGATGGTCTGCCGGGTCTGCCAGGATTTTCCGGAGAGAAGGGTGATGCAGGTATTCCAGGCATAGGTGGTTTGCCTGGTGCGCCAGGAGAAAAGGGAGATACTGGTCCGATGGGACCTCCAGGCCCGCCTGGTGTTGCTGGAATTCCTGGTATAGACGGAAATAAAGGTATGCAATTCCTAAATTCTACAGTTCATACAGTGGTTATGTGAAGTATTTGCGCATGTCCTTGCGTTTGAATGAAACGTTTTCTTTATCCTAGTTCCACAATTTCGTTTTCATGGCATCAAATTTTTGTAGTGATAAGAAAGCACTTCTAGATAATACAAAATTTAATATACTTGGACCTAATTAAGTCGTACGCAAGTGTTATAACAGATACAATGGTGCATAAATAACTTTTGTAGCCATTGTAGGTGTCTCTCGTGAATAATTCATTTCGAATTTCAAAGCAATATAATAATTGTAACATAAACGTAATTTTTTTGTGTACCAGGTGAACCGGGATTGCCGGGCGAGGCTGGCAAACCAGGACTCCCAGGATTCCCAGGTATCAAAGGTGATCGTGGTGAGCCGGGTATCGATGGATCAAAAGGTTACCCAGGAAGACGTGGTCTACCTGGTTTACAAGGTAGACCTGGTATAGAAGGTGCACCCGGTTTGAAAGGAGAACGAGGTGAAAAAGGCGCTGCTGGTTTCCCTGGATTACATGGAATGGAAGGAAAACCTGGCCGCCCTGGATTAGCTGGACCGAAAGGAGATTTAGGTCATCCTGGTCTACCTGGTCTTCCTGGAACTATTGGATTCCAAGGACCTAAAGGTGATCAAGGTTTACCAGGATTGCCAGTAAGTCTTCTACATTCGTAAATGCTGATTTAAGCTAATTATTCGATATTTGTAATATCTTCAATTGAAAAAGCTGAAAAGGAATATTATATAAATTTATTAACTAGTATTTATTACTTAATATAATAATAGGTAATAAGCTTTTATACTTTCGAGTTATAAAACTTGTATCTTTGTTTCTCTTTCAATGAATACAATTAAAGATATTTGTCCTGCCACCTTATCGCAGCGAATTTGTATTATGCCCAATAGGGATTTAACGAAGATAGTGAGAATTGCAAATTTATTGTAACCAATAATCTTATCAGGGACGCAAAGGAGAACCAGGTTTAGTTTCTGAGAAAGGACAGAAAGGTGAACCAGGAATGCCAGGTATCCGTGGTCCTGTTGGTCCTCCTGGTAGAGATGGTATTGACGGAGACAAAGGAGAACGTGGATTGTCGTGTAATTGTGTAGACGGATTGCCAGGTCTTAAGGGAGAACCTGGTCTGCCAGGTCGCGATGGTTTACAAGGACCTATAGGGCTGAAAGGTGACGCTGGAGTAAGAGGTTTCCATGGTTCTCAAGGAGATATAGTACGTTTTATTCTTTACAGCGAACAAAAATTCATAGCAAGGAGTTTAATTTAAAATATTTGTAAATTACCAGGGACCAATGGGTCCACCAGGTGAACCAGGAACACCTGGAATCGACGGATTGCCAGGTGAACCAGGTGACATCGGTCCACCCGGTCCACCTGGTTTCCCTGGTTTGGATGGTGATGTGGGAGCTCCAGGACATCCTGGCCTTAACGGTGGCAAAGGAGACCGTGGTTTGCCAGGTAAGAAGCTGAAACTCTTTTCAATTTTATAAGAAAATGTACGAACTAATTTTGTAGAAACTAATGGATTTATTTATTTCACAAGGTCTTGTTGGGGAACCTGGCATCCGTGGTGCGCCTGGAGAAAAAGGTGACCGGGGACAACCTGGACCGACAGTTGCGATCAAAGGTGAGAAGGGTGAACCAGGTATGCCAGGATTACGAGGTGTAGCTGGACAGAAAGGGGATCGTGGTGAGGAAGGTCTAGCTGGTTATGATGGCGAAAAAGGAGATAGGGGCACACCAGGTCCAGTTGGAAACCCAGGTCTACCTGGCCTCCCAGGACCTAAAGGTATTCTTAATTTCTAATTTATTATTTTGCATTTTCTATCGTCAACGCAATTCAATTGTGTCTGCAAAAGATCAAGCTTTGATCGGCTATGTGAAATGTATTATTTTAGGTGAAGAAGGTCCACGTGGACCTACGGGAATTGCTGGACTAACTATCAAGGGTGAGAAGGGTTTACCAGGTATGCCAGGAAAGCACGGACGAGAGGGAATATCAGGACGACCCGGAGAGAAGGGAGAACGAGGATTACCTGGTTTACCAGGACATAAAGGAGATCAGGGACCTTATGGCCCTGTCGGTCCACAGGGCGAGAAAGGTGATATGGGGCTTATGGGTTCTCCCGGTTTACCAGGTCAAGATGGAGCTCCAGGTCATAGAGGACTCCCGGGTCAAATAGGTCCAAAAGGTGAAAAAGGTGTAAATTGTATACCAGAACCAGGTCTGCCGGGACAAAAGGGAGAACCAGGATATCCAGGTAAATGGACAGGAATTAATAAATTATTAAATCATCCAATAGATTCCTGCTGTTTATTTTCTGTTATTAAAAACCCCCCTTTTTCAGTACCAATTCCATTTTTTCTTTTTTTTAACAAACAATAGATTTAGGATAATTCGCAACTTTTGACACCTTGAATCGATAAACTTCTTCTTTCATGTACCTGATCACGAATTTTGTCTTTGTTTGGAGGTAAAGTGCTGAACATGATTAATCCTTAAGATCAAAATTTTCTTTCTTAACGCAATCGAAAAACTAGTTCGTGCAAATACAAGACGATAATGAAAATTGTTTATTATCCAATTTGGCAAATTACGAGGCAACTGCTAAACTTAACTCAAATAATTTCATCTTATTCTATTTGGAATACGTTTGGTAATTTTGTAAACACGTTCATTTTACTAAATTTACAGGAGTTCCCGGAATTGATGGACTCCCCGGTGAAAAAGGTGACAGAGGTTGGCCCGGTCTAGAGGGTTCACCTGGTCTAGATGGAGAGAAAGGTGAAAGAGGATTCCCAGGTCCAATAGGAAAAATGGGTGCTATTGGGTTTGTTGGTCAGAAGGGTGACAAGGGTCTCGACTGCCTCGAACCACCGATGGGACCAAAAGGAGACCGTGGTTACCCTGGTACGTCCAATTACGTCAAAATATCGAAAATTAAAGTTTTATTGATATCATTATAAGTAATAACTTGACTATACTAAATTCAATGAACGAGACGGATACATTTGAGTATTTCGGCTAAGATCCAAAATTTTTCGCGTGCATGTCTCTTCTTAACTCCATTTAGTATCAAACTATGGACAATATTTATACATATTCCAACATTTTACTATCTGATAAAACTTCGTAATAAAAACGCTGCGAACTTTTCGAACAGCTCAATGTGTAAATTATTTACTTGTATTTATAAATCGTAATTAATTTATGAATCATATCTGCATTGGTAAATCATTTATAATTGTACTAATTTGACCTATATTTATGTCGTTAATTATCAATTTAGTTATTGTTCATATTTTATATTTGAACCTTTATTACTTTTTTCCTGCAGGATCGACTGGCCCGCCAGGCCCGCCAGGAGAGAAAGGAGTTTCAGGTCAGCCAGGATTCCCAGGATTGCATGGAACGAAAGGTGCAACAGGACTTCAAGGACCACCAGGTCCAGTTGGATTACCAGGATTACAAGGGCCTATTGGTGCTCCTGGTTTGCCAGGTCCTCAAGGACCCGTGGGTCATCCGGGTGAACCAGGAGAACCAGGACTACCATGCGAAGCTGCTCCTGATTACCTCACCGGTATCTTGCTGGTGAAACACAGCCAAACTGACAGAGTGCCTGTTTGTGATGCAGGACATATACAACTCTGGGAAGGATACAGTATGTTGTCTACGGATGGCAATGAAAGATCGCACTCACAAGATTTAGGCAAGTATCACGGATG
This sequence comes from Bombus campestris, assembly GCA_905333015.3. NCBI lineage: Eukaryota > Metazoa > Arthropoda > Insecta > Hymenoptera > Apidae > Bombus > Bombus campestris. The sequence continues at coordinate 3,009,458 of HG995149.1, forward strand.
AAAATTATATTACCGAAAGTATTTGTTGTTCGATTTTTTCTTAACTTAAATAATATCTCCATAAATAGACGATAACAGATGAAATGTTCATTTCAAAATATCATACTTTTTAACCAAATGGTATCAAGCGATATGTCATTTCCCTATAATATGATATACAGTGACTTACGAAAATATTTAAACACTTGTTACAAAAAATTACTAGTAATATGTTATCTGTGTTATACGAAACTTTGTGAAATATCCTTCTTACAAGATACATACAAGTATATTGTCAACGTAAAACATTCATTAAATACGTATGTAATTAGCTCTAAAGATGGTACCATTAAATGATGCTGACCTATTGATGTAATGATAATTGACTGTTGAGATACTTTCGTGAGCGAATGTACATGTATATATGCGCCGAGTACGCTAGATAGAGAAATAATTACAAGGTCGATTGCAAGCGTACCGATACGTATCGGCAACTTTATCTGTATGATATCTACGTCTTTGCATGTGCCATCAGTTTGTTCTCTTCTTCCCTTCGTCTTTTCTAAGTCACCTGTCTAATCAACGATTACGAAACAGGTCACGCCGGCTCGTGCGTACGAAAGTTCTCGACGATGCCGTTCCTCTTCTGCGACACCGGCAACGTTTGCAACTATGCGAGTCGTAGCGATCGTTCTTACTGGTTGTCGACCACTAAAGCAATTCCCATGATGCCTATTGAAGGGACAGCGATAGAGGAATATATCTCCAGGTACGTTTCCATGAAACAAAATCGCCGGAGCACATCGAATGCCTAGTTACGTTTCCTTCGAATAAGATGTTTCTTGTAGCGTGGGTCTATGTCGCGGAACGAACGTCCGTTCCACATCGATCAACCGTTAAACACGATTATGTTGCCACCCCTTCGACGCAGGTATCCCTGGAGCAAGAAATATAGCGAGGTCATAGAGTATATATAGAAGTCATAAGAAAGACATATGTTACTTGTAGACGTTTTGTTCGGATAGTAGAGAATTCGAATATTTTAGAGTATTCGTATAATGGGAATTCGGATACTGCTGTATTTAAAAAGATAGCGCGTAGTATACTATTCGAGAAAAAAATTATATACGTACACAATTTTTTCTTCTTATACAACCTTTATGTTATAAAAAAAAAATTTGTTACATCTGAGATTCAAGATGCTTCTGAGATGATCCGAGGTCCTGCGAGATGCGTACAACTTCGGACACGATATCATCAGAATCGATGTTGCTAAGTAGCTTTTTAATTTTCAACCTCGCTGTATCTCTCTAAACAACTTACAAAGCTCCAAAGATATAAGTAATTTTTTCGCGATTTGTTCAGCCGAACGGAGATCGATCGACTTGTCACGATGGCTAGAAGGAAATCGTATAGATCTCGTTCGATTTGCTCCCATTTACCATGGGAAACTCGACTAAATTCTATTTGCATCTCGTATTCGACACGATACATTGGAAACGAGACGTTGGTCTCGTTGACGTGTTATTTGTATGAACGCTGCTTGGTTTTACGGTGGGGCATTTTTATCCTCTCTTCTTTTCTTTTTCTATTTTGGAAATATTCGCGATCAAGTTGAGATGATTGATATTAATATAGATGGATACCTGGTAACTTCCGAAGGATTTACAACTAGGCAGTAACGCTGTGTCTAGAATTAATTATTTAAAAAATATCGTAGATTCATTTGCACTAAGTACTGCGAAAAGTAAAACTGTAAATTGATTCTCGATGTTAAACATTGAATCATTGTTTCAATAATCATGCTTTTCGGACATAATTTATGTAATAAAGACGCACATTGAAAGTTTACGCGAGTATCCAGGTATTATAATAATTTATCGTTCCAATTTACTATTTCATACAGACTGTTTCGATGCATAATTTACAACTTGCCGTTATAAAAAATCACTGATACAAATATTCGAAACATTTAATATATTTAATAACATAAATTGCAAGAAGAATAAATACGCTATTCTTTGAACGAAGGAGTGATTATTTATATTGTTTCATTCGTCATTATGCCAAACTATGTAAAATGAAATTTTATTCTACGTGGAAATCAGTTGCAATTTCAATGCAAGCGTCACGACATTTTAGTTTATATAAAGTTACCAACATTTCCATCAGAGTAAATAGAAAGGGGATATGCAAAATGAAATTGTTAATTTAATATACATTTGTTAATAATTTAACTTGCAGAAGCAGTTGTTACGAACAGATGCTAAATAATACATATAAATTTGATATATCGCATCGCCTGACAAAAATGTTACTCGAAATCAAATTAATTGTTCGTCCAAATCGAAACTATCGAACATGGTAAAATGGTATTACGAGTATTAACAAATGAAATTTCGTTTCGTTCTACAGATGCGTGGTTTGCGAGGTTCCAGCGAATGTGATAGCCGTACACAGCCAGTCGTTGAATATTCCAGATTGTCCACACGGATGGACCGGACTTTGGATCGGATACAGTTTTGTCATGGTACGAACATTTCTTTCCATTTCTGTACTCAAACGTGTAAATTTGTTTACATACCAAGTTCTTATAAAAATTCGAATGAACGATCAAAAAGTAAAAATAAATTGCTACGTTTTCCCGATTAATTACATTCGTTCGTGAAAATTATCGTATCAGGCACCTTAACACTTAGTTCGTCACATTCAGAAAGTCACCACGCGACACCTATCGTATTTTTCCCCTGTAATCTTTATTTATTTTAAGCATTTCTGTCTGTCTTTTTACATGCACGTTCGCGTGTTAAATTTTGGCTGTCAAAGTTATTTGGCAAACATCGTATTTAACACGACGTATTTTCTCCACGCCTCGACGAGTACCTCGTTCACACTCTTAAACGCGCGTCTCCACCCTTTTACCTTTTCGTCGAAGTTTTTACGTCGAAACGCTCACAAGCCTCCTCGGTTCGAAGCTTCCCCCCGATTTCCAATTCAAACTTTTCTCGTTTTACGTGGATAGAAATCCCGAATATCGGAAAACGGGAATTCGACTAATTTTCATGTGCTTTCAGCATACGGGTGCCGGTGCCCAGGGTGGAGGACAATCCTTGTCCAGTTCCGGATCCTGTCTGGAAGATTTCCGTACAACGCCATTTATCGAATGTAACGAAGAACACTGCCATTATTACTCGAACGAGATCAGCTTTTGGATGACGACGATAGAGGACAGGCTTCAGTTCCAAAGGCCTGAGAAACAGACCTTGAAGGCAGGCAACCTCAGGTCCCGAATAAGTCGCTGCCAAGTGTGTATAAAGAACACGTAAATCCATGTAAACCCGCGTGTTTATGCTCTCTTTCCTTTATTCCCCGCATTTCTTCCTTCTTTCATCTTTCCTTTTTGTTTACTTTTTCCTTCTTTTTCTTTATTTCTTCCGTTAAAACGACGCCAATTACCTTTATCGCTAACTATAAAGAAGGTTATACATAAGACCATAAGGAATTAGGTCTGGGAGGTAAAAGATCGAATAAAAATTTGCGGAAGACGAAAGAAACTGAGAGAGATTTTTGCTCCTTGTCGTGCTCTCTTTTCGACCTCCGCCGCAAATGTCTCGTCCTCGTTATTTTTAATCTGTCTCCTTTCCCTTTCGTTTTTCTTTTTCTTCCTTTTTCTCCGTATCTCCTCTTCTTCTTCCTATACACAGACTCTCGAAAGTATTATATATCTGGACGCTTGTAGACACCTTTTTAATAGACATATTGTATATATTATAAGGAACGTTCTGAAATTTCACTAGTACCATAATCAAATTCAACTATCGCGATTATATCGATAAAGTTTAAAAATCTGAAAATATATATATATATATATAGAGAGAGAGAGAGAGATTGCACGATATCTGGTACAAGTATATATTTTGTAAAGATTATCGCACCATCTTCGGCATTTATTATTTGTTTAAGCTATTCATACTTTGTATTAATCTGTTTACTAAATATATATTTGCAGCAAATATTTTGTAACATGTGTGTACATTTTCCGATTGCTTTCAAATTTTATCAATACGATCATGACAATAGTGTCTGATTACGGTGATAATGAAATTTCAAAATGTTTCGTATAACATGGGCGTTGTATTTCATACAATACAAGACGTAAAAGTTTTCTCTGGTAAATGTTCAAATACTTTCGTGGACCAGTGTATTTATCTTTCTTGTCATGTTCCTAATGCTTTCCTCGTTGATCCTTTCTTTGGTCAAAAATCTCGTTTTACATTTGTTTTTACTGTCGCCTTTGAATTTCCCGCGAACTGCTTTTCTTCCCATCACGAAATCGTATATGCCGTAAGTTTTATTTCTATAACTATTCAAACAAGTGCCTAGCGTACTATTTTCTAGCATGTAAAATAATATATATATATAAAAGTTTATTATAAATATTATATGTATATTTATATCTCGTAAATCTTGTATGAAAAGTAAGTTCATCGTACTACTACGGACACTGCCCATATCCAATATGGCATATTTTACATATTGTATATTAATATAAATGAACTTAGCCTGGTAATCGTGTGAAGCCAAATATTTAAGTGAATAGGTATTTTGCTACTGTAGCTAATAAAATTCTATTTTCAAACTTCATTCGTTTTACCTTTATAACTGATTCTTCTTCCTTCCACTTATCCTTTCATTTATACCGAAGATTAACAAATTTTAATCTTCTCGTTCATACGAATTAATTTCTCTTTAATTTCTAGCTGCTAGAATTTCAAAAACGCTGACAAAAAAGACACATATACGAATACGAAAATAATTTATTTTAATCAAGAAATTATTTTGTATCGTATCCTTTTGTATTAAACCATTTCTTTAACAAAATTGTTTATATTTTCGTAAAACATAAGACACAGTATAAATTATCCAAACAGAATTTATCATTGTGTATATGTAGAATAGCGGACAAAAGATTAAGACTAAATGGAAGAAATAAATATTTGATTTACTTTCCATAAAAAATATAAATACAGTGCTCTACTTTTGGTATTAACTAATTAGACATTTGTTTATACACTTACAAAAAAAATTTCATTTTGATATTTTGCTCAGTAGCTGTTATAAAAAAGGAACGAAATCTGTATAATATTACGTCGGACAAAAGTTTAAGACTACACAAATATAATTTATTATAAATTAATTTAATATAATTAATATAAAAATATTAAGTTTTGGTAAAAAAATATACACAATCTTTGTTTAAATTCAATATTTTATCCAATATCCGTTATTTCTTATCATTTCGGTACATCTTCTTGGCATAGAATTTATTAATTTTTTACATCGATCTGCCGTAATATTATTCCCTTTTTTTTATTTACCAGTCTTTTTTATGAAGCTCCACAAATACCTCGATTGGATTAATGTCTGGCGATTGCGACGGCCACGGCAGCATGGTAATATTTTCTTCTTCAAAAAACTGTTTCACAATCCGAGCCGTGTGCTTCGGATTATTATCACTTTGAAAAATAAAATCATCACAACATTGTGTTCTTGAGTATGTCCATGTATGGAAAACGGTCCATAATTCCATTGATACGACATATCGGACCAGAGCCGCCTCGAAAAAGACACGCTCACACCATAACGTTTCCACCACCATGTTTAAGAGTATAAGAATGTTAAGAATGTAACTAAAGTTTCATAACTAATGAAAATTTTAGTAAAAAGTTGAATTCCTATCGAAGTACGGAATGCCGATCAAATTGAAATTCATGGAGATTCCAAAAATATTCCAGATTTCGTTCAATAAGTTGAAACCGAGCACGATTTCACCTTGAACGAAACCTGCTTCGATCCAAGAACGATTCGCTGCTAGTCTCTCTGGTTAAAGTGTAAACACGATCTATGGTGGACAAACATATACGAGATTTCCTATACCTACAGACACATGGAACACGCGTATCGTTGCCTATTCCATTTTCGGGACCGGTCTTCGACCTGTTAGCATGTTTCCTTTTTAACCACGAGGCTCTTACTGGCGTGGCGACCAGAATATCGGAATGGCGATATTCCGACCATAAATACGATACGTCAACGACGATGACATACATACGACCGATTACCGGACCAGTGAATCGTTCGTTTCTACGCATAGCTGTTTTTCCAATTTTTTTTTTTTTTTTCTTTTCATACGCGCGACGACCACATCAGGTACAGGTGTCGCGAGTAAATCGCTTTCCTTCGCATGTCGTCCTCCCTATTATCATTGATTTTCATTGAATACCAATTACAGGCTTATGAGTCCAGAGGTGGATGTGAATCGTAATAGAAATTCCGTTTCGCTGAAATAACAGAGACGGATGTCATGTTTGCGTAGTGAATTGTACATGAAGAATCGTACTCTTGATTGCCGCGTCGATTGTAGTCGATAGCAAAACGTGGGAAATATTAATTGGTATGTAGTTGGCAATCGTAATAACATTTTTAGTTATAATACGCGTAGACACGAAAGGCTTGTACAGTCGAAATGTAGGAATACAAAATTTTACGTATTATTAAACATATTCGAATGTATGCACATTACACACAGACACATAAGTGTAAGTATTATATTACATAAGATGAAAGAAACATCCCTAAATCTCGCGAAGGAGACTTTATCATTGGTATCAATATCTTATCGATCGAATAAGTTTAATGATGTCGGCGTGCGTCGATGCGTTCAAGTGGTTGAAACGAATTACCAATTCAAATTACGAGTTGCCGGTTCTCAAAAACTGTGAAACTAGATCGTTTTTAGTTGGTCCAGATTCTATGTGTGTTTCTGCAAATTTCCGATTCTTCGTTAAACTTAATCAGATAGATAAATCAGATGTATAAAGCAAACGGCGGCATCTGTGTAGTTTAAATATCATTCTGTGATAAGATTCTGCGGACGAGAATTGAATAATCCATAGGATGATTTTCATTTGGTACTTTTTGTAGTGGGAAAACTTCTACAAGTTAAGGAATACTTTATTTTGGTAGAATAAACTCGTACGATTGTTCTTTATTTCATCGAGTATTACTTTCAAACGTCTAGTTATTATTACGTCAAGATGTCGAAAACTCACCGGTATCAGGCGATATTATCTTTCATCTACAATTTTAATTACATTCAAGAACAGGTATTTTGTTTAGTTCTAAATAATTAAATAGAAATAAAAATAGTTAGATCAAGTAAGAACGAAATTTTATCAGATTTAGTACTAAATTCAAATTTCCAAGTTCAGGAATAAAATGTTAGTGGAACTACAGGCAAATTAACTTACATTGTAATTGAAGAAATTCTACTTTTATCTATAACATGTCAAGTATCGGTATAAGTCAGGTGAGAAATCGAAGGATGATATTTCTAAAGGAAAAGCAACTGAAAGCTAAATTTTAATTTGTAGAAAATTAAAATAAACGAAAGTGAACGTTTATACAAGAACCTCAAACGTAATATTCCAGCTCTCTGTAATATACGTCACATCTAGCTCCGTGATTAAATACGTACGTTTTATCAGATTTATTAGCATGCATTTGCATACATTGACAAACCTCTTGAATTATGTACCAACGACAAAGTAGTCATTGACATAATACGAAAGCGTAAAAGATGCGAGATCGTGTGCTTCCACAGGGCCGTATAAATTGCGTTAGTTTGCGAAAGTATACGAAGGACGCTCGTATCGATAGACGGTGTTAGAGAATTTCGGTGGGGTCAGTGTATGTATCATAGTTCGAGAAGACGAGCCACGAAAACACAGAAACCTTGTTTCGACGCGTATACTGTCACTTCCAAGTAAATTCGACATAAAATGTGTCAAACGCCCTAAAATAAGCTGCGAAAGTTCCGTTCGTTTTCGTTGCTATTATAATATGAAAAATTACAAAAGTACAATAAATCGTAAGAAATTCAATGAAAATGAAAATGCTAAAAATTGTTGATTTTGTCAAGTCAATAAAAGTATGGACAGAAATTTCAACGAATGTAATGTGTTACGTTTATTTAATCAAAATATTTATTACAACGAAACTAATCAATCCATAATAAACATCAAACAGATATAATACGATTTGCGATTATGGCAGGGTTACGGTAAGTATGTTAGTTAGGTACTACCTTTCTACACATTCTATGATTTTGAACAAAGATAAACATTCTAGCAGTATTTAATCCTCAAAGGTTCTAAAATAGGAATTTTAATTTTGCTACAATATTTATTCGTCGGAGAAGCCGAGGTTGTGAAAAAAAGAAAACAGAATTACAACGTTCTTTCTAAATTCGATTTCAAAAGGAAGCAATTATACAAGAAATCTTTGCTATTTCATGTTATAATTTACGGATAAATATCGTACTTTACAGCCACAGATACGAAATACAAATGAAAACAGAATTAATTGGATGTACATTGCACACTTGATATCTTTTATAACACATAGTGTTCACAAATCTAAATTTTTATTATTCTTTGGTCATTATTTATCTTCCACTCTATGCATATTCATTGTATAAAATAACATGGGATCGAATCGTATACAGGCACAAAAAGGCGAGTCGAAGAAGTAAAGCAAGAATGTTATTCGCATCGATCAGCAAACTCAGGAAGGCCAATCTCTTGATTGTTAGCGCGTGACAACAAGATCACGACGAGAGAAAATGATCAACAAACACCAGCGATCTACGCAAGCAAAGAATTTAATTCGTTTTGAATAAACTATGAAAGTAGGTGTGGAGTCCAGTCGACCAATCCGACCGGTTCGATTCGTCCTCCATCCTACAACGGACTTCTTTTAGTTTCATAGCAATTAGTATTCGCTGCTTGTTTCCTCAAAATATGCAAGTTTACTCTGTAAATCGTTTCCCATTGAAGTTACTGTTTCCCAAACGTCTATATCGAACGTCATAGAGTAGAATGGAAGCTGTTTCGACTAAAGCTGCTTCGATTAAAATTTTAGATTGTTCGTTGATGAAAAATTTTCATGAACGTAGAAGTGGAATGGCATACCCCGTAAACCCTGTAACGTTCCAAGCTACGTCGTCGAATTACATATATTTTCTGTTTCAAGACGCGAGAGGATTTACTCGTCGCATGACTTGATAATTCGCTAATTGAAATATATTGCTAAGTACATGCGGTCTGGTAATAATGACACTGCAAGAGAGATTATCGTATCTACGTAAACACAGAACCGATTTAAATTAATTACGAAAGAAGGTGTGGAATCTAGCTGACTAATCCGACCGGTTCGTTCGTTTCCCAGTCTACCGTGGAACATTTCGATTATATGACAGACCAGGGAACAGATTTCTTCTCACGATCAGTGATAGAACACCGTTTGATCAAGGATTATCGTTCAGCGATCTTTCGATCTCTTCTGGATAAGAAAACCTCAACGATTGAAATCCATTCAACACTGCTGGTTCATTTTAACGACTCGTGAACGTTTGACGACGTGGTGAATTTTAAAGCGTTGTTAAAGGATACGGAGGAGGGAATTTTATTCGGGGGTTTCGAAATTTCCAAATTGGAGATGTCGACGCCGGCATATCGCGAAAAATGGAACGTTCAGGCGTCAGATATCGCGAGAAGAACACACAACCCCATAAGATCCATACTGGAATTTCTCGTGGTCGAGCCTAATCCTGCCAAGTCCATGATCTCGTTATCCATCGGTGAGGTTTTCCATTATGCACGGTTTAATTCTCGCCTGTCATTTTAAGCGGAAGATTAGTCGAGTTGTTTTGAAATCGGGTAACTCGTTTGCGTACAAATAATTTCTAATTTAATTTTCAATCAAGCAAACTGACAAGCTAACACATTAATAAAATGTTTCAAATTATTTGAAGTAATAACTGTTTGGTTTGCACGCAGAAGATATTAGAAAAAGAGCACGAAACAGAGACAGATAATAGTTTTTAAATGACGAGTTTCTGGGATTGGAAAAGGAATCTCGTGAGACAGGATAATTTCGTGTTCCACGCTTATCGTGGTCTTGTTCGCGTGTAATTAGTTCGTTTGTTCCTTTTTGCTATCTCGTTTGATAACAGAATTGTGAGCCATTTTAAACTGTCCGTAACGTTTGTAAATTTTCAAAAAAGAAGTTAAGATAATTGATTTCTTCTTTTTGCATTTTATATGCGTACGAATATATTTTGTTTTCTTCGACGATAATTCGGAAAAGAAGAAAAATATTTTGATATTATGATCACGTGTAGATTTTCATAAAAAAAAACTATTTAAATTCGTAATTGGCAACAAGAAGTCTAATGAGTATGCTCTGAGCAGTTTAATCAACAGAATATGCTACTTAATTTTTACGTTAATGAAACATCGCATTACTAATCTACTTGAAGAAAATGTTTAAATGTTTATTATTTATATATCAAATATATAGAAATTGATTAAATTTAGAGGTAATTGATAAAGTAGTTTAAAAAGTTTAATAACAAAATTTATGTGAAGCACTTCCTCGCGTAGCTTGAACAATTTATCACATACGGTTGCCTATTCCCAAATTTAGTATACTTCGTTTGAAGATAAAATCAGAAATTCGGAATTGTTTGGAAGTGTTTATGTATTACATTCAATTCTTTTACGTGACGAATAACTATAATTATTTTATCAGTAAAGTCAATCAATGGTTTAGAGTATTTTACCAAGAAGTTCTCTATTTTTAGGTGATCCAACTACTTTTGGAAATTTAAAACCACCCAAAGAAGTAATTGATGCTGTTCAACAAAGTCTCGTTTCTCAATTATACAACGGATACGCACCTAGTACAGGTACTAATAATAAATTAATAATTTAAAAGAAAGAAATTGTACTTACATGAGTAAATTTCTAAGGAGTAAATGAGAAACTAAATGATATTAATGGTACATACCTCGATTGATAAAATATTTTATTTATTATCTGTTATAAAATTATCGTTTGAATCAATCTTTAAATTCGGTTTCGATTTATTTCTTAAATAATTAATTAGACAACTTTACTTTAGGTTACGAAAGCGCAAGGGAAGCTGTAGCGGAATATAGTTCCAGCGAAGTCGTAAAAGTGAATGCTAAGGTAAATTCTTAATCGTTAAAACCATGATCTATTGAAATTGGTTAAGAAATCAAAATTAATTAATAAAATGATGTACAATTATCCCCTTTCTTTGTCGTTGATAATCGTGTTGTCGACGCGATGTTGATCTTCAGATGAAAAAAAAAAAAAAAAAAGAAGGAATAATATTCCAGGAATAAGCAAAATACATAATTTTACATTGAAAGATTAATCATTTCAGAAATACAAAACTCTGACTGAATTTAAAGCTAATACTTTGTACCGTTAATTATGTATAATTTCAATCTTCGTCATTTTATAGCGACACAAAATGTTGCAATTCGATAAACAGTCGCTGTTAATAACGTTTGAAATTTTGATACGTCACTTAAGAGTCACGATTGTTATACATTTTTCAATTAACTTTTTCCATCGACGAGACAGAGGACAGCTATCGATGTTAAAACTCCGTTTGTTATTGCCTTAAAAATGCGTAAATGGCAATTATTTTTGTTCAATGTTTAATAAAAACATTTCCGGCTCTCACGTCAAGTTTATTGCAAAATACAATACAGCATTATTAAATGTTTAATGAAGGATAGAATTTCATTTCCAGACTTTTAATTTAGAAACTAATTTTTTGTGATAATTATTGGACGTTTTCTAGCAAAAATGAGTATTCTAATTCTCCATTCTTTGGTCCCTTATTAACAATCTGTATATCGCTTTACCTTTGTCCAAATGTTCTGTTTAATATATGTATTTGAAATATGAAATGAAAGTACATGCGGTGCGTGAGCGACGGTATGACATACTTTGAGATATAATTTATACGGAAATATCGAGTGCGGAATTAAATTTGTAGCAGATTGTAATATATTAAAAACGGTTTATTATCATAAATCCTGTACATGTTTCTAAAGAGACCAATTACGTACGTTTTGTGACAGTTTTTGTAAAAAATGCACGATAACAATCTGACTTACGGCGAATGCATGTTTAATAGTTTGAAATACCCTACAGTAATCTTAATATTGTACAAGTACCTATCAAAATTATTGAACATATAAAAAGTATGATAAAGAAAGCTACTTACAAGAAAAACTATCGAATCGATGAACCTCGTAGAGTTGCGATTTTTATGCGGTTTGAAACGGTACGATACAAAGTTCATAAAAGTGTTAAACAAAAATTGAATTTGACAATTTTTTTGAAATTGTTACTGATGAGAATTTTTATGACTTTATCTATTAAAATATCTTTGCACGAATTTGTTTCTCTGACATAATAATACTTGATCGTGACAAAATCAGTTCCTATTACTAACGAGAAAGAAAAAGGCAACGATATAGGAAAAATTGAATGCTGGTAAAGAAAACGCAGAAGCATCTAGTTATTCCATATTATTATCGATCTGTAGAGAACTGTGCTACTGAAAGCCGCGTTGCATACAGATTACTTCCGGCTACGCCTTGTTTTGCATACGCAAATAAATCATGTGTATTAATTACATTCGAAGTCTGATTAATTGCCCTATTCGATGAATTATTTGGAGAACATTTTAGAGAACGTGCATATCTATATAAATTATGTTCCTCGATCGACAGCTTTAACATTAACACTGAAACTTCGAAATGGAAATATCGAAATATCAGATGCATTGCATTTTCATTATGTATCGCATTTGATTTCCTTAATTTATTAATCGAGTATAATGAATTATTCTTCACTGACTATATTCGTTCCTTTTCTTTACCATAATATTTTTTTAAGTTGTGACACGATCGAATTGGGCAAGGAGCTTAAATGTCACGATGGCACAAAAGTAGCCAACGACTTTGCGACTGTGACGCCTAGCATATTCTCTCGTTCTTTGCGCAATCGTGGACGAACGTTCAAAAATTACCCTAAGCGTATTTAAGCTTTTTAACGAAATCTTAGTGATTTGTCAGGATTCTACTTTTTCCCCTTTTCCTTACACAACGAATAATCGAATCGTCCAATTAGGTTTCCAAGCTAATATACAGTTTTCCATATAGATGCGTTCGAGCTTCGTATATTTTCAATCTTCCAGAAGATGTTTCGATTCGAATTAGCTCGACCTGTAACCAGGCGCTTATAGAAACTTGTTCATCTGCAGGCACATCGTGTCCGCTCCCTTTCTATGTGTATTCATTCGTTGTTTGCGTGCACGTGTATACGATATCTAGTTAAACCGCCAGTTGATCGGAACTGCCGACGAAGTTTGCTGGGAAAACCGAATTTCCCTGCACGATCGGCCGCAAACTAGAAACCACGTTCTCTAAAAGAAGAAATATCATCAATTAACTACGAACTGTCCGGCATCTACGGTTCTCGATACAATCACGAGAAAATCAATAGAATCTCTTCGCTTCACTGTTCCGTTCAAACAATCGTTTTTCCGATCAATGAATTTTTCTCGTTTGCTTTGTCGTTGTTGTATGGTCAACGTATCATAGTTTCTATATTCTAGGTAAAATTTTTTTATTTATTTATCTATTTATCTATTTATTCATTTAGATAGCATGTGATTTTCTGTTCATCTTTCAGGAGGTATTTTCGTTTCGTTATTGCCATAAATCTTTGTTACTATTTGTTACATTTTCTTTTTAATTTCTTAACTTAATTTTCATCGAATCGATTTCATAATTGCTCGCGTGCGTCGTATTTCGTAACATTCACGAAGCCGGGTATTTTCTACTTTATTCTTGCATATTTAGGATCTTCGTATTTATTATTCATGCAGCAAACTGTAGAATTATTTAACTTTTACCATTAAAAGGCACTAGACAAAAATTGGTGTTTTAAATATTAGGTTCATAATCACACGTGGAAATATATTTTAATTTTCCATCTGAAGGACACATTTTCCTTTTTAATATCGTCCGATGGATGATTTTCAATATGCATAAGTAAAAGTCGAAAATAAATCAATGCGACGTTTCGTTGAAAAATTAAACAATCCATCACGATTGTAAAGATAAAATTTATTCTCACATACACGATACTGGAATGTACTTTTATATGTATAACAAATTTAATATTCGTAGTTCGATATTTCGCGTCATTGTAAATGAAAAGTATTGAATATACAAAACAAAGCAAAATTAATCATTTTTACCGAAATGAAAAATATCTTCCTTGTAATTCCTTTAGGGAAGAAATATAAAGGGATTAAACAAATTGTTATTAAATTTAATACTTGATATTTTTTGTCCTCGTTACGCAAAAAAAAAAAAAAAGAAGAAGAAACAATTCACAGATCTAAAAATAATGTATTATCAGGACTCTGATATCACCGTGAAAATCTAAAATAAAGCCCACCATTTCGAAACCCGAACAGAATCGATATCGTTGCAAAAAAAAAAAAAAAATGTTCATAAAGCAAGGAACATTCCCCTTGTGCTGCGAAAATTGTAATGTATGGCATGCAATGAATCTGCTATTAGCTTTATTCACTACGCCCCCAGGAAATGAACGTCGGAAAAACGACGAGCACCGAACTTTTTCACAGTTCTAAAGATTTCATGTGCATCGAACGTTTAATTAATGTATGTCTGCGGAGCTATAGGCGAACATTTTCCCCATTTTCTTCGCTAGCATAATTCATATAGGAAAATATATTTAGAAATACAAATACATCCCAAACTTAACGTATATTTTTACTTTCATTTTAAATTATTAATTTTATACGGCAGAATTAAATTTTCCATAGATCACGTCGCGTTAATCGCACGGATAGTGACTTACGGAAGTAGTTGAACGCTTACCACAGAAAGCTTTTATGTGTTACATGAAAGATAGTGAAACTTCATTAGTATCGTAATGATACATAACTTTATCCGATGATATTAGTAAAATTTGAAACTAATCTGAAAATGTAGTTAGAAGCTGCAAGATATTATTTACTACAAACTTGTACGTATTTCGTTAAAAATTAGTACATAGCAGAATAGCGATTTTAAACACACACACACACATATATATATATATCGAAGATGGTTTTATCGAATATCGCAGCTTATTAATATAACGGATAATCGACTGTTTAAATAGTTTTTGGACCTCGATGAATTATATATATATATACTTGCACTAAATATGTCGTAGTTTCTGTGTACATTTTTAGATTTGTTTAAAAATTCCTCGTGTACAGGTTGACCAGAGTGGAAAAAGATCACGATACACGATTTCTATAGCAAATTAGCTTTTAGCAAATTAATTGGCTTTAGTCACAAATTTATTAGGAAGATGGCTTCCAAACGGAATGCTGATTCTCGACCCTTTGAATTCTCTCTTTTTTCAGGATGTAATTTTATGCAGCGGATGCTCCTGCGCTCTCGACCTCTGTATAACAGCGTTAGCACGAAGGGGGCAAAATATTCTGATACCGCGACCCGGTTTCTTGATCTATCGAACACTTGCAGAAAGTCTTGGTATCAACGTAAAATCCTATGAGTTACGCGTAAGTATAAACGTATCTCGAAAGTTCACCAATATTCTCGTATCTGCATTTTAGTACCAACATTTTACCTGATATCGATGACAAGGTTTTATATAAAGAAAAATTTATTATTTCCATGCCTTTTCTTTCACATTCTTTATTTAATCGATGTGTTTAAATTATACTAATGATTTATATTTCTCTTATCTAATTACACATTCTGTTTAAAATATGCAAGGTTTAGCAACTGCAAACATCAGCCTCATTATCACATGTTTGATTTTAGGAATCGATGTAATTGCATCATAATATTTTGTTACATAATTACGATGATGATTATAAAAATTAAAATTCTTGTAATTCGATTTATCCGTAAAAAAGTAAGCAAGTGTCCACATACTTTTTAAAAGTAGCGTATAGAGGTATCTCGATTTGAGAAAAACGGTAAAATGTTAAACTTCGCGGTAATAACGAGGTCTTTCTCGTCGTTTCTTTGTCTCCTTTGCCGCGAATTTTAATGCCTCCCCACTCGCCCAGACAGCGTAGCGTGGACTATTTTACCACAGAGAAGTAATTAAAACCACGGTACCGTGACTCTTCGTGGTCTGCAAGGGAGCGAGAAAAAGAAAGAGGGAGAGAGAAAGAAAGAGGGGCAAAGATTGTGGGTTATAATGCAGAAGTTGACGTGGATTATCCGTACGTAAGGTGACCCGTATGCGCGTAACTTTCGGTACACGAACTTTCCATTTGTCACGTGCTGATGAAAAATTAATTCGCGATACGCGATCTTCTTTCGGGATCATTATTGAATGTCAAGGTTCGTATTAATTTTTGAACGATTCCCGTTTCGCTTCAGCGTCTTCTAGACGAACGCTTTCTGAATGTTTTAGATGGGGAAGCTGTGAAATTATTAATTTTGAAAGTTCTTGAAATATCTGACTTTTCTTGTATAATAATTTATTAACTAATGGTATTAAGCGAGAAAAGCAATTGCTGTTGATAATTTCTACTTTATGGCTTGTAAAGCTTCATTAATAATATTACGTATTTCTGTTTATGCAAATGTACCATGTGTACTAAAAAAATAACTAAAGGTGCGACAATTTGATTATATTTATTAACAAACGATGTATTTGTTGTTTTAATTTTTTTAAGTTTTCGAATGCTTCTGTATATGAAGAACAGAGCTTCGAATAAAGAAATTTCAAGATTCAATAGGATTACAGAAATTAAGAAACGCGACTCGTATTGAATTAAACCAAGATATTGAAGTTATGAAGTCGTAAATTCAATACATTCCCCTCTCCTTTTCAATTTACGAGTGTAGCAACAATTTGTTTTCAAATGTCAGACATAGAATATTTTAACAAAGCAGGATGAAATTTCTTGGAGTGTACGCGAAATATATAATTAATACTGTAAACAAGATTAAAATCGATAGTTTATAACACTTTCGTGCAACGTATGGTAACAACTTATTCTTTAACACATCATTGTCAAAGATTGAGTTGTACATAACAAGTTCTGGTACAGTCTGTCACACAAGAGCGTGTCTGCGATATTTCTGTAAATATTTATATATTTGTAAAAAAATTTATATGAATTGAATCTACATCTAAAACACTAATACGCTATTACAGTAGGGTGTCCAATCTCCTCCATTAGCGATTATAGCTTGACATCGTTTCGGCATACTCTCGACTAATTTTTGAGCGTAGGATTCTGGTAACGACCTCCATATCTTTCGAATGTGATGTACAAGTGTTCTTATTTTTGTGATACGTCTTCCTCTCAGCTTGCCTAATAGGACACCATGCCCAAAACGAAGATTCATCAGTGAATATTATATTACTCCAATCACGATCTCTGTTTTCATTCGCCCATGCCAGACGATTTTCGACGTTTCGCGTACGCGGCACTCATATTAAAAAGCTCTGTTCCTTTCACTGTTTCAAATGAAACTGAAAGGTATTCAGCAACGCGTATTAGAGAAGTTTTCGTTTGTTTACATTCTTTTTATCTCATTCTGATTAGGTGTCAGGTTTCGCAGATATCGCAGACACGCTCTTGTGTGACAGACTGTACTTGCGGCTTATCGTATTGCATGGTCCATGCCATTTTCTGCGACTTATAAGCCCACACATAAGTATTGATCCAGCTACCATACGTATACTGGGTGCCCTGAAAATATTTATGATCGCGCAGAAAAAACAAACAATTTTTCAAACAAAATTGTAAACTGAAAATTCTAACCGTAAACGTTGCGCAACTAAAAAGAGTACACATGATCATACATTCTGGATTTGCACATTCTGAATGATTTACAAATACGAAATTTTAAATAATTTAATCGAATAGTCATAAACGGTATATATATAAAATATATATTAGAACTTCTAACTCTACGATATATTACTCGTTCTTTTAAAATTTCTTTTCAAGTTCCTTTAAAATGAATTTTTGAAAAGATCATCGAAAGCTTCAGCCCCATCGTAATATATCGTGAAGCGACGAAAATAAAAAAAATTAGAAACAACTGCATGGTTTTGCGAAATACGTTGAAACCTATAGTTTCTGGGCATTCGCGAAATGCTGAAATAATATTTACATATTTCGTTGAGTGCCGCTATGTTGCGTCGGAACAGGTTGTTTCTTTCTTTTTTTGCTACTTCGTGTATTGAAGACATACTAGTACTTAACGTGAACACGTACTTACGTAGTATGTATCGCGAGAAAATAGCGTAAGAGGTTGCTGTGATAAATTGGGATACCTAAACTTATTACCTACAATACTGTTCTAGCAGCCATTAACTTGGAAAACCTAAAAAATGTGTTATATATCGATATCATAAATCGTTTTATTTGCTTTAACGTCTGTTATATTTATTAATAACCCATCGAATCTTACAGAAAATTAGCTAAAGTAATTAAAAGTTTGCGAAAGAAAGCAATAACTTAATTTTAACGAAGAAAAATTTCAAAGCGGTATACTTAACTAAATATAATATGAAAATGCTACGACACGATGGATTTGTATAAATATCTTTCCTTCCTATTCTGTATACCGAGTATATCACAGGTTTGTCTTAAAAAGAGTTCTACTTTACTTTTTTAAAATTAAAAATTTAAAAGTATATGCATAATAAATGATTTAATTATATGTTATTACGTCATAGGAAAATATTTTCCGTGAAGGAACTCGGTTAACGTCGGTTATTCACGTTTCTAGCCTGAACTCGGCTGGGAGATCGATCTGGGCAACTTGGAGTCACAGATCGACGAATTCACCGCGGCGATCATTATAAACAATCCTTCGAACCCGTGCGGTTCCGTATTTAGCAAGGATCACACACTCGACATTCTCGACGTGGCTGCTCGTTACTACATACCAATTATTGCCGATGAAATTTACGAGCATATGGTACGTGATTAACATACGCACACATACAGTCCTTATAGTTTCATTTTATAATGAAATTATATAAATTATAATAAAGTAGTATATATACGTTTATACTCAATTCGAATCTACCTATAAGTTACTCACTGAACGTTGTTTTCATACTGAACGTCATGTAATTAATATTCTACAAATCTATAGCTAATATGAAGTAACATTAAGTAGATGAGCTTTGTACGGTCTATTTTATTAAAATTTTTTAATTTTTACAATTTTGCGGAAACATTGAATCTTGTCATACTATAAAGAACAAATCACTTAATTTGATTTTCAAGTTTTCTTTTTTAATTTTGATTTGTTAAATGCATTTTACGATAGTTCATGCTAGGAAGAATCAATTTAACGAACAAGTCAAGTGCTTCTTCGATAGCAATCGTTGTTTCATAAAAGTATTGTTTAATTTTCTGCAGGGTACCAAAAATCTTGTACCATCTTTACCATGCCGCATTAAAACAATTTACTACATTTCTTTTATCGTTATTTTGTTTTATCAGGTGTTCCCAGGACGGACTTTCCATTCGTTAGCATCTTTGTCGAAGGAAGTTCCTATTTTGTCATGTAGCGGCTTGACGAAGAGGTATGTAAAAATCAACTTTGAAATCTTAGCATGTCATGATCGCGTCGCTTGGATATTTTCATTTCTTGAAATACATTCGTGAAGTTCTTACGTGGGACGTTTTACAGCGGTTTACGGCTACGTTCCGTATACATAATTGCACGAGCATCATGGAATCAATATTACAGCGAATTCTTGGTGGTCAGGCGGGAAGTTTTGTGGCGGCGAATGTTCGCACGCAACCTGGACACCGATGCTCGTTTTCTATTTTAAAAATAATTTCATCGCGAAGAGCTTGGAATATATTCAAAATATAGACAAAGAGTATATCATCTGACAAATTTTTGATAAATTATTATTGTTCAAAAGCTCGAATTTACTTCGAATCGAGTAGTAATTTAATTTTTTGCCACTCGTTTTCATTTATTGTCAGTTTTAAAGAAGGAATTTATTGTCAATAAATTCTCTAACTGTACTTTCGATACCAATTTCAATCTTATCTTTGGAGTTCGTAAATTACTCTTTAAAAAAGAAGGACTCGTAGATGTATTCTAAGGATACAGATATCGAGTATATTTTTTAATCAAACAATAGAATTATTATGATTTTTATTTATTTATAGCTAATATCAGAAACTAGGATAAAAATTTCCAGGGTAATTTACTCAATTTAGCATTTTGTTTTATGGTCCCCTTTTCGAGAAATCTTCCCAATTATAATTTAAATATAAATCTTAATGTAAGATTATAGACCAGTGGTATATCATTCTCTGCACTTTCTGCTTGATTATTATCATGTAGCGATGTGACTCGGAGTATGCACTAGTAATAATCGAGTTACAACAATGGACGCATTACCAGGTAAACGGTAATCTTCACCGATGTTTCAGATTTTTAGTACCCGGCTGGCGTATGGGCTGGATAATCATTCACGATCGTCAAAACGTGCTGGAGAAGGAGGTGGGTAATTGCACGATACGCTATATACGGGAAAGCTTGAAAATAATTGCTTCTCCGTTCGTATTGTTTCCGTAACAAGAACGACCAGATCTGTTTCTGCGCCGTGCCTTATCGCGTTTAGATTAAATTTCGTTGATTAAATTTTATCCCATCGTTAAAGTTCTCCACTTGGCACCGTTCACCGTGTCCTCAACTTTGCTCGAGTCTTACTTTCGTGTTGAGGAAAAAAAGAGAAAAAGGAAAGAATGAAAGAAAGAACGAAGGAAATCGAAGAAATCAACGAGTCGAGCAAAGGATGAGACTGTGAGCTGCAGCAAAATTTTACTTTCGAAGAACTTTAATTCGTACTTTTCTTTCTTATAAGAATTTCCAATTGTATAATGTGCGATATATTATATTACTTTCTCTTATTCTCTTATATAGATAAGGAAAGCGCTTCATTGTCTAAGTCAAAGAATTATGGGCAGCAACACGCTCATTCAAGGTGCTTTGCCTACTATTCTGAAGAACACGCCACAGGAATTTTACGATGGCGTCGTTAAAATGTTGCATGTAGGTTTTTGTTATCTTAAGTACATTTTAGAAATTTATGCAAACTTGAAAATCGCGAGGGTTAGATTTCACGTGGCATAATTACGAATATAACAAAATTTAAATTAGACGGAGATTAATTAACTAATCTGTTAAACCGGGGAAGAGTTAACACGTTACACGAATTTTTAATTTCCTGGATATAACTACATATTCTTTTCTTTATAGATTCGCTACCATATAATAGTCAAATTTCCATTTTCGTTTTTAGGATCACTCGAAAACGGCGTACAACTGTGTGACGAAGATTTCAGGGTTGAGACCAATAATGCCCGACGGAGCAATGTACATGATGGTAATCGTCTAATCTGTGTTAATAGTTTCTCTGTCAATGTCTCGCGATATAAATACAAAGGGAAGTAAATTAGCAAAAGTAGCGAAAAACATAACAATTCTTAAAACAAAATGTATCTACATCTACCATAAATCAGAGCGTAAATCCAATTTGCCCTACTTACAGTTTGCGATAATAAGTTTGAGAAGTAGATCATGCGCGACATGTTATGTAATGTATATGAATAATGAAATTCCAAAGTTTCTAAACAGTACCTTATTTACCGTTATTAAACTCGATTACAAGGCGATTCGATTGAAATTGCCTTCTGTGTAAATATTTCGTGTAATTAGGCGAAAATCAGACGCGATTTAAACGTTAAGGTAAACACACCGACGTTAAGGGTAGCAGATCGCAATTTACTGACTATAAATTATCCTATCGGTCCCCCAGGTTTACATAGATCTACCTTGTTTTCCGGAATTTAATTCCGACCTCGAATTCGTGCAACGATTGCTAATGGAGGAGTCTGTGTTTTGCCTTCCTGGCCAGGTACGCCCTATAAATCGAGCACTCGTTCGACTGGACGTTTTCGTCGATTAAGCGCTTCTCAATTCTTTTCACAGTGCTTCGATTATCCGTCGTACATGAGGCTGGTCATCACGGTGCCTATAGATATGTTGGAGGAGGCCTGTCAGAGAATACAGGAATTCTGCGAGAGGCACCACTACAAAACAGCTGAAGATACACAAAGAAGCAACTTAATTGCTGCGGAAATTCCATATTAAAGAGTGAACGTGATTTAGTTAATTTTATTGTCTTATTATTTATATTACATTGCGTTGGTGCATATATATGAACCGAAATGTCATTCTTTTCAAATAATATTTTCATTACACGCAGTTTCCTTCAAACATGATACGTTTAATAGAAATATAATAATTTCCATATGATTCTATACATTTTTTCAGTCAATATCAGGATTTTGCCATCTCAGATTTATAAGAATTATCAGTTCATTCTTGGAATGGAGTTATTACAGTTTCATCACGTAAAATTTCTCTTAAAATAATATATGTGCACATTAAAAAATTACTCATTAAAGATTTAGTCTTTCTCAAATACCGTTTTCAGCAACTTATATGGTACTTTTTCTACATTTTACCTCAAGATAGAATTTGATAAATGGTATTGACTTGTCAAATTTAAATTTCGAGAAACACATACTTCGGTGCACCAACATAATCATAGTAAAGGATCCAACGAGAACTGTCAGGAAACTTAAGTATTTTATAATTTCTAATATAATGTAATATAATTTTAAGTTTTTATAGGTATAGAAAATAGTTTAGCCGTTGTAGAAATTCTTTATAAAATATCGAATTTATTTGTATAAATATACTGCTATTTACACTGTATAATAATACACCGACGTAATAAACTTCAAAATTTCGTGAACGATGTTACATTAAAATAAAAATAGTTAAGAAATATTTAATCAATCTCATTTGCGATTAGTGACGGTGATCTAAATCAAGGTTTAAATCAGAAAGACACGAGTCATGCTCGTGATGATGTCCTGTTTTAACCTGAATAGTAATTCCAATTTATAAAATTAACGATTGCCGGTCACGAATTATGTATGACATTAATAAATATTCTATATGTGTCACAATATTTAAACTAACGCCGAGAATGAGACGTGACTATCAAAAACGAATTATAAAAGATAAAAGAATTTTGCAGATTTTCAATAAACGTCAAGTGAAAATACTTTAACTTTGAACAACGAGAATTTCTAACGCTGTATTCGATAGAGAAATATAAGAGAAATTTTAGATAATAAAAGATTTGCTGGTTTCTAACTTTGGTTGCCATTAATTTTCTAAAAATTAGCATAAAATTTACCTGCTCATAAATTCTTTGATGTTCAATCAACTATAAAATTGACTATAGAAGAGATAACAATTTTGATTTTACATTTCCTTATACGTATATTTTTAATATGCACCTTGTAAAAGATACAAAACTTCTTTCTGAGCTCAACGATATTTTCTAAATTTTATGGAACAGTTTGAGGTGAATATTAAACGCGTCGATTCGTTTAATAAAGAGACGATAAAATTGTAATAGCCAATTATATTAAAATCACTGTAAGTACAAGTACAGAAATAGTGTACACCGCCGTAATCGTCGCTCGCTTGAAACAATTCAACTCCTCTACTCGCTAATTACTCTACTATTGAACTGTTCTAGAGAGCACGTTCGTCTATTTATAACTACAGTTGTTATTATGAAAAGATCAAATGTAACTCTAGTCGACGATTACAAATAACGGCAATAATATTTTATCCGGAGTTCGTTTACCTTTGAACCTAACAAACCAAAACAACGTTGGTATTCCAAGGCACAATAACATGAGTCTTTCCCAAATCTTCCGTTGACTCACGTGCCGCTACAAGTTAGAATACAATTTCTCTACTTAAATAAAATAACTAGATGACGACAAAATGAATACCATACTACTTACGTTTACACTGTTTTATCAGACCCGGTGCGACTCCTAATGTATGTACATCAATATCTCATTAACTTGCACATTATGACTTCTAATTTCTACACACGGAATTTCCGATAAGCTTTGTACATGCGTTTATCTATACAAGCCGATGATCTAATTAATTTCCATTTCGCGTGCGTGTACGTTAAAGTTTACCCCCTGCCAGTGTGTCGCTAAACACGTGAATTCCGGTTAATATCGCGACGAAACGTTTCCGCTGGAAATTCGATTGCGAACCGCGTTAAACAATGATGTCGTGCTCCCCGTCTTTAACATAATAATCGAATACATCAAACTCACTCTGCAGAATTCATCGAATCAGTATTTTACTCGCGAACTGTCTGCCCTCGTATCACGTTTGCTTCGAAATTTCCACGACATAAAAACGTTTCCAATGAAAGCGCATTCATCCTGATTCGTGAACACGGTGATTATTAAAACAAACGACGAAAGGGACGAGCAATCGGCCAAAGCGATTTGCCACGGAATGATATTTCCCAAAAGGGTTTTTCTTCAATTTAGACCAATGAGTGTTTATTTATAGCTATTCTGCTCTGCTCGAATCGAATTCCCCTGAAATTTTTCTCGTTCCATCACCAGTGTCGGATCAAAAATGCGTTGACAATTGTAAAAATAGCACGAGTTGATTCCGAATTGATGTTGTCAGTCTACCGTTAGACTTTTGCATTCGTTGGACGGATATTATTCGCTACAGATTTTTTTAAAGAATAGGAAACAGTTGTTTTTACGAATACGAGTAGAATGAATAATATATTATAATAAATGGAACACACAGTTTACTTATATTGAATAGTTTAATCGTTATAGAATAGCTTTTTCGATTCAGTTTAGTAATAAATTATAAATAAATTATCACACACAAGCGCGCAAATTTATGTAAATATGTAATCACGATTCGTTTTCTTTATCATCCTACCCATTATTCATGTTTTTTAATCGGTGAGATAATAACTTTAATAATAATTTTAATTATCTGTCCACTTTGCATAGCATGTCAAACAACCATTAAAAGTCTTTCTTGTTACACGAGCTTATAGAACACACCTTGAAATTTTCGAACTCCGATTAGGAATTACTAGACATATCATCCTGCGAAGGGTAATTCGGAAAATATAGGAGTCTCTCTCGTATTTCGTGTTTCACGCGAGCAGAGGTGGCTATATTTTCGTTGAAGACTCCATTGTAACGCGGAACGCTAACGAGCACATACAGCCAGCATATTATGAGACCACCAACATGCATCGTTATTCAAGTTGCGTAATATTGACGATCGCGTTTGGACCATTGTAAATAGTTTATGTTGTCGAACAAATAAGGTATAGGTGTGTTATATGTTCTTATAATCTGTACTCTATACAGACAAGAATACTTTCAGCGTATACCATTCGCAATAATTGCTGGTGCATATTTCAAATTAAATTAAATTCTTAAAGATAGAATACGCAGAGTAAATTTTTAATCTACAGTAATTTTTGGTTCAATTATTCAAATAAAAGAAATAAAAATGAAATAATGATAGATGGAAAGGTTTGATAAACAAACGAGGATAATTAAATTGAGTATTTACTAAGTAAAATAATATTCAAATAATATTTATCAATTAAGTAAATATTTCGGGATATAACTAAGGCAACATAATTATTCTATATTGTCGCATCATAATTGAGGAGCGTATTTTACTCCTCATGTAGGTAAATTCCATTCTATATTAAATCAACATGTAGTCGTAAAATGCAATGATATTAAAACTCGAAATGTTAAATGTTGTTAATGCATACATTTTTTTTAATAATGTACGAATTTCTCAAAAGCTTGTTTATTAAGTTTAAGTAACAGCTTAAAGCATTTATCCATTTTAGCCGGTGATATTTGTGCTAGCATTGTTCGCACTATGAATTAATCAAAATTAATGTCTACGTTCGTCCGTGAAATCAATTTACATGTAATTACCTATCTAAGCTTGCCAATCTTCTTAATTGAAGAGCCCTCTGTGAGGAGGAAACATAGATATTTGGGATAGCTGACGTAGCGTTGATGAAGGAGTATAGAAGGAGGGTTATGTTTTCCGGTTTGCTGCATCCCAATCCACGTCGTAAGCATAAATACACATTGGATTACAGTCGAGACAGTTGAAGGTTGTACAGATTATTAGATTATTTTAGATTATTTTATAATTTCAAAAGCGCCAATTTTGTTCTCTTTCAATTTTAGAAAGTGTTCATTTAGATTAAGAAAAAAGATGTATGTTTAATTATAATATAAGTTTTCAAAGCTAGGCTTGAAGTTAAATGTTTGTGCAATGTAACGTTTTGGAACATATTTCGAATATTTGTTATCTCATCTCTCTTTGCATGGATTTACGAGGTCAAGTAGAGTTAGAACTCGGTATATTCGTTGGTAGCCTGAATCCCAGGGTATATTGCATATGATAGAGGGTGGTTGGAATTAGAGACTGTCGAACGAGACTCTTGTGTATTCGCCACTTTGTGGCGAGACTCGACAATTAGCATCGTCTTCCAAATATAATTCTTAATACATCTGAGGCAACCAAAATTTACAAAATTTTGTTTGATATATAAAGTATGGAATAAATTGGAAGTGTTAATATGAAGATATATGTAGATTGTACAGATTAAACCACTGTACGAGTTTCTTAAGTCATAAAATAATATTAAAATAAAAATCTACTTATGTACTTTTCCTGTGATCATCGGATGCAACAGATACTTAAAAAATTCATAGATCTTTCGTCATCTACCCTAAAAAAGTATCAAGGAATAAATTATGCGATGTTTGCTTTATCATCGTATTAAAACATGTTTTATTCGAATTATGTTTAAAAGAACACGACCGAACATCTGAGACTTCATGAAACATGTTGAGAAGTCTTTTCATGAAAAGAAACGACAGAAAAAGCAGCAAGGAGAACATCCATACGAATGTTATTTAAAAACATGCGCGACGTATCATCGTACTCCCTTCGTGATTACATCAGATGCTTATGGCTATCATTTCGAACATCTGTTGCAAGCAGGTTTATAAGACAGAGTAGCTCATCTCTATATTATGTATTACGTACAATGATCTTTTTACATATACATATGTGTATATGTAATATACAATTACATATACCATGTAAGAGATTAGTGGAGGTGTCAATTTACAATAAAAACCAAAAAATTACTAAGTTTGATTGTATTATATTGAAAAAATCAATTTTTCATGATATCGGCAAATCGTTATCGCTTGATCATTCTTGCGGTAATCGGCTTAATCATTTAAGCTATTCATTTATAACATTTATGCCATTAATTTATAACATATGCACCATTAATTTATCGTAATTAAATTATTAATTTATAAAATTTAAGCCATTAATTTATAACATTTAAACTATTACTTTATTTAACATTTAAGCTATTAATCTACAATATTTAATTGAAATTTCACGTCCTCCAGAATTTGGTTCGAGTGGTCCCATAGGGATGGACCCTACTCGTTCAATTGGAGCCTTGCCTTCGTAATTCTGTTTAGTGGTCCCTTCTCGGGTTCCACTTGTTCAATTGGAATGTGTTAAAAATTGCATACCTATATATGTGGCTGTATCCACGGCTGGATCACCGCGTTCACTGGCTCGCATCATCGGTCGGTGCCATCGATCGTGACTCGTATAAGTTTCGAACGATGAAACAGGAATCGAGTGACAATCAATCCTTGGGCTTCCGCTGAACCTTAGGCTTATCTCGTGCACTAGAGTACGTCGTGTAGGTTTATTAGTTCTTTCGAGAGATCGCGATCTCGTTTGTTCCGGACGCGCCGCGATTCTTATTCTATTCTCTGATCGATCGCGGTTTCTCTTTCGCTTCTCCCTACTTTGAAGGGAAATTTATTTCAGGCATCTCGGATTTTATAATTTTTCGATATTTTCAAAAGTTTAATGTCACCAAAATACAATGTTTAAAACAGTTTAGTACAACGACTCGTTCCTTGGTTCTTTCGCACGGCACGAAATTGTATATACAGTGTCAGTAAGTATATTTTCTTTCTCTCGTTTCAAGCTAGACAAATGTGTCTTTGGTACTGAATGTTGCCAGTAGGGCTACGAATTACTGTACGATGTTTATACAGATCGATGTAATCGTTGTGTAGAATGTAAATATTGCGTCTATGGATGCTTTGTTTGAAATTAAGAAAGATTCGTGTAAGCGCTGCGTAGAAGATTAATGTTTTTGTTGATGTTTATATTTTTTTTGTAGATCGTTAATCTGTAACTGTGCGTAATAGCTAACTGTGTACCTGCTTGTCGACCGTCTCGCGGGACCCCCTTCCCCCACCACTACGAAAGTTGCTCAGCGAAACTAAGTTACAAGGAGTCATTTAGTCGTCTCCTTTCGTACCGTGGATAACGTGGATAGCGTTGCGTCAGGTTTGTAACGTATTCTAACCTATTGGTGGCGTCGGTTCTTCATTACTATTATTACTTGTTATTAATATCGTTTAATTAATACACATTTATCTAACGATTCATTGAACATTAAAATAATGAAATTAAGCGATTTTCTGAAAATTTTGTTTTAATTTCTCTTCGGTCGTTTATTTATTAAATGATATTGTTATCGATAGTTTCTATCGTAGACTTTCATAATAAAATTTGAGTTTCATTGTGTTTTCATTTAATTATTTTATACATTTGTTTTGACTTGTAGTTATTTTTTGTGCAGGTTACTGATCGATAGCAAGGATAACAATGAATTAACAGCAATATCAATACTATGTGGACGCAACGACGATTGATGATCGATCAGATGAATTTTCATAGAAATTTGGTAATGTTTAATTTATTTTAACTAAGACAGCTGTGTATGAACGATTCTATCGTCATTTTATTCGAGCATGGGTAACATTTGATATACAACTTATATTTATTTTAAAATATACTTGATACATATTTCATAATAAATAATTTCTTAATTATTTGGAATACTAAGATGAAAGTAAAGACTGTTAAATAAATCATTGTTCTGTTTCGAATATATGAAATCATTCTCTTATTTCAAACGAATTTTTAACGAATTATTTTATTGTTTCAATGTAATCCGCGATATAGAATTGTTGATAATTTAACGATAGCTTCGTGTAGACAAAGTTTGAAACACAAAAATCTTAATAGCAATAGCTTTAACTAATTTCGATAGGTATTGTAATATTCACTTATTGAATTCAAATTTTTTTGCTATATTATGTGAATTTACTACAGTTAACGTTATATACTTGCAAATTTGTAGCTTATATTTTTTTCATAGAGGTGGCGCGCTAGTAGGCTCAAATGCTTGAAAGCAACGTTTCGCGCGCGTTTGTCCAGTATTCTCTAGAGAATATTTAGTTGTGAATTTTTTAATTCTTGCAAATATTTTCGAACATTTATAATACACGATCATAGTGTGTTAGTGGAGTGCATATTTCATACTCTGATAACGAATATTCACAGTATAATTCTCGCAAATGATTGCATCTCACTCACGGTATTCACAAGCAGTTGTTCGATATCGAGAAATATCTTACAATTTTCAACTAATATTTTTCATACTTATTCCAATTTCTTAATAACAATCTCTTAAGTGTAAAAAATAGTAGTATTTTCTAAATAAACGTTCGATAGGCAAAAGAAGCGAAATATCATTTCGATATTTTTCTTCCATCCCTCCCCCCCCCCTTAAACAGTTTTATTTTCAGAGAATATTTGTGATAGCGCGCAATGCGGTTTGTAGAGTCAGTGTTTGTTACGCAATAGTTTTTTTCAATATTTTCAAATTACGATAGTTTTGATTAAATTCAACCAAATAGTCGCACGTGAAAATAAATAAAATTTTATCAATCAAATTCGCACGCGATATTAGAGTTCTTGTTCGCTGATCATAATTTAAGCGGTCGCGGTAACGTAGTCTTTTATTTTTTTTATATATATTTATTTTTTTGAATATCCGTTTCCGGTATTAGAGTCAGTGCCACTCTCAAGAGAATAAAGCCTCTCCAGGAGCTCAAGAATGTTATGTAAGTAGTTTTATATATTGTATTTTAATTTATTGTATTTACTATATTTTGTTTGAATTATTATTAATTATAAAATAAAAATGATTGATAATTTAGAAAGCTGTAAATGTCCTTTTTAATTGAAATAAAATCTTAAAATTTTAACATTAAAGTACAATAAAACTGTCTGATATACATAAAAAATCACTGAATTCTCAATGTTTTGTTCTCAAACTTTTATGTTAGAGTTTCAATTTACATATTTATTAGAGTTTAATCTTTATTATTGCTAAAGTTCCATGTTTGTTATTATGTATTAACGACATTAATGATGTTTTATGTTTTGTTATAGACATATCACAGCTTCAACTTCTTTGTCTTCTTTGGGAATCTAACGGTGGCTCAAAGGCCAAGAATGTAAGTAACTTTACATATCATACTTGAATTATGTCTATTCTGTATATTTTTCTTTAAATACTATCAGCTAAGAAGTACAATTTGATTGAAGATTTCAAAAGTTAGGATCTTCTAAGCTTATTCTTCTATTAAAATAAAAAAAGTATTAAAGTCTTAATATGGAATTATAAAACAAATGACTAATATATTCCAGAAATCATTAGATTCTTAATTTCTAGATTTTTAACTTTCATATTAGAGTTTCAGTTTTTACATTTATTGAAGTTTATTAGAATTTCAATCTTTATTACTATTAAAGTTACAAATTTAATAAATTTTCATTCTTCATTATCTCCAACTTTTCAAATAATCAACAATCACTCACCGTGTTTTGTTTTGCAACAGATTTTTCACAACCTCCATTTCCACAATTGGATTTTCAACAGCTGCTGCCTGATGTTAGTCTTCCTGAGGATATTCGCTGGGATAGTGCAGTATCGATGGTAACGTTCTCTGCGTCTCTGCTTCTCTCCTAATGGTGAGTCGCATGCATTTCTGTTCCTCCAGTTACTCAATCATGTCGTAGGATGAAAGGTCCGAATCTGCACGGGTGACTGGTTGTATTATGTAAAATTTTTTGCGAGCATAGTGACCGCGGGTATTTTTTATACCCGTGAGTAGTAACATTTTTTTTTCATACCTTTATTTATTAGTTCAGGATAGGTCTTCTTGCACATCGCGATTATAATAATTAGTTTTTTAATAATTAGTTTAAACATATAAATTTGGGAATACATTCGTGGTACTTGCAAATATGTATAATAGTATCTGGTATAAATATTTGTAAAAGGCAAACACTTAATCTTAAGCAATGAATTTTAGTATAAATAAAAGATATCAAAGCGATCTCGTTTGAAAATTTTGTAGTGGAGAAATTGGATTCCCTCCGATTTCGTTGCTCTGAAAGATGTAATTATTGCTCAATGATAATGACGATACATGCAATATACGATACAATAAATAATCTTCAATTTAAGTTTTTCTTTTATGAGGATACGTTCCTTTATTTGACTTCAGATATTATAAATTTCAGTAGAATTTAAAATATGAATTAAAATTCATTTTTCCCCATACAAGAATGTGTGAAATTTTATGTGCAAGAAGAAACTTCGCGGCAGGCAGATTTTTTAATCAAAGCAATAATTTTGAACACTGTTTCCGCATTTTCGAAAATGTGCTTTGATCAAGAGATTGCCTGAGATTATTTCTATCTTGGTAATACATTTACAGTCAATTATTCCATTTCATCGAGTCTTAGTCTTTTTTCAATTAATGCTAATTTTTTGATAATATTAAAGTTTCAATAATTTATTAAATTAATAAAGTAGAGTTATTATAATCTGAAACGAAGTAATGAAATATAATATCAAAGAACATTAGTCCGTTAAATACAAATTAAACAAACTAATCATCTTTTTAGATCAGGATTTTCAGATTTAACCCTTTCCGTGCCCATTGTCAGGATCTCATTCACGTGCCCAGGTGTTACTTGAATGGGAAAAAGACATTCGGCACGATGACTATAATTAATGTAAAAATTTCTCAGCGACTGACGATGTGTTAGTGTATCGTGCACGACGTACTTTCCACATTGCATGTGTATGTGTGGTTAGGCTGTGGAATTGCGTCGTTTTTCTTATTCTCTACAACTTAAGATATTAATAATGTTGAGACATATATTAGTTCAACTTACGTATCAATGCAATCGCAATTCGTGGTAATATCATCTACACGATTAAGTGTAACCACGCAGTTAATATTGTTGTAAATTACAGTTATAATTCCAATTTACTTGCATTTATTTTAACGATATAATTTCTTTAGACGTGTTTTATCACGTTTTGCGCAATGGTCACTAGCCTTCGTCAGTCGATTTCAGGAAAATGGTACGTAAATTAGAGTGTGCATGTTGTATGTCAAGCTCGGGTGTCGGAGGCGTCCCGGGACGTTCTCTCTAGCGTAGGCTCTTGCGCCCGGGTGTTATGTGTGAGAACCGTGGAGCGAGTGTGTTGGTGTGCCTGTTTTGCCATTTTTTAAATATAGCGCTAGGTAGGATAGGTAGTATATTTTCTGGTGTGTCTGTTAATTATAAGTAGGTAGGGCCGGGCAGGTTGGCACAGTCTCTGGTCGGGTAGGCGCGTTTTCGAGTGACCAACCTGTTTCTGGAAATCTAATTTGAAAAATCGACGGTAAAACTGGTACGAGTAGAGCATGCTCTCGTCTCTGGTTTTGTCTATCAATTTTTCGAATTTCGCGGTCGC
Source organism: Bombus campestris (assembly GCA_905333015.3). Taxonomy (NCBI): domain Eukaryota; kingdom Metazoa; phylum Arthropoda; class Insecta; order Hymenoptera; family Apidae; genus Bombus; species Bombus campestris. Next base: position 3,042,142 of record HG995149.1, read on the forward strand.
GGACGCGATTGGGCTCGAAACGAACGTTTATCGCTCGAGCTATGATAGTTGGTCAGTCCATGTACAGTTGAATCAGCTTCCGCGGTTTATATTTTTATTTTACCGTTATAAATTTTTTTTGTTTGCGATTAGAAAGACTCGAGCTTAGATTTAAGTTTCAGCGAGCATTGCGCCCGAAGAAAGAAGAAGCTATAAGCCGAAGAGGCCCGGCAAACTGCCACTCAAGAGGGCAACTACTAATGGCTCCCTATCCTCTGGGTCATCCAGAGCATGGGAAGTCATTATCGTTACTACTTTGTCACTATGCTCGATTTTAGTATTTGTAGTAGTAGTAGTTTTTATAGTCGATGTATATATCGGTCCATCATCACACATTGGCCAAGCCGCGATTTTTTTTATTAGTGTCGCGAGAGATTAATTACGGGTTGAATTAGAGTTGCGAAATAATATCGCGGCTTTTAGTAGTGTCGCGAGAAAATGATTACGGTTTGAATTAGAGTTGCGATGGAATAATAATCGTGTTTGCTTTAGAGTTGCGAATTATGGTATCGCGATTGTCTTTTGCAATTTTTATTATGAATTTTTAGAACTTCTTGAGAATTATACGTGTCAAAATTTACCCTGTTCTGTATTGTTTAAAATTAGATTATAAAAATGTGTTTAATTAATTTGATAATATCGAAAGTTGCAATATCAGAATATCTGAAGTAGCTTTTTCATATAATAAATAGTAATTTTCATTGAATTCGCTTTAAGAATTAATGCTGCTGTAAGAGCTGTACAGCTGTGATTATTCATCAGCAACCTCCTAAATGGTTGCACTGGGGTCTCTCGCTATTAGTGTTGCGTATTAAATAAGAGTGCGTAGATTAATATTTATTAGCGTTGCGTATCAAATTTCGGGAATTTTCAGACTTTTTTTCTATTTTTTTTTCTTTTTTTTTTGTAAAGGATAGATTAATTGATATTATAGATATAATGAAGCACTCCTCGCGTTTAATTTTGAGAATTTTCTGTTTCATAAATATTAGTAGTAAATTAGTGTTGCGAAACAAGAAGAATATTTTGTTCCATTCACGGTTTGTTGATCGGTTTTATATAGAGTGGAAGACGATTGAATTTTAGTAGCCCTTCTGGCTACTGTAGTGTTTCTTTTTCAGCGCCCCTTATTACTGCGTTTGTTACTGAAAATACTACTATAACACATATTCCTTTCGTAGTGTTAACGTTACCATTACTATTAAAATACAGAATTTTATTACGAATATAATACATACATATGCATGTATGAAATTGTGAGTGATTTCATGCATAACAAAGTATGATAATGAAATATCCTATTGTTGCTACGAAGGCTTGACATTTTTTTTTTATTAAATCATTAAATCGATATTATTTTTTAAAGTACCTACTAATTTATTTGAAATGTCAGTTAAAACTTTATTCATTACTATTAGAATTAATACTAGTGGTTGTCCGTTATCAAAACCATAATTTTTAGAATTTTTTCCACCACAATATTTTCAATCTTTTAGTAGCAATGTAGAATTTTATAAATATTTGAATTTCGTTTGCACGAATCCAAGTTCATTCGCGATCATCGTTCACCTGTAATAAAAATTCTGTAACTAAAATTCTGTAGCAAAAAATTATTTATGTGCATATCTTTCGGTTCATTATGTTGAATAAGAGATAGTAAAAGTTAAAAGACAAAGCAAGTGATTTTAGTCGGTTCTTTTCTCATCTTAGTATTCAAATCAAATTTTCAATTTGCAATTCAGTTCAAATTCAATTAATTAAAATTCTTGCTTTCAATTTTCCTATTTTCAACTAAAAAGATACAAATGATTTTCTATTTCTGCTAAAATTTAATCAAGAGTAATTTCATCTAATTGATAATTAGTACTTTATTTTTCATGTAACAAATGCTAGCATTTCAGAGATGCTTGTTTTTCTTTTCAAGTATTAATCCAGTAAATGAGTTTGTTTTAGATTTATCAATTTATAGAAAACACATTTCAGTTACATATTTGAATATTTCATAGCATCTTAAATATGTATGCTAAAGGCTCAAAAGATTGAGAACAAAAGAAAGGAGTTAAATAACGTTCGAGCCTTACCAATCAGAAAGTAATTCTACATATTTTATAAAATTTTACTAATCTTTTGCAGATTGAATTTGTTTCAGGATTTTTTGTGACATCAAACGAAGAGGACTCATACTCCATACAATATCCCTTCCATTTCCCTTTATTACATTTAGTTTATTACGTAGATAGGGTAAGTAGATATTTAGATTTTTATATAGGTATGATTTATGGTTAGGTAGACTATTTTGAGGTTGTAATCTAAGTAAGTAGGTAAGGTGTAGGTAATAAATAGGTTGATATAGTAGTATGAAGTATGGCATGGTAGTAAAAGCATGGCATGATAGTAAAAGTATGGCATGGTAGTAAAAGCATGGCATCGCAGTAAAAGCATGGCATTGTAGAATGTATATATTATGTAGTAATTAATTCTACAATATATGGCACATATTTCATTTTATTCTCCGGTCCTTTTTGTTCAACTCTTGATCGTAATTAATTATTATAATTCTTAATCACAACCAATTAGTTTTCACTTTAGATTGGATAGAAAGTTTAGATTTCAGGTTTTCACGAATTCTAGTCAGGTTTCTAATTTTCGTATCGGTTTTTCTTCTTAAAACTCCCTTCGCCGTTCATTTCGAACATTGTGCAAACGTACACCAAAAGGAGTGTTTATTTGACGATGAACACAGTTAAAATTTTTTTTGTGTAAAAGGAGGGCGGATGGGCCGCGGATAGGGAGGGTCTCCACTCGCAGCACCTCCTCGCGGTGAGATCCGGGCAATTAGTATTATTTGATATATAATTACTAATTGTATCACTATACAGCAAAGAAATTAACTGTATGGCTGGTATAATTATTAATTATATGGCAAGTAATATTGAGCTGATTGGCTGGGGCCCTGATTAGGTGTTCGTATCAATCCATCTATGTAAATCTTTTATGAGCATTGATAATAGGTTCTTTTATTTATCAATTAAATTGATTATTTAATTGAATTATTGAATTGATTTTGAATTTTATTTATGAATGGAAGTAAAGGATTAGTGGAAACATTAATCCTCCCACTCGGAAATTTTATAGAGCGGTTTCCGATACGCTCTTATGGATTTACATAAGTAAGCAGGTTTAATGTTAATCTGCCATTTCTTTTGCAAAACGTCGCACGGGGTCGTTTACGTTTTTGAATATTACGGTCTTCTTCTCTACGACTTGTACGAGGTAAGCTGCTGTCCATGTGTCGTTCGGTTTAAGGATCACTGTGCGCCCCGTTGCTTAGATCGACCTTCTTTCGTTCGTGTAAGAAGGTTTGGTAGCATGCAAAATATTTTGACCGATTTTTAATTGTGTCAATAACTAAAAAAAAGAAGCCAAAAACACACTCTTTTTATTCTTGATTTTCGTTTTATTTCGGCTTCTAGAATCACCCCTTACATTTCTTGACACCTGTAGCCGAACACCCTGTATACTGTTTAGGTTGTCACAACGTAGAAATGATGTTGGAACGAATGGAAATGAGGCAAGAAAGTAGGACTGAATAAATATGCAATTTTTGTAAAATTATCATCGCACGAAAAATTGATAATTGCGCTTGCGTGTTCAAGCCCTAAATTCTTTATTATACCTGCGATAACGTGTGTAACATGAGGAAGTTATTGACACGAATCTGCATAATTTCTTAATACATATTTAATAAGTTTTCTTACTATGAATAATAGAATGTATTTGGGGCTGCCAAGTTTACTAAAAACACGAAAATTGTTAAAAATGTTGAGTAATCCTAGATCGATGGTCAGGAGGCTGTAACTAACTTTACGCTACGCTTCGTGATTCTCATCGCTAGATTGCCGAGTGATATGATCTCCAATTCCAAAAAGTACAAAGATTTTTATCAAGCCAAAAAAACTAATTCATTGTCCAGATAAATCTTACAAACCGTAACTCCACAGTACTCTTCCATACTATTTATGACATACTATGCATCGTTACAAGATTCATCGCATCCTCCATTTTCGTGTGTTGTACATCACTCGATCGAGTACACGGTGCCGCAGTATCTTTCACGAGGTGATTTCTCTCTTGCATATCTGTTATCGACTTTGACAAAGAACAATTTACTTGCAGACTATGAAACTGACTATGGAAACCGTCGGCGCTCGCGCAAGCGTTAGTTATTAATTGATCGACGAGCAAGGAAGAGATTTAACAGCAAGTCGATAGTACGTACGAATCGAATGTGAATCAAAATGTGAATGGAATCCGGCAAGGCTCTGTAAGGAAATTCTCAAAATCGTTCAGAGTGTTATACGGAATCTTACATAATTGCGGCGCCAGGATAATCCATTTCAGATGAAAACCGATAATTCGGTATGTAATGTGGAACTACTTGGACACGAACACAACCTGTGATTAATAATTTGAAGGCGGCATAGACTGAACGAACGTGACCTCTCTTGCAATTGCATTTGTGATTCTGACTACGACTTCCCTACGATTCATGGAGTTTCTTCATTGAATATCGTCGATTATATCGAATTCTTCGCCGATATCGAAATGCACATTCAAACAGGCTTGATCGATTGTTCCAGTTAATACACATTGTTTCAATCGAATTCGATTTAGTTTGCTTTGTATGTTTGTTTCATCGTTGACTTTTGAAGCGAATGACGTTCATCATACTCTGTGAACGAGGTAGATCAATGGGGTTTCGGTTTGGCACGAAGTACGTGTAAATAATTTGGTGTATTTGTGATATACAATAGTATTGAGTTGGTTTATTTGATATTTGGAGAAAAAATTTCTAAAATTACTGTATGTATAGGGATGCAATGAATTTTTAGAAAAACAGTCGACAGTAAAAATTGTCAGTACTAACTTCTCTCGAAAATAGGTGAATTGGTATTAAAATTCCGAATTGACAAGATAATCAATAAGATATTCAACGATAATAATATTGCGCAAGTGGTTGCAACATTTTTTATTGAAAGGTAGATATATTTCAGATGTTTTAAGAAATAAATTATTGACAAAATATTTTTGATGTAAGATTTTCATAAATATTTACTGTCCAACTATTTACCCAGATCGCCAAATTTAACGCTGCAATTTCAATACACAAGACTTGAATTATGATGAGATATTTCGAATTCTGTTAATTTTTATTTCCATTAATATGAAACAATCGATTTCAAGAGTTTATTTTGAAATACATATAGAGTATTTTTTTTATTTTTACTACAAATTGCGAGCTTTCAAATCACGTTTTATTATTTTAGTGAACAGCAAAATGGTTTAATGCTATAATAAAAAGTTATCGAGATAACATAGCAATTGCTATTGTACGTAACAATGAAAATAATCAGACAACATAAAACACTCTCTTTTGCAGAAAGTTACCATTAAAATCAATTGAAAGATGAACAGAAACAAAGACCTCGTTAATAATTACTATGTTACGAATTAAATTTGGTGAAAGTGAATGGATTAAGTAATATTTGAAGGTACTATGGTCCCTATTTGATAAATTTCTCAAATATGAATTCGATTTTTCTCAACCGTGCTATGACAAGACACTTTTAATAAAACTGTCTTGTAGATACTCTTTGTAGGTAAAATGTTTAATACATTTGTTAATGATATTTGAAATACACGTTATTATCGATCACTGTCGTCGAGGCGTGCTGTTTCTGATTTGAAAATGTATTAGGTTCTCGGAGATTCCGTGTAGATTTTCGCAACCATGGCAAACGCCTGACGCGAACATATACCGAACGACAATAACATAAAGCTTGCTATTCGAATCAAAATTGCGGAACCCTCATACGCCACTTACACGTGCGCAACGTATTCGTAAATGTGCTTTGTAAATTCGATTCGCGGGAGCGTCGACGTTCCTGTCAAATTGATTTTCGTTGTTCCGAGAAATCCGCATGACTTTCGTGCACCGTGCAAACATTTGCGCCTTCGAGGAATCCATGGTCTTCATATGCTTCTTAACTGATCGAAGGTAACTAGAAATGGAACTTGACGAAGAAATAATTTTTTAGTAACTCAACGATAGAATACCTTATATCGAATCTGTAGCGTATTTCAAAATTAAAAGATCAATAAAAAAGTATAAGCATTCAAAGGTTGTTTGACGTAAAATTTATATTCATACTTTAATTTAAATTGAAACTTAATATTTTATACCCATCGTTAAATTCTGTTGATTTCATTAGCCCGATTCGATTTACACTTTACCGCATCATTGCTTTCGCAGGAATATTATTACTAATGAAACATACGAATATATTTTACCATATGAAATGAGGCGAGCGCTAAATCGGGACCGTTTTATTAAAATCGAATGTCAAGTAAGCATATTGTAATGAAGTAGAAATTTATACTTCCATTTAGCATTTTTAATATGTATCGATGCGTCGTCTGTACATTTTGCTGTGTACAGCCTACCATTCGAATGCTTTCAAATTTCACGATTTCGCCAGTTTCTATGAATGTTTTACCCTTCGATCGGTTTTGTAAAAGCCATTGCGGTCGTCGCCTATTATTCCCCAGCTAGTTCATTTGCTGCGCGAAACAACTTCGTTCTCAGCCGACAAATATTCGAAAGTTGACATGGATGCGGTACTGATAAAGCTGCGATCGCAAAAATTCGTCGACCGAATCCAATTTAGATCGCAGTCAAATCGTTTTGCAAGGAATCTTCCATGTATACCTCGCGTAAAATATTGCTTGTCGAACTTGTATCGGAGTTGCTAAAACGATTACGCCTATCTCGCATATCACGTTTGTTTCCAACGGTTAAGTATTTTTTTGTTTTTCTTTTTTCAACGCCAGAATAAAGAAACATTGGTTCAGAATACAGATAAGAGGTTTCAAATTAATTTTGTCTGTGCTTGACGTGAACTTTAGTAAAATTGATTTTACGTGAGTTTATCTAGATTTGTATGTTTTATGTGCTGCTTTCGGTTGCAATTCAGAGATATACGAATATATCCTCCTATGATTCATTGTAAACGTGGAATGTATTTTCTAATCAAATAGTCAATTACTATACATGTATACGATTTCCAAAATACCTTATCGTAAACAAGAGTTTTAACATTTGTATCGTAAAAAAATATTAATCGATCGATCAAAATCAGAAATTGGGGATGTATGGATACTCCTGTAACTCACTGTACCATGGACGTATATGTTTCTTTCGAAGACCTCAATTGAAATTATTTCATGTAATCATTTAAACCTAAATTTCAACCGCCGTCGTATCAACATTTATTTTCTAACGAAGGAAATGTGACAGACTCAGCCCAAATACTTTTTCTCTTCAAATTCCAACGTTCGATCCTCGTAGACTTCTTCTTTTTACTCTGGTAATAACCAGTGTTTCTCATGCGCGCACGTTGAAACGCTCTTGATCTTCAAAGCTAGGGACAACCCTTTTACACGCAGACGAAGTAAGCCGGCATCGTGAAGTGGATGAGGTTGCAATATTCAGATGCCGTTAGGGTGGATTTTCTCATCCAAGGCGAATGCCTCGACTTAAGGCAGCCAAGATCAACGTGGAATACTTGGCCACGCTGCACTGACATCAAGGAATAACTGGCTTTGCGATTGTCATCCTTAAGTACCCAACCATCAGGAGGCATAATTAAGAGAACACTTTGCCCAAGTTCTTGGTTGCATTGGTTTAAGCTGAAATAAAATTCGGCTTTGGTGGACGATACGGGCGGTTTGTTTTTCTTCCTTCTTTTTCGTACAGGCACAGACCTGCAAGTACCTTAATTACACGTAAGACACACTTTTTACCAGTAAAAAAGCTGCACGTAGGACTCTATCACTGTGGAAATGTAATAAAGATGGGAAATAGAGTGAAAGGAGAAAAGTAGAAAGCCGAATAAAGCGTGTTTCGATATATCGATCAGGTGTTGCAGTGTTGAAGTATATTGTAGACATGTGAGTGCATTAAACTTGGTATTTGTGCCATTTAGAAGCAAAGGATGTCCACTACGTCCACTATAAAAAGGAGGAATAAAAATAAAAACATATTTAAAACAAAGGAAATTATTTCGACTGAAGGTGAAACATTAAATAAAGGAAAATATGGAGATATAAAAATATTACAGGAAATTGTAACATGAAGTTGAGACCTTTAGGAAGGTGAATTTCAGACATACATAATTTTGTATAATTTTATTGTTTCATTTTTCATAATGCTGTACAATTTCGAGTTCCTTCTACAATTTCATCTCGCGTATATTTTAATTTTTGGAAAAATCGTCGGACAAAAATTTGAAGAATACGTATTAAAGATATATTAAAGCTTTCGTCGAAAAATTATTTTTTTAGGCTGAATATAAACATAAAGAATATTTTGCTCCTTCTTGGAAGAAGAAAGAATATTTAAAATTTGCATAAGAATCGTATTGCCATCGTAATAAAAAGGTCCGGTATTTTCGTAATATGCATAATATGTATAACCGCGATAACGGTTCCCTCGGCGATCGGTGTCTCTAAATTCGACCAGATACGTAAAGATAAAATTTATCCCCCTATAAACTCAAATACGAATTCGTTAAACGATGGGAGTCTTAGATTGGTAGAGTAGCGTGGAAGATCGCAGCGCGATCATCAATCTCCATCCCCTCGGCGACCTTATCACGCAGAACCAATATTTCACGAGTTACAAGCGTAAATCTTTCCCGATCGGACGATCATAGAGAAAAGAGGAGCCGACTCGACGGATCGGAATCTTTGGTCTAAGGCGATATTTCGTCGAACTGATCGCTAGCGTGCATACGCGTAAATATTTCCATAATTGGTCGCAGCCCAACGGTCAGAACGGGCCAGGGTCAAGCGACGATGCTTTCTTCCCCGAATCACGGACAGGGTTCATGACGCAGCAGCGTCGCCTAATCTCCATCTCCAATCGCATACGTTGGGTCCAGTGACGCGGTCGGTTCAACGTTGTTAACGACACACGCGAAGTGCATGACCGAAGCGTACAGCCACGGTACGGCACAGCACGGTACGGCATGGGTGGTGATGGTGCGCTCGCGCACCCTGCAAGGTTGAGGGGTGACGGCGACGCGACGCGACGCGACGCAATGGTCGCGGCGTCTGAGCGGAAGGGAGGGAAAGCACAGGTGGGGGGTGGTCACTGGAACGAAAGAGACGAAAGACGAGCGAGAGACGAAGGATAGTGGTGGGGAAGTGGAACGTCGGTGGAGTATGTTTGGGAGGGGAAAAGCGAGAGAGAGAGAGAGTAGGGAGTTCGCACGCCGACCGGAACGGCCCCACCGAGTTTTATCCAACGATCCGGGAGGCTCGTCGAGGTAGTGGTCCGCGCCCCACAGCCGCGACAGCTCGAAACGCGTGTCGTTGTGCTGCGTCCGTTTCTCTGTCTCTTGGTAACGTATCTCCTCTCTGAAAGGAAAGCATTGAGAGGAAAGTCGCGCGTCGAGGCTCGAAATTCGTGTGCTGCTCGGTGTCGTCGCTACATCGGCACCGATATTCGTGTTTTATTCAAAAGCCGAACAACATTGGGGGGTCGGGGTAGTGAATTCTCTTTGCTTTCCGGCGGAGAGAAGAGCGCGCGATTCGGATCGCCAACAGAGAACGAGACGTTCGTTCTGTATCCGCGAGGTGGTGGGCAATGATAACAGGAGGCAACGTTCGGGAGGGGGAGATCTCTGCTGACAGTGTGATCGTCGCAGGATTCTGAATTACTGGAAAAAAGATTTCGAGGAATTATCGTCGATTAACGTCGTATACCGGTGCGTGCGGTGAGCTCGTGCCAGGAGCTAAAAACACAGAGTTTCGTCGAATCTGGAAAATTCGAGGTAGACAGTGAATCGAATCGTGTTAGTAATATACGTGTTTCGTGGTACGTTTTTCGCTCGATTCGAGAATTTATACGGCGGGGACTTGCAAGAGGCTGTTCGGTGATACCCAGCAACGTTTGCAGGTGCTAGGACATTCGGGGGTGGTGCCGGTTACGCGCTTCTGTTCCCGACTCGTACGCGACACGATCACGAGCGTTCTGGGGGAAGAGACGCCTTCGACATTCCCACCTGGACATTCGCGTACGTATTTTACAACACACCTGGTTCTCGTACTACCTAGTGCGGCGGTGCCGTGCTATGGCCTCTCTCCTTAGGGTTCTCTCCTACACCCCCAAACAGGTTATTGATTTTGCCGAAGTAAGGAGGTACGGATGTAGCCCGTACGCCCTGCGGCCTGCGACCTGCTCATTTTTCCACCCCTTCTCTCTCGCTCTCTCTCTCCTCCCCCTCTCTTTTCTCTCACTCCCTCTCTCTTCTTGCTTTTCGATCTCTTTTTCTCGCGTGCTTGTCCTTGGTGCTTGCCACCCTCTAACGGCAGGTGAACTCTTACTGCGATCTTTTGACACACTTTGACGAATGCCATCGCGTTACTAAATATGTCTGGCATCTCGAATAGAAGTTTTCTGTGAAATTTTGTTTCAAGAAACAGAGATACGCTGCTTTTTAATGTCTGCTTTCTTTCGAGTCATTTTCTAGTTGTTCATTCACGAGTGCATAAAATTACGAATTAAGGATTCTTTCTTATGATATTACATGATCGTGAGAAACGATTACGGTCGAAAAAACGAGACGAGAGTTCGATCGGGAAACGTGATGTTTACTAGACTGACAACGTACTTTGGTTCCGGAAACAGCCGGTGTCGATTCCCTGAAGCCGGGCTAAAGCGGTTGTGTCGTATAGTGCACCGTGTCACTGAACTGTTGGAGCAGACTGTTGCAGTGCTAGCGTGACTATACACGAGACAACACGGCTACGAAGAGATCCCGACTGACAGCGCGGATCGATCGCCGGCGAACTTTTCACTACGAGACTTTGCGGTTCTTTCGTAAAACCAGCGCCTCGTAGTAAATCAATAGAAGCCACGTGAAGTCAAGACCGGAGATCGCGCTGTCGCCCTTACACACACACACATGTACACACATTTTTCTCTTACATACACACACAGTTTTCTCTATTTCTCTTTTTCTAACTATCTCCTATAACTATCTCGTTTTTATCCCGTCCATCCCCTTCTTGATGTTCCATCGAACGATTCGCGCGTTTCCTGAGTTTCGTCGAAGCAGCCGGATCGATATGAAGAGAACGCGGTTCGCGTATACCATATTCGTCTTCCCGAGCGGGAAGACGGAATTAAATAATTAGCGGTGATCGTTCTGATAACTTCGCTCGTTAAATCACGCTGCGTACAAAGCTACTCAGTATGCGTGGGTCGTCGTGGAAACGTCAGCCGTCTGTTCCACACGCGGACGAGCTCGTCAATTATGTAAGATTTTCCGAATTTCAGCTTATCGATCGACCGTAACCGGGACGTATCTACTTAATTTTTCAGCGATTCGCGTCGTTCGAAATCGTATTTCAATCCGGTTCGTCGAACGCTTCCAGTATCGAATTCTCGCTCCTATTTCGGGGTGACATCCACCCTACTCGAATGAAAATTTTGTTCATCTTCGGCGAGTGCCAGCACCGCGATTCCATCATGTCGATGAATTTTTCCGTCGTGCACGATTTTTCGATGTCGCGTGAAACCCTCGCACAGTCAAATCACATTCACGATGTAAATTTTGGAAACGAAAAATACGTGGATTATTGGCACAGTATATTACCAGAGACCAATATTAGCGGTGCAGAGAATGAGAAGAATTTAGGAAAACGTTCGATCGGCTCTGGACAAATTTCTCGGACGAGCCGAGCATCTTTGATCGAAATAGGGCCAACTCGTAGGCGTGTCCAACCTGATCTCTTGAACCGAGAAATATAACTGTTTCCGCCACCAGTTGTACAAGTTCTATCGCGTTACATTTTTCTCACACGACCGACGTGCTATTAGGGTAAATTGTATCGCGTTCATCTTAACTAATGAAAAGAGGAGAAACGGAAAGCGCGAGAGATCGTTAGGATTAGATCGAATCTCACGAGCGGTCATGAATTATTGAGTCGTCACATGTCTGCGATCCCTATCGTCGCTGCGTTATGAATTGCTACCGTTCGTATAATAATAGCGTTTATACTTTGAAACGAATATTGATCCAATAGTGCAAGAAATTTTTTGGTTTGCTAAGAATTGGAAAGCTCTTAACAGATTGCATTATAGAAGGATAGATACATTTGGCTAATGATACTTAAACTGCGGTTTATACATTTTCAAAAAGTCTACAGGTAGCAAAACAAAATAAAATACAAATTAAAATATTTGTTACGGTATTTAGAGAGCGAGAGGCAAATTTCTATTCAGATTTCATTTCTTTACACAATTCTTCACAATATGAATTTTCATAAGCATCTGCGGTTTGATGGCTATTGTCATTTGTATATATAGAAATCCAGATGATTTCTATTAAGTTGTAGATAGTTTAATAATTTGTAGATCGTCATCCACGTTGTTAATCGAGAGAAGCGATCGATGATATTTCCTTGTCATAAAAAGTTATTATCAAATGATATCTCTAATTAACTAAGATTAAAATTTATCGACGGTATTAATGAGTTCTTGAAGTTGGAAGTCGTAAAAGTAACGCTTGAATAAAATAAAACAACAGCCCACGCTTTCACGGTAGCAGATGGCAAAATACGGCCAATGACCAAGCCGTGCAACGTGCGGCAATCCATGGAAGCCCGCCAGTCCCGAAATACGTCGGAAGTAACGGCCATGGAAGGACGTTTTCTGAACGGTTCGTAACTCGTGGTTCCGGCTTCTGTGCGCTAAAATTCTAACAAATAGACAAAAAAATGCTACGACAAAAAATCCGACTACATTCCAATTTTCGTACGATGATGCCAAACTCTTCAGAATAAAGTAAAAATCGCATGTCGTAAACTTTAATTCAAGCTCCAAAATTGCAATAAACCGAAAAAGATGTATCAAATCTTGTAGTTTCATTTTACTGCAAAGCTAAAAAACTACGTTGTAACTTACGATTAGCGTAAAGATTAGCATACAACAAAGATTTGATAAAATGTACATAAGATTACGTAGTGTCAAATTTCGTCAAACCTTAAAATATTTTATTTTCAAACAACGTATGGAAATGCGACAAATGTTGGAATTGGCGAGGCTTATGGCAAATCGAACGTAAAAACGTTGCTGTTCAAATTGCGTGTAGTTTTTTCAGGCCTGAGACCAAGTCTCGTGGAAATGAGTTCTCTATTTGACACTGGCGTGGTACAGTCTCTTTGGATACGGCCGTGTATGTGCACGCGCGCGCACGCGCCAACAGCCGCGTGGAATGTTCGCCTACCCCGAATAGCCTTTCTCTCTTTCTTTCTCTTCCCTTTCGCTGTTCAACCGCCCTCCGGTTAAAGAGTCTTTAACGTTTACGTGCTGCCAGCTTTCTAAGGCGACTCACTAGGGTCGAAGTTCACCGGGTGTCGTGCCACGATTACGCTTAACCAGGAATCGCGATCGTGTCAACAACAAAAATTCTAGGTGGGTGTAAAGTTCCTTTAATCGTAGAAAGTTCGAATGCGAGCCTGATAAGGTAGAGTTAACGCGAACAGCCCTTCGAGATATCGTCGGACCAACGATTTCTCGTCACTGTTGGAACGATGATGAAAACGCTCGGTTGTATTCTGTTTCTGTTTTGTGTGTGCCTTCGAAGAACTGAAAACGATTGCTTCGACAATTGATTCGATCAACAGCGTGCCACTTCGAGTGAACTAAAACGAAGTTTTCTTGGAAGAAAGATGCTCGTGATCTGTGAACTAACGTTGTTTGCGTGCTGCAAGATGTGCTGATATTTGTAGATAACTTTGTACATCTTAATCGGTGAAATTTTGATTAGAATAGGTGTGCCTTATTTATCACTGATTTTATTGTTGGATTTCTTGTTAACATAGTAACGAAAAAAGGTGGATCGAGATATTGTATAAAAGATGATTTTATGTTACGATTATAAAAAGCGGAGCATAGTAATAATACAGTGATTAAAAATGTTCATACCAATCTTTGTCACATCGTATTACATCGTTAAAGGTCGCTTCAGTGACTAACGTAAATCAATCCTGATTCCAAGTTCCCAAAGGTAGAGACGAATAGAAACCACCACAAATTCCAATATACAACAGTGTCGATACTAATTTCCTCGAGTAAGCGTATCGTACCCAATAGTTTCACTGTTAGATTAGTTCGTTCTACTTCACGAGATCATCGTATAAAGTTGTATCAAGTCCTCGAAAACAAAATATTCTATCTTCCTACGAAATATTTTATCCAGATTGAAAGGATCATAGGGATTTGAATACCACGAAACAGGGAATCTCGGTATCAGACATCAAAGGTGGTGTGATACCGCCATTTCGCAGCGTGTCGTCAGAGAGCGACGCGAATCCCTCGAAATACGGAGATGAAATTTACTTTCTTACCCCTCTCCCGAGGGAAGTTCAAGTTCTTCGCGAGGGTGACCGTCATGGCGCAGCTTGTCTGCGCAACCATGGAGCAACGAGCATGAGCTGGTGATGGTGTAGAGCAATGATTTCACGGTGATTTCATAAAAGATTTACCGTCCCTCTGGCATTTGCTCGTGTCGTCATCAACGACTCTGGTTATCTACGTTGTCCACATTGTGCACAGAGTACGCCAGGAATCAGGAACGAAATTTACATTTAGCTCAACGAACGTTCTCCTCCCTAGCGTTCCATCCTATCTGTCTTGTCGCCTCGTAAACGAGCCATGGAGGACCCTTTCAGAGACACCGCGTCTGGTTGCACCACGGGGAGGGACCTAGGTATCACCCTCTACCGTCTTAGAATCATCACGCGAACTTCGTGTAGCGTTACCGGGAATGGGCGTTCCTCTATGCCCTCGATCTAGCGCTTCGCGCCTTGGACTTCTCTAATTACAGTTCATTGTTGTTTGCGCATGTACACAACTCGAACTTTGCCTTTTGCATTCAGTCACATTCGCTTCCTACTTTGCGAAAGATGCTTTTCGTGTTTCTTTAACGATAGACTCTGTTTTCGTATTGCGTTGATCGGAGCAGTAAACCGAACTGGTTCCTTTTATGTTTATCGCATTCTACTCTCCAGCGAAAAACTGCAACCGAAAGATTATTAGCATGTAAATGTAGAAAATCGTGGTGAGAATACATAATATTATGGATAAAAGAATAATTGACAAATTACGAATAGTTACAAGATTTTATACCGCCAATCTCGCGTAATAAAATATTTTATTCTGATACGTTATGAATAAAAGCGATAATGAACGTGCGTATGCCGTAGAATGCATAAACCTGAATATTTGCAATTCCTTCCGGTTATTGTATTTAATATATAATGTTCCAGTCTAGTGTTTACGAACAGATGCAGAAAATTTTCCTTTATGATTTAATACAATACCAATAAAATGATCATGGTATTTCACGGTCTAATCTTTCATATGAATTTTTATGTGCCGCTTGTACGGAAATGATTTCAGTATTTTCTCCAACGTAGCGTCACAATAAGAAATTCTTTAACATTAAACCTACCAGTGCCGGTCAAATCGCTTTCAAACTTCTACATAAATTTAACCATGTTTAAACATTATCATATCGTTTTATAATTTCTGACTTTTCCTAAAACATGAATACAATATATTTTTCATTATTTATTTTTAGTTTGGTTTTTCCTTTTCTAAGAAAAAATTGTATTCTGTCTTGCCTACCGCGGGCGATCAATTTGACCGGCCGATAAAATATTTTAGTTACTCTTAAAATAAATGCAATCAGTACAAAGAAAATGCTATCTCGAAGTCAGACAATAACAAATAATAATAACTGTTACGCCCGTAACTTTGTCATAAACCATAATCCATCCCTCGATCAAGATGGCCATCAGCTGTCAGGACATATCGATTCAGGCCCATACTAATCCTAACCGCCATAAAATTTAGCAGTTTTTACAGTCCATTGTTACAAACATTTTGAAAGTCGAGAAGTTCCTTAGGGTTATCGCTCTTGCGATAAAACACGGGAAAACCATATTCCTACTTGCTATCGTCCAGATTACATCTTTCGACTTTTCCACCAGAATACATCTCAGTTTGTTAGTTAATCGGTCGACATTTAACCTTGTTATCTCTAAAACTCAGACAAAAAGCACCGCAGAGCGTTTTATGTAAAGTTGTTACAAAAGATAAAGTAAAACATATCAAATTTGCCAATAATTTTGTATTCCGTATATAGTGTTATTCTGTGATAAATATTTACCTTAAAAATGTCCTTTAAAAAAATTATAAAAAAAAAAAATAACAAAACATAGAAGAAGACTGTTCAGTGTGCGATGAATAAGAAACTTCAGCAACTGAAAACGACATGGAAACGCATAAAAAGTTATCTACAAATGAATCAGAGTTGAATATTATTTATAAATAAGCGTTCACGTCCAGAGCAAAAAGGAAAAAAATTATCGTTGACAGTAGAGAGTGAAACTAGGTCCGATGGAACAGTTTAGAAAGAAATAGATGCAAGTCCCAAACCTGGCAGGACATCAGTTCATAATATTTTGAGGGATATGCTAAACGGCATATAATGAAAGGACAAGTAAAAACGGCATTTTATCTTACCATTGATCACCGTATAAGGGATCATATAATAAAATGCACGGAAGAAGAAGCATTTAGAGTATTGGCGATTATGAGGGAGTTAGATACAACAAAACTAGATGCATTTATTGCTCTGCTATATGCCCGCGGTGCATATCAGGCAAAGAATTTAGATGTTTCATATTTGTGGAATAAAATTTGAAGACCTGGATATTTTCAAAAACAATGAGCAGAAATGACTGCTGAAATTATGAGGTTTATACGATTTGAGAAGAAGAGCGAAAGAAGCCAACGTTTACGAGCCAATAAATTTGTAATGGTATCTACAGTATGGGGCCGATTTATAGAGAATTCACAAAATTGCAGGAATCGCAGGAAAAAAAACCATGCAATAAAATTATCAACAAGTTCAGATTCATCGCTACGAAAAGCTTGTCAAGTAAAAAATTGTAAAGATTACAAAATTACATAAATTTGTTTAATCTGCGGGAGATATGTATGCGGCAAATGTACATTTGATAATAAGATAATTTGTAGACAATGCAGCAAAGTTGAACAAAATATATCTCTATATAAATAAAAGTGTAATTTTCTTTATCTATAATTGAAATTAAACGAAAGTAAATTTAGACGAAATTTTATGAAAGTTCATCGTTTTATATACATTTAGTTATAAATTAACATTATCCAAGTTAAATCATAAAAACTATTACTTCTTTAATTACCGATCATTTTGACCGCACACAGTAAGAATAGATATACACGAAGTATCGGTAGGTTTAGTGTTAAATTCTTGCGCAAGATTATTTCATTTATAAATGATGCCAATCGAAGATAGCAAGAGAACGAAATTATCACTCGATGGAGCATACAACGCGCAATCACAACGATTAGCGAATCGAGCGATCTTTTCGTTTCTTCGTTGGTAAAATTGATCAGGTTTATCACCTAGAGCGGTCTGCGTTAGTTTCGAAACGGAGGTATTTCGCTTATTAATTAGCATTAAATCGCGATCTGGTTGATTTCCGCGGATCTTGTCTATCCGCGCGAGATCCACGAAAGCCTCTCGTATACATGAATTTGCGTTATCCTGCAAAAACCATGATAGTCTAGTGAGCCACGGTACGCGATGTACCATCATAGATACAAGCGAAGCAAAATTTCGCATTCAGAAACTTTTGCCGAGCACATTAAATAGGGATTTCCACGCGGTTCAGGTTGAAACTACGTTTACTCGTGTGAGTTATTCTTCCCATTAATAGAACGTTGGTGTATTCTTTTTTCACAATTTCCGACCAAACATAGTAAATCATCATTGATAACGAGTCAGTAGAAAATTGATATATTCAATCGCCTCTTCTTTTCCTCGTATTCATTCACTCCATTGCGACGTGGAAAAACAATTGCCATCGTTACTGTTTAAACGATCGTATGATCGTTATGGAAGATATATGTGTCAGTCTTTTTTTGAAGATTTATGCAAACGTTTTTGGCTATGATCGCGTCACGGTTCGTTTTGAAGCGTGCGTTACGTATTTTAGAATTTTACTGCAAGTGTTTTGTAATTGAAACAACATAATCTCCTTGTGCTGTATACCATCTTTTGTATATTTTGAATGAGTTCACGAATGCTAGGTTGCACGGTTTAACCAGAAGTGAATAAATCCTTGAAAGATGTATATTTGAAATTGATAATTATTTTCTTTACACTATTTCTCATACCTTTTCGTGTCTTATAAATATATTTATGTATATATTACATGAAAATAGATCTGGAGTAGTTGAATTGTATATGGCAGGTAGAACATAAATATAAGAACATTCTCGTCATTCCAACCAATTTAACGATTAATTCACACTTTATGATTTCACTGACAGAATGACACTTCGGTTGCAATTCGTGACGACTATTAGAGAACATTTTAAAATCCTCTATGAAATTATTATGTTTTGAGTATTATTCATATCCTTCGAGATCTTGAGTTGTCGCATTTGTAATTTCTCATTCATTACGACAGGACGGAAAAGAGAAGAAAATCTTCAAGCCACAAAATATATGGGAAGGCTCGAAAGCCCGGGATAATTGTGAGCACAGTGAATGTTAGCTGCGTGTACCGCGGCTTTTGTTTCACTAACAAATTTATGAAAACGCGTGTTGCGCGCCTCGTTGGGATATTTCGGTGTTCATTCCATAGTAATCAGAGCCGAACGGAAACGCGACAGGGAAACTTGTCTTCCTGAGTGACAATTAATACTTTTACAAAACTGTCGGCATTCAACGTAAATTAAGAAGTAATCCTTTTAAACTTTTCGTTTCGAATTGCGTCATGTCGCTGTCTTTAAATGATTCCGTTTGCGTAGCTAGGCGAAACTCTCGAAATGTCGTTTCTTTGCCCCTAGTTACTCGCTCGAAGAAGAGATACAACGAAATCCTCTAAAATTGAAATTTAGCTCGCGAATTTCGACCGCCGTAAATTATAGCGAATGGTGTACAATAAATATATTTTTAACGATGAAATTATAACGAATTATGTCCTTTCGATGGAATAGAATAATACAAAGTACAGTCTTTTGTGGTATATCTTCTTTCTATGCTTGCAAACTTAAATATATTCGACCTGCTATTTTTCAAAAATATTGTCACTCAAACCAGTGATACCTTTGTTTTCTTACTGTTATCGTATTTTAAGTGATTTATATTTTATCAATAGTTTCATATCCATAATGAAAATTAGGAATGAAATTGGTTAAAGGTAAATGCGTAAACAGTTTCTAAAACTTTTCATACAAATGACAGTAACAAAATACAAAGTACAGTTGACATTAATTTAGAACAAAAAAATTGATCGAGAATTTGTGTAATTAAAAAATTTAGAAGCGCTAATTTGTTGCTTTTAGGATGAATCGAGTGAAACAAACTTTCCGCGTGTAAAAGCAAACGCGAAATTAATTCAACCTAAATGAGCACGATCAAATGGTACTATTTACCACTGAATCCGGAATATTACACAAGCTTCTTGCAAATTGATTTTATTTACAGTACATTGTAGCTGTTCTTAATTAATTATACCTTATCACGCCTCCGTGAATACAGCTTCAGTCGCAGTTATAAAACATCGCCTTTGGATAGAGCATAAAAAAGACCTATCCATCCGTATCGACTTGGATTTTGCATGGCCAATATTCTCTAAAAGATGAACTCGAAAGACGTAGTGACTCATTGGTTCAATTGACTCGCGTGCCGTTGCTTTTAAAAGATGAATAAGCAATTAGATTCGCAACGAGTTTTAGTTCATCATCCCCGTTTATTTTACCTACGTTCCTTTTAGGCGATTAATGAAACTCATTGATAATTCGACAACCGCTGACACATTATCACTGTGTTCAATGCTCTTTCTCATAATATTTAAACGTAAATTATATATATAATTAATTATAATTAATATATATATATATATATATATATATATATATATATATATATATATATATATATTGTATTAATGTAGATTTTATATTTATTATATACATCCTAATTTAATTTAATGTTCCTCGATCAAACACGATTTTCCCGAACTAATTTCAGTAATTCATCCCAAAATTCGAAACAAAAACTGCCGTGATGCAGCAGCGTTTCTCGAAATAGTCCACGTCTTCGTTGACGAAGTCTCGAGCAGCTTCAGCTCCACTAATTGCCGCTAAATTAAACACAACTAACAACGGTAGTTGGGTTCCTTGGTTCTTTCATTCGACTTACAATCGACCAAGACAATCGAAACTGTAAAACCGACGTAACGTTCGAAATTGTCTATGAGCATTGCGACACGAGATTTATCATCGTCAAGAAGAAACTAACAGAAACCGTTACGATCGCAGATCACGTAGACGCCGTTGTTAGTAATTGGCTTTCTTACGTGTGCTAAGAAAAGAAGATAGATTTGGCTGTTAATTAAGTATCTAATAGCTTTATCGACCTTAAGACGAAATTACGCTACTCTCGGCGATAAGAATCATCTTAAATTTAAACGATTACCACTAAAGAACTCTCATTATCGTTCACCCGAGAACCAATTTCTTTTTATACAATCATCCGATAGCTTCTTCAGCGGCTTCCGCGATCGTCGACGGGTGGAATAAAATCTTGTGGCGTATAAAGAAATCGCAACTTACGGATCGTTAGGTTTTTATTCAGTCGGCAATACCGAAACGATCATTTCGATTGAATTTACTTAAACAATCGCGTCCCTAAGAATGCAATTTTCCACTTAAAAGTAAATAATTTGTAGTTTCTAATTTATATTAATACAAAACATGTTATTATTATACCTTTAAAAATCATCGAAATTTTATATCTATTAATTTACAATTTTCTTTCAATTATTTAAATGAATAAATAATTTTTCAATTTAAATAATCAAAGGAATATACGATCCATAGAAATTGTATTAATTAAGTCGAATCGAACGCCTAGTCTGCCACTATAGATCTACAGAATTTCCATGAAAAATTACAAAATTGATCATTTAAATCACTCTAACCATTCAAGATAAATAGAGAAACCTCCACATTCACGACCAAACCCACAATCTCTTTCGATGTCCATTTACTCGACGTTCAGGTTCGCGTCCGATGATCATATTCGGCATTTGATTGTATAGGCCTCCACAACCTTGAACTGAATATATAAAATCCCTGGCTTGATGGAGGAGTCACGATGGTCAGGCATTCATACTAATTAGGCTACGCGTTTGCACGCGAACCAATAACGTGTCGAAGGGTGGATAAACGCATGAGAAGGGGGAAATTCCCCAGGCAGGCCGGTGGTGCGTGCGATTCGCAACAATGGGCAGGGGTGTCATCGAAGGGTGGAATACAATGAGCCGAAGAGTCGACGCGGGAACAGTTACGCCTGCAGGAGCTGCAATTTTGTAAATAGGGAATAGCGTTGGATTATTCTATGCAGCGATGATTCAAACCTCTGCTTGTTCCGGCAGCTGTGCGGTATCTGGCTTGGGGTTGTACAGAGAATATCAATCGTCGCGTCGTTTCGATCCAGAGTTCGAATCTTTCGCACACCGCATACTCTCTCCTCATGCGGGTAAATGGAGTGCCATAAAATGAACGTGAGAGAATTGAACTATTCCGAAGTCATTGATCAACTCTATAAATTGAACAGGAGAGACGATGTAAATAATTGGAGATTCCGTGCTGGTAATGGTAGTGGAAAAGAATATTTGTAATGAAGTCGATCTGTATGTTTGTCGATCGTATAAAAAATACGTATGCGATAAATATTGCTTTTGTGCGTTAGCTTCTCATTAATTCATATATTTTAGTAAAATATTTATGTGTTGTTAATGCCGATTGACCACAGTAACGACAAATTTGTGGCAATGCCTGTATGCAATAAAATTTATATATAAAAATAAAATAATAGGTCGATAAGTTTAGCTCCTTAGAGATTCGATTATTTCTTTCTCATAGATGTTCTCTTTTTCGAAAGGGTCTATTGATTTTCCGTGCTTGTATTTATTTTGGTGAATTCGTAGGCGGAGGTCGATCGAGTAGTTTGATAAGTTTGTTGGGTGGAAAATGAAAGCTTTTGAAAGAAGTGAATATAAAGATTTTGTCGCGCTAGTGGAGGTATTGGTGTGTAAGTGTTTTTATAAGCAAAAGCAGTTTTTCAATGGCTGAAAGAGATTTTAACCGCGAATCTAATTTTTGTAATTTCAACGGTGTTATCCGTTACATCTCGTGAGTGAAATATAGCACAATCCTTCATACTAATTACACCCTAATAGGTGTTATCGTGCAGTATCACGAGGCCGAACCGCGGCTGCAAATAAGCTACATCTATTTACAAGCGTCGTGGTGCGACGACCCCAACGTATAAATAAATTCCACGACTAAAATACACGGCGAATAGTCTGAATAACTCTAAACAACTCATTCAGGCATGCTTTTTCCGCTTTTCTGGAATGACCGGCGTGCATTCACGTGTCTCGACCAAAGAACAGAAAGACGTTTTCATAATAACATTTGTTCACGTTTGTTCGCGTTTAACCTAGATAGATTACGAAGTAGAAATTATTGTTTTTCCTTCCAGAACGTGTGAATCGAATGAAATTGAAGTTTATTATCAAACGTTTCGGAAACAGTTGAATAGCGATCAAATATTTTTTCATTCTGTTATTCTTTATATAAATATACCGAAAGGTGCAAACATTTGCAGAATGTACGTAATATAAAGATATATATGAAATATGCAAAGTAATACTCAGGTTGTAGGTACGCACTGCTTAATAAATGAAACTAATCTCTGTTTATTTTTTTTTTTTTTTTATCATCGTGGCAAAAATATGAATTTTCATACTCATATTAAAATTACGGCATGATTTTTGAATTCATGCCACATACGATGTTGGACACAAATTTCAATCAAATTAGTTTTCTAGTTTCTTCGTGCTGCAGTAGAACTCTATTTGAACCCATCGCAAAACAAACAAGTCATATAACAAGGATGTATTGATTTTTCCAATTGTCTATGATTTTTCGTTCAAATAATAGAAGTCCGGGTTCGGATAAGTGGATTCAATAGGCAGGAGCTTATGTAATCCAGCCAAAATTTTCGTTCCAATAAATGAAATTCTATTGTGAAAGCGATTATGTATACATGTTGTGTATTATCAAATCTTATTGAGCGAATAATTTGAACAAATTACAAATTTTACGAATACAGGTTCTATTGATTGACGATTGAAGTATTTATCGTGTGAAGTTATGTCTTAAATAGTTTCTCATCAAAGGAATTACATAATTGTGTAAGATGTAGATCGGATTATTACATTGTAGGATAATTTTCATTATAGAATTATAGGATAACTAACAACATATTGTAGGCAGATTACATTATTCAATGAGGAGTATCAGTCGCTCGACCACCTACTAATTGACAGTGTAATTTTTCTTCCAGTATCTTAAAATTATCTCCTCCAAATTATTTAATAAATGTATCAAATTTTGAGAATCGCGTATCATCACGAACATACGTCGTTATCTGCAATCTACAACCAACAAGAAAATATTACAACGAATAACACGCTTTGAACATTTTGTAAATCTTTGTATTTTTTCACTCTTCCGACAAAACCATATGCAACCACCAACTTTTCTGATGAAAATATTTCAACCTGCTCCACTGTCTATAACTCTTCCTCATCTCGCTTCCGTATTCGACCCAACGACCATTCGCCAGCCGAAAAAGCAGGCAAGAAACGATAGCATTGAGAAACGTTCTAGGACCTTGGAGATCGGTCCCAATATGCATTCACGTACACCACCGGATTTCACGCTGCGACCAGTTATGTCCGTGTCGTGCGAGCATTATAAAGTTGGTTACGCCATATGGCGTCGATGGAGCGTAAAGGGTCGCCGGTCCTCGAGTTCCTGAAAGCCGCCTCGCTTACCAGTCCTTCACCTTGGGTAAAGAGAGCTCGCCATTACAAGGAGATCCCGCCCTTTTGTTTGGCCCATCGTTCGCGCGCGCGTTCTCATTTTGCGCGTACGTGCTCTCGCGACGCGTCGAAAGATCGTCGTCTCGTCCCTGGGGCAATTAACGCTTTCTCTCATTTTTTTCTTTTTTTTTAACCCTTTCGCAAAGGGTTCGTGGAAATGAACTATAAACGACGGCCCACAGGGAGAGAACGAGTATCGACTGCGCACCGTCGTACTTCCGTCCTTTCTCCAAGATAAAATGACGTTTCTGACGCTTCGTGATATCCCCCGGGTAAGACTCGAAACGCTGATCGATTCGTTATACGTGAAGGAAATTTTTTTTTCGTCGGCGACTGAAATCGTATACCGTTAAGCTAATTAGCTCCTTGTGGGATATTTTAAGTAAAGATAACAACTGATGAACCATAATACGTGTATTTCTAGCGATTTTCTGATCTTAATATCATTTTGTAGTCTTAACTAAAGAGAGTGATGTTTCAACATACATATTTTGAAAAATGAAAAATTGCTAAATAGGATATTTTGATCAAGGGGAGCGGCACGGATGTGTGTGATACAGCATTAAATGGTGGAAGTAGTATTTCATGGAAACTATTCGATGCCTTGTTAAATGCATTGATTCATTCAGTCAGGATATATATTAACAATAATTTCGAGTTTGTTAACTTAATTATCGGTGTAATGTGTTATAACGTACGAGTGAGGTTTCTTAGAAATACTGTTTTGTCACTCGTATTAAAACGAATCACGCTGTTATACAGGAAAGTAGCAGCGGGCATTTTATTGGATTCGCAACTAAAGTTGCTCTGGGTAATAAATTTATTATACAGAATAATACAAATTTATTATGGGGTAGTATTGAATTAAGTGGAATACTTAAAACTCGAACTTCGTCGGAGGATAGTTAAAAATAAATTCCTCGTAATTTATCACGCAAGTGCTCGATCATTTAATTCATTAGCACGCTAAACAGCGAGCCACTGACCGGCGTAATAGAGCGTTTAATTAACTCAATAATCAGAGTTTTTTGCGCTGGAAACTCAGTTTCAACGTTAATTTGCATTTTGAACGCGATATATGGAGAGCAGCTCGCGCATCGTTAAATACGCTCGAGCTTAACTAATAATACGATGTGACGCGTCTGTGCGTTAACCTTTTTTCTCCCTATTTGCAGGGCTCGGAAGGAAAAAAACGAGCAGTCGTGTTGAACTCCTCGTTGTTTCTCTTCTTAATCGACCGCGTCAATAAATGCAAAACTCTATCTAGCATGCAAAATATTCACTGTGACGGTCCGGCTCGGTCTCAAAGCTGACCCTTCAAAGGGTTGGACGGGAGAATAACAGGATGTGAACGCAATCAACGACGAATACGCGGCGTAAAAGGCGTCGAACACAATGAAGCCGTGGACACAGCCGAGCTTCGATATTGTTTTCCTTTGATCCCTACCTAGGAAGGTTAATTATTAAAATAACTAATTTCCTTTATATCGCAAAAACTGAGACTATCGCGTTGACATACAGAGATTATTCCGATCTTTGATTCGGCAGAGGAATTTTTCTTCACTGGGAATTGTACTTTTTGAAAAATAGACATTAGCATACCTAAGAAACGTCGAGTGTGTTTAATGGAAATTGTGCGAATTATTGCTCGATATATCTTCATTTTTATTCTTTATAATTTATAATTTATGAGAATTTAGCATCTCGGCGTCGTATTTAACCTACGAATTGTCAACGATGCGATCTATTTAGATTGGCAAATTTTATGCTTTAACAAGGATTAATCTTGATTCTTATTCCAATAAAGTGCACGAGGGCAGTTAGTTTGCGTCCTTCCTTTGTTAGGCCTTGACCCTAGATCACTGGGTGTAGCTGTTTTATTAATGAAAGACGGGCTTGCACGCAGCCTTCGATTATCCTGCGGCTGATGCAGAATTTAATTTATGGCCTAACCAGTTCAGGCACAAATTTCCCAGGAATATATCGCGTAAGCGCGTTACCGCGGAATTCGCTCGATCCACTTAGGCTTAAGATACTTATTTCTGGTGGCGATATCGCGGTGGATACGACGTTAAGTGGATCAGTGGAGTTTTACAGTGCAACAATATTCGAGGAACTGGTGGGACTGCTGTATTCCCTTTCCTCGCCTCCGCAAGGAAATCTCCAGTGAACATACACCGTAGACCTAAATTCGTAATACAAGCGAATATCAAGGAAATTCTATAGCTCAAACTCGTAATAAGACGAAAATTACGGATGACAAAATGGCGTTGAAAATTCCATTTTTGAGAAAATTGAGTTTAAAAATTTGTCAAACATCTGTACCTCTATTTGACTAATATTCGATTAGACAAAGGCAAATAATGGACAAGAGGCTACTGTACATACGAAAAGAAGTCGAAGGGATAGAATAACATTTAGATCCACTTGCTATATATTCCAGTTACGTTCTAAACAAACGACCAGTTAGCTTATACGTACAGCAATACAATGCTAGCTAGATTTGGGTCAATTATGAACGGTAATTAATCGATTAGCCCTCGATGGTCATCGTGGTTTCGATAAGACTTGGCTGGCGGGAGTTCCATCGGTACATCGTTGGAATTAAGACAGTATTGGAACGTCTGTAATGTCTGACATTACTTCGAGTTATTTCCTTGTGGTTTGCGATTGCGTACATGGAATCAGAGTCGCGGAGAATTTACTTTGCCGAAGGTTTAATAATTTCTCCAAAGGTAATTCAATTTTGGACACGTAGCGGCAAACGAAATTTATTGGTCGACACGATTCGTTGGCTTTGTGATACAGGATATGTGCTTTGAACTCTTTTCGTGACGTTTTTAGTCGACTCTTTATGAAAGACCTCGATAATAGAAACCCTATATTACTATCGACGTACTCTTGTGCTTGCTTCATTTTTACTGTCGATACTTATATTACGTCGATGGTTTTCCTTTTCTCGGTGTTTTATCGTTATGTAGCTGGAAAACTTTAAAAATTACTCTGTCACGGCAATTCTTCGTTATTACAGTTCAGTGTTCCACGTTTGAAAAATGAAGATCTAAGATGTAAGGGTCGTTCGAACGACACCGATTCCGTAGGAACGTTAAATAAAAAGAACGTAAAAGACCCGGAGCTATCGTATTTCAAAAACCGACGGGAGTTCAACGAAGTCTTTGATTAATTACCGATTAGTTTAATAATTAATGGTGCGCTCGTCGGACAATCAATTTAAATCAAAAGTGCCGGTGCTGCAGCTGAACTCGCGAATCTCGTCGAGTGATACCGGCAAAGGAGTCAATGAAACGGTTCACGTGGAAATCGTTTTCTCGAGAAGCGTGTAAAATCCCATAAATCTTCGACTCGTGACTCAGCGTTACCCCGTCGGGTTACGCCCAGTGATCTTTTTTGCGTTTTACGTTTCAGCCGGATAGGAAGAGGGACAGGATCTTCCTATCAATTACCACGCTATGACGAAATATCAAACGAAAGGGATCGGGACGCCCTGCCTGCGCGAGGATTAGTTTAAACGATACAGTATGTCTTGGCAGTCTGCTTTTGTAATGCGCGTCGAAAGTATTTTATGGCTTGTCGTTCCCCTTGGAAATTTATTTAATTCTCTGTTGCGTTATATGCCTCGAAAATGCATATTTTACGATACGCGAAAATTTCGTATAATATAGATTCGCACTTTTCCGAAGTTAACCACCGTGTTATACGGGGGATACCTGTATTTGTAATAATTGTGTCGAAAAATTATTCGGATCTATATAAATTGCATCGTTCTAAATTTGTTCGTGAAATCGAGAACGTAGTAAAGTATTTTTATACAATCTGATATATCCTCATAAGCGTACATTCTAGAAACGGAATACATCTCCTAAAATACATTGGTGTTTGAAGTCAGATATGTTGAGATAAAAATTAGTGCACGTTAATTGCTGATAGTTATTCGAATGTTGGCAGTGAAAGTAATAAAACTCGACCATTCTTTCTCATGGTACGCTATAAAAGGTTATGCTTTTTCGCGGCTCTGCTCGACACAAAGAAACACTGATCCCTATTGCGTTCCATGGAGGGTCACATTTCATTTCTCGACGTTGCAGCGTGCTCGACAGAAGTTCCATTTATTTTATTACAAGAATCCTGGTGCAGCAGCCACCGCCGAGACGAATCCGATGTTGGATATTCGTCTTCGTTATAGAGGGACCACTGTGCTCGTTAGAAGGAAATTTTCTACAAGTGCTAGTTTAGCGATTAGAGAGAAGGGAGACCTCGTATATACGTACAACTACTCTTATGTTTTAACTGCCGCTTTCTTTTTTGTTCCTAGCAATAAGTGGTATTCTTATGTACTTTGAAAACCGAGGTCGAGGGCCATTAAGAATCTATGAATTTGATTCGGTGCTTCGGTGGATCGACTGGAAAAATAAACGGTGTCAATAACAAGGTGTGCGTAAAACTATTGGATCGAAATTATTAGGACGATCCGAGACTGTGATTCGTTTAAATTGCTATTTAATTGGATACTGTACGAAATTGGAGTACACGGGTCGTTTCATAAATTGAAACCTTAGAAGTAAAATCACTTGGAAGGAAGATATTTAGTTTTATCGGTGCACCGTAGATTTTTATGCAAATCCATGTATTTGTGAACGTAATTTTTAAGAAAGTGGAACATAAACAGAGATTTGTTGTAGTATTGCTATCAGCAAGGAATGATTTATTTCTAGTTTCTGTTACTCGTTTAAGGAGAATCGAAATCGCGCGCTGTGTTTCTACCGCTTGAAGAAATCTTTCTACAGTCGTCTGGCTGTGGTAGACTCTTCTACATATAGTAGCGAACTAGGATCGATAATTGTTTCGTTGCTCCGTAGAAACAGGTTAGCTACGTTCCTTGCGCCTTTGAAAACGTTGGAATTCCAAACTCCTACGAAACATTCTTTCGATTTCAAACGTGAACAGTTATCTAAGAATACGACAGACGCTGCAGTACTATTTTTAATTTGCGACAGTAGAGAAGACGTTGCTATTTCATGATAGTATACACATGATGAGAATCGTGTGTGAAATTAGTAAAAATCTATTATTGCTTGCTATAATCGGTAGATACGTAAATTATTTACTTAATTGCCAGACACTTTTTAAATAATAATTCCAAATCGAGCTTTCTCGTTTTAATCATCTTCGATTTACAACTAAAATCAATGGCACAGTTAAAAGATAGGTCATCCACGATTAACCTTAAGAATTTGTTAAAGTTATTAATCTTTTGTGAAAGTTTTTAATAATAAGCTTAGATCGAAAGAGCCGATAAAAGTATACACCACAAAGAATATCCTTCCACGTCAAGCTTAAGTTTTCCTGAAAAAGCGAGTCTCTCGGCAATCCTCGTGACCTGTTCATACCTTATTAAGAAAAAGACAAAGCTTACAGAGTTACAAAGAGAGCGAGACTTAAATTAAAGTCACCAAGCACAAAGTAATTTGTTCTTTGAAACAAAGAACGTCGTTCCAGTCCTTCAGAAGAGAATTTAAAGACTTTTCATCTGTATACAAGGACGTCGTAACAAAATATTTCATACGAAAGTTCATGAACGTCCCTTCTGCCACCTGACTGTCGGAATCGTTCTAGCTAACGATAAAAATAATCGTCGCGCGTCGCAGAAAATTCAATATCTTCCGTTCTTACCGTGGTCGCTGGTTTCGTTCTCGCTGGAACGAGGGGGACTATCAAAAGGAAATTCTCAACGTTATTTTTTTTTTCTCTCTTCCACGGACAAGTTCGTTTTACGTCTAATTATAGCCAGTGCAATCACGTTTCAGTCGTTTGTCCCGAAACCATCGCGCTGGGTTGACCCTGTCCATAGCGCGGCGCGAGCACGATCTAAATTCAGAAAGTTTTAAACTGCGCGACAGTGCAGAAAGCCCAGTCGGAGCAACAACATCAAGCAACTTTGCAGATTAACTGCTTCTAACAATAACGGGCGACAGTAGTAACCGTAGTAGCAGAGGAATAGCGACGAGGGTTGCTTTAGACGCATGCAACCGCTATCGATTGACATCCCCGCTTCGTCCTCGCCACCGACACCGCCATAGTAGGAACTGCCGCCACTGCCGCGCCAGAACCCTCTTTCCTTTTCTCTCAGTCAATTCGAGTAGCTTCCTCTCTCTTCGTTCAACATCCTATCTTCATCGTTTCTCGCGATCCATCTACCTTTCTCCTTCTATCGCGTGGTTATTTCTTCTGTCTGAGACCTGTCCTTTCTCTTTGATTCTCCTAATGCCGTCCTTCGTTCCATAGTGAAATTTTGCGAACATTTTCCATCGCCCTCCGAGTTTCTTCATCCCTCTCACTCGTTGGCTCTTCCATTTACCACCTTCCCACCGTCTCTTTCTGATTTCATCGCTGAACGTCGTACTCACGCTCCTCCAAACCGTCTCTCCCTTTTCCCTTTGGCTCACCGTTCTTACTCCCTCTTCACTACCCTCTCAACGTTTTCCTAGAGCCACGAGAGAGCCTCTCTTCATTTCGACCCTCCTTCCAGAGTCGCCTTTCTCCGAAGTGTAGCTTCTCTCTTTCTCTTGCAACTGCAACTGCTTCGCCCCTTTCCTCCTGGCTCGGCTGTGTTACCGGTTCCTCTTCGTTCCTCCGGCCCTCTCTCGCTTTCGCACCCCACTCGGTCGAGAGTTTGTCGTCCTCGGCGTGGCTGTCTCGCCGTTAGATTTCTTCCGTGAACCCCTGTATGTACGAGGGTCCCCCTTACGCGACACAGACGACGCAGAGAACCTAGCACATGGTGGGGTGAGGAAAGACGGCGTGGAGACGATCGAGCGCGTTGTACAGGAGACACAGCAGCAGAAAGGAGGAAAACGGCGGAGGAAAAGGGAGGCACACAAAGGGAGCGTCCTCCAATCGGAAGCTTCCGAAATATTTTACGAGCTAAACTGCGCCGGCGGCCTTTACACTGCCTGCAGGAATCGATGTCCGAAGATCAGGCGCCGAAGGCTAGTGACAGACGCGTGAATCTCTCTGGCTTTTCCTGTTAAGCGGTTTAACTATGTATCGTTGACTACACCTGTCAAATTTCTGCTAACGAGAACGAGAGACCTTCGCACGTTTTGATTTTCATGAAGCTTCGACGAAGAGATCTCTGAAAACATAAATATCGGGCGTGGGATTTATTTCATAAGTGACCTGCTCAGGCAAATTTAGCTTCTGTCTATTTGCTTATTCAAGTAACGGCAGAAGTTATTAAAAATAACCTTCCATATTTCACCTGCAGCAGGGGCTCAACCGGTTTAGGTCAGCGCATAAGTCAGCACATAATCCACGGTCTGATATCGAACTCGTAATAAAAAGTAACGTGTTCGTTTTCTACTTTCTCGAATTCATACTTGGTTATTTGATAAATGTACACTGCTGTATACATATATTCATGTAAAACTTGTCGAAGTGCAAGCTGAACATGGATGAAATACCCCGAACTACGTGAAAATTTCTTTTCTCGCTTCCGCAATTTACTCGAAGAATTGGGCTTGTATAATAGGTTTAAAAATTTCCACACATTCTTGTATAATTTCTTTACGCGATGTTCACTGAAAATGTGTATTCTTATAACACGATATAACGTCTAAAATGCGAAATATCCATATGACTTTTACAAGTTTATTATTGAAATGAAATATTATGGAGAAAGAATACGCGCATAAAAAGACGAAGTACTTTTAATAAATAACAATACGTAAGCAGTCTACTACTTTCATCTCCTTCTTTGTCTTCATCTCATCTTGTATTTATGAATAGCACTTTTATCTTTTCTTCTATACAAGTACCACTTTCTCTACGTCTACCCATGCGAATAAAGAATTTATCGGATCTGAGTGCCCCAGTTTTGCAATACGTACGAAAAATTCTTCAATTTTTTTTAGTATCTGTTGCATAATTTTAGAGGATATGTTCATCTTCAGATGTATAGCATTCTGAAAATTCCTTATCAGGATAGAGATGAATATGTATCGACGATAACAGATGACATAGGTTTCGTTGGAAATAAACAATTGAAATAATAAACCGCGTAGTTTCAGAAACACGCGACTAAAGATGATATTCTCCTTATCGACGCGTTTATTCCAGCGAATTAAAGAATTCTATTTTTAATAATATTTTTCTATATCAACACAACTATCCGAGATAAACGTTCGTATTTTAACAATCGTTTAACGAAAACGTTCTTCGTTATTCAGTACTTATTTTCATACTATGTGTGAATCTTATATTCGGATGTATAAGTTACTTGTTTCTTATAAAACAAGCTCTAAGGAAGCCATCTATCTATCTAACGCATCTCCGTTTCTAACTTAATCGAATAGCGTCGAGAAATAACAAAAAATCCTCCTTCTTCTCTTATTCCGAAGAAACTTTTTATTTATGTAGCATGGACATCAACGCCAACGTTCCAAAAAGACACTCGTAAAACTTGAGCCGTAACTGCATCGTTTCAAAATTTCAACTTGTCCTCTCCGCTTTTCTGCAGCATCTCGTCGGTCCGTTTCCCCACCCAGTACTTCATACGAATGCCCACAGACTTCATACTTATCGTTAGAAGAATTTACAGCAACCTAAGTCCGTTGCTATAACGGAGTTCAGCTGTTGTATCGTTTATCCCGATATCGGAACGATGGACGATGGCTGTCGTTCGATGGCCGATTAAAGGAGAAAGTGCAGTCCCTTGACCGTAAGCTAGAAAAAGGTAGTTTTCGATTTCCGATTATCTGGAAAGCGCAAGCTCGTGGCACCGCGTTATCGTGTCGTTCCGTCGACCCCGTTTACACCTTCCGACGACTGGTGGCCGGAACCGCTACCGATCGTGGAACAGGTCGTCTAACGAGGCGTGTCTCTCCACGGGAAACTGGGTTAAGTAGCGACAAAACGAGGCGGAGGCGGAAAAGTGTAATTTTCGACAATTTTCCCGCAGAAATATCTCTACTTCGAGGTTCGTCAAAAAGGTATTGCCAACGCTGAAAAAACGTAATTCCGTTCTTCACTCTGCTTTCTCTTCTAATACATTTCTGCCTCTTCTAGTATGCACGGCCAACAGGCGGCATGATTATTGAATTAACCTTTCCAAGCGCATACTTGGCTATCTTTTATAGGAAGTTGATAAAGTATCGGTTTAGGTGGTGTTTCTTATGCGAAATATTATATTGCGCTTAAGGTATTATTTCTTTGGAAGTTGTATCGTTTAGATATGGTGACGTAAAAATTGTTTTTTGCGGGAGAAAATGGAATAATTATTATGTAAGAGAGAGAGAGAGAGAGAGAGAGGGATAATTAATTATTAAATAAGCATGTTGGACGTTAGGTTAAGAAACTTTAATGCAGTTTGAAATTTTCGAAGTACGTGTCAATATAATGATGTTATTTACAGTAATTAATTCTTATCACTGATACGGTATCTATATAATTATTATTATTGCTAGCACTCTGTCAATAAGCTTCTTAATGTTTCTTGTGTTTTTAGTAATCTTGGAATAATTTAGCGATTAATTCTACCTTGTTTATTTTTACCTTTTTCCTTGAACGGTTAAATAAATATAATATTTTGTCATTTTTATACATCGGTATCGTGGCAAGTATTAAATGAAGAAAGGTAGATAAGTAAAGAACTTGAGGAATGTGCTCGAAGAAAGATACGTAAAATATAGCGATGTATCGTACACCTAAATACTCCTACACCCCAGGGGTATATCTCGAAACAAAAACTGTACCATTGACACCGTAACATGTGTACACGAAATGTAAGCTTGAGAGTATACACTCTACGAACTCTACGAATATATCATTGTACAGGAAAAAAACTAAACTTTGATAAATATAACATATACGGATGTGGTCCCTTGGTAGACAAAACACGGCACTGCACCGCAGTTATCTCTCCTGGGGTTCTCTGATTTATCTAAATATTTTTCATGAACGAATATACATTTAAAAAAAAAAAAAAGTTTTGCATATGAAATATGAAATTTTCAGTTTTTATCCTCTGGAGGCTTGATTATTTCGAAGTAAACCGTCGTATACGGGTGAAAATACGCTATAACTGGTGAAAAATATAAATTTGGGAATACCGTTTTTATTAAACTCGCTACATAATTTTGTTCAGATATTTTTTATAAGTTTCTCTTTAGCTTCGTAATGTAATGGACTGTAGTCTTCTAGTGCTGTTTCAAAGTATTTCGCTCAATTTAAACAGACAAATCGATAACGACGTTCAATCTCCGTAACTTTAACTTAGAATGAAAAAGTTAGTGTGTTGTACTTTCGTGTGGACCGTGTTTGAACGTGTGGTTGGAAGTATTTGCAACTTCACTTAAGTTAGGAAATCACTTTCCGTGTAATTTTCTTGTACTTCGAGCAATATTTTTTTAAATGTAGTTGAAACAACGATAAATAATATATTTTAACAAGTGTTTAGTTCGTTCAGATGTTTAATCTTCACGAAATTAAGAAATTATATTTCGACTTTGCTTGTAAAAAAAAAAAAAGAGGATCCTATACAATTATATCTTCGATAAAACAAAATCACGTTTGTAGATTTGAGATGAAAACATTTTTCCCGTAGGTTCGTTGTACCCAGATATTATCAATTTGCATACGGTAGTACTTACTTTTCTCAGTTACAGTCGAAGCTTCTGCTACATTTTTTTTATGACAGCGTCTCGCATGTTCCGAAGTTTGAAACTGCCTTTCGCATAGTCAAGAACGACTGGAAATAAAGTTGTCATAAAACGTGACTACGCGGATATAATTTCTGATGAGTCAAGAATATCCTGAACGTTATGAAAGCTGATATATTTTGAATTTAATATTGAGTATTTAATTCCACAGATATCGATTCATCAAATACTCGAAAAGAAATCTTAAAATATACGTTTTTCAGGATCTAATAAAATAAGTAAATATCCTTCATATCCATTATGAAATATAACGACATAACTTGTATGAAATACAATATCTTCGGTAGTATAAGCTCTGACAAGCATAGGAAACGCATCTTAGTATTGGAAAGAAAGATAGAAAAAACGATATTTATATTGGAACAGTATTTCGACATCAAACATTCTTATAAGTTACTGTTATGGCACACCATCGATAAACTTTCTTGGATGTCGGCGAAAAGTTTTGCAACTCGTCCATTTCTTTACCGACCTAAAGTGAAACAAAAACAGCAACTGTAGCTTGGGAATTATATGTTCCAAGTTTTTATTGGAATTCATATCAATATTTACTGTATGTGGAAGTTTAGATTAGTTAAACGTTCGACGTTTGTTCTTATAGGTGGGCCTCTCTAAGAAGAACTTATCTAACAAAATTGAGCAACGGGGTTTCTATGAAGAAACACTTGGTTGGAGAATACTTGATTCTACACTATGAACGATATTAAATACAACTTATTACTTGTTTTGCAATAAGCAGTGTAATTTTGTATAACAGGCGTCTAAAAGCGAATAAAAATCGTTGGCATTGAATTTTATACACGTAGGATTATTACGCGAATATTACGCGAATGTGTAACAGTCGTGTTTTCTGCGAATAGCAAAATATTTACAATTTCCATGACGGTGACTATCGTCTGCATGGGTTTCGTAAATCAAAGTAAAGTTTGAAACGCGGACAGAGGGATGTGTTACGCGTCTAAAATAGAGCGAATAGCTCCAACTAAAGATATATGGGAGCAAAGGAGGATGTCTGGAAGGCACGTAGCCTTCCTCGTTGCCAGATATCTCTTTTTGCTTCTCTCTTTTGTCTCTTTTTCGTAGTAGATACGCGTAACGGGCTAGAAGAGGTTGGGATTCACAAGGATTTTAGCTACATTTTTATTCGAAAGCATTCTTACGTTTGCCTTCGTGCTTCGAACTTTGTATTCGAATAATTGGAAAGCAACAAAGGTTTGACAATTTTATATTGGAAATATTCGCGTTTACGTTATGTTCAACATTTTTACGCGATAGATTTGAAGCGGAAAAACGTTTCGAAAACAACAAAAAATAACAAAATAGCTTTATATCTGTTATCCAGAAGCTTACTATTTATATCCAAAAATGAAATCTGGGACAAAAATTTCACACAATCGTTATCTCATAATCCGGTACAAAAATTCTTCGTTCTATAAACGAATACGCATGAAAATACTATTATTTTAGTCGTAAAAATACAATGCATCCGATAACTCGTTAATTACTAATCCCAATGACATGTATAGTAAGCTCCATGAAATAATTTATTTCCCTTTTTAGAATCGATAATAATATTTAACCTATAAAATTCTCAGCCACTTTTAAACGAGCCATCGGTGCTATTTAAAAACTAAATCTTTATAAAGCGTTCGAGGCTCGTTATCGAGGATTCTTGAAAATATAATAGTAGTCGCGCATCGTATTCCGTGTAAAGACAGATTCGAAGAATCGGGCCTCATGAAAGGGTACAATGACCTACAATCGGTTTACGTCACAAATCGAGTGCATGCGTACTACCGAGTGCGATAGGTACTTACGACAGGAGTTTTCTCGAGTACACTCGACAGGTAGATATCGATACTCGATAGATAGGTTATACCGAAGGGGCGACGCTGGTGCATCGTCATTACATTCTTTATGGCCGTTGTCCTAGGTCGTCATGGAGATCTCCACCCTCGAAGTTCATTAGGGATACTGGCGAACTCTAAAGTGTTCTTTGAACGTGTCGTATCAGAATTCTCCTGCCATCATGGGGTTTGACATCTATGGAACATCGACTATAGTTACGATGTTTCAGTTGCTCCTGTCATCGGAGTTCTCGTTTCTAGTTTCCTCAAGCTAGTTCTCCTCTATCTCTCCGTTATTATCTACCTGAAACCTGCTGATATCTCGCTAAATTGAATATATGCTAAGGAATCTTTTCTTTTACGGGAAATTGCGTTTAAATAACATGGAATTATGGATATTCAAGCGTGAAAGTAAGCGTCAATTATTAAAAAAAAAAAAAAAAAAAAAAAAAATAGTTCTTTCTGTTTGGAATAATCGTTGAAATTGACAAGAATGAAAATCGGGGGCACGAAAAATTCATCGATCAAATGCGACGTTCAATTATCTCCTGTTCAAATGTCGCATTATCGACGTGATTGTGATCACATTACACTACCACAAGACTTACCAATATACGATTCTCGGTTTAAAAGGATCAAGCGTTTTACATCGCACGCAAACACACATGGCCCTTGATGAAACGGTCGTACGGTACAATTACACACGTTTGCCAATGAAATTTGCATTGTATGGACGTGGTTGTGGCGTTGCAAACTTTGACCAATAACCTGCGACAACAGCGAGCGTAGGTATACAATATTATTTGTCAGGCCAACGAACTCGAAACGTCAATATTGCAGCATAC
The DNA here is from genome assembly GCA_905333015.3 of Bombus campestris. NCBI lineage: Eukaryota > Metazoa > Arthropoda > Insecta > Hymenoptera > Apidae > Bombus > Bombus campestris. The sequence continues at coordinate 3,079,762 of HG995149.1, forward strand.
TTATAGGGTGGTCGGTTGTTATTTCAGGAGAAAGAAATCGATCGCGCGTGCCTTCTCGATGATCGCTGTCCCCCTCGTTGGAGCGAACGTTGCGACTTGCGCCGCCCGTAACCCCTCATTAACCCCTTTCAATGATTCGAGTGCTCGCGATAATAACCCCCGTTATTACCGGTTTTTTGGCCTCCCTCGGTTTTGTCCGTTAAACGCGCGCCATCCCAGACGGCCACGTCACTTTCTTAGAAAACATTGCGCGGCTCGTTAGCATGCGGTACTTGCTCCTCATAATTGGCTTAATTGAACTCTTCACGTTCATTGCTAATCACCGACGCGATACCGCTCTTACGGTCCCTAGAATTCGTGCATGGTTTCCGAGGTACACGTCAAGTGTCAAAGAAGAAGTTTCTCGTCAACGAGTTTAGAAGAATTTTCATGAAGAATTTTGTAAGAAATGTTTGTTCGAGAATAAAACAGAAAATTGATGGAATCTGGAAAGAGACATTGGGAATCATCGTGCATTAAATAACGCATCAGTAATTGTATATTTTCTTCGTAATAAATAGATGTAAGAATATAAATATATTTTTAAATTGTATAAATATCCTATAAATTTATAGGTCACGATAAATTTCTAATTACACTAACTTAATATTTGGGCGAGTTGCTTTCATGTTTTAAACAAACATATTCAAAGGATATTCTACAAGAGGACAATATAACGCGAAGCAAATTTTATGCAAGCGTTCCATATTTTACTTGGGAAATTATTTTCAGCGATGTTTTAATAAATCCAATGACTCTGTTACTCGATAAGCCAATACGAAACACATATGCCAATTACGAAACTCCTCTGGTAAACATATCGTTTTATAGCTTCACAAATTACCTACATCATTCAAGTTTCCTGCTAAATGAACCACGCAGACGATGCAATAAACAAAATAACGTAGAGGGTTGTATCTCGTTTAAAAATACCCACATAAAATGCCAACATTTTCCTGCCGCTCGAGAACTCGGAAGATCTCTCTTCCAAGTGGCAAGACTAATAAATAAAATTGAAACGTCACGCTAATTCACCAGAAAAATCATACGGGCACAGCCTCACACTCTTCGTAGGTCGAAAACTTTTTAATGTTTTATATCGTATGATCTTCGATACATGGGCATCGACGATCCTTTTAATAAAAACTCACCCATCCATACTGGTTTCTGTCCGTACTCTTCAATTATTCCCGCATGTGCCCCTTGTAATTCCTCGAGCCGCAAACCGAGCAACATAACTTATTAATCTTCGATGAAGGAAGGTGTAGCTTTGTAAAATACTTAAAAACCAGGTATTATCGTTTATCCATGAAATATATCAACACGATTTAATTGATTCGTATTTCAAATTAGTATTGGTGTAAAGTAATTTTCCGTGCCTCTTATTAATTTCAATCGAACATTCTTGGCATCATAACTTGTAATATATTAGAACGTAGTTTATTGATTATTGAATTTCGATTTTGATTTTGATTTATTGATCTTTTATTCGAATTACGTCGATGCTGTAACACGGACAGATCGATAGCGATGAAAGTTAGAAAACGACATTGAAGAGATTGTATAAAGCATTAGTGCTATTAATAATCCATTATGCTTTTTTTTCTTCTTTGATAAATGAACAATGACAGGAAAGTAGAACGGGAGTCTATTTTTGTTTCATTCGCTAATATCTTACTCGATAAGTATGTGACATATGTAGACAAAAATAAGTATTATTTGATTCATTCTGGATATATAGGACATCTCTTCCTTTCTCTACAGTTTCTGTACAGTTTCAAACTTATCTTATAATCCATTTATCGATGATGATAAATACTTTGCAACAATTAGATATCGTAAAAGAAAATGTAACAAACAGTCTGGAAAAATATAGCGCACAGGAAACAGAGGTACAACCTGATCGAATTAACGATCAATGCTCCGTGCGCGAGTGATCAAAATGTGAAAATGTGTCGATGAAACGTGGCGTTGCATCGAGATTTCGGATTTCATAATGAAAAGTTTAATTACAAAATAATCAGCTGCGTCGCGACTGTTTCGTGAATTTCTACGCGTTTAAATAACCTACCGTGATCGTGTGTGCGTGCGTAGATGTACGTCAGTTGCAATAGTTTTTGCAACGTGGTCGTCGATGTATAACTAACGTTTAATCTGAAAATTGATACTGACGCTAACGAATGACCTGTCGATTCCTGCTGCATGACCAGCCACCTATCTACCCCTGTTTCCACACTCGTCTCGCCCATACTATCGCCACAATTTGCCGATAGCTCATTCTCTGTACCCTTCAGATTCGCTGATCACCTTTTTTATTTATTTTTTTTTTTTTTTTTGATATCGTTGTCGTTGATTTTCGACGATTTAATTGGTGATGGTCGCATCGTTACGAGCATTCCTTCAGGTGTTACGTCGATCTTGCGTTAATTCAATGCTGCATCGCTTGCAACGAAAAGATCGATCTTGGTATATGGAATTCGAGAAGTTTTCGCGGGGATTAAATTGTTCGTTGATGGTAGAATCGCAAAAGGAGATTGGATATGTAGATAAATGGGCTTGAATTGTTTTTCTCCGAGTAAGTTTAGTGAGAAATATTTCTATGATATTGTAGTATAGACATAGTACTTTGATAATGAGTTAAAAATATTGTGATAGTTTTTTTTAGTATAATTTTGTCTCGTTAGGGAGAAGGGAGTTGTACAGAAAGAAATCAAAATTATAAAGATATATATTGGAATGTACTGTTAACTTTTTCCGGTTGTAATTTGTCAGAATGTTCTATGTGCATAGATAAGAAGAAAAGTTACAAAGATATTGATATAGACCAAAAAGATAATACTAACCGGAAAATAGAACTAATAAATTGTTGAATAATTTAAAAGATATAAAATATATGAGTTTTTGTGTACGTCAGTTAGACTTGGTGAAATATTAAAATAGGTTTGTGTAATTGAAAATATGTAATCGCAGGGCGAACGATTAAAATAACAAAGACACGATTTGTAGCGTAATTCATAGTGTTCCGAACTTTGAGAAAGTTTCACAGCAGCTGAAAATAGAATTACGCGAGCTAGGAAACTTTTCCATTTTATAATGTAATTAAAGTACACCTCACGAACTGACAGCCAGGCCTTTAAATCTGCGACAAGCTTTAATTTCAGCTAGTATATTAAATAATTTTACTCGAGCTTTCATTTATTTCTTTTGATATAAATATTTCGATCGATGCTTTCGTTTCGCAATATATTGAAATTATTTCAGAAACAACCGTAAGATAAACTTGCGCATTCATAGTTTTTTCTTCTTTCTCCGAATCGAAGCAGAAAGCAACTAACTTTCATTTCTCTTGGAGGATACACGGTTTCAGCGAATTGTGCATTCAATAGACAATCAAATGTCGTTTGAAGAAAAGGCTTCCATGGCAGATCCACGAGCAACGCGAGCTGAAAACAATTGTTTCACGTCGAAACGCGTAGTAGCATGCTCTCTTTCAGCGATATCGCGTTAGCGATTTCGAGTTTGTCGGTGCTTTATTCTTTCGGCCTGGAAACCATAACAGTAATGAAAGTTCCGAGATGCATAAAGACTCGGTTGCGAGGTTTCGTGGTCTGGCCGCAATATACATGGATTTCTTTGGTGTGGCTAAAAGCCTCCTGTGGTTTTAACGAAAGCCAGAAAATCTCGATCCTTTTGTTTCATTGCTGAGATCGTAAATGATGAGATTTAGAATTCTTCATTCCCTCGTTACAAAGATCACTGTTGACATTAATGTACATAATGTACATAAAACAATCGTAAAGCAATACATCAGACTATATATATATAATAATTAATAATTTATAATATTTAGTAATTTACAAGCACATAATTATTTTCGAATCGCGTTTACGAATTATAGGCATATTTATAATACGAGTTAGCTTGTCCCATTTCAGAAATTACATTTGTTTAAAACACATGTATTGGTTTATCAACGACTTGCTTTAATCATCGAAGCATAAAATGTATTTTATTCACTGTTTGTTGCTGTGGCTCTATTTGACCAGTCATATATTCGATTAATTGAATATTTGTAGTTCGTTCAGTTTCAGCAGATTCGTTTCTGTCGTTCATTATGCATAAAATGATATATTTCGTCAAGCTCTTTCAATAGCACTTTGTACAGACATATACGTACATTACATCTATTTCGTGTGTCGTTTTATCATTAAATGAAACCAAAAGAACGTATATGCCAGAAGAAAGTGCATATTGAAATGTTATTATAAGTCTTTTATCACTGTACTGCGACCTTTTCTGCAAATTTATATTTTTATCAGTACACGACTAGGAAATGGAATCTATTATGAGTAGAGATTTGTTGTTTCATCCATTAAAATTCAAAATACGAGTATCTGTTGTATTTGTTTCTGCATATATTTTAGCCATTTAGCCATTCTCGAATCTTTAGGTTTTCTGTAAATCTATAAGCATAGATGTAACATAAGCACTATATAACAAGAACACATAAATTGTGCATTATTTATTTAAAAAATCTTTTATTCTTTGGAAATCGCATGTACAAGTCTTTTTGTAAAATCAACTATCAAATTTCATTATTGCTATATAAAAACATATATGGCACAAACGATTTATTAATGTATCGTATCTTATTATAATTTTCGCGCAAAATTTCTAAATAAATGATTCAACCAAAATGTTTCGTGCATGTAATACGATCGTGCCATTTAGATTAATAATGTTTAGCATAATCACAGGTATAAGCACAATTGTTGAGCATTGTGATTAATGTTATTTTATATCAATTTCGAGGAATAATGTCTGCCAACGCGTAGCCGGCGAGCATCCAACAATTTCTTCGCGCAGTTAAACTAACAGTAAATCATCTTAAGGGTCATATGGCAAACGTTTTGTAGATTTGGTGTTTCCATTAAAAAATGTCCCTACTTAATAATGATATTCATAAAACGGTTTCGTACATATTTTCTTCTCTCATACGAAAGTAAAGTCGATTATTCCAACACCGTGTGTGTCGTTTTTAATTCCGATAATCAAGGTTTCACTATAATAGCATACTAAGAAAAGAGAAGCGAAAAAAGTTTCGAAAATCCGATAATTCAACGGAAGTCGTCGGTGTTCTGTGTAAAGAATGCACGGTGCGTGTGGAGAAGATGAGAAGGGATCGTTTGCCTTCCGACATTTCGAAAATTATACGGATCGAGCGCCGTGAAATCGCGTGGGCACGCACACGAAGCCATCGAGCGACGCTCGGGGATAAATCTTCGCTGTTAATAGGCTTATGTCACGATTTAATACGAGCTCCACGGGTTCATGACGATCGAAGAAAAAGGCTACACGTTCGGTCTGGTAATATGCCGTGTAAGCGGATCGCTTTATCTTGAAATACATCGGGATTCTCTTTGTCTTTGGCGACAGTTTCGTGTTAATGTTAATTGAGAAACGATGGCGATATAATTTGCTTTTCATGGTTGTCTCTGGTAAAAAGATTTTCATTAAGAAGAAGGTCAGTAACTGGATGAAACGCGACGAGGTTTTCTTTTAAGGATCCGAATCTGATTTTTCTCAGCGCACTGTCATTTACATACGAATCCTCGCATTTCATGGATTATCTTTTTTTTAAGACACTCGAAGAAGAAAGAATGAAAAAGTTATGCAACCACGATGAAAGGCGAGAAGAAGAGAATAATACGAATAAGTCTATCAGAGATCCCTAATGCGGCGTTTCGCAAACATTTCCGCGGTATTCGCATAATCGCGTAATAACTTAATCTGTTTCAGTTATTCAGCGTAAGAGCTTGATTCCACCTCCGATTTTCAGGCTCATGAATGAATAATTACGGATTACTCGAGGTGGAAAGAACTTTTGAACGAGAAAAGCGTGTCGTGCGGAATATTTTCGGAAACTTTTCCTCCATGAATAGCAAAAACGTTTTATCGAACTTCCTTCTATTTTACGCTATAATCCCTACCATGCTAATTAAATTAACAGAATCTTAATTTTATCTCGTTGAATTCTCAAATATACGCTCAAGCAGGATTATCTAAATAATAATTAGTTCTTTTAACTTTTTTAAAGGTTCTTCCTACTTGTAATATTTTAGTTTTGAGTAGTTCGTTCAGTAGAAACTGAAACTGTTTAAAGCTCTGATAAAATAAAATTCGATTGATAGAAATTTGTTTATATCGTATCTTAATACATTGATTTGTGTGAGATAAAAATTATTGTATTTTAGTATGTATTATACAAAAGTATCGGACCACCTACTAAACGGAAACAGTTTGTTTTTACGCTGTAATTCCAAAGAACGCTTACGAATTATTGGTAGTCCTCGAAACACAATCACGTAGCCTTAAGCTACATTCAGCACTCGATCTACGCGTCAGATCATTTGATCTAATCTATGATTCTTATTAACTTTTCAACTCGTCGCTTATTAACAGCCCCGAAAAACCAACCTAATCTTTCCACCCTTCTTTTTTCATCGTGTTTAATCGTGAGTTGTTCGGTTTACACAGCGGCATCTTACTGGATTTAAAAGGAAGAGGCCTGTAAGAAGGAAGTCGGACGTCTGTCACAAGTGCATCTCTCAGTTTCTTTTTGTTTTTGAAGGGCGGCTGGCATGGGTCGATGTATCGTTTCGTTTTCCATGCTGGAGCTTGGCTGGTCCCAGCTGAAGGCAGTCACTTAATACGTTTCGAGGAGGGATTAGGTATCGTGTTTCTCGGGACTCCGGACTTAACCGTATAACGCTCGCCCGGCCCCTGGCATCTGCTCTCACTGCGAATTATGACGTCGTTGATTCGCAGGGCCGAATAACGTGACCTTCCACGATCGCTTTTCGATTACAGACCGCTGGTAACGTTCTCGAGGGTCTTCGAGAATAGGGATACAATTCCCCCTAGCGCTGTTTTTTGGAAGAAATTAAGCATCAGGGACGATAAAATGAGAATTCTGTACGGTTTAAAAGGATTGAAGTGCTTAAGTAGTAGAAAGAGTAGTTTGGCTAACTGTAATAGAGGGAATTTGGTTGAACAGTTACATATGCGTACACATTAGCGAATTTTTCTATAGAAGAGAGCTAGATTGGAGCAGTATTATTTTAGGAATTTTTGGAGATTGAGGTTGGAGGGGATGAAAGTGCTCGAATTTTAGATAGAGAGGATTTGGTAACTGTAACAAATGAAATTCTACTATGAAATGGAAATCTACCATTTTTGGGTTCTTGAACATATTAAGAAAAAAAAAAAAAAAAAAAAAAAAGAAAAAAAAGGAAGAAAAGAAATCAAAGATTTAAGATTTTTACACGCCCTGATTATAATTATGACTCAATTGTTAAAGCTTTGGTGGCTTCCGAAAGGTATTAAACCGCGTTGTATAGTTTCCCCAACAGATATATTTGACAAAAACGAAATAGACGTCGTACAGGAAAATCTTGAATATACCACTTACGAAGAGTGGTACACTAATCCGCAATTGAAGCAATTGAATGGAGTATATAACAGTTAACGTCTAGACACCCAATATCAGAGATATTCATAATTATTTCCTTACATCCCATAGCTATAGCTCTTCGTAGATCTCGTATTGTATCATTGTACGAAGAATAATTCCAATCAAGCGTAAAACGATTAGAATTGAAAACCGATATTTCAATCCAATTGAGATTATTCCATTATCGAATATCGCATTTTTCCTCGTGTATGTTCTTGTAAAATTTCACGTATTATATCTGTCGTTTTTCGTCGCGTTATTTTTAATTCTGTTAATCGACGTGACAAGCGATAAAAATTGTCGCGATCATATTGATGAAAATCTGAATTTACATAAATATCCACAGCCTAGCAATTATATACTTCCCCTTCTTCAAGAACGATTCTTACAGAATTTACCATATACGTAAATTATATTATATATTTTGCATTATATATTTTAATATATTTTTACATATTATTTATTCTGAATATCGGTGCTGTTTAAATTCTTATAAGAGAATAAACACATTCGCAACCTACTCATAGGTATTTCTCGAGATGGGCATACAAAAAACGAACACGATGTAAACAATGAACGCGGAAAACGTGAGCGTGGAAGAAACTGCAATCATCGCGTCATTGTCCCCTTTTGTCGGTGGAAATATCAATACTCCGGCGCTGGTTGCTGCTTCTGGTGTTCGTTGGATCCAAGCCGAGAGGCAGGAGAGACACGGACGCGACGCGATGAACAATGTCCGCAACGTTGCACCGGAAATAAGAACCGGCGCGTACGAGTTGACCATTGTCATTTAGTAAGCCCCCTGTTCCATTTGATTCTATTCACGCCCCGGGGAGGACCGGATGTGAGGTCAGCCGCGGCTCGTTTAAGTTCGAAACTACTCCGGTGAAAAAAGGCCCACAAAGGACGAGACATTTTCGCGTGACAACGCGTGACAACGTCTCCTGCGTTTAGTCTCGGTTCATTGTTACCTTTTCAATTTCTCAACGCTTTTCAATTTTTCGACGCGAAGGAATTCCTTCTTTTTACGTTGAATAATTGATCAGTTGAAATGGTAAACAAGCGAATTACCAAAGGCGAAGATTCCCAATCGAAGTAAAAAACGTATCTTTTTATTGAAACGCGGGTTTTGTTTATACAAATTGTATTGGTATCGCAAGGAAGAACCAAAATCTACGAATAAACAAAACGGAAATCAAAGACCTTTTTTGGTCTTAAATGTGATGATTGATAAGATATATATATGTGTAATTTATCATTTATAAAATATACACAAAGTGATTGGATTTTTAAGTAAATGAATTTTTATTTTCAACTATTTAAACGAGATGTGAAAAGTTGAAATATGCAACGTAGATATAGGCAAAGTCTCTTGTCCATCGCTTAAACAGTAAACACAAATCAACCATGAACATACCCGTTTCGTGAATAGTCCGAAAATTAACCATTCGATATGTCCACAACATGGTGTTCCATACCGGATAAGCAGCTAAGTGTTGAAACGCAATTTAAAGCCGACTCTTCATGATGAGAATAGCACGAATTCTGCTAATCATACTTCATCGTGGCTTCATTCGGTTCGATTCACCTTCCAATTTCAACAGCTTTCAGAAATCGATACAACGGTTTGTGCTATGTCGATAGTACTAGTAATTGTACGCCGATGCAATTAAAATAAAAATATTCAATAAATCCTTGACTCATAACAAACCAAATAAATATTACACAATCACACGAATAACGTTTTACTTATGACGATGCTCGGGTTGTTATCGTCACATGGATGACGATGCGGTCGTGTAGACGTATACGCGCGAACTGTTTAAAGGGAGGCATAAATCTAAATCAGCCAGTAGATTATGGTCGACGAAATAATTCATCGTCGTTTCGGGATTGCCAAGCTTCGTTTCTCGCGCAATTTTCGCAAGATAAACGACAATCGGTCTTTCTCAACCCCAACAAATTTCGAAAGCTGTTGACAAATCAAATATTTCGATCGCAGAGAAAACGTTTGTTCGATGATTCGATCCTTCTCTTTATTTGATTATTTACAATCGCATCAATCACCATAATAAGTTATTACGATTCAATTGTAATCATATTTCCAACAAAATTAGATTCTAAAGCAGATTCTTAGCTTCAGGACGACATTTCAATACGAGTGGGAATTATGCTGTACCATTTATTATATTTAACGTACGTTCCCTCGTCGATAAATGAAAGGAAAGGTATCTCCAATTCATAACGTAGAAATCATTTAAAACTCTATATATGGGACACCTCAACTAATTCCACCGTATCTCGTAAAATTTCAGGCGGTGTCAGCACTCATGCTTTAGTAAAACAGCGAAGAAACTGAGAGAGGAGCGGACAAGAGGCATCACGATGTGGCGTATACTCGTGGTCGCGGTCCTGCTGGTGACCACGGTGTCGGTGGACGGCGATAAAGTGGTGGTTCTGCCTCATGACGTCTATCCGGGCTACGAAGTGACGCTATTCAACACAAAACGGCCATCGAACTTTCATCTAATGGAGAACAATTTTTCCAAGTTCTTCACCGTGCTCGGGAACGGCCTGGTGATGACCACGTCCGATTTATCGCCGTTGGTCGATCGACCAGTCAATCTTATCGTACTGGAGGAACTGGCCAACAGCACCGAAACGCATTTTCTTCATCTCTACGTAATTAATCGAAGAAACATGATCACCTTCTCACACGATCATTTGGGCGAGGGAGAAGTTGCAGAGAATTCTGTTGGGGGCATGTTGATCGACGGTTTCCCTGTTCTAAGGGCTCGAGGGAGCTTTCCGGTTCATTATACCATTCTGCCGGACGAGACAGGCGACAGACCGTTCGCCTTGAAAGAGGAGGATTCGAATCAAACGGGATTCAACTTGACGTTGAACAGCCAAAAGGAGGGCGTCAGAGTGGTGACCGCAAAACCTCTGGATCGAGAGACTAAGAAGCTTTACACGGTCGTGATCCACGCTTCTGACAGCTATCTGCTCAGCAGTTCGCAAATCAACGGCCTGGTGCACGTGTTGGACGAGAATGACAATAGTCCCGTGTTCGAAAAGGAGCAGTACACGTTCGAGATCAGACCGACCAGCTCGGACGGTATTAACAAGAACTCTGTCGCTCTTCCTGGCTGGAAACGCTTCTCCACCGTGGGCAAGGTGGCGGCGAAGGACGCTGACGGTGACAAAGTCGCGTACAAATTGCTTACACCGAGCAGCTTACTGGTGGTCGTGCCACAGACCGGAGAACTGATGCTCGTTGGCGAACCGGAAATTACCATGGAGGAGGACAGCGAATGCGTGGTGATCGTGGAGGCCCACGATGTGCGCAGTCCCAGTCGATCGACAGAGAAACCGGCCAAGGTTGTCGTAAGATTTTTAACGTCCGATCCGACGGAGGTGGAGGTACATAGAATACAGAAGAGAAGGGTAACGAGAGCTGTTAGGCCTACGAAGAAGGTGGACTTTACGGAAGCGGACGGCGACATCGAGGGAAAAATCGCGTTCTATTTGGAAAAGGAGAATGAGAAAGAGACGTACAAGATTAGGGATGAGAATAAATGGGTCACGGTAGACTCGAATGGTTCGGTTATAGTCAAACAAAAATGGGATTACGAGGAACTGGGGTCGGAAAAGACCATTGATTTTTGGGTGACTATTACGAACACAGGTAAATTATTTAAGACGCGTAAGGTACTTTTAACGATATCTTGAGATATTTCTTCGCGAATTTGTCTAGATAATCGTATATCGTTTCGATGGTTTTTTTTTCATTTGTTTTTCATTTCTGGTAAAACGAAGCTTTTAAGGGTAGAGAGTGACGAAAGAAATAATAGTACATAAAATTATGTTACAAATGTTCTAAGATTATTGTTTAGGAGAATTAAACAGTATAATAAGAGATCAAGATATACATATGATACCAATTATTAGTTATGAGTCACTTTAAAGATTAAGGAACCAAAAAGAGATGATAGTAAAAGAAGAATCTAGACCTCGTCCCATGTATCAGAATCACTCTCTACGAAATTTAATTTTTCCGGTTGAATTCTGCTCAATCTTTTATAGATATCATGTTGTTTCTCTTAATTAATCTTTATTTTGTTATTCGCCCCGTGGCCGAAGAACGGTGTTCGCGGTATCCATCGTACATGCGGTGTCCATTCCACGGTACAATTTTAATTTTTACTCGACATTCTTCCTTCAAACACACCGTACATGGAGCATTCGCCTTCGCATCGTCTATACTGTTGCCTCGGTTATTCTCGTTCCTTCTGCGAATTTTCTCTCAAAGCTCAAGGATGAAGGTGTCCCTCGCTTCTTAGAAATAGTGCACGCCAAGCGATCATACACTTAATCGATCGGTCTCGCGAAAGTGCTAATACGATACAACATCTGGCCGTCGAATTAGGACCATTTAAAACTTCTAACATTTGTCATTCTTCTAATAAAATTGTGATACGTGTGGAAACTTTAATAGGAAAGTTTATTAATTACCGAAGTGTTATAGATATACGTGGTGTATACTTTAAGATCGGTAAGTTTATTTAAGATACGTCTTTAAGAAACGAAGAGAATTTTTTGACATTTTTCGTGAGATTCGAAACAACGTTTGATTAATACGTATCTAGATATATTATACGTAATTGTAATTAAAATGGTATAATGATAAATTACTGGATATACGTGTAGTATAACGATGTTTCTATCTGAACAAAAGTGAATATTAATTTTATCAAAAGCACCTGTATCATTTTGGTAATCGTAAAAAAACCATTTGATAATCCTAATGTTAAATTAATTACGATTGTCCACACGATCATTAATAATTGAGACAGTGAAGGCAAGACAATTTCTCATTTTCGACATAGTATCGTAATTACGAAAGTAGAATTTTTGCGCATGGATCCGATTCGATGGCCAGAAGCTGTACAATACGAGGCACGGCAAGAAATATCGAAAGTTTACATCCGGCGTTAAGCTCTCTGCTCTTTGCTCTTTGCTCGCACGTGGATACAATTTCCTTTCGGAACGGGTAATTGTTCGAACGTGCGGTTCGTACACTGAGGTCGAGCGATAATTACAGTTTCACCGGGAAAAATGCGGGGCGCATGTTACGCATGAAGGGGCCGGAAGGAATTAAATTACGTCGTATTCCGGTACGTTAACGTTATTTAGTAACGCGACTTGCTCGCGAAATTATTACGTTGTCACAGTTTCCAGTGTAATACAGACATCGTTCTCACATTTTAATTTTGTTCTACTTCCTCTTGCTTTTTCTTTTGTTTTAACCCCGTCTGTTTGAATAGACCACGATCTATTAATTATGACAGCTAGCAGGAAACTCAAAGGTATCTCTTGCCGTGCATTCGCACTTTAGTTATCTGTGCTTTTGTGTCACTCTTACTAATAACGAATGTTTTCTTTCCCGCATTCTCGGCTTCCACAGGATTTCAATGTAAGTAGGCACACGTGTCATGCTTATTTTTATATTTTCCTTAGAATCATACGGTTGCTTATACTTGATGTAAAGACAGACGTACTAGAAGTTGATAAAAATTCTATGCTCTTAGTTTTATACTATGTTGGATCAAGATGTATCTTTAAATTGAAATATTTTGAAATATTTTGAAATTGAGATGGTAAAATATTTTCATTTGAATTGGTAAAATAAGGGTATGAAACTAGAATCAGACAATTTTTATCTATACCTCGTATATGAATCGAAACAGCTTTGGTAGCTTGGTAGTTTGCGTAGAATGGAACTATCTTATATTTTCTTGCATTAGACGCTTATTCAAATTATAGAGCTTGCAACGTAGGACGCTGTTTCGTTGGGTCGACAGTGTTTATAAGCGATGACGGAGGAAAATGTAATTTAATAAATTGAATTCCTTTCCTGATGGAAGCTTTAGTGACAGAATGTTTGACGCTACAGCAATTCGGCCTATAAATAAGATTTTAACGCCGTTCTGGACCAATTTTCTAAAAATCTGTTCGTCGTGTCGCGTCGTCAGAATTCGTTAACTTCTGCACAATGTAAGCGTAATATCCTTTAAACTCCACAATACAATATCTGCAATATTTACACGGTATCGTCGCAAATGAAGAACAAATTCCCTATTTTAATCTTTTCATATCAGTCGCAATTAGATTACGGACGTTTATGCAAATTCATGTTTTTCTAAATTCAATTAAACCTGAACAGATTTATTTCAACCAATACACGTTCCAACTCGCGACTTTAAATATTTCATATATCTTTGTATATTAAGTGTATCATGCACACAATTGCACGTGCAAATTTATATCATTATCGCGCTAAATCCATTCACAAACATTTCCATCGATCCAATGTATCGAACACCATTTTCGTAATACCAATATACAGTAATTCGAAAGGACTGAAATGTTTGGAAAACGTAGAGCCAAGCTTGTTTTATCGTACACCTGAAATAGAATATCGTACTAGAATCGAATATACCGCCTATACACAGAGGAATTTCATTTGAAGGCTCGCGTTAGATTTATCAGGCCAAAGGTCAAAGCGTCGGACAAGATAACGTCAAATGGTATTCGGTCACCGCCTTTGAACACTGTCCACCGTTTTCTGTCAATGGGAGGTCACCATTGCCAAGCGGTATCAATAACTGATCGATGATTACAGACACGGACAATCAGCGTGTGATTATCAACGTGAAGGACGTTAACGACGAGCCACCGTACTTCATAAATCGGCCCCTACCAATGCAAACGGTCGTACAGTTGAATGCACCGCCGAATACTCACGTGTTTACCCTTCAAGCCAGAGATCCTGACACCGACAGCAATATTCACTATTTCATCGTACGAGATCGAAGTACGTATGAATTGGATATTAACGTGTATAACCCATAACGTTGCTAATCGAGGCGTGAAAACGCAGCGTAGAAATGCTCGAACGTTACGTGCATTTCGATTGAACGCAATTATCTAGCCTGTAACGCTTGTATAACTGGGAATTACTCCACCGTATATGGTGTAATACCATAATTGCGAAGGGAAATTATGACGGGTAATCGATATTGCAAGCGAAGTTTCTTAATCGTTCGACGCTTTGGGTGGTTCACCGGAGGATTCCGTGAATCGTGGGAAAATATATGGAAGATAATTTATCACGACTGTCGTGTTCGTAAAAGTGTAGAGAGAAATATGTAGCCGTGGATGCGATGTAGGTGCAGATCTTCTTAAGGATACTTGAAACAGCGAATAGTATCTATCGAAGATTACGTACGTATTTACTGCACACTGTATCTTCCGACTTATCTATGATACCGACGAGTTTACAAAATAGATTTACAACGAGACGTTAACAAATATTTTCTTTTTGGTTTTCTAACGATGTAGTAATTACGTACGTTGTATCGCGAGATAAAATAGTACAATGGATTTTCTATGGAATGAAATAATTTTTAATTAAGGGTTGCTAGCAGACAACGTTATCTTTGTAAAACAAGTAATGGCGAAAAATTCCATGAAACCAGGAAATGTAAAATTCTGTAACGTTGAATACTTAAATTTGATCTCGTTGACAAGAGTTGGAGAAGAAAACAATAACGCGATAAAAAGTTCTATAAAATCTACAGGTCCATTAGGGGAAGGAAATAAAAGATTCAACCATTACGATTTCAACTCTCGAGGAAAAGAAAAATAAAAGACAAAAATAATAGGAAAATAGTTGAAAAGAGCGAGAAAGGTATATAATAAGTAGAAAATTGACGATGATTTGTGACAAAGGTGCTAGTTACCACGAGGATCGTTTTCCATGAAATATCCACGAAAATCCCGCGTGAATCATTCAATTCCTCCCGTTCAATGTCGCTCGCCATAAAATTATCCAGTTGAAAAACAAATGGTACGCGTTTTACTTTGCAGCTGGAGGCCGTTTCGAGGTAGATGAGCGATCCGGCGTTGTACGCACCCGAGGGACCGATCTTTTTCAACTGGACATGGAATACGTTCTGTACGTGAAAGCGGAGGATCAGAACGGCCGTATAGATGAGAGGCGTTTTCAGTCGACTCCTGAGGAGCGTTTATCGATCGTAGGTGGAAAACGCGCGCCGCAGTTCTATATGACGGCGTATGAAGCTGAAATACCGGAAAACCAGAAGAAGGATTCCGAGTAAGTTGAACGCTTTTCAATTTTTGCTGCAGCTGATGCTTTCACTTAACTCGTTTCACGTATGGACTTATGAGAGCAAATAGATATACCTATCCTGCAACTTGATTTAATACTGTAGTTATTCTACTCGACGCTTTCAAGGTCACGGGGAATTATTTTATTTCAGTATCATATCGGTGAAAGCAAAATCATTCGCCGATCGTGAAATTCGGTACACGCTGAAGGCACAAGGACAAGGTGCAGCGGGAACATTCAATATCGGGCCAACCACTGGCATTGTGAAACTGGCGAAAGAATTAGACTTCGAAGATCTACGTCAACCGCACATTTATTCTCTTAGTGTCACAGCTACCGAAGATTCTGGCGGTTTCTCCACGTCAGTTGAGGTAAATATATCTGCGTCTATTTGCATTCGAATAAATGTTATTTACAATCCGGCATATCTGTAAAATTCTACTCGAGATGTGGACTATTTTTCAGGATGAAAGTGTCGTTATTTCACTTGATAAAAAATTACGCTACTTAACGAAACAAGCGATACGTAAATAAAAGATATTTCAATAGAGAGCCGAGCCCTTGTAAAAGAAAAGAAATATTTTTTCGTTAAATAATCAAATTACGTATTATCAGTTTTCTACTTTGAATTTCCTACTATAAATATTTTGAGGTATTTTGAGGTATTTTGAGCATTTTTAAATCACAATTCTTTTATATAGTAAACCGGCGATGTAAAGAAAACTAGGATAGCGAGAGATTGTTGTCAAATCGTCGACTTGATCGAGTGATCGTTGTTCAAATTGTCGCATAATTTTCCAGTTAACCATACGGGTTTCGGATGTAAATGATAACGCACCGAAATTCGAATTGCCTGATTATCAAGCACACAACGTAGACGAGGACATATCGTTAGGCACAAGTATACTGAAAGTGAAAGCAACCGATGCGGATTCTGGTGCAAACGCGGAAATAGAGTATCTGGTGTCGGACGACCACTTCAGCGTGGACTCGAGTGGGATCATTGTTAACAATAAACAGCTGGACGCTGATAACAACAATGCTTACTACGAATTCGTAGTTACCGCCAAAGACAAAGGTATATGTTCCCTTTAGTTCACTATGTACTTTTCTAGATTTCTTAATCTTTTACTAAAATATTGCGGTTGTATTTATTTGTCTTTTATAAATGTTACGGGATGAAACTTGGAAAAGTAAGATTGAATTTTCTATTTATATTCCGCAGTTATAGTACGTAAAGTAGATTTAGTAAGTAAAGAGATTGATGACACTTTAATGCGTGGATTCATCTTTCAGAAATTCAATAAAACTTCTATCTTTTATGTTCTCGTTATTTCAGTTTGAAACGAGGAAAAGAATAAAAATGTATTATAAATAGCATAATCATCCATTTTTCAACCCTTTCAGGACACAATGTTTCTTTTCTTTTTACATTTTCAGCCACGTTTTGTTTAGCAGTTATCGATAATAGAAATACGTATTACCTTTTCTGGTGTTTTTGCAAGAAACACGCTAAAAGCATAACGCGCTAAATTTTCAATGCAATTTTTGTAAAGAATGTTTTCTTTGCTCTTCGTAGAGCGTAGAGCTTGATACCTCATTTGCAAGCATATCATTTTTCCATATCATTCTTGGCCCAATTTGTGTACCTATTCTTTTCATATTTTTTTCATTCTTCGTTCTCCCATTATTTCCTCTAACATTTGATTACTTTTTGCAGGTGAACCACCGAAAACTGGCACGGCGACAGTGCGCATATATACGAAGAACAAGAACGACGAGGAGCCAAAGTTTTCGCAGCAGGTGTACACGCCAAACGTGGACGAGAATGCCGGACCTAACACGCTGGTCACAACTGTCGTCGCTTCCGACAAGGACGGCGACAATGTTCGGTTCCGATTCGTCGGTGGTAATACCACATCCGGTCAGTTCGTAATCGAGGAGATCACCGGTGTGATTCGTCTCCATGGAAAAGCGATCTCTTTGGATAGAGATAAATACGAGCTGAACGTGACTGCTCTCGACGACGGTGCTTGTTGTCCCAATGGAGAAACCACTACACACACCAGCACAGCTGTTGTCGTGGTCTTTATTACTGACGTGAACGATAACAAACCAGTTTTTAAGGAATGCAGCATGTACAATCCGAAAGTCGAAGAAGGTGCGCCAAATGGTAGCACCGTAATCAAGGTTCAAGCTACTGACGAAGATAAGGGCGTGAATGGACAAGTGAAATACTCGATCGTACAACAACCGAATCAGAAGGGAACCAAGTTCACCGTCGACGAAGAGACTGGACAAGTTTTGACGAATAAGGTATATTTTGTTATTAAGTTAGTTGATTAGAGAATTTATTGTAAATGGATGTAGATATTGACGAGTATTGCGAATGTTTGTGCAGTTATTATACGTACAGTGACAAGCTTATAAATAGGAAAATGCTTTACATGTAAAATGGATTAATAGCAATTAATAGCGTTATGAAATGTTTTATATTTTTTCTTTTTTCTGTGATATAAAATTTGAAAACACATTTTTTATGTTTGAGAGTAATACGAGTGTAGAACGGCTTGCAAGCTTTTACGAAAAGTAATAATATAGTAAATTAATAAAGTGGAGAATTAAGGAATTAAAGTTATCAGAACTTATTAAAACTACTTTGATATTTTCAGGTATTTGATCGTGAAGGCGATGATGGCAAATTTGTATCAGTTACCGTTAAAGCAACGGATCAAGGTGAACCTTCCTTGGAAGGTGTTTGCTCCTTCACTGTTGAAATCACCGATGTTAATGATAACCCACCATTGTTCGATCGTCAGGTGAGTAAAACTACAGAGAACTAAAAGTATTACTTGCATAATGTACATAATTTACAAAATGAACACCATTACACTATTTAAGAAACCAAACGAATTTTTTCATCATATTCCAAAATCTCTGTAAAAATTTAAATTGTTGATTTACCTTTCGATCTCTATAAAGCAACTGTAATTACATTCGCAGAAGCTTTCTTAACAAAATACCTCAAGCTCGCGCTATAAATCAAAACCATTAAATTTCAACCATCGATAGACTATTAAACTAACAGCAAATACAGAAAACAGCCAGAAAAATAACGAAAATTTTCACGTAAAGCATTTCGAAAGATAGCCGAAGGCGAGCTCTTGCTTTGTGTTTTGTTTCGTTCCGATATTTCAATTAGTTTCCCATATATTACGTTTTAAAAACTACGTTTATAACATTCATATTGTCGTATCGTTCATTCAGGCATGACCTACTTTATTCTTTGGAAATGTGTACGTTGCGAGTAGTACGTGATAGCAAAAAAATTGCTAACTCGCGTCACTGATCACAGTGCGATGCAGGTGCTTGGGGGAGGTCAGTCGCAACGTGCGAGCAAAAAATTCGACAGTTAAAATCCCGATATCTAGAAAATTAAATTTCATATCAACTATGGAACGGAATGCATTTTAAAGGCGAGACTATCAAACAGTTATTAATATTATTCTAAATAAGGGTTTATTAGAAAATGTAATATTATCAATTCCAATTGTTGAAGAAAGGAAAACGTAGTAACATTTAATGATTGAATTTTCAAACAGAAATTCTCAATAGACAATTCTTTCAATCAAATGTCTTCAAATGGAAGACTGATAAACTTGATCGTTAAAAATACTTCTATACTTTCAATTTATATTTATGTTCTAATCGTGAGTAATAAATTTACGTTAGGATGTATTTTAAATTGAAGAATTAAAGGATTAAAGTTGTTAGGCTGTAAAAGATATTTGGAAATAACTTTTTCTTAAATATTAATAAGACTAATTAACGGCCACAAATAGAGAACATAATTCGCATTTGACCGACCATTATAGCAACATACGCTTTACAAGTAGTAAATTTAAAAAGTCGAAAGTTAAACGTTGCTAGATTCTAAAAGGTAGCTCCAAAATATCTTCTTTTTAAATTTCGATAAAAGTGATTAGTCTGAATCTTAATTAAGCTATAGATTAAGTGTATTATCAGAATATTATCAAAATGTGAGAGATGCACCAGGTTAGAAGCGGATAAATATACACTCTTTTCAACATATGCGAATGTTTTAGTACCAAGTGCATGTTGGTGGACGTTTCGTTTCGTTTCATTTGTATTTGTGCCGTGTCTCATTTGGACAATTTCCTGATATTCATCGTCGGAGCAAAATATCAGCGGACATTCATTGCGAAACGAGAGGCGAGGGTGGACGGGCTAAAAACTAAAGAAGAGAAAATTGCCTTTCGCGTAGTGGCATTGCGGCGCTTGATGCCCTTTGAAATTCAAGCGTTGACTACGGCGGTACACAAAGGGACACGTTCGAAGGAAATGCAAAAGATGCTTGACCGAACCATTTTGCACTTCGTGCGACGGAATAGCTGTTCGGAATAAATTAACAGACTCTTGCTCGAAACAAACGAAAGAGGATCTCTTCGTGGTTTGCATATTATTCGTTCGCCATATGTCAGTCTTTTCTCTTTCCCCTCTCGTTTATGAAATTAACATCTGATGCTTTGCTGTGCAAGTACGTGCCATTCAATCTGGAAATTATCACAGAGAAATTTCGTGGAAATCGTGAACTATATTGTTTTCTCTCTATAAAGTAATCTATTTCTATTTTTGTTCTCTCTTTGTATACGTATATAGTTCTTAATTTTATTTCATCTAAACGAATATTTGTAAAAAAAAGAGGCGTTACATGTTTTTATCTAAAGACAAAATTTCTATCAAGTTTTTAATTTAAATTTAATTTTACTCTAACGACAATGTAGTTACGATGTTTCATTTTTACTCATAGAGAAAAATCTTGTTACCTATAAAAGAAATAACACTACAAATTAATATAAATAAAAATAATTTTTCCCCGTGTAGATCTCTTAATGATTAAACGTGGAATCTATCTTTCATAGAAATCAGCTCTTCATTTATAAATTCGTAAATGAATTCTCATCTATTTTCAGCGATACGTAGAGAATGTAAAACAGGACGCCAGTATCGGAACAAACATTCTTAGAGTATCGGCATCGGACGAGGATGCCGATAATAACGGTGCCATAACGTATTCGTTGAGCTCTCCTAACAATGAACAAGGGTTGGAGTACTTTGAGATTCAACCAGAGTCTGGTTGGATCGTCTTAAAGAAGCCTCTAGACGTGAGTATTCTCGTTAATGAAAATTTACATATACGACTCTCTTTAGCAGTAACAACAGCAATCGTTCTCTGGAGGACCACCGTGTGTTCTCGAGCAAGAAACATCCGGTTCTTCGAGCTGCGTCTATCAACGATCACTCTTTATACGTCGATCGCGTTTACAAATATTTATCGACATAAATGTACGGGTATTAGAACATTATAACGTACTTTCATACAACGATGGTATTATATCGTAAAAGAAAAAAAAAAAAAAGGAAAAAGAAAGACGTCAAGAAAGAAAAACTAAGCGCAAGATTCATGATGTCAACGAAGAACTGATTAATAAGCCGAGAATGCACGTGGCGTTCTCCAATATTATTAGATATGCCCAAATTTGCGATATACACATACACGTATACGTACCATAAAAGATACTTATACGTGTGTGTGTATATTGAAGAAATATATATATAGATATATAGATATATTTATATTTATATTTATATCATATAAATACAAACTTTTTGTGAGTGTACACCTTCTGCCGATATATATCTCTATATTGTACGTTTACGTTGACTTACGTTCTTTAACACGAATCCGTTTTGTTGCTGATCGGATAACTTGTATACTAATATACGTTTTGGTCGGCAATTATTTCTCTAATTATCACTAATATGCAACGAAATGAGTTTCCTTTTTACGGCACATGTATAGAACTTTTTAATTCCCATTGATATGCACAATGTGTTCACTATGGTAAATACTTAGCTATGCCTGATTTCCTTCAAACGCTTCATGTACCTGAATCGATCGACCGTTCGGGCTATTTTCGCAACAGAACACTCTCTCTCTGTCTCTCTCATTCTTTCTATCGAGAACATGCTCGCGGCGCGAGTACCTTTTAATCAAGTTCCAATCGGTGCTATCGAACACCTCTTATCTCCAAGTTTTGTTCATCGCCGAGTCGATCGTCAACGTGCGTCATTCTATCTTTTTTCCTTATTTTACATAAGTATCTTTTTATTTCCTCTTGATCACTTTCGTTCGATCTGTTTCTTTTTTCTGTTGTTCCTTCAACGTTCGCTTGACGTCGAAAAAGAAAAAAGAAGAAAAAGAAAGGAAGAAAAGAAAAGAAAAGGCGAAAAAAGAACACATTTCTCGACATTTTTATTTTTCGATCGTTCAGAAAGATTCGTGTTTTTTCTTCCCGTGATTTTGTTTCACTTAAATTCTTGTTTCCCGTTCACGATTATTTTCGATTTATCGGAATATTTTTAATTACGAAAAGAAAAAAGAAAAGAGCAAAGGTGAATCGCGGCGCGGTTTCGAGTAGCGCGACCCGGGCCAGACGACTCGTGACAAACGAGTGTGTGCACTTTTCATTATCCAACCTTAGCCACGGAGAAAGACTGTCTGCGTGTTTTCTTTTTCTTTTTTTTTTTTAATCATGGTACTCTTTTTTTTTGTTTTCTCTCTCTTTTTTGTATACGCGTCACAGAGCGCGGCGGAGAAACGACACCGGGAAGGAAACGATCGAATAACAGAGCAAAAGGAAGGGAAACGAACGAGACCCAACTAATTACCTTTTAATTAATTCTCCTTAACTTAAAATACTAATGTGAATGTTTTTCAAAAGGGAAGTGATGTTTTTTGAACTTCCAGGAGCAGGTGGGAACGACATTTTTTGAGCCCCACGTACGGTGTACTTCAACCTCTACGCATTTTGTGGTGCATCAGACATAAACAATTTTTGAAAATGCTTGCAATATTTTATATGAATGTGTTTTTGATTCCTTTACAGGAACTCTGATCTCTCTCTCTCTCTCTCTCTCTTCCCCCCTCCCTCCTCCCCCTCTAGATCTTTCTTTCACTCCGTTTCTCGTATTCTTTCGTTTAAACGTTTTTTCAGTCTGTTTCATTCTAAATTTTCCTTTTTTCGTTTATTTTTGTTTCTCGAACTTCTCGTTTCGTGCATTTTGTTTTCTATACGATTTGTAAAACTTCTCTTTATCTCTGATTCTCTTTGTGAATATTCATGAAGTTAAATCAGCGAAAGAAGTAATTTTTAACGTTTGCATTTTGTTAAGAAAGAAAAGAAAGTACATTGAAGGATGCCTTTTGATCTTTGTATTTTTTGCGTTCTCTGTACACGGAGCAATTCTTTGTTGCTTTTCCTTTCGCGTGTTCTTTTGCATTTTGTACTATTTTTCGTGAAGTTTTCTTCCCTTTTGTCCGTCCGACGCTTCCTCACTTTCATCCTCTGTGCTCCCCGCAAACCACGACGTGACTGACAATGAGCCAAAAAATAGAACCGGAAAAAAAAAAGAAACGAGAGACATTTTTTGCCGAGAGTGCAATAACGAATAAAACCGTAAGAAATCTGTCCGTGGTGTGACATTTTTTCTTCTGTGATTGGGGCGGCATACCACTGTCGTAACGAAACAGACAAAAACATATATGTATAAAAACGGAATAATGCAGATCTATAAACACACTCGACGAGGCAACGTAACGGAAAAATAGTAAAATAAAAAAAAAAAAAAAAATACACGGTAAAAACGTCCATCGGTTTTTGAGTGTCGTTAAAAAAAAAAAAAAAAAAAAAAAAAAACGAAAGAATCAAACGAGGGGTCGTCATAATTTTTTTTCCTTCTCTCTGTAACTCCGGTGTTCTTGATCTAAAATCTTTCTTTCTCACGTTACCCTGTTCCTCCTGATGCCTCTTTAAACGCATTCTTGCTTGCATGCAAATGCCTGCATTGGTTGATTTCGTAAAGGAACTAATTTGAATTTCTTATTGTTTATGTTTGTGTTCATTGCACCATTTACTTTCTTCGGATTTGATGATGACAAAAAAAAGGGCTGTTTTCCAGTAAGTAGGAACTACATTCTTGTGTTTCACACTTTGCATCGAGAACACCACGAGTGGGTATAACATGATACGACGATCATTGTTATATCGGCGCAAGAAAAAGACAGAAAAAAAGTAACGATAAAAAGAAATACGAAAACATGACAAAGAAGCCAAAGAATATAAGTATTGAGTTACGGTATAATACTAGAGCGCATTTCCGTTCTAATTAATTCAATGTGTATTTCAATTAATTCGGTTTGTTTCATTAATTCGATTATTTCGATTATTTCCATTGTTTCGATTATTTCGTTCACCTCTATCGTTGTTCTACAATTATTAATTGTCACTCGGAGACGTCACTCTGTTTCTTTTTTTTATATCGCTCTCTCTTTGTATCTGCGTTATCGCGCTTTTTATTTTTTTTTCTTTTTTTTTTTTTATTATCCTGGTCTCGAGTGTATCCGTAGGTGAAGGACCTCTTTATCGTAAAATATTGCCGATAACGTGTTCACTGAAACTTTTTCGGATCGATCAACAGGATCATTGGCTTGGAAATTTTATGAGAATCGCGTAAAGTTTGATTTATTGGAAATTTTGCTAATTCCCGTTTAGCCGTTTTACCATAAATTTGTTAAGGATGCTAAGCATTAGAAAATTATCTAAATTTATATATATATATTTTTTATGAATTCATAATACTCGCTCATTTAATTGTAATACAAAATTGTAACGAAAGAAAATAATTAAGAAAAGAACGTTATCGGCATATGAAACTTCAGATTCTTGAATGTGATTTAAAAGTAATCTTGAATGAATCTTAAAGAAGCTGTACGTATGAACATTCGAGTTAAAGTAAAATTATATATCGAACATTCATATTCATCATTGTATAACGATAACAATAGGTAAGTATCTTTTATAAAATTCCTTCTAGAGACTAATCGTGAAATTAGCGCGAAAATTTGCAATGCGAATCATTTTTACCACACAGCAACCGTCAGAGTTATCCAGAACTGATTCGATAATGCTAGAAATTTTCAGGTAAATCACAGATTGGCAGACGCGTGGAAGAATACCTCTAAACGAGTTTTTCGATAAAAAGAGGTCTGGAACAGTAAAAAAAATACAAGACGAAAAAATAAAAACACATACACGTACAAAAATGTAAGATAAAACGGATCCCCTCGAGACTACATGGTCCTTCACTTTCTTCTATCTCTTTCGTTTCATTTTGCGATTAAGAGATACCCTTCTGGTCGTCCTCGATGACCACGTTAACCGCGCTCGCCACCGAGTGACTTAGCTCTCGTTAATCGCCAATCAAAAATAATATACATAGATGTATATGTAAAGAAAAGAAACAAAAAAACAGCTGAAAGAAAAATGCAGGAAAAAAACAGAAAAATGAATAAAAAAAATAAATAAATAAACAAAAATCCGCCAACAATCCTGAAAAAATGTCCTGTGAGTTGACGGCCCAATGTTTTGCCACTAGCGTGACAGCTATCGCCTGCGAGTACGGGCCTCCGACAGAGGGATGCAAGTGTTGCACGCAGACGTGGACGTTGAGTTAGACGTCGTAGACAGAAACAATAAACCACCTGTGTGGGATGCGAATGTATACGGCCCCATTCACATCAAAGAAAATGTCACAGTGGGTACTGTAGTGACGTCGGTGAAAGCCAGGTTTGTATGCTACGACATGACCGAGACAAGACACGTGACATGCCGTGCCGTGCCATACAATGCTACTCCCATTTTTTTTTCTTTTTCGTTCCTTTGTATCATTCTGTCTCTCTTGATTATCGTCTCTTTCCGTTTCCCTCCGATGCTTTTCTTTCACCATACGTTCACTGTGTACCACTTATGTTCACCTTATACCTATCATAGCTTCACGTTCTGTGTATCTTTCGATCGGTTCGTATCGTTACATCTCTCTGTGTACACTTTGATTTCTCTCAGTGTGTTTCTTCGTTCCTGTTTATTTTCACACGTACATGATGTATTTTGACGGGAGAGGAAGCATGTATGGTTAAGCACGGCGCGGTAGATCGCTGATTGGTCGGACACTCCTACTACTACTACTACTACCTACTTACTACTACTGTTACTACAACAACTACTACCATTACTATACTATTACCACTACTATCTATCCCTTACTTATGTTAATTGTTATCATTCGACGGAACCGATTTTCAAGAAATCATTGAGAAATCGAATCGCACTGAGTTTGATTATTTTGCGAGCGTGGAGAATTGAATCTCAATGGAATATAAATTGGAGCCAAAGGATTTTTGATGAATCGAGAAGATCGGTTCCGACGACTTTAGCGGAAAACATCCCTAGATGTGTACGAGTTCGGAAAACCGGATGCCGGATTGTCCTTAGCGCGATGATCCGTATATAGGGTAGGCGAAGATGTAGCGAGAGATCGAGGTGCCCTCGATGAAATACACGATTTTGCCCATTTGTTTCTTCTTCCTCACGTGTATCCAGATACAGAAACACGCAGGCGCAGAAGCTGGGCATCAGCGATCAGCGATCTCCTCGTTGGAGGGACGAGTTGGCGTCCCTCGTGGGTGTCAGCACACTCAGCTTCCTGCTGGCGCTAGTTCTGCTTTGCTTAGAATGTAATCTCGCGCTAATAAGTAAGGTAGAACGGTAAAGCGGCTAATCAGAGAGCAGGATATATGACTTTTGTGGGAGGAGAGACTTCGTCCACAGGCGGACAAGAATCTAGGCAGAGACACTGATGATCACGCACGAGCAGGACTGCTACACCAGGATGTGAAAATATGGCGCACAACAGGCAGAAATTGAAACATGGGAGAGAGAGAAACAGACGACGAACAGACAGAGACCGCACGCGAAGAGGGAGAGAGAGAGCGAGAACATACGTGACAGAAGTCCTCCCGTGCTCCTCCCGAGATCAAAAAAAAAAAAAAAAAAAAAAATAATTACTGCCACGAGTCATTACGACTGACACTAACGCCATTTGTTTTTTGTTCCCGTTTGTTATGTACACGCGGTCTGGTGTAGCGTGAGATGTACAAGCTGGAAGCGATGGCCCAAGACAAGGGTTTCCCGCCCTTGTCACGAACGGTGGAGGTACAGATTGACGTTGTGGACCGTGCGAATAATCCGCCCGTATGGGACCACATAGTGTATGGGCCGATCTACTGTAAAGAGAACATGGCCGTTGGGGCTAAAGTTGTGTCTGTTAAAGCCAGGTCTGTCACACTGTTAATGCTCCGTGCGGCTCTGCACGAACCCGCCCTGCACGCAATCTCGTGGCAGTATTGTTCTTGTGCACGTTAATTGATATTGTGTACGATTCCATACACACACGCATCTATAAACTGACACATACACACATACACGTATATATGCGCGCCTATATCGGTCAAGTAGTTAGCGATGGGCTTGAGAATATACAATACGTAGCTTTAAGCTGACGATAGCTTCGAACGTAAGACAAACGATAACGTGGTCGTTTGGTTTTTCATTGTCATTTGTTTGACGTTTCGATGATCCGTCAGAGTCTTGAATGTGTTAGCTGTCTGGACTGTCTTGAAATCGTTTGAAAACTTCCTAGTAGTGGTAGAAGCTGCATCAACGCTGAACCGAGTATAATACAGAGAACAATGTTGGTATAGATCGTTGGTATAGAAAGCTACAGGAATACTACGTATTTTGGTATACTCATACTGCTGCATGCATACGTTCGATTCCAACATTTCAAGACTTCCGACGTTTCAAACCATTTAAGATTCTTCGTAAAGGTTGAAACTCGAACTCGAGTTCCTTCAAAAATAACTCGCTTCAAACTCGGATAGAACGTAATTTTCTTAAGACGGTGGGAGGGTCGCGAATAAAAGAGTCGAACGCCCATCGCTATACGTGACGACACGCGGCGAACACAAGCACAGATGGACACGCATACACGTCAGGTGGTGAGCACGAGTATCGGTTTGAGCAGAAAAAAGCTAAACGAAAGAAAGAAGAAAAATATGGGGGAATACAGCGAGCAGTTCGTTTGCCAAAAGCTCGTTCACGTCACTGTGATTCGCACGAGCCGCGCGTATTGTGCGGTCAACCAAAGCGTTTCGTTCGCTCGGTTGTCGATGTATATTGCCGTGGAAAAATACCGAAAATGCAGCGCTACCCTGCACTTTCGCTTTTCCACGATATTCGCACATACGAGGTCGAATCTTACCCTTTCGTCGCGATGTTTAAGAACGGGAAAGAAATTTTGATATCTTTCAAACCGATGAAACTACTTTCTGCGTAATCCGATGACGTTTTGTTGCACTTTTACTTACTGTTTTTTACTGTTTTAATTACTGTTTTGACAGGGTGTTCTCATAATGGTGAAACTGTTAAGTACGCGGCATAAGAAGAAGCATTTTCTTTTTGTTGAAACGAAGTTGCAGCTTTATCGAGGGGATCAAATTATGTTCTACGCGATCATTTTAATTTACTAAAGCCTTTTATTCACCAATTCAGAAATTAGGTCAGTAATAGACGAGGCGATAAGTTGCCGTGTGATATCGAAGTCCGCTTGATTTAAATTTTCAACAGAAGGTTTCAATGAATCATAAAATTGAAATGGCTAGAACGATTCAATTAATTCAAAATTAATATTCTCACGTATAGAATTATTACGCTTAATATTTGCAATAGCAATAACGATTATTTCTGTTTATGTAACATGATCTTTTAACGGACGAGTAACAAATTTTTAATCACGGAATAATTAGTTTCAAAATAAATCTTCGTAAAAGCTATTGAGAATTCATTTGAAATAGAAATGTCGGAGTTGCAAAGAGCAGGTCGAGTAATTCGAAACTAAAGTCACGAAAATATAAATATAGTAGAAAAAATAAGTAAATCTCTATTTTAAGAAAAATGATTGGAGGAGCCAAGTTTCGTTAACTCAATGGAGGTATACATAATTTATCCAACGTAAATGCTTCTTTTTCTAGACGTGCTAACAAAAGATCGTAATGAAAACGTGACGGGAAGCGTGTGTTCGACGTGTGGTTTTCAAGCGGAACGTCCCAGAAACAGATGGACTTCCGGCACGAACGGATCGGTTAATTGCGTGTGCATTTGAACCAGATGCCGTGACCACGTGCTGCCGGTGCGGTATAGGGGTCATATCATCGTGTACACAAAGTGCAAGCACTCGGCATAGCGTCACGCGATCGCTCGAATGTCAAACGCGTGCCAATTTCTTCCCTAATACGTTTGCGGTATGGGCAACAGATGGGTTCACGATGCTTTGTTACGAGCTCGAGTTCCATATACGGGAATTATACAGGAAAGGGTAATAGAACGTGAAATTTTGCATATTATTACGTATACAGGCAGTCGTTGGTATGCTATTAGTTTGCTTTCATCGTAAACGATATGTATTGTATACATAAATTGATTGCCTTTAGATCATCGGGCGATCGCGTTGCAACAAAACGTCTGAAATCGAGTGTCGTTCGTTCTATGAACGAGTACGCTGAATTTCCATCGCAAGGACGCAGGATTGAATGTAAATTAAAAGTAGACAGCGAAGGGTAAATGATCACCTACGATTAGAGGTGATGTCCAGCAGCAATTCGCGGGGATGTAAGCATCGGGCAATCGAGTGGCGGATTAACGCAATCGGTAGCGCGCATGCAGCGCGCTCGAGGGGTAAGCGAACTCGCGGAAGTCACATTCGTTCTAGCGATTATCCAGGTAATCGCGGAAGCCGGATTTAGCCGCAGCAGACTCATACAATTAGTGTGTGTGTGCCGTAAATATTTTTTGGGCATGCGTTTTACAAATAGATGCTTCCCTCAGACGTTGGTAATTATTTATTATATTTTTCAATTGATTAATTTGGCCCGTTCAACTGGTTCGATTTCATGGATCCCCATATTTTCCGTTCTATTCTCCAATCGTTCTCCTTCTGTTCTCATTTCTTTGTGTTTTTGTCTCTGGTAACTGTATTTTTCTGCACCAGATTGGCTTTTTTCAAAATTCTCTACCTCTCATTGTTTTCGTCTACGTTTTCGTGTATCTACTCGAATTTGCTCGCTGTCCGGTTCCATTTAGCGTTGGAATCGTGTGTCGAACGTCGACGAGCATCTCTGCGGAGATGACGTCGCGACGACACGTCGCCAACTAAGCATTCTGTCGATAGTAGAAATGAGAAAAAGATAGCAAAAGAGGAAGGAATTTAAAATGAAACGATTTCCAAAGTCGAATGTCGCGTCGTGTCGTCTAAGCATCGTTCGCCATTTTTCCGTTCTCTTCGATCTTTTCCCTTTTTACAGTTTATTGCGAGACTTGCATTCAGTATAGATCGTCGATCTGTATACATATATATACATTTTATACATACGTATTGTACATTACGTGAATGCCGTATTAATTTTTGGGCATGTTTCGTCAGTTGCTTATCTGCGGTAGGTTACCGTGTATTGTTCTGGAAAGTGACCATTCTCTTTTTCTTTTTTTTTTTTTTTTCGTTTTCCTGTCCTCCCCCTCGTTTTCGTTCGTCTCGATATTTTGTATCCACGTTTTCATTGGAACAGTCTGAATCTCTATTTTCCTCATTTTTTTCGTTTCCTTTCGAGAGCGTAGTGTGTTCTCGTAGTAGTTTTTGCCGGTCAGATACGTATTTTTGCGCCGATCATGCGGCAAGCTGAGTAACAATTAGATTTTGAAACTTCTTTAGTTAGAGCATCTCTTGAAATTATATTCTTAAGTCGGATTATGTCGATCGAAAATATCACGATCGATGTAACGTGATTTGAATGCTCGGTTAGCTTCCCAAGAAAAATATATTAAGAAAAAAAAAAGAGAGAAAAAAGAAGGATATAACTAAAAACACAAGGAAAAAAAGAAATCGATGCGAGATTGCGTTTGAGAATCGACAATTGGAAACGGTGTCGTACAGAGAATGCTGGAACAAAGGCGAAAACGATGAATCTGAGATTCTCTTTTCATTTGTCAACGATGCTAATTAACAAAGATCACGCTGATTACACAACTGCAAAAAAAAAAAAAGAAAAAAAAAAAAACACCGCGCACCAATGGTTTCGGGGAAAATTTCAGGCACCGTTTCTTGGATACAACAACAATAGGTTCACGCTGTGTCTTTGTCTGTTAACTAATTTTGATTTGATGTATCGACTCGATGATGCATTTATTCGCTTTCTTGCTATTTATGCGAGGCTACTAACCATTCACACGTACAGTGCACACACTAAAAACAGAGCGAGGGATCACGCTTGCGAGCCACTAACCAAAACATTGTCACGGTCAGACATTCAAGTTCCATAATTTACTTTTTTTTTTACATCCGTTAGACCTTTAGACGTTTATCTTGGAGCTCTCGGAATATTTATACGAAAATGGTGGAAATGAGGTTTTTGTACTCTTTGATTGCAATTTATCGAACGCCATTCGTTCGCGTTTGCCTTCTCTACGGCATTATCGGTAAAGTACGTTTTTTTCATTTAAAAGGTAATCTCATTTCAATTTCATAATTGGTTAGGATTAAAATTTAAGGCGCGAAATTTTTAATCCCGCAGGTTCTCCGATGGAAACCAATCCTTACTCGATAAAAATTATTAAACGAGGAAGCTTAAATTGGAGCTTAATTTGACCGGAGAATTTAGGAATTAAAAGATAAAAATTTATAATACAAGTTAGTAAGCAATATCGAATTCTGATAAGAATTATTGATTTGTAAAATTACATTAGGTTGCTCGGAAAATTGATAAGGAAAGTTATAAAAAATTTAAGGGAATATTTTATGGAATAATATATATACCGTTTTTGTTCAATACACTCGGTGCCATCTATCAAATTTGTTCGTCTGTTTCGGTTATTGGCTACTCCAATTTATTTTTTTCAATAAGTTTTGTAAATACTACGATAAATAATAACAAGACCGTACTATATTCGATAAATCAGTCAGATCTTTTTCCCCTTTTATACGTGAGTATCTCTGGCCAAGTTTCGTAGCTAGAACGTTCAAAATATTTGTGCATTAATGTATATTACATATGGATTTGCGAGATTTCGGAAAAGAGAGTACTATTTATATCTCACCTCGTTTCCTCCATGTAACGCGTTTTCGAATCGTTTGACCCGTAGCTAAGAGTCGTTGACCAACATTAAACGAGATTGATCACGGAAATGCCGATGCAAAGCTCCAGCTACTTTCGTTCAAGTCTCGAATAGTCTCGATTGCGAATGTTCCATTCGAGTATCATAATTAGACACTGCTATGAGATAAAAATTTGAGAAAATTTGAGATTCTACTTTACGACTCTCGGTGTTTATTAAACGCGCGAAAATATTCGAATACTTACCGTAGGAAACTTTTATGAATAAATATATTGCGCGTTATAGC
The DNA here is from genome assembly GCA_905333015.3 of Bombus campestris. Classification (NCBI taxonomy): domain Eukaryota; kingdom Metazoa; phylum Arthropoda; class Insecta; order Hymenoptera; family Apidae; genus Bombus; species Bombus campestris. Next base: position 3,111,939 of record HG995149.1, read on the forward strand.
TTTTGAAATGTAATAACTTTCTGAAATTTCATTGCAAATGAGTCTGCAAACGTATGTACAAGTACAAGTTACGAGGCGTTTATTCCAAACGTACACTCGATGAAAAATGAATAAAAAAGCAATCGACGGACTGTTTAAATAATTTTGTGACCTTTGCGAAGAATAAGTTTGCGACAAATATCTCGTGTTTTCTACGCACACTTTCGAGTTTGTTTCAAATTTTTCCGCTATGATCATGATAATTCTATCATGCCGTATGTCGTACAAAATGTATCAGCACAAACAGCATATGCGAGTAAAATATATAGCACATATATCATATATTCAAAATAAGTTTCCGTAAGTGTTCGAATACCTTCGTCAGCCTGTGTACATACCGTTTAGAATATTCAAGTTGATGACCGTTTGTCAAGATTGGAACGAGGATCGACGTTGACTCTGTGGTTCCGTTTCCTTGGTCGACGTCCAGTAGTTGATCGAACGTTCCTTCGACACGGTGTTCCGACGCTCGTTTGAATTGACAAACGGTGCCATTAATTCCGGTGCCTTTGAGCGCTCGACGAGCAGCTATCGAGACGTGGACGTCTAACGGATGACATCGCACACAACCGTATAGGAAGCGATAATGATCGGTGATTGCGTCGAACTGACCAATTTATTAGAGGAACAGCTTTTGTGCAGTCTGTGTGATATCGATATATTTCAGAGAATAGAAGGTTTGATTTGCAAAGGAATTGGTTTGCTTCGCGAATAGCTTTACGTGTTTGTACAATAATAAGAAGAAAAGTGTCTCGACAGCAATTTAAATTTGAATGGAAAAATTTCATTGGAAAAATTACTACGCGTGATCGATTTTTCTTATATCTTGTATTCTATTTGCGATTCCAATAATATTATATCACTCGAATAATAGAAGAATCACTAATTTTACTTTATCAGCTCTAATGACAGTTCTATTTTTATAATTTCTTAACTTTATGAAGGATAGAAGGAACTGCAAACGGCACTTTATGTATTTTATACCGTACCTTGAGGATATATCAAATGTATAAAATGACATTTTTCTTTTAATGTTGAAAACTACGTGAAGTTGCCTCGAGCTAATAACCATTTTTTACATGGTGCTCGTAAAAAACCAAAGGAAAAGAAGATTAACGCACGAGAAAAGCTCAAAATTACAAGCATTTTTATATACGTATTACGCATATTGAGCATGTACTTGTTATTATATTGGTATAAACAGTTTCATACCGTTTTATGCCCAATTCCGTCATGTCTTGAAACTCGAAATTATTGGACGAAGCAATTCCATGCACATAATAAAAAGCATCACCGATCATACTTGAAATTGTCGAGAGAGCTTAATTACGTATTACACGATCTAAGCTACCTTGCAACATTTTAAAACCTCGCTGAGCTATCTATTACGAAAGCCACTTAACGAAACTTACAAGTCAGTACACGTAACAACACAGCGTGACACCCTTTATCTAACCAAGCTGCTCGTAGAAAAGCTAAAGCAGTAGCTGGTAACGCGGATAAGGGATCTGTAGCTTAACAACTAACGACACGAGACTTCGGAACGCCATCCGTGGTATATAGTGGTATATACTCAGGGTATGGACAAGCTAATACGTTCTATATAGTATCTAAAACGCGTCAGAAACGGAAAAGACAGGCGACGACGGGAAACATAAGCTCGTTAGGTAAAATCAATTAGCCGAAACCGTAGTTCGTATCGCAGCTCTGCCAATGTAACAGTAGATTATCCTACTAGTGGGATGACGTTCCTTTTGTTGTCAAGAAATGAAAAGAATGCTCGAAATAAAAAATAGAGGGGAGAGATATACAAAGTACGAAAATTAAAAGAAGATAGAAATATACAAAAAAGTAAAAATATATATATATATAAAGAAATAGGAAAGTAAGATAAAAATGAGAAAGAGCAAGGAAATCGACGTATCATATGGTACGAATTGATGAATCGCATGGTGATCTTTCGTCACGAGACGAGTAAACAGCCTCTAACCTCTCTTCTTCTGTAATCGGTAAAAAAGAAAAATAACTAGCCTTGTATTTTTCGATATACATATGTCTACCCTAGGTAATTTCCGTTCTCGTTTCTGTTTCCGTTTCCCGTTTTCCGTTCATTAAGTCTCAAACTCCGGCGCCCGGAGCTGATTTGAAAGCCGGCCTCGATTTTCGTAACATGTGCCTTTGGTGTGTGTGTCGACAGCTCGGGAATCGACAATAATCCGACGGTGTTTTATCGGCTAATGCCTGGCTCCACTGCACAGACCAACAAGTTTCACACGTTTTACCTTCAGCAACGAGCCGAGAAGTCTGTCACCTGGGCGGATATCAAGGTTAACCATCAGTTGGATTACGAGAGCATAAAGGAATACAATCTGACTATACGAGTCGAGGTATGTACGAAACGAGGCTGTTATTTCTCAGATGTTAAGAAACGCTGCGTTTCCACCGTTTTTCGTTTGCAACCTGTACGGGTTTGAGAGAAGCGTCTTGGGACGAATTTCGTAGCTACCGTTTGCTTTGCAATGCGTTCGAGCAAGAGAGTCTTGGCGAGAATCTTGGCGAACTTGCGACTACCAAGTTGTTGATGTTTTTGCTTAGTAGTCTCCGCAGACGTTAGAAAATCCGAGCTAAGCTCCGACTTTCCAGCCAATGTTGCTTAATCTTGTAGCTTTGTTAAGAAGTTTTCGCTACGAGTTGCAAGTTCGTCGAGGTTTCAGTATTTTTGATTATGCGCGGGATATTTCGTAAAGTACAGTATCATGGCAAGTAAATGATTCTTCGTAAAACAAACAAATTGAAAATGGAAAATGAAATTCTTACCGGCTTGTTTCAAGCGAAATTATGTTTTTGAAAAAGTGGGTTTTAGAAATGTTTTACGTACACGTTCATCTCTTATCTGACGAGGTTTTCAGGTATTTCAATAAAAAATTAAAATCTGAATCTATCAACCGGTTATAATAATTACAAAGCCGAAGCTGATTGGAAATAACCGACTGTCTAAATTTTGATCAAACGCTCGAGCTTTCATCTCCATTGTTCTTAATTGCACAAGAATATTTTACAAAAAATGCATTCGTTCAAACAGTTCAATTTCACTAATTTTTATTTTACATACCTCAAGAGTTTTATTTCTCATATCTGTTATATTTCAAAGAAAACCATTGAAAAAGACATAAAATGCGAAAAATACAAGGGAGACGGGTATAATTGAACCGCGCTTACGCTACAGTTCCAACCTACATAGGAACTCGTGGCTTTGCGTATTTCAAGGCTCGAGTGATACGATATTGAATGCGGTTAATTTTCACAGTCAGTGTATTCCTCCTCAAAATTGTCGAGTGACCATAGAATATAATCTCCTCGGTTAAATAACCGGTGTTCTTTAATCCATTTAGAAACTGGCAACGGAACAACTCGAAAATCCGCTTACCAATCGCGATATTATTTCTATTTCAACTGTACAGCTCTGTCGAGTACCTGCACCTTGTATTTCTACGGTAATAACTTTCTCTGCAACGATAAAATATGCTCCTCGTCGTTTCTATGTGAACGCCTATTCAGTCAGCGAGATGACTTTTCTTCTCTGTTCCATTTGCTTGACCTGTTTTAACGAAAATTCATTGAAAATGACGAAATGCGGGGGAATTTTCGTTAAAACGGTTGTTCGTACCTCGAAGTGATCATGAATTTTATCGAAAAAAAAATGAAATATTTTTAAGCAATGCGCTCCCTCTAGAATTGTTCAAATTTTAGAATGCTCGTTCAAGTTTTAGTTTATTCTGAGTATCTCTAATTTTCAGATTAATACTCGTTGGTCAAGCACAAAGATATTGCAAGACTTTCACCATGAAAAAGACAGTATTCGTGTACTGTATCTTGTCAATAAAAATACGCAAAAAATGAAGTACTCTTAGATACTCGATAATACTTAGATAATCGATATTTGGAGGTATTAATGTTTAAAAATCTTTAATTAAAGTAAGTCGAGAAAATACTGGTCCTTCTATCTCTCTTTCGGAATTGCAAGAACGGTAAACGAATCAGCGAATCAAGTAGAAAACGCAAGGTACACGTAAGATAAGGATAATCCTCTTCTACAGAACAATGGCGCCCAACAACTCGCTTCTGAAGCAACCGTCTATATTGTCCTGGAAGACGTTAACGACGAAATACCTTTGTTCACCGAACGTGAGCAAGAAACTGTACTCGAGGGTGAACCAGTTGGCAGTAAGGTTACTCAAGTCAACGCGATTGATAAGGACGGCACTTTCCCGAACAATCAGGTGAGCAGACGTCGCAAATGTCCGTTTTTGTTAATACTCGAGATACTTCTTTACGTCATTCAACCTTAGACACGTCCAATGATTGCAACGTAACGATTCATTCGTTTAAAAAATACTACACGTACTTATCGACGATTAATTAGACAAATGTTAATAATTTTTCGTACTCACCGTGTCTAGTGGTTAATTTAATCGACCGATAATCCTACTTCGTTCTTAACTGTCACGATTTATAATCTGTTTGAACATGCAATTTGTTTGGTTTAAACGAATACGTAATTCTAATGAAGTTAATGAAATGTCCACCACGTGTTGTTCCATTTAAATTGATTTTCATGGATATTTTCGAAATTGTCGATGATGAAGAATCGAGTGATTTTATGGGATATCGATGGTCATTTGTGTTTTTCTTCCTTTATGGGATTCGTTAGGAATATTCAATAAGTTTTTTAAGAAATGATAGAAGAATGATAGAAGTAGTTAAGCGATTCTTATGTTCCCTTTTTCATTTGTAATCTCCTGTTTTCAATGAAACTCATAGACGTGAAATTGAAATTTTATATTTCCTTTTTATTTCCATTTCTATTTTCTATATCTTTAATATGATTAATCTTTTGTGTCTGAGAAAGTTCTATCAATATTAATATCAATATTACTTTCATCAGCAAGTTCTCATCATCGAATCGATATTACTCAAGTATCGAGCAACTCTCGTGGCTAGTTTTCCGACTCTCAGGCTTCAATTACACGCTCTGTCTACCGTATGCTCTATGTTCCGAATTTATGTATAATATTCAATCGTCTATATATTAAATACTCAGAAATATACAGCTATCTCAACATCGATTATTACGAAATTATTCGTTTATCTACAATCTGATAAGTTTGTACGAGATATCGTGGCTCACGAAAGTATTTGAACACTCATCATAGAAACTTTTTATGAATATGATACGTGCGTTATCTGAAACACTTGGAATTTTACCTAACTTTGTAACGAGACACAACTCGCACGATTATATTGGTAAAATCTGTAACCAATTTCAAAATGCGCATACATACACAATGTGCGCATAAAAGTTACGAGATATTTATTACAAGCAATATTTATTATAGTTCGTAAAAATCATCAAAGTCAATCGTAATAGTTATGCCACGTAATAGCGTTAACGAAATTTCAGAAACTTTTATATATAACACACGTAATACAAGTTTCGCGATCGTCGTTATTATATCACACATACATCATTTTCTGTAACATATGTACATATACGGAGCATACAGTTTGTTTGAAAGCGAACAAGGTCGAAGCATCAAGGTTTCTGACATCTACCATTGTTGAACAACATAAATATTCAATAGCATAACAAAATACCCTCAGGTCTGTAACTTTCCTCGCGGCTGAATGAACTGTGGGAACAAGGGAAACGTAGGCACACGCGAAATCAATAGTTTCTTCGACCTTTCGAATTAGTCGCTCGTCATCCTTCGGCGTAGATACTGCTCGTTCGACGTTTATTATTATATTTATTATATATATAAAAATTCACTCGAAAGAGGGCAAGCCTCTTATGCGAGAAATTAATGGATTAAACTATAACGTGAAAATTTATATTCACTGGAGGATGTGTGGCTGATCGATCATGGAATGTCGTTCATTTACAATTGTAAGGAATTTTCAATTTAACACTTTAATTGCAACGAGACAATAGAAGTCGTTAATCAAATACGATGTTGCAAACTATTCAAAATTTAGTAGGGATCGCGAATAATAGTATTTCATTCTACGTTAAATTATATTATGTTTGATTTATTTCATTTCCAATTTAAACGTAAAGGATTTATCGAGATATGAAATGAAATATAGTTACGTATGTACTTGAGATCGAATATTTTTGTAGTATTTCATTGAAATCAGTGGCTGAAAAGTAGGGACATTTCGTATCGAATATTCAACATTGATGTACATAATTGATATTAATAAAATTTATATCGAACATTTAGTACCTTTCATATATTTACATATATTTGCATATATGTATAATAAAATGTTATATCAATATAGGCACGGATTTATTACGTTTGAAACGTTACGTGGGGTAGATATTAAATAAAAATCATCGGTTGACTTTAGTATAACTTAAAGTTAGTGATAGACGTAAGTGATGACGTAGTGCGTGCAAGTAAAATGCATTACATGTTTTTCCAATTGTAATGCTCGTTCGTCGAATACTCAACATCTTCATCCCGTAACAAATAGCGTTCGATATAATTCTTCTGAAGAAATACTTGAGTGTCGAACGTCGTGAAAATTGATAAGACCGTGCAAGAATAATTCAGTTCTTTCAAATAAATATCGTGGCAGCGATCGAATAAACGGATATATTATTCCGGCCGAAACTTTGTTAATTTCATACAGTGAAATTGTGTTTGTCGAAGTCGCGGTTCTGATGGAAATACCGTGTAACTTTGTTCGCCGTGTAATGCCGTTATACTGCAAAATACCGTAATCAAATTTAATCGCAGGAACACCGCCGTTGGTATAATTTAAAATGTCGCGCTGCGCCGTATCCTTACAAGTAACGCATTACGCGCAAATGTTCATGACTCCTTGCGCGGATATACAACAATTAATATTCATTCATCGTTGTTATTGTTTGTTGAATGTTTATACGTACGTTTACGTACGTTTAGTCGAGATCAATATAAAAAACTTTCCCTTCCACGTTGTCATTCATAATTATAATTAGTCGTGGGATTATTTTGATCGTGGCAGAACGTAGTTTTATAAGAACGTTGATGCGTTGATAGATTTTTCTTTTTTTATACGAACGAAAATTATTGCAGTTTTACAATTGTTTTACGTGGAATATGACAGTGTGAAATTTACTTGTAGAACTTTTCCTGTATTAGTACGTACCTTGGCTATTTATGTATGTAATTTAGCAAAAGAAATTTTGAAGTTGTTTGAACTTTCAACGACAAGCGATTTGAGTTGTAAAAATTTTCTCAATAGTTTTAATACTGCTAAAGTATTATAAGCGTAGTTATAAATATCGAGAGACCTTTAAGTCTTGTTTATAACAATTTTTGGTTTTCGTATCATTCTCGTAACGATGTCTAGATGAGCAAAAAACATCTCTCCACAAAAGCTTTCGAGCTTACCTTTCTTTAAAAACAGCCACGAGACAGGGTTGAAAAAGCTAAATAACATCTTTTTGCTTAGGTATTTTAACTTGATAGCCCGAGCTCGTTAACTTTTATCAAACTATAAGCAGAGTTTGGTGAGTACAAAAGGAAAGTCTCCTATTTCTTTCTTTTTTTTTTTTTTTTTTATTCATACACATCTTGATTTTTCGTATAGTTTACCTTTTATAAAGTGGTATTGTTTATCGTTAAAAATGAAGAAATTTTTCAATGTTAAATTTAATCAAAAATCACAATCTCTCCCTCCCTCTCTCTCTTTCTTTCTTTTACTCTCCTTTCCCTTTCTATGATACATAGTAAACCGGTCTCACATATTTTATAGCCGCATGAAATATTTATTTTAACAAAAAAAGGGGAGAAAGTAAAACCTTTCTTCTCGTACAATTCATCGCTTGATTTAATCCTTCGTAACATTATGCGAATGTGATGCGAAATACATACTCTTGTTTCTGACTAAATATGTACTTTTACGTACCACATTATCATATTATTTTATTATTTACTCGTTTTACCATTATGAAATTATTTACTCGTGACAAATAATGCAAAAATATATGAAATATTCCAAGTAAAGGACTTACAATATTTAGCATGCGAAATAAATTTCTGCTTAAACACCATTTTCCGAATTATGTTCATAAAGATATAGAATTTTATAAATACCTGTAATTTACTTAAAAATGATCGTTCGCGTGAAATTGAATGTAAACGGATAAATATTTCGAAGGAATATCGGTTAACCAAAATATAAAGCAGCATTGTGCGAGCGATCACGCAAATGAACTAATTATAATTATCTGTTGAGAGCTAAGTTTTCCTGTACACAGGAAGTATAACCATTAATATCATCAATTATCCGCGTGATTATTAATAGTATGTGCGTTATTAATTCAATCCAGCCAGTTAATTAATTTAATTGATGTCTTTGCTGATACTATCGTCGCTTCATCGCTTCAAATTTCATTTTGTTCGCCTTACTCCAATCTAAAATCAAACTTTTCTTGTACTTTTTTTTCATTGGAAACGCTACGCGATTTCACGGTGATCGTGATTTTTATTTTTCTTTTCTCGATTTACAAGCAGTCGTGCAGGCACACTGATTTCTTGATTCTCGGCGTCGATTTCTGTTTTTTCTTCGGGCAAACATTTTCGTAATACGCTTCCATGCGTTCTTCGATGGATTTTCGTCTACAAGCGAATTGTATGAAGTCTCTGGAATTGGATATTTCTCTTTTTTCCTTCTCTCTAATTTTGTTCTCCCTTTTTTGTTTAAATTTCGAGGAATGTCACAAATGTTCGGAGTTACTTTTTCTACCGAATAAAACGAGCATGAGTGGGCGGGTAGAGAAAAAGTCCTGGTATCCAGAACGCAGAACATTCTAGCTTGAAAATTATCGGTTTAAAAGTTTCTGTTTATTGGAAACTTTAAGGATACATTACGACTATACGTGTACTTAGATGTGTATTATATTAATATTTGTTTTTATGAGAATTTCAATCAGTTTTTAGATTATCGAAGTTTTCGTTGCATTTGTAAACGTACTTTATATGGAACAAAGCGTGTGCTTTGCACAAAATCAATGTGCATTCAATAATAAAATCATAATACGTATAAGCTTTTAGACTATCACAGACACGAATATCATACGATACATTTTGACCAATTTTTCGTATTTTTGAAAGATATGAATCTGTTTCATCTACATAGGTTTTATTATACCTCCACGTATTTTTTGAAATAAAAGTCGTCAAGCTTCAAATATTTTCAAATTTGAAAAATTTCAACTATTTAATCTTTCGAATGTTCAAATCGCTTTAGATTTACAAATTTTAACAATAAATCCTGTACGTTATACAATACCAGCAAATCGGACAGTTGTAAATAGAAATAAATGGAATCAGTGAATCGCATATTTCAACTAAATTCTCACGAAATTTGAATTTCAATTATTACATCGCAATTTACCTACTTAATTGTTATATTTCTCGAATTATATTTCTCGAATTGTTATATTTCATTCGAGGCGAAACGAAAAGGATTCGTAAAATTTTAAGATGTTTAATCGACAACTGGTAAAGTGGAGCCGATGGGACCCTCGAAATTTGTACGTTTATGGAAATTTGAAAAATACGTGTCGATGGTTTATAACCTACGATATCAGCTTCCATAAATTTGCGAACGTTTCTATGTCATAAAATAGTCACTTTCGATTTAATCGACGAGCAATCGATAAAAAGCGTAACGAAGTAGATTGGTAAAAAAGGATTAGATCGCTAAAAGGAGGAGTCGATCGATAAAGAAGGAATAAATCGATAAGGACGAAAAGAGTGGTATTTCATGGAAGCCTCCGATAGGAGGCAACGGAATGCGCGCCATTTCAGTTATTGTAATATTTCTAGAGGAAAGGTTAACGGAAATCAGGAGCTATTTTTTAAGTAAATTTTCCTAAAATTCCTATCAAATATTCTAAATAATGCGAAGCAGTTGTGTCTTTACGAAAAATTAACGACAATCCATACCAGGTACACGTCAGCGTACGATCTAAACGAGAAACCATGCATATAAACGACAATCGAAAGTATTGCAACAATAAGGAGCACCAGTATTCAAATTTGTACTTATTGAAAAAGGAAGAAAGGTATAGATTCCGTAGTCAAAAGTTTTATTAAGTTTCATAAATGCAAAAGTTTATTACCACGAGTATTGGTTGATCGTAAACTTATAGGTTACTTGATGAAGCCACTTCACTTTGATAGATTTTCAGCCCTCGTTCGTTGGTTACCTCGAATTACTGAAAAATGTAGTTGCGTCTTTATTGCAGCAGATCCTTCAACTTTTTCATTTCTCGTTCAAACTTGAGATATTTCTTCATGGTAAGTTGTGGTTATAGTTGTTTCGTATTTTGTCGAACTATCGTTGCAGGTGTGTGTATATATATACACATATACACATATGTATGTATGTATATATATGTTCAGAAAAGATCTTTACGAGTGTATACATTCGGTTTTCAGGTATTTTATTCGGCAGAATGATTGTTCAGAATACACATCCGCTGTAACCATAGCCTTGGAAAAATATAACTTGTTTCAAAACGGGTAAAAGAACGCAGTAGGGTTAAACTACATTTTCGCCATTAATTCGATTCAATTTATAATCAAATAAATCACGTTGTTTCTCTTTCAGGTGACGTATTATGTGGTGGACAGCGACAGGAACGAGGGAAAGGATTACTTCGAGATCAACAGAGAAACTGGCGATATCTTCACGAAGGTGATGTTCGATCGTGAAAAGCAGGGCGCGTACGCATTGGAAGTGGAAGCCAGGGACGGTGCACCTTCCGCGAGACCCAACAGCAACGGCCAGCCGAATTCTGGTGAGTAGATCATTGAATTTCGCTGCACTATGCTTTCGACACTATTACCTGGTGGCTCGCGCGCCACGTCTGCGCACTACTCGCGATTCGAAAATATCGGACAATTGCGCAAAATCGAATATACCGTGAAGCAGGAAAGACCCGAATCGAGGGAAATTTAACTTAGAGCGTGCAATGGTATTTTCTTATGCGAACACTGGCACGACGACTGTTGTGTTCTACATCGAATAGTCTCTACACGCTGATTTAGGAACGATCGATTCGTGAATTTGACCGACCAAAAAGTAGAGACATGGTCGATAGAGTAGAAGTGAAAATGAACGCAACGTTGCTGGATAAAAGTTGGGAATAGGAATTGGAGGGTCAGTGGTAGATAGAACTAAAAGTTAGTTTTAAGTAGCATATTATTTTGGAAAAATGGGAATGTTAAATACCAACGTTACACTTGTTTATCAAATAGATTTTTGTTGGTATTTTTTTGAGAAAGGTTGATGCTTTCTCATAAGATTACTAAATAGGCTGCCTTTTTAATTTTAAAGGATAAAGCCAGCTTCATATATCCGTAAAATATATACGAGTGAGGGCTGTTAAGAAAATTTCAGGTGGGGTCACGAATACTGCGATAGTTTCGTTCACGAGACTTCCTTTATAAATTAGGCAAAAAGCTTGTTTTACGTTTAAAAGCGATACATAAGCCACGTTATTCGGTGAAACTGTAGGCTATCTAACTACTGCCTGTTAAAGTGAATTCAAAGTTTAATGGCACAGGTGGAAATAGGATTTTTCATGAAGCGAATGGTCAAAGGAAATCATCAGCTTCATCGAAAAAGCTAGTATTTTTCTTTGTATTCCATTAAATATAGCCGTAATACAGAGAACAGTTGTGCTTCGTAGTCGTATAAAAGTTCCCTCTATTTCAACCACATTTCACGTTTCTCACTCTGAAGAAAATAAACGAAATTAAACATGGAAATTCTATCGCATTTTGTACGCAGCTATCAGTGCGTTTCCAGCTTAGAACTAAATTTTCCCTAACTTGGAAAATAGACCTCGGACGAAATTTTTATCCAAGAACTTTCTTCTTCAATCTAAATATCGCTCATTTTTCTCATTTGTATTTTACATGAAAGATCCGACTCTAAGGTCACGGCACAGTTGTTACTTCACCGTTTCGGCCAATTCCACGATTACGGTCGAAAGGTGCAGAACGTGATGGCGATAACACACGGCCAGAAATCTTTTTACGAGGCGGCTCGAAACGTTCAACTGCTTTGGCGGTGTCGCGTCCAGGACCGATAGTCGGTTTCCACGGCTCTTAGAATTCCGGTTTAGAATTCAGTTCTCGGTTGCAAATTTATCGGCTATGCCACGATACCGTATTCAATTCCTTGGCTGACACCAATGTAGCCCAGCGTGTCCACGTAGAATTTGCAATCGCATAATGTTTGCTCGGCAAATTACTCTGCACGTGTGCTTAAGGAGCGAGCCAATTGGTCACGTTCCCGTAACTTTTCATGAGCAGCCACGGCAACGTTTACGTTATACCGTATGTACTATGGACCGACTGCTCGTTGTTTCGTGTCCAATCAGTCGTGCATCTAGGAAATTTCGTTTCGTCGTGGAAACTAGACCGCAATCGGAATCGTGACGGTTGCAACTGGCGAATTTATGATGTTTCCAGGGCAAATGGGATTTCTGAGAGATACACGCGTTTATGGCACGACTCCACTTTTACGATGATATAAGGGTTTTCCTGTGATTTTTGGGAGAGAGGAGAAGGGCCAAGGAAGAGCTGCTACGACCTAGAAACGTGTAAATAGCGAGGTTGAATAAGATATTTTTCTAGGTTGATGAAAAAGGTAAACGATGGTCTTCATCTTTCTTTCTTTCTTTTCTTGTTTCTCTCTGTTAAAGATTTCACGTATGATAGAAAGTAGGATATTTTTAACGCTAGTAGAAGTATTAGCAAAATTATCTCTGTCTATTGGAACGTGAACATAATTGAGATGTAAAAATTCGAGAACCGTAGCCAAGTTAATAACACAAAGAGAAATACCTTTATTAATCGCATTCTACTTTGCCGTGCTAAAAATTGGGAATTCCTTGATTGCTTCATGAAGCTTCTAATTTGAAGTTAAAATGTCCTATAACTTCTAATGATTCCTGTCAAAAATAATTCGATTTACGACTAATTTCTTCGTAGATTGTTTCTGAAATTGCCCACGAAGTATAATGATATATAAAGCATAGTAAATTCGTAACTTCACAGTTCCTGCAATTTTCTCTCTAATATTGGACAAAGTATTATTTCACTTTAATTTCACCAGTGACTTTTTGTTTCTAACGTTATACCACCGTTTGTGACATAAAACCGTTAAAAATTTCATTATCGTTCGCCTCTTTTCGACATAAAATTGTTTAACTTGCTCTTCTTATTGGTCAAACTGAATCTGTTGCGCAAACAGTATGGAGATACCTTGAAACGTTAAATATCGAAACTATGGAACAAATTCGATTGCCGAGTTTTCACTGTCGCTGTACAGTAAGAAAATATTATACGAAAATATAAGAAGCATAGAAAGCAAAAGTATCAAGAGAAACTGTATTTAATAGCAATTAAAGCAAAATGAGTAACCTACCGAATAAAAGAAACGCGTTAAGAAGAAAATTACTTGGCTGCGTGATATCGTACGCAACGAGGAAGCAAAACAACAATCGCTGAATTCATTGTTGGAAGTTCGGCGTATGTTTTCTTAGCCTGGAAAATCTCGTTTCATCTTCAAACATTGGACTTTCCGTCTACGATTTTGAAAGTTCTCGTTTTACGAATTTCCTAACGCAATGAGAAAGATTGTTGAAAATTCATCGGGTTTCACCTGGCCTGTGTAACTTGCAACGAGGACCTCGCCAAGTATTTTTTAAAACAAACAACGAATTGGCAATTGAAGTTTAACATTCCGCATTTCCAACTATTTCCTACTTCGTAAATAAAGAGAGGTTAAGGCAATTAGGGTAAATCGTGAATCTTTTGTGATATTAAAGGTAAGAAGGGGCAGAAAGCACCGTGAATTTGAATAACGTAGCAAGCTTTGCTTTCTTTCCTTGTTCCGTAATGCTGCTACCTAGTGAAGTTTAATCTTTCCCCTTTAAGCTGAAATACAGACTTTTTTCCTGCTGTACTTCGACCGTGCAGAATATTTCCCTCGTACAACCGAGAAAAATAAAATGCTTGGCATTTAAATAGATAGTATAAAATATTTTTACTTTTCGTCTTGACCCATTTATGGGAATAACATACGTTATATACCTAACATAAGGGAAGATACAAAAATATGCTCTCGTCACCGACAGTTATTTTGTTTAAATCTCACCGCAAATATTTTAGAAAACATAGGAAATTAAATGCTTTAACAAGGTAAGAAAAGATAGACTCGTAAATAATGTCAATCGACAAAACCCTGTAGAATTACGCGAAGAATCGAGTTGAGAATTAAAATGGATCTTTCGCGATAGAAAACAATTGTACGGAATTTATTAGGCAATTTAAAAAGTGATACTTGTTTAGTAACAAACGATCGTAGATGACGATAACGCAAAAACTGATTACCATTTTCGACGCCGCTTTTATACACAAGCGTGGTATATCCTGCAATGATTATTCCATTATTGGCTTTTCGGTATACGCGTTTTCCCGCTACTGAACAACCACCTAGTCGCGGATATGTGAAAATTTATAACGTGTAATGTATTTTGTTAGCATATTTGATGGCCGTATCTACATTATATTACGGGCGACTAAATTTCGAATAATGGCTCGTTTTTCACGGGGATGGCAAATTTGTCCCGTTAGCAGATTAGTTGAAGCGGCGTGGCTACATTTCGCCGTATTATGAGCTTTATTTGGCGTGAAACAGCGAATGCGCTACGCGACGATTGTTGTCCAACGGCGACGGTTCTATAATTTTCTTCTCGCGAGTTCTCAATCCCGTCTCTGCTAACGATCGAGAAACGAGTTTATGTTTCAGTGGACGGTTTTTTGTATAATCCAGCAACCTGTTGAAGGGTTAGAAAGAGATTTAAGGGCAAAGAAGAAATAAAAAGTATTCTTCAGTTATTAAATTAATATAAAGTTATCCATTTTCCTGTACTTTGATTTAATTGTATTATCTGGAGATATTCGTGAACATATTTTCTTTGTATTGCGGGTTTTAGGTAATTTTATACGATGGCTTATGAAAGTATTTGGACATTTTTTGGAAACTTTTTGGGATTCTTCTATCGAGGTTTTTTTTCGGTACAATATAAAATGAAAGACAGAAATGGGTTTCAAGATATACGACTTTTGTTTGAATGGTAAAACAAATTCTATTTATATCGCCTCTTGATATCCAGTGTCTGTTTTTATTCGTATTTTTTTTTAGTTAATTCCGCTTGGAAGCTCTGTAGGTAGAAAATATACGAGCAATCAGGAGTAAAATATTTTTAGATTTTTCACGCGCAATCGTATGATCGTCCATATATGTTTTAACAGCCACGATGATTGAACAAAGATTAGTAAACGTTTGGAATGGAATGGAAGATATTCGTGAATCATTAATAACACATTTTAGCCAATCGATCGTTTCGTACGGATCAAATTGCTTTTATTTTTCATACTATACGTGAATTTTGCTACTGTTATGTTTTTTTTTTTTTATTTCAGAAGCAAAATTCGTTGAAAAGAGCGTCGCTTCTTTGATATTCGACAAAAATTGATAAATACATGGATGCTGATTTCCTGACTTAATCCGTGCAGTTTGTAATTCAGTCGGTTGCTAATTGGCGACCATTCGTATCGAGATTTATTCCCAAATATCTGAAAAATATAATATATTTTAAAATATATCTCTAATTTAACGTTAGAAGATTTTGTATTGACGGGTTAGAACAAAGTTCATCATATGCTGTAAGTAACCAAAGGGGAAATTTGCGTCTATCAAGTAATTTGTCTAATCCTCTTAAACATTTTCCTTCTTCCAACTTGCTCGAAACATTTCGAATAAATTTGATGCCTGCCGAAACTGTGAGAAGTTGAGGTCTTTCGAAGTTGATAGTATTGAAGTCTTGAAAACTTCCTAAAGTTCTTAATGTTGCGAAGCTTTATGAAAGTCGCAAGGAACGAAGATTGGCCAGTTTTATGATCGCTGAACGAATATGAACGAGGTCGTTAGAAAAATGGCACGTTCTATCGTTAGCACCACTATAATAGCTATATGTATGTATCGATTGATTCGCACAACAACAGAGCAATCGATAGTTTCAACTATAAGTATAAGACGAATATAAACGAGTACAGCAATAATCGTTAAATCTGCGTGATTCGTGTTAACGTTAACCGGCTACGTGTAAATCACGAAAAGACATAATTTTACGTTAGCGAGGGCAAAAGTGCTAATTAACCGTCACGCTGTGGGTAGAGCAAAAAAGCACCAGTGAGTTTATCAGTGTTTCCTCGTGTCATACGCGTCACACGGAAGTACAAACGTATCGTGATTTCGATTCGTAATAAATTTCCAATCGACGTTACCAGCCACGGTGCGTTCCATTTTTGGCCACGGCTCGCATAAATCGACCCGCAAAAGTTTTGCCATGACGTGAAACTCGTCGGAAAGGGCGGCTGTCGACGACGTTTTTCACACCCACGCGAATATCGCGATTGGAAAAAACCGGATCAGCTTACCGTACTTTATCGCTTGGTTTCGCATTAATGATTTTTGTCTAGGTGAATTACGTTTTGGTAAATTTAGATTTTCTCATTTTCTGCTTTCTTCTGTTTCTTCCCGCTCCGCGAGAAGTTATTTTATTATATAATAATAAGAAAAACTGATCGCATAGCTATTCCTTTAAATCTATTTCAATTATGCACATGAGAGCTAAGATTATTGTTGTTTCAACGTGAAATATTCTACACAGAAGAACGTTCGACGTAATGTACATCTGAGAAAAACATTTTACCGAGACATTTTCAAAAAAATTCTTCGCGTTCTTTAATAAATATAAAAGTTCTCCAGTCAACTTCTCATGCTGTCAAAATAAAATTTAAACACAATAGCGATTTATCGTCTTCGATCTCTTTTTTCGGTTGTCCATTTATTTTCTCTTTACATTGATTTTCACTTTACACGAGACAATGACACGAACAAGTGACGCGTACAGTAGAGTGGAATATCCATAAATTTGCCTTCAATAATTCATGGCAGGAGAGCAATTTAAAATTCAAATGGAATTTTCAATTAAATAAAACCAAATGCGTTAGCTTATTATTCGAATTCATACCTCGTTCATACTTGGTCTATACTTTCGGATCTTGAAATATTTCAATTTTCATCTACCTCCCGATTTTCATTTATCGAACAAATTTTTCTTCCACCGTTACCAGTTCCTCTATATTTTCTCAAATCTTCGTGAAACTTTAACGTTCCTGTTCATTCGTGATTACGTAATGAAACGAACATCTTTGTACCGACGAACGGTGGTGTCAGGTCGGAGTACAGCCTGAATCCTCGCCTTAAATCGCGCCGTGTTGCGTGAAAACCACAAAGTGATCCGAACAAACGGCCCGGGCTAAAGCAAGTATAATGGAGAGCAAGATTCGAGCGCAGATAGCGGAACAGGTTAACCATATTTATTGGAACGCTGGTGCAAGTGGATAGCCTGGTCGCTTTGCATTATGAAGAGAGAAAGGCGGTTGGATCTGGGGTCGCGTTTCTATCGTGTGTTTCACGAAGGGATTCCGGCTTGTCGAGGTTTGATTAATTAACATGTGCTTTCGCACCTTTGTTTCTACGCTTTGTTTTTTCAAGAAACAATGTACAGTGTCATTTGTCTTTACATCTCTTTGTAATTGATAAAATATTTTAATTGTATCAGAATCTGTAAGCCAGAATTAAAACATCGATTTTTATTTATTTGTAACTTTTGTTTGTCTCAAAGGCACTTGAGGTATATTAAAATTCATAATCATTTCGATTCTCTTTGAGAGGAGCTCTAATCGATATTATTTGCAACTTTTTAAACTATTCCGTATTTTAATTGTATTTAACTTTACGAACGTGTAAACTTTCTTCGCAGATTTTAATTAACATTAGTATCAATCTGTAGCATTTCATATTTTTTAAAGTTACTTTAAAGTTACGTTAATGTTGGAATTAAAATTTACAAGCACTTTGATCCTCTACGCGAATTTCAATTAAACGTCGATATTCGCCAAATTTTTACATTTTTGGAGAATTTTCTAAAGAGAACATTTCGGATTGAATTTCGAAATTCTCGTGATTCATAGATAGCACACATCAGTGATTTTTGTCATACTATTTGGTAATTTCCATCAAAGCGTGTTGCATTGGCGCTCGATTATTTAGTAGCTGTATTTGCAATGACGGATATCACTTTAATAAATTTGCTCGATGTTTGAAGCGGAGAAGCGTTTAGTATAGCCATAGCAAGTAATTAGTTATACGCTTGATGGTAGATCGAAATGGATGCCGGATAAAACGTAAAACGGTTGCTTCAGGACGTTTTAATTAAAATCTAACAGGAAAGTATTGACTTACGGACCCGTATTTTGCGGTCGGACCAAGACTTTGGTTAAATCTCTCCATAGGAGTCATAGACATGTGACGCTGTTCTTTACCGTAAAATTCTGTGAGGGACATAATAAATCACTAAGTTAATCCTTTTGCTGTCGTGAAACGCAAGTTGGGCGCAAAGCAAAAAACGATAATATATCGTCGAGTCTGTAGCAGCGTTTCTTGACTATGCACAATACGTATGATATGTGGAACCGAGCAACAGAGCTAACAAATTGTATTTTTCTCTCGTGTGAAAAATTTCTCATTTGAAACGGTATGAATTGGTACATTTTAATATTATTATTATTAATATTAAAAGTAGTATTAATTTCTTGATTGATTTTTTAAAGGTATAATTTGCACAAAATCTCATTGATAGAGTCTTGACGCTAGTTTCGTTACCTTCTTTATGCTTGAGATTACCTTCGTCTAATGCACTGTAAAAAACGAATTAAAATAAATTGTTCCAGTTAACTTCTAGCACTAGATTTCTGGCTCTCATTACTGTTCCACATAAAGGAGCCTAAGTGTTTCAAATAGCACTTTGCCATTACAAACTAATCAAGTTTGTCGAATCTAGATGACGCGATTAAAGATGCACGACATAATAGCACGCTATAAATCCTAAATAATTAAGTATAATTCCCAGAGCTTCTTAAATGAATAATGCGAATGATGCGGCATTTCGCGTAGAAAACAGCAGCACGGAAATAATTTAAATGCGAAACATATGAAAAATAGGGTAAATGAAAACTTCAAATAAGCAGAATAAATGAGAATGCATATGCGCATAATACAGGGAATCGCAATGTCTCTGAAATTTAAACGAGCACGCTATTGGGTCGCGTTTAAAGCAAATTATATTTTACTCTAGGATAGTAAGAGAGAAAATGGAAGTGTTACGGTTTTGGTGCGATTTAACGCGCGCCCGCGCTCATGGCGAGCATCGTTCATTAACAATGCGATTTAAATTAAGCGATATGAACGTTTCGGATTCTACAGGGGACTTCGTGAATGATTTAACATACATAGCAGCGTTATACCTTCTACCGGTGGGGCGTACATGTTCGTCGTCCAAATTTCGAATATAAATTGACAATATGGTGTTTGTGTAACGTGACATCGCAATTGATACCATCGGGTAATTATTAGTAGCCGCGTTTACGCTGAACCATGAATGAAAAGCGATCCGTTATAGGCGAAATATGAAATTAATTAGTACGATGACTTTGTTTGCGCGCCGAATAAAATACGTACCTAATTCGACTGACCGCGACTAATATGAATTTCATATATATGGCGGTATTATGCGGAAAATTTAGCGCGATATGCATCTAGCCTGTTTTCCAAGTACGTATGAAAAGAGAAGGAAGATGGCAATAGAAAAATGCTATATTATTGTCTCCTATTATCTAATTTTCGACCGCGTTAATTAATTTTTAATTAATGATTAATTAAAATCTCGACAATTACGACACTGGAAGGAAAGTGCGTTGGAAACCGATCGATCGATCGAGTGAAACGTAAGGGAAAACGGATGAAAAATGACCAGTTTTGAATTGCAGGCGTGGGAATTAAACGCGAGCCGGTTCGCAGCTGGTTGGAAACGGGGAAGCGTGGTAACGTTTTCCGATGCGGTAAATTCTAATCGTATCAGTGGGATATCGGTCTCATGCAAATGCGGAAAGTTTTAAGTCGCGCGGCCAACGACGAGCAAGACGAGCGTGGCGAATTGCGGCTAAGTGGAAGTCTCTCTCAGGACAAGTGTTAAATTGCAATTATGCTAAATCGTAGCTCGTAGCGGGTGAGAAGAGGAACAGACCGTTACGTTGCACGTTGCACGTAGGAAAGCCGTGTTAACGATACCAGAGTAGCGTCGTAAAATTTCCACGTTCCCTGTGTCGGACGTGGTTAACAACCAGCCATCCTCACGACGAATTGCTGTCTGTAATTAATTGTGTTCTCTAGTTGGCTGATGATTAAACGGTAAGATTGTCGTTTACGCCTGGACACCGCCTACTCTCGAAACGTATTTAATCTGAATTTATTTGTTCGCATTTGCAAGGGTTTGCAACGAAAATTTAGAACGCCTTCTACCGAAACAAAGTCAAGATATATGCATTTTCGTTCATAAGTAGGATTAGTATTAAGACGACTTTACACAAAATACGATAATTGATACAAATTATCCAAGAAATCGTTCAAATCGATCATAATTTTGCGTCCGTTCGATCGATGAATTTCGAATTCAATCTCCGAAACTAGATGAAACTCGAATTCGATCCTATTTCGAGTAGCAAAATAGTAGCTCCCTTTTTTGCTAGCAGAAAATATTTATGCGTCTGTTATCGTCCTTTAAATGCTAAACTTCGAATTTACTGGTTGTATAAAATGTGTCTTAAATCGATTGATAACGATATTAATTAAGTCAACGAATAACGCAGAGCTACTCCGAATAACCTAAGCTTCTTACGCGAAATGAGTGAACCAATAACATCGTGACCGAACGAATATCGATCGCGTGTTTTGTGCATCAAGCATAGAGGAATATCTGTATTTTCAGTAGCATACACTGCAATTTTACCGTGTCTCGTTCTTTCTAACTGAAAGGTATCTATATTCTTTAGAATCGAAATATTTAATATTTGCATCTCAAACTCGTCGCAGTAACTAGGATGTGATTAATTTTTATACGTATATGATACGTTTCGCGACATTGGCATTAAAAAAAGAGTAAATCTAAAAATGTAAATTAAATTGTAAAATTAGAAGCACAGGATCGTGTGCGTGTTTGATATTCAATTGCGCGTGTGTGAATGTCATTTAGCAGTAATATAATATAATAAAGAATCGCTCTTATACCGAAATGTACTATTTGTGAACATCAAAGCAACGAATAAAATAGAAGGATAACGATTCTCGTCGACGCGAAATCAGCATGAAAGCTAAACAAAATATACGGGAGAGATATTTCTCTGGCTTTATTTAAGTTAGACCTGCGTAGAACTTTGGTTGACCGCTAAAATGAGGAAAACCATAATTCCGAATGTAGCTCGAACTATGTCTTTATCTCCGACAAGCAACACAAATTTCAAGTATTTAACGAATCTGCGATGAACCGTATAACGCTATGATATATAGTTGTGTTTGAAACGAAAGACCGAGATAATAATTCACGGAATATTTTTCAGCCGTTGAATAATAATTTTGCTTTTGTTCGAAGGTAAAACTATAAAAATATAAATACATATGTACGGTGGTCTAATTATCCGCTATTTTTCTGCTATTCGAGCAGAAAACAGAGAAATAAAATATAAAACGCAAACATTTTACGATATTTAAAAGAACGGTGATTTATCAATCGAAAAACTCGCTTTAATTACGATCACGTAATTTAGGTGAAATAAAAAGCCATTAGAGTTTAGTAACGAACACGTAATCACGTACATACTCGGATAGTACTTGGAGTCTCTATAACTCGCAACCACCTCCCCAACGTCGAGATCTTAACGTTAATGGGATAGCGTTCGAGCTTGAAAGCAGCTCGAGTCGAGTCGACTTCGTGTAAAGTAATTCCGTGCGAACTCACGAGAGAGGTTCGTTTCGCGACTTCGTCGTTTCACGTTCGATTCCGTTGCTTTTTCGTCCGGTTACGTCAGCAGTCAAAGTCGAAGTTTACGGTCGATGAGATTCGATTGTTACCGATCGATCCGTTAACTTCCGTCGACGAATGTCGTTTCGCGGCGAGATTTGCTCAATCGAGAACGCGTTATGGAAAACGGTCGAAAGATAAAGAAAAAGACGAGGACTAAGTGCAGCGGTTGGAGAGAAAATAAAACAGAATTCAATTACCTCGACGGTATTTTTCGTAATGGGGATTTTTGCGTGCTAATTAAACGCCGCAAAAAGAACGAGCAAAAGATAATCATTTTACGTTATTTCCCTTTGCCTGTAAATTGAACTCGCGCATTCATGTACGTTCAATTCGCGCGAAATCAATTTAAGTAAAGTGGATTTGTCTTCCTTTACTTTTATCTTCGCAATTCCAATAATTCTTATTCATAGGTTGGTCTGTATTATTCGATACTAACTGGATGCGCTGGTTTTAGGGCATCTTCGCTCCTATCAGGGATAACCCTCGAATCGAGAATTCCTAACGTGCTGTCCACTCAGAGTAATCCGTTCAAAGTCCTACGATCCGAGGGTGTTTCTTCGTTTGACGTCCCCTAATCCCCAAAATCATGAATATCAGAAACACGTAAAACCAACGGAACCGCTATATATGGAAAGCAAAGTTGTCTATTTATGAGACATATTACCAAACGGAATTCCATATCGAAGCTATTTAAAGTGCGCTCCTATCTGAAAAATCGAAAGACGATAATCCTTGTTGCTTCGTTAAGGGTTCATCTGTTCTCGGCGATAATTGAAACGTAGATGAGAGAGAAATCTACGAATAGATACGTTATCGATGTACGTTTTTCTGCTCCAACAACTTCGTTTACCTACTCGTTGTTGTTCTCTTCTTCTTTGTAATCGTTTAAAGCCCGCGTCTCCATCTTTTTTTTTTTTTTCTCTTTAGTATCGCTGCGTTCAATAGCAATTTCCTTCAGTTACATAACTACGGTAGCTGTTCAATTTTCAAAGAATTTCACGAACCGAACGAACAAGCAATTATCAAAGACGAAAAGTTGCTCGCCAACTCTTTTCTCTTTTATTCGACCTGTATTTCTTTCTTTCGTTCTTTCTTTTCGGTAAACCAATGAATAATCAAAGCGTGAACGTTTGATCACGAGGACGTCGAGTTGCGGAGAAATAGAACAACGTGTGGATGCACGCTCGAAAGAAACTTTTATTTCTTCCTATTGAATCGACGTTTTGTGAATGGTTCGACGGTGAATGTCGAATAGTATGCTGTACCGTGCAACAATAGTCGTCCGCAAGAGTGACACGCGTTCGAAACGAAATTGGAGCAAGCAAAGGTTGCTCTTTCGAGGATCATTACGAGCGTAGCTGAGTCAGATAGACTACGCTTCTCTCGATCTTTTTCTGTTTAACATTAGGTAACCGTTTAACCTCTTTTATGATGTGATAAAACGAGCAGGAATTCACAAAGGACAAGTCAGAATTATTTTTTTGCTTATTTATTCATTATCAAGAACTTGTGCATATCCAGCGTCTATCAAACAGACATTGATGCAAAATTCCTCTGTTTGTCTCTCTCCTTGAAAACATTTTTTATGACGGACTTTATACATCGTGACACGAAACATCGAAGGACTACAATTTAATTTACATAAAAACATTCTCGCAAACATCTCGTTATACACGGAGTTGCAAGCAACGATTGTGCTATTCAAAAATACGATATTAATTAATATTTTTTAACCGTGTGAATTCATCCTTACGCCTACCGTGATGGCGAATGAATCAATCGAGAGAAAGTGCATGGATTAACAGGAGGTGCTTCAACGATTGAAAACATTTTAGTTTTTAGAAACGAAGATGCGGTTGAAAAAAAAAAAAAAAAAAACGATAAAAGCGCAGAATTTCTTTCAGTGCATTTCCAAGCGAATCGATAGAACCACTTATCGCGAAACGCTAGCCATTAGCGGCGACATATTTTTAGCGGCGCTTTTGCTTCTTTTGGCAAACATTTGCAGTATAAACAATGCATAAAGCCTCGTTTTGACAATATTTGGTGCGATGCACGTCCACGCTTAGAGGATTAATCCGCAGTGAATGCGAATGCCGTTTTGTCGTAGCGAACAATCGATGGAATTTGTCGCGCGGATTTTTAATTTCGCGATCGAACGATCATATCCGACAAATACGACAGAACAATGGCATGGTAATTACCGTCAGCCGACCGAGCAATACTTTAGCGTTTTGCTCGACTAAAATGCGACGAAATGCAATTTCAATTGCGTCCGGTCGAAGGAATAATAAGTGCGATCGGATGCTCGAATAGGAAAAATGTGGAAGATTTAAAATCATGTTTGGAACGCGGACCGAAGCGTGCCCTTTTCCGCTTTTCAAAGAAACTTTCTCTGGCAAGATTAAAGCGTGCAATCGAACGCGTTTCGTGCTTTTATCTCGCACGATCGTTGGCACAAGTTTTCACAGCGGCGGTCAATCCATTTTTTTCTTTTATCACGCTGACCGACGGATGATTCTTCAAAGCAAAAGTTCTATGCTATGTAACAAAGGAAATATGAAGTTTGAATTCTCTACACGAATTTCTTTACCGGCGTTGCTTCGTTTCGATATTTATTTATCGTGGAAAGGAGTATCGTTGAGTTTTTAACATATTTGCAGGAAAGGCATCGATGAAACGTTTTAAAGAACGTACGATTCGTTTGGCCTAAGTCTTGTATACTTGTGTTCGTTGTCAGAAACAAATTGAAAGAACGTAAGTACAATAATAATGTACATAATGTCGGAGTACTAATATAAATTAATTGTTCCGAATATCACTGGAAAAGTAGCTCGGTATTTCATTTAATTATCTCCATGTAATCGCTTGGAAGCTCGCGCGGGATATAAATACGTACGTACGTACGTATGTATAAGTTGCCAAAGAAGATTCGCGGATCCAGACGCAAAAAAATTGAAGAGTGCCGCTTCAGTTAGAGCATGGTCGAGCTGTTGCTGCGAAAACATTGTTCGCATCCACAAAGCCCGTGGAACTGAGTCAAAGAGGAAACGTGTAGTTCCCGTGTTACCTTCCTCTGTTTGCGTTTCCATTGGCAAGACCAAGAACGCATAAAACAGAACGAAACAAAAACTGAGAACAAATTAGGACGCGTTTCCTTGTCCGTAAGAGGATTGTCTTTACAGAAGCCATACACGTACGCACGTTCAAAAGAAATTTAAAATTTCAGCTCTAATTTCTAAGCCCTTTAGTCCATCCTCTTTGTTCTTTGCGCAGGATTTACCCAATCACCGACGACAATTCAAACGAAGATTTTGAATAAATGGAAAAAATACTGTTTCACATTTCCTATCGTTAAAACTTTTATCTTCAAACGATCATGTAAATTGTCATCGAGCAAAATGAACCGATGGAACATTCCGCATCTATTCGTTGCGTACAGTTTCGCAAAGCATTATTCCAAGTATCTTTGCATCCGGATGGATTATTTAAGAAAACGTGGCCGTCGTCTCTAATTTATTCAAGCTAGGAAGAAGGTTCGAGTCGTATCGATTGAATTTCTTGTAATGAAATCTCTTTCTTCGAGGGAAACTGTTGCCCCTTTCAAGGAAGAAGGGACCAGTATACGCAATATCGGAGAAGGGAAAGATAAGAGACGCGATTCGGAACGGTGGCATGCTTTGATTTGCGATAAAAAGGGAGCCTGAGGTCTCGCGTTCAACTTGCATTGTTATCGCTGGCACTGTTTCCTAGAGAAATTAATGCGCGCACGATATACCGATGCGAAAAAGAGAGGACAAAAAGCAACGCAGCGCCGCGCCGTGCCGTGCCGTGCCGTGCCGCCTGAGGATAAAGGATCGTTTTATAGGATAGCTGTGCTCCTTTAAGAGGAAAGGATTTGCTCGAAGGTTCGCTTTAAAATAAAGATCCGTGATATTTCAGAAATGTATTTTCCGCTGTGTTTTTACGTAATTTGCATTTCCTCCGCTCCCGTTTCCTTTCTTTAATGCGTTGTATAAAAATGGTATTTTTCGTCGTTTTCGGTAATATCGAGACACGGATCGGTTGAATAAAAATTGGTAAGGCGAACGAGTGTATTATTGATTAATTCGTTTATGACGGAAACATAGTTTATAAGAAAATGCAGGAATTCTTACTTTTATGGTAATTTGGAAAATATCGTGAGATACTCTGTATATCAATATTATCTGTAGCTATACATATTTATGTTTCTACTGCGCCAGAAATGTCCTATATCATTTTACTACATTTACCGTTTTCATTCGTAAAATGGCGTATTCCATTTCGAAACATTCTTCATAAATCGTAATTGTATACCGTAGACACAAACGCATACGTATACGAGCAGAATAAATATTCGTGATAAATCGTAAAAATTACACAACACGTAGCATAACAGAACGTGCTTTTCTGCTTGTTTTAAAATACACCTGTCCTGAACATTTTAAAGTTATAAAATATGATAGATTAAATACAAATAGGTACATTTAACTCCCAAACCCTATCGCATTCGCTTATGCGAATTATTTTCTTGTTTTTGATATTTCTTCTTCCTGGATCTAACGTACACGACGTTTTCTTCTTCTATTTTTATATATTAAAAACTAACAGCGTCTCGTGACGATATATTACAAATTTGATTATCCTATGCAAAGGATTCAAGATTGAATCTTCAAATGTAGAAGCCTAGCTGATTCGGATAACCTTAGCTCGCTATACATGTATTTATATAGATACATCTATTTCCGAAGCACCATTGAGAATCAGCAAAAGGGAATATCGAACGAACGAATCGGCTCTAGTCAAAACCAGGACTGCAGTCGAATACGATTACAATCTTGTGCAAGAATCGATGGCGACGGGCCCATTTTTCCACGTTGCTTTACGCCGTGGAACAGGAAGTTGACGGTTCATACGTCGATTAGAATCGCGGCTTTCGAAGCAGAGTGCGCGAAAACAGCGCCGAGATATCGATTCCATCCGACACAATTTCCAAGCGGTGGCCAGTAGCGCGCGGCACGTTGCACTTGCGATCGGAAACGTAGGATACCAACGAATCGTAGAAATGAATCGCACACGCGCGCCATGCCAGCTTCATCGAATGAATTCTTCGTTTTGCATGTGGTGTCGTTTCATGGTTTGATTGGCAGGCTTGTTTCCGTACATAGATTTCGTCCCGTGTATTAACCCTTGGAGTACTCGTGTTCTTTTATTTTCATGCAATTTTCTTTGAACACTGGTAGTACCTATTTAGTTTCTCGGCTGTGGATACAAAATTTGTATTTTTTTTTTTTCCTATTGTCTGTTCTCTTTCATTTCCTTTAGGAAATCCTCCTAATTTCTTTTCGCGAGGAAACAAGAGAATAGTATGTTTGCTTTTGAAGAATGGATGCTGGTAAGCGTGTTTAGCGAGGTGAACGAATAGTAGAAATCAGATGCTGAGAATTTAATTTATTCGTGTATTTATATTTTAAATTAATTATGTTTATATTATGATTATAATTATGTAAATTAATAATGTTTAGTAGGATACGTATTATACATGCGACAATTAACGTGTAATGGGTACAAATTGAGTAAGAAGTGCTTTTTAATCCCATGATTCTGCGAGAGAATATAACGTTAATTAATAGTAACTTTGATAAACAATCGAAGTAATTTATAAAGATCTGTAGAAATAAATAGGTAAACAATTAAAACGAGTTAATAGAAATTTAATTTCCTATTTCTACAGTAACAATAATACATATCTTCTTCGTCTCTTCCTTCAAGCTTTCACGTGGAACAAGCATGCCGATACGAACCAAATTCTTCCTTTCCAAATCCAAAGTCAATTCTCTTAGCGAACTTCTACTCAAACCTTCTATTCACAAAACCAATCCATCTTCTCTCTTCAGACACGTATATACGCACACAACCGTCGTCCTATTCTATTCTCTGACACTCGAAATATATATGTATATGCCCGACGTTTCTCGCTATCACGTGAAAACTTGTCTCGCATTTATGAATAATGAACCACCGCTTTTACGTCCCGTCGAAATCGATTTCATTTCGCGTACCACTGGAAGGATGCTCAAAGCCGGGCACAAAAACCGTTTGTCCGAATACGATTGTCCAGCTGGCGCGTATCAAGTCAACGAAAGGATTATGTCGACACAGCGTTCGTCGTGCCCGGGGGGCAAACTTGTCGCAAAACTTTCGGACAGACGCGCACAATTTCGTGTTTCACAATCTCTACGCGCACTCATCGATGAAGCGAGAGGGGCCTCTGATACCAACCAGCGCGGACCAGGATAGTGTCAGCTAGCCAACGAGAAAGAGAGAAATAATCCAGAAAGACGGATACAGTTATACGTACGAGTTATACAACGAACGAGCAAAAACAAAGACGGATGGTAAATAGAGAGCCAGTTAATGAGCGAACAAGTGAGACAACGATAGAGAAGAATACCAGAGAGAGAGAGACAGACAGACAGAGAGAGGCGAGCGAGTAATCAACGCGTGGCGAGGGTTAATAGAGAGGCGAAGAAGGAAGGTTGAGAGGGAAGAACGAGTTGGAAGTTGGAAGAGAGAAAGAGGCAATGGATGGGGCGGGAAAGACACGGAAACCCGTGAAGCTTCCGTGTGTAGGTAAACGGACAAGGGAAACGGACAGAGGAAAAGCTGAGAGAAGCAACAAAGAGGGGAAGGTTAGGTTGGAGAAATAGGGGAGGCAAGCAGAGAACGGAGAAGGAAACAGAATTTCACGCCGGAGGCCACGATCTCTGAATTCTGATTGCAACTATACCGTGTCCCTTTTGACTTCAGCCCAGTCGCGATAACGTATGACATTATCAGCGTTGCGTCCGATATTGTCCGTAGTTCTGGTATTTATGGACTGGAATCTCGGTCGCAGGCTGGATTCTTAACCGCCATCAAGAACGGTATCTTCCAGCCAGCCGCTCCTCGTCTCCTGCAGTTTTACGCGGCGGCGTCCCTGATAAAAATGCCGAAGTAAGTTCTTAAGCTGGAAGAATGGTGGTATTGGAGGATTAGAATAGCAGCTAACATCGAGCTCGTTCGAGCATTCTGATTTTTTTCATCGAGAAAAAGAAAAGCAGAGTTCATAGCCTTCCGGTGACACTCGCTTCGCCGACTTGGAAACTTTCTTATCGAATGTTTTTTAGTTTCGTTGTTAGACGTATCTTTGATACGTTCGAACAGGGTTCTTATTCGATTTACGTGTTTCTTAATAGTTGTAATTTTTTAATTGAATAATTTAAGATTTTACGTTAAATTCCTATGAATCTCATCCCACTGGAACTTTACGAGCAGTTTTGATTTTCTTGATTGTAATGCATAAATATACCGCTATGGAAGAAATATTAGCGTCAAATACCGTTTTATCGAGTCAGCGTTTTCCTTTAAAGTTGTATCAAGCTTTTTGATCGAAGTACCAGAGAAATAAGACAGAAATAGGACAAACGAATAATCAACCACCCTATACACAATTTTCAGAGGCTGAAAAACTTAATTTCGCTGAGAATTCTATTTCTTCTTCCATGGAGAATTTCAAATTCAATCGATTCGATCAAGCTGCATCAGTAAAGATCCCCAAAACCAACTACCCGAGTAACGCTCGAACTGATTCAACGCTTTTATATTACGAGCCCGAAAGAATCCTCTGTCTTTGCAGGTTTCATTTCTGCCTCTGCTATCTGGGTCGTTCTCTTTCTTTTTGTTCGGACGTTTTCTGTCTCGTCCGTTTGCTTCTAAGGAGCTTTGAAATGCGATAATGCCTGTCGTCTACTTTCATGCGTGTCTGTGCGCGGTTAAAGAAGTTGAAAGAAGTCGGGAACGTGTCCTCTTTAAATTTACTCCTCCTGCCCGGGTGCCGCTCGAGAGCGTTACATTACAGACGTGATGTTCCACGTCGTCGATACCAGCCCGGATTTCCGGCTTTCCTGTCGCACGTCCGTCCATTTCTGCGACACTTCTTTGGCCCACGGCTGGAATTTCTACGAGATTCATTCTCTTCTCTCTCTCTCTCTCTTTCTCTCTGTGTCTCTTTCGATACTTGCCAGATTTGGCTCGAAATTGAACGAAGTGTAATCGTTCCTTTGCGACTCCGAAGTGTGTTACGTGAGCAGCTTTACCCCAGCGAGAAGAAGTTACGAGTTTGGAAATTTGTTGCAAGGCGACTGTACCAACGGTAGAAGAACAACCGGATTTTTTTGAAACTTCGATCACTAAGGGAGGAATTTGCATACATACGTATTGGGATTGAGTTGGTTCTTTCGAATCGAATAGTAACCAAAAGAAAAAAGAAAAGAAAATATATATATGGCGTATGATGGATTATTTCAGACTCTTTTAATTTATTATATTTTACATATAGAGAAATTTAACGACCTTGTTACAGTACATCGAAATATCATTTTCTTTTGAATAGACGATAGTCCGCGTCCCTTCTCACGAATAGTCCAGAAACAATTTCAATAATTTGTTTTGTCTCTGGTAAATAAACGAGGTTGATTAAATTTCTACTTGATGAAATAACGTTAGGTTTCTTTGACGTGAAGCGAAACTACCGAAAGTAGACTTATTCAGAGAGCAAACATTGTTCGTTATTCGATATTTCTTTCCACGATTTGATCCAGTAATGGGACAGCAAATTGGTTCTCCACTCGTTAATTAATTTGCCAAGCAAGTTGAACATAAATCAAATAACATCACTGGTCTTAGCCAAGATTCCTTGCGTTATTACAGTTTGAAGAAAACTTGAAAAGAGAAACGTTGTTAGATCCTTCAACGCATGTTAGGTGTATTAATTATTATGTTGGTACGTTAACACGAGATACTTTAAGGTTAACGCGTTGAAGGAAAACGTTGTACGGTTAGTAGCACGTTAGTTCGAAGCGTATCTTAAAATCTCTTTGGAACGACTATGCGGAAAATAGTACTCTACGACAGCTAGATGGAAAATAGCATTGTGAAATGCTTATGTAGAATACGTCTGTGGAAAATGGTATCTGCTCGATTTGCATTTTGAAACTAGCAAAGATGGTTTTCAGTTACATTTTAAAATCGAGATCTCATAAGAGGACTTTCGCGTCATTCCCGTGCAGAATGTACTTCGACAAATGGAATGGAAGTTGGTAATCTGGGTTTTTCTGCAACGAAACGATCATAAAATGCATTATCTCGTGTTGCCTTGGAAGAATCTAAATTTCTACGTAGCGAGAAAATAAAAAGATCCAACGAACGAAATACATTGTAATACAGAGCAAAACTATACGTTCTCCGGATAAAACATTCCAATAACAATAATTTATTGTCATGGGACCCAAGCATTTAGCCCTGACAATAAATCGAACGTTACTACGAAGCTCGATATCTCCCTCACTGAATCTACAATATCGTCGTAGACATTGCTGCCAAGCAAACAAATAAGGAAGCATTTTTAGGATGAAAAATATCATGATGTCTTTTTATTAGTCTTGTAGGGAGAAAAAAAAAAACTGTCGTTTTTCCAGTAATCTGCGTATGGATTCTTGATGGTTGCGAGGAACAATCTGACGTCAGCAGCTTTAACTTCGCATTATAGTCGGAGGCTATTTATCTGAAAATAGCTACATCGGATAACTTCATCGGAAATTATACGTCCTTTGTCAGTCCAGGAACGTATGCAAGAAAATTCTCTCGAGAACATAGAATAGTAATTCTAAAAATGAGGTGGATATCGTTTAAAAAATTGTTGGATGAAAAGAGAAAGATTGTTTTGTACTTTTCGACAGTTGTACCTTTTAATACTTCGCATCGTAAATTATCTTATGTCGACGTATGATTCAGGACTGTGATCATGTAAATTTCGAGTACGGTATCTGATGCATTTCGGATTATCTTTTGCGATGTATCCCGATCGCCGGAAATATGGAGATGGTGTACTTGCAATCGTGCTACCGCAATAACCGCCTGAAATTTCTCGCTGTTCTCTATCTCCACAATGAAATTTAAAAAAAAAAAAAAAAAAAAAAAAATGCAATCGATAGGCCAATAGACATTTTATTTTATCTTACGCGATGGCGACGAAAGTGAATGGTTTATTTCACACCATTTATCGAGCATTCCTATTGGATTTACCTTCGACGTTTGTTTCTGTTTTTGGGTATTTATTAGCATAGAAGTCCATACCTCGGATTTTATTGCGATATTTCAGTTTTCATGTATTTTAGATAATCGATGAGAATTGTTTTCTGCGAACGATATATTCGACGAACGGAAAAGATTATGTGCTCGTATCTTGGATTTATCGAAACGAGATGCGTACTCGTTACGCAAAAATTCAATCGATAGTCAACGCTGCGCGAATGTTTTCTTAAATTAGCACGCTTGGAAAATATTACGAGGAAGAAGAAAATTAAACTGTAAAATAGAATAAAGCTATTTTCCTCGAAATTTCTGGCAAAGGAATATCGCGTTTTTAATCGTGATATAAGACTGCGTTGCCGTTGTTACAACGTTAGGGTAGTAGTAGGGAAGTAGACCACTACTCTCAGCTTTTAAATCTTTCACTTCCCGCACATGTTATTTCCATCCATCTTTCATACTCCATCACCTTACACAACAATCCACTTTACCTTGGCCACGAAAAAGCTGCCGTTTTGTACCCAACATATCCCAGGATGTTTCCCTCTACTCCAAACGATTAGTTCCTTCTTGTAAACCATAATAATAATAACAACAACAACAACAACAGTAGTAGCAATAATAATAACAATTACAATAATAGTAATAATAATAATAAACTTCTATTACGATTGATACGATCGTACTTCGTAAACTAAACTACAATATTCAGCTTCTACTGCATTTTAATCTGATTCGCAACGTCAAACTGTCTTTAATTCGCGAAGAAATACGAAGAAATATAAAGAATCTTTGTAATTATCTCTCGCTTCGTGTACGTTAATTAAATTCAACAATAGAACACGTTTCTCCTTTGCTTTAATTGAATTTTTCTTCTAAGAATAAGTCGAGTTGCATATACTTTTCTTCTTGTAACGTTTCACCAATATCACTTTACATTATTGTTGGTATATTTCGTATGTGAAAAGAGCAAAAGAAAATTAAGCAATTGCACCAAATTTCAAAATCTCAATGAAACATATTCATCGTCTTCTTTTTAATTGAATTTTTGTTCCAACATTAAGTGAAATTTTATATTCTTTCTGCAACATTTCGTCAACATTTCGACATTTTTCTTCTTGGAACATACTGTATATATGAGAGAGAGAGAGAGAGAGAGAGAGAAAAGGAATTAGCCAATCGTGTTACACTTTCAAATTTCGAAACTGTTTCACGATAATTGGCCCGTATTGATCGATGATTAATCATTTAATTGCGTCACTCGTTTCGAGACAGCTTGTCACCGATCAATCGAATCGTTGACACTAATTCGCAGTATTCGCAACTTGAATGCGAGTATTCGCGACGATTGGTCGTAACCATTTCATGCATCGTTTTGTAGATTATTTTCGACGTAGCGTCGACGCGCATAATTTTGTCAAAGCTTGATAATTGCCGTTCCATTGAAGATTGCAAGTTAATATCGTTATCGTCTAAGACAACATCAGCCGCATTATCGACGAAACACGTCGTTTAATTAGACAGCACGAAGAATGATTTATTAAAAATTTGCGAGCGGATTTGGAAATTAACGTCGATTGTCAGGTGTCTCGCGTTGTTACGACGTTCGAACAAAAATTTTAAAAGCAAATTTTGTTGTCAGTTTATAAACATTGGAGATTTTAAAGTTGATATGCAATTTGTTGCAATTATACGTTGCTAACAAAAATGTTGTTCCTATAAAAAGCATACGGTTAAAAATTGTCAATTAACGATAATTATTCACGAATAATTATTTATATTTCGCGAGAAACTGTTAGTAATTTATCGGAAAACTTCATCGAGCGAATGGCATGTAGAATTTCATCAGGCAACTGATAAAAATGTATAAGTGGAAAGAAACTCTGACAAAGGAATATGCGATATTTCACAATGCATCGTGTGGCGATGACTGTCAAGAACATATTACAAGCAACTCCTATTTCAAATAAAAACTTCCATATTCACCTAATCTGTTTCCCGAAGATTATTATCTATCGTTCAATTTGAGGACAGCGTTACGAGGGAGAGAAAACTCGAGGACAATTCTCAGCCAATATCACCTGCTGAGCTTTTATATTGCGAAAACGGAATTGGAATACGGAACTTATAAATTGGCTAGCAGGGAATTTATTCGATAGAGAAAAACCATTGCTTCATTCGATTGAAATAAAAATCTTTTACTCTTATCGTGTTAGTCTATGTTACGAAGAAAAATATTTAATTTCCCCTATTCTGTAGTTTCTAAAATTTATTACAGACGAAATGATTGTAGGATATCTATAATTCATTAATAAAGTAACTCTCAAGATTTTAAATTCTTTCGTTGGAAATTTTTCTTCTTGAAATACATATATTATTGCCTTTCATAAAAGTGCAATTAATACTTGTCAATTTAAAATAATAAAGACAAAGTTATAATCTTCTACAAAGTTTGGAAGACGAATATACTTAATTTAGGATAAATATCATCTCCGTATATTCCCAGTATAAGTTTATGTTAATCAAATTATATTTCGCTGTTGGTTTATTCGTATTCTTGTTCTCTCAGCTTACTTTTAGCCATTTTTATTCCTCAAATGACTATAAATAATTCCTTGTCAAATGTATATTTTTCACCCATTTGTAGAATCGTCCCAAATTTTCCACATATTTCCTGGAATATTTTGTATTTCTATCGGAATTTGTTTCTATATTTTCGACTAATAATTCATTAACCGTACTTTCATCCTTACAATTTTCCCTGAAATTCATTTTCTTCTATGAAGAATCCTAGCAAAACCATGGATTGTACAATTTTCCGAGCTTATTATTTTATTTGGTTGAATTTTTCCATACGTAACGACATTACGAGCTAATGATAAGTGCTATACATGTGCATAGATCACGAGCATGGAACTAGATAATTCACGGTTATTAGTATCACTAAAATATAATCAACGTACAGCCACATTCGGCGAGTTCAAATGCTTGAAATGTTAACACGAAACACAGAGAATAATTTGGTTAAACGGTACATATAGTCCAATTCTCGGTATCGGCTGAAATTTCGTATGATCCACGAAAAGAGACGTTAACGTGAACAACCATTTCCGATTTTGAAGTAAATTTTTCATCGTACCTCTATCCTCCACCTGACCGGTCGATCGTCGAATCACAGACTTAAAATGTACACCCTGCATTGTTGAAACGACCACCGGGAAAATTGCTTGCATCTACCACTCGATAAATGTAAAATTATGATTTAAAAGCTGCATTACGATTCAATGCAGTGCTTCAATTTTGCATTTTCGCTGATGTCGTTTAGCGAATGACGAAGTTAAAAAAAAGGCAGAAATACAGTACGTATTTCGTTGTGTAATTGAAATTCCGATATTTAAAATGTAAAAAGTACCGTATCGCATTTAGGCTAAATATTTTATTATATTCTTTAAACTTTTCCTCTGCTATGCATACAGATACGACTGATTTATGAAATTCATACGATCGATTTTTTCAAACGACACATAATTTTCTTTATCCTGATTTCTCTGCAGGACGATAAGTAAAATTGAAATCCTCGCACGGAATTCTAGACGATATAAATTCTCGATGGGATTACTTTTTGACGTAGATAAGAGTGCGTTTGAATTCATACGTATTTTACTACTGCAGCATAGATAATACGCGTAAAGGTGAGTCATGTTGGATCATTTTTCTTCGAAATTTCGTTAAGATTTATTCAGAGGAACTCGTACAAAGTATGTTATCGTCTTATGCGAAAGAAAGACGTGTGACAGAAGAAGGATATTTATCGTAGGAAGAAGAGAATACGGAAAATATAGAAATTACATCCCAGTAGCTCTAGTTTAAAAAATGATCGTTAGTTGAAATATCGGAGGGTGACAACGTTCCCAACGTCCTCCTAAGATTATCAATAGTAACATACCTTTCCATTCCGCCTGATCCCTTATCAGAACGTTATTTCTCGTAGCAAAAGAATACACGTGACGACTAATAAAAAAAAACTTCATTCCATCGACACGTATGGTGTGCAGGAAAAACCCGTATCACCGAAATAGTTAGTAGCGAAAAACCAATCACGGAGTGTCTAATAAAACGTAATCGAATCGTTTCATTCGTGTAGTGGCGTATCCATTACAATAGCCTAGCCCGGAGCACTTACAAAAAAACAAGTGTGAGAGAGAGGTAAAAGTGGAAAAAGCGATAAAAAAAGGGGCCATTAAAAAAGGGGAAAGAAAAAAAAACTACAGAGCGGTGTCCGAGTGGAGAATAGGAATATTCCCTTGATACGGATAATAACCGCATAAACGGATATCCATCGATCTGAATATTTCCAATGTAGAATCGAAACAATCGCATTTTATTCGGCACGGATACGTATTTGGAAAGGAAAGGCCGGGGGTATTAAAAAAATCCGGATTATTTCCGTTGACCTATATCGCGGAGCGAACAGCCGCGCATCGGCTATACATATCTGGCATAAAGGCGAGCCAACATGCGCCGTGAACCGACCGAAATAAAAGGACAAAATGCCTATAGACAGAGGAGATATGGCTTTAACGAACCGCCCAGGAATCGAGATCCCTGCCGCGTTGAAAATCGAACCCGTCTCGTAGACCGCAACGCGCCACCGGAGAACAAATATTTCCTCCTCGAATATCGTTAAAATCAGTAGGGTATGAACCGATTTTTTCGTGTATACCGGCGTTTGTTGGAACGACGATGCGTTTTCTCCGCGTTGGAGTAAACGGCCGAATTTCCAGCTGTCTGTAATTCGTTTTCGATCGAAACGCGTGTTTTGGAAGCGTCCGGCCTGGCTCCGGCTTTCCCAAATTGGATGACAATATATCTGGAAACGCGCGGCTGGTTAGCGCCCAACGAATCGTACTTTGTTATTAGAAACTACACGCCCTATAAAACGTACAAGTTACACGACACGTAGCCGACCGACAAATAATACGCGTCACAATGAATGGATATTGTCGCGGAATCAAGTGGATTTGGATTTTTCGATAAAGGGACTTAACAGTGATGAAATTTTGTGGAATCCTACGATCGGAGATCATCGCATCGCTAATCTTGTCGTCTTCAAGGGTGAATTTATCAGGGACAGTAGAAGATAGTTTACATTTTTCTAGGAAAAATAATGTACTGTCGGATGTCGCATGTGGTGTAATGTCGGATGTTAAAGTTGATTATTCGTGAGATGATTTTAGTCAGGAATATATTTTGTATCTTTTACGATTATGCTTGAGTCGAAGAAAAATTAAACGTATTTTTATATGTCACCGTTTAAAAGTAAGATTACCATTGATTATTTCTGGTGGAATGCAATTTAGTTGGAAAATTATAAGTAGAAAATGTAGTTTTTCAAGCTGTACAGTATAAACGAAATGTTCTTTATCTTCGGATTATTTTCATTTCTAAAGTTCGTTAAATTT
The DNA here is from genome assembly GCA_905333015.3 of Bombus campestris. Classification (NCBI taxonomy): domain Eukaryota; kingdom Metazoa; phylum Arthropoda; class Insecta; order Hymenoptera; family Apidae; genus Bombus; species Bombus campestris. The sequence goes on from HG995149.1 coordinate 3,149,721, forward strand.
GGAAAAATCCGTTTTATCCTCACGAAATATCTCGATTAGCGTATGATCAATATTATTTTTAACAAAATTACGTCCATCAGCGTTACACTTTGATCTCCAAATCAAAATATAATATCAATATGTGTATTGAAAGCATGATTGAGAATTTATATGTTCGGTTATGATACGTTCTATTCATCACCTTCTTAATATTGGATTACCAACGAATGGATGTCAAATTAATTGTTACGCGCAAACGATAGAATTACTAATTCGTAGCTACGGTGCATACGCAAATGATTGATCACCGCTCTAACAGCCGTTAAATCATTATTGGAACATCGATGTATTAGTCAGTACTACTTCAGCAGTCTCTATTTCCCAGTAAATATTAGAGCAACGTGCTTGGAAATGTCGCTCGTGAACCAGGGTGTTAGTGGTCTCGCAGTGTTATTAATAAAATTACACTGGCCAAATAAAGTGCCGAATGAACTATAACGCTGGCAGCGATACTTGTGACGTTATTGATCGAATTATTTACCATAAGGTACATTCGTTACATAATACTTTGACACAGTGTTTCTACAAAATACTCGTAGATGTAATTTACAATTTTATTTGCCACCTGACGAAAGAAAAAGCGATTATATCGTATTTATTTTCAGTTGGAAAGATGTTTAATAATTCCGATGACAATTTACAAAAATTTGGCTGTGATTTTGAAAAATTACGAACCGTTTAATAACATAAATTTTTTAATATAAATTTTAACATAACGTTAGAGATTTTGCGAATCTTTTGCATCATGTAAAAAAAAGCTTTCAGCGAAATTGCAAATTTTAAAATATACATTTTTTAATGTACGTAAATTTCAGATTACTTGCAATTAGTAATTTTATGTTTCTTCGAATTTCATTATTTTCCTTACTACGTTTGTTTCACAATTTTCCCAAAATAATTCAAAGTGAAAGAAATCTTTTGCTGGCAGTCCTCTATTATTTAAAAAGTTTCTAATTTACAATAAACCGTAATTACTCAAATATTTCAGAACCGGCAACTGTTATTACTTACGAATATTCAATTTTTTAAATACAAAACAACCATCTTCGTACGTTTTCAGCCAACTTTTATATCACGTACGTCAGCATGTTTGAAAATTATCGATTCGTCAGCCAGCAAGTTTCAGAGAGTAAGAAGCAAGCGCTAGCTTTCTGCAACGTCTTGCGGTTTCCGCGTCGTGCATCGCGTAAATGCGCTGGAAAATGACTTTTTTTTCTTTTTTTTTTTTAAGAAATAGCCGTAGTTTCTTTCCGAGTACACTCGTTCGAGTCTTGAGTTTCTCGTCGTAATGGCCGACGAACTACCACGAACTCCTTATCACCGATATATCGTCTAATCGAATTCAAAGTTAGCTTTCATCGTTGAATTTCAACTATCCGAACGCTATTTATTTGGATCATGTTGACGAACAATGTATTAAGTATTAACATATTGAGAATTTTACTAAAAATTATATGCAATAAAGAGTTCGTAATCCATAGCAAATAATGGAACTTTATTAAAGTTACAAGGTATGCCAATATTTGCGAACCAGAATGTATACATATGTTCGCCTCTTAAAGTCAAGTTAACTTCGAATATCCGTGTTTTATCATCACTCGTAATGTATTTCTGTTCGCTAACGCGAACTTTTACTTTGGCAAAACAGAATCGTTAACTTACAAACAATTAAAATCCAACGCTGTCCACTTCTATTCTTCGACGAAGCTCGGAACACAGAGACAATGGAGAAGAAGGAAGTTATTTTTTCGTTTCGTTGATATCTTAGTTTAAAGACCGATGAATAACGCGTTCATTATCGCACTCCTTTGTCCAGTTGTCGGGGGATCTTTTTATTGGCTGGTACAGCTCGATATTTCTCGGTAGAAAGCTTTCTTCCGGCCGACGAGACTGAACGTAAACTTGGCCGGAGAGAAAAGAGTATGTCGACCTTTGTCGAGTTAATCGAATTGAAACGAGCGAGAAATTAAGCGGTAATGTGTACGAATTATGGATCCATCTTGACTTTTATACGATCGTGTTTTTAAATCCTTCTAAACGAGTTTGTGGAAGGAACTACTTCTCTGAAGTTTAACGTAATTGAATTGAGAAAAGTACAGTTTTAAATTGCATTGGGTATTATTATTAAGCTCTACGATTTACACAAGGACTTTTGCGAATTTATTGCATTGATATATGAGCGAAAGGTTTAGTAAAATATGTAAGTTGAGGCTTTAAGAGATAATTAACGTTATTAACGGATGATAAACATGTATGAAGTTTTAATGAAAATGCAAAAATTAATACTCTATAAAAGGATCTTCCCTTGCTCGTGAAGGAAATCAGAATTTATTAAACACGTAACGTTGCTCATTCTAATAAAGAAGAATAAATGGTGATTACTGGTACAGCGATACGGTAACAGTAAATACGACAAGCAAACATTAGGAATAACCGCAACATTTGTTATTCCATTAAGGAAAGTATAATAGCAAGTATATTTATATAACATAATTGCTTTGAGATAATACACGTTACATCGTAACAGAGTATACATAGGTTAAAGATTCTGGATATGAGAAGCACCTCGCTACCTTTAAATATTTCACCGTAATTTTAACGAGACATATCGGGTTTTTATAATAATACTATCGTCTTGTTATAACAGTCTATACACGTCTATACACAGATTCTTGTTCCTATAACAAAGGAATCTCCTTCTTTCATTCATTTTGCCAAGAAAATTTGTACAATCTGGTATTATCGGAACAGCGTATCAACAGTCTCAATTACCGTGCAACCAGAGCATTAACGAGCGAGCTATTCGAAAACGTTCGATCCCTCTGTAACCAAACCGATCGAACAGAAGAACCGTGCGCTATTAAGGGAAAATACAGCGTAATTACGTAAGGATAGTTAGTCGGGTAACCGTATGTGTTATTGCGGCAATTGAGAGCAATGAATGCGGCAAACGAACCATTAGGGAAAGCCAGGAGAAAGAAACGGTCGCAGCCGACGAGATTCGACGTGTACACGAGAGGAGATGTTGCGCCGGCTGAAGAACGCTCTTCCCAGTGAAACCGGTTAATTGAACTGGCGCGACGCGACGTTTCAGCCTGTGGAAAGAAACGGGAACCGCGTGCCATGAAATTAATATAACGATACCCGGAGGGAAGGATGAATCGAGCTAAATGAATCATCGTGAACCGAGGGAAACGTGGTCGGGGGCTTCTTTGTCTAACCACGGGGTTGAAGCGAGAAGAGAAGAGACGAAAAAGGCGAGCAACAGTCGAGGAGGCTCGTTTGCAAGATACGCTCTCCCGCGATGTGCACGCCTGCTTGGAACGAGAAAGCGGGTCATAGCAAATGTTAAACGGCCAGCTATAACGGCGTTGCTGGTTGCTGGTACACTCGTGAATGCACTTGGAAACTCGGAGCCCTCTGCTACCGCTGCTCCACTGCTGCTGGTGTAGCCTCGTAACGTCGAGGCTTAATGGTACTTGTCCAGTTGCCGTTATTAATTGTCATTGTGATGCACGCAAGGTAGCATTAACAACGGTTGATGTTGGATACGCGTACGAGTGCGTCGAGCACGCTCTCGAAAGTGGTATTTTCACCCAACAGGATTGCGCCATTAAACGCAAAGGTGCTAACTGGCGTTGATCGTACGATGATAATTATGTTGCCGGTTTTGTCCCAGGCACTGCACCCCACGATGCTACGCTTTGGTAGTAGCAGACCGCCTCCGCCTCGCTGTTATTCGACTGACGTCGAAATTCCTGAATAATTTGACGGAATTCGTTGGTTAAAAAAGATCGAGCGACAGTCCCGTGACTGCTAATGGATTGGACATTGAGGGAAATAATAGCAGTTGATTTATGGAGCGGAATAAAGCTAGGAGTAAAGATGATTTTCATAGAATTAATCGCATTAAAACGGTAAATGGAACATATCCATAAAGCGGAGAAACGATATTCTGGATTATCGATGTATTTTTGATAAAAATTCGTAATTTTAATTCACTCGGTACGATTAAAGAGAAAAAAAGGAAGGGAAGAAATGAGAAAAAAAAAGGTGAAATTAGGACGTCGTTAAAACGTAAAATAACGGCCGGAATGTTTTTCACGAGTGAACGGTCGAGTGGCGAACCCTTGACTTAGAAACAAACTGACGAATAAAATACATCTGACGTCCGTTCGCTATTTCCGAGTTAAATAAAAGTTGGAAGACACCGAATTAAGCCTGAAACATTTGGGCGAACGTTGGACGAAAATTACTTTCTTAATAGATGTATCGAAGCTTCGTTTAATTAAAACGCTTTTGAAGCGTCGGATGTCTCACGAGATAAGATGGAAGTTTCTTGCTCGATTACGAAATTCTCCTTTGTATCGTTTTGTCGAAACGGCGACAGACTCCTTAGCAGTTTCAACAAGATTTGATCGATGAATAGCCCCATTTTAATAATATCATAGTTACTCGTAATTACAATTTTAATACGTACGCCGACATACTAACGATTTTTATTATATCTTACGTTTCGATATAATTGTTATTTTACTTTCGAGAAAATGTAGTATCTCACAGATTATTTGCTAATTTATTTATTAAATCATCGTGTCGCTCTAACATAACTATTTTGCTCAACGATATTTGTTTGTTATACTTTCGTATAATCGATATAATATATCATGATAATGAAATAAAAGACACAAGGTTCTATGCTTATAGACTACTGATATAAAGAAAACGAACCTTTCGTAGGTTTTTATTTTCTTCTTCTGTTGCAACTTGAAAGAATTCATACGTTGTAACGGTAGAACCTTTGACGGAGCTTCGCGATTTAAGAAACAGATCTCTTTCAGAAACGTATCGCGAGCGAAGTACGATGTGTAGCGTTGCTGGCTCGTCTGATTATAAAATCACAGCCTGTGTATGGGAAAAGGAGGAATATTAAGCTTCCCCTCACAGGCCATTGTTTCATTTCGTCTTGAATGATAAATAACACAGTTTCGTCGCTTCATTAAGTACGAGAAGAATATTTTATTGGAAATTTTCATTAAAATTCACCAGCTCGTTTCACTTTCTATTAAAAGCGAAAAACTGAATAAGAGCTGCTTCGCGTGAACACGCAGCTCGCAAGAGAACTCTATCATTTTCCCGTCGCTTCGCATCCAAGTATAATCTTCCTACATTTTCGCTCGGATTTCGTTCCGAAGTATAATTTCTGGTACCAACGTATCGCCACGTTCACTTTTCTTCCGTGATACTCGATTCTTCGTTTATAATTATATACATATCGTAATTAATCGCCGACTAAATATACACCAAACTGTAACTTAGACACGTGTCATTTCTTTTATCGGTAATTCCAATTATACGAAACATCATTTCTAAAACCATCGAAATTACGAAACAGTTGAATGGTTCGATGTATCTTGATTTCACAAGATATTTTCGAATAAGAACCCGATTATCAAACGAGAATAGGATCAAGTAGTGGGTGGAGAGAATTTGAAGCGAAGAAGAGAATGAACGTTTCACTTTGTTCTGGTGCCAGGCGTAAGCGAATTTTTCAATTTTCGCGAAGAAGACGATACGAAGTACAGAGGTTCTGAAAAAATCAGAAACTCAAACAACGTCGGTACATATTTCCTTATGGTAATACTCTTCGTTCTTCCATTTTATTTTCTTTCTCTCCCCTTCTCGAGGTTACTCTTCCGTCTCTCGTTTCTTCTTAGATATTTCGCGAGATGGGCTGCGCTTGCGTTCGCGAATACGCTTTTAACGCCCTCCTTTTTTCTTCTCTCTCTCTCTCCTCTCTCTCTCTCTCTCTCTCTCTTAACGAAGAGAGACGAAAAAGTAATTTTCTTTCACGGCACGAAAGAAATTTTACATTAACACATTCAGGAGAGCACTCGGGGATTTTCGTCTCTTTTCAACGTTGCATACCAGCGACTTCGCTCGGAAATTCCTGTCTTCCTTTTTTCATCCCTTGCCGGGACGCAACGGGAACACCACGCGGAAATTTTTCACCCTTTATTCATCGCGTACTGATGATTCGTTCTGCGAATGCTATAATCTCGGCTCGTTTTTTTCCTTTCCCTTCGCGTCTCATCGAAATGTAACGTTCGCGTGAACTCGATCGTTCTTGCGCTTCTGGGAAATATAATTAAAGAGAAACCGAGCCGTTGTCCTCCGACCCGAGCTTACGTGATGTTTATTGTCTGTGAAATGTGCTTTGAATTTTATTGTTCAGATTGTTCCTCTTATCGATGACACGTTTTAATCTACCGGATGAAGAGTGCAATATCATAGGCGATCCACAAGAGTTTGGATAAAATTACTCGGCTTTGCAGTTCCTTTCGAAATTTAGTTGAATTTTAGAAGCTTCGTTTTAACTTACGTTCCATTCCGTTTCACGAATGTATGTGTGATATCAGGTGTTTTAATAGAAAGAGCTTGGAAATTTTATTATCGTTATAACAAGACACGATCGTCGCGATTCTATTAGTAAAAGTTGCAACGGATCTGGAAATGTACATGGAAGTTAGGAGGTGATCGTTGCGAGTATACATGCTTTACAGATATCACCAAAATATAATAATTGTTCATTATATTTTCATACTGAAATTATGTTAATATACAGTGAATATTGTGCTACATCGATATCGCGGAAAATATGTAGATTAGAGCAGGCAGAAATCGTAGAAACAGTAATTAATTTCGTATGAAGTAGCTTGTTTACGCCAACTCAATGTCCATTCGATACATTATCAAATAGCTGTCACGGGTTATTACCGATTAATGTCAGGTGCACGGATCGTAGGAATAAACTATCTAGGGTGATGGTTCTCTACCAGATAGATCAATGAATGGCCGTCGCTGTTAGTTGAACATCATCGGGTTCGAAGTTTCGCAATGTCAGTTACACGTTGTAATTGTACGGTGCGTTGTCAGGAACCACAAAAACAAATTACGTTCGTTGGCCGTCGAATGTGCATCACGCTATGCATTTCCTTTGGAATAATTAATGACATGACTATATCGAACAACGATGAAAACACCTTGTCGGAAACAACCTGATGAAACAACTCGACTCTCATAGATGCGTCCCTTCCTCGATAACGTTCACGTTATTAAACAATCCCGTGACACGTTGCTATTTACACGGTCTTCCTCTGATGCAGAAAATTCGAAAAATATGCTCGATGAGGATAGAATTAACTCGATGTCAACATCTGATAATAATCATTGAAAATATGTATATTGACTTTGTAATATGAACATTAATCGTAATTTTCATTTATTGAAAAAACACTGAGCGTTGCTTTCGTACGCTTACGGAATAACATTGTTCCGTGTTTCGTTCTGAATTTATATTGTCTCATATTGTTTTTCGAAATACGTAAACTTTATGATGTTCATTTAGAAATTGACGAGTGGATTTCATGAAAAAATGGCGTGTTATATATGTGTATGTGTATATAACGATGTATAGATGTATTCTTGAAATTGGAATTACATCGTTCGGTGAAATTTTTCTTTTATCGCACTATATCAGAAATAACATTATTTTTCTTCAGGTCAATGATCAAAATTTTCAATAATTTTCTTGTAATTCTGACCATGGAAATTTGTAAGTTATATTTTTAATCATGTTATTATTAATTTCATAAATGTCAATCGATACCCTTTTATCCTTTTTGACGATCGCAAAGCAATGTAAGATTTTATGTTGACGACCAAAGTTTCCAGCCAAAGGCGAAAATTATCAGACGGTAAAAATTAATCGATATTTAAAGTGTACGTTTAATTTGCGTATCTATTCGTACTCGTTCTTCCTACGACCGATAATTCTGTATTTTCCATTTGGGATTTTAATGTGAAAGAATAACGGCGTATCCGCGTGGCAGGTTTTATTAATCGGTAATACAGAAAATACGTGTTTGCGCGGATTTTGCAAAGATCCGTGCACAGATTGGATTTCATCAGAAATGCATAAATGCATCGTACCGTTCGAATTACTTCATCGTGTTTTCACGCGAAAATTCACGGGTAAAGTATTACGGAGAATGGCGATTCAAAAATAAAAATATATCACACGGTTATCAGCATTGCAAAGTTTAATCCAAAGAAAATAGCAGTTTAGGAGAAAATCCCTCGAACAATATACGAAAACATCGCAAGCTTACGAAGCAAATAAAGTTGTCTTGAAAAGAAAAAGTAATGATATTTTTCAATTAATTGCGATAAGATAATAAAAGGAGAAATTTAGAAACGTCATAGAACGAACCTTATCGAAAGAAAATTTTTAATTATCTGATTCTATAAATAATAATTTTGAATATTTCAGTTCTTCGGTAAAGAAACAAAGTTCGATATATCTTATATCGCATTGTTTGTAACATAAAGTTTAGTCGTTACGTTAGCTTTAACTCTAATTAGATAGCAGAAAAAGAAGCAAGTAAATTTCATAATCTCAGTTGTGACCAAGAAAATATACTATTGCGCGGTAAAATCAATGTAAATGAATCGTATGATAAAATTGAGTATTTTCTGTTTTTCTGCTTTTAATAAGATTTAATTAGAATGATAGATGTATAATTTTGCAGCGTTGCAATTCATTAGGATATCAGATATAAATATTTTTTAATTTCGCACTTAAATACAACGACAAATACAAAATTGTATAGCTTTCCAATTAATTAATGTAATAGTTATTAAATTTGATGGATACATGAAATTTTTATCGTCCATTGAAACGACGCTCGACATAAATCGTTAAGCTTGCACGTTAAATGCCACCCCCATTTTATAAATATAAGAGGACCGAGTGGAGTACGCTATTACAAAAATTTTAATCAATCAAATTTGTTCGTTCTGTTTTGAAATCGCAGGGTAAGCGAACGTTTAATCGGAACTTTGTCAGGAAATGAGATCTGACGCGAAACGTATTTCGAATTTTCGACAATTAAATAGAACGATATTAAACATTCGTGAATCGCCACGCTATTGAATCGAATGTCGAGTATCGACGATCTGATGAACAAAAAGCGGACGTAAAAGGCGAAGTTTAGAACGGTTTAGAATTTAATAGAACGGTGTACGGCCCCGTAAACCAAACTCAAGACCAACTAAACGAGAACTCTGTCAAACGATTGTGAAATATTGGCTTGCAAATTTAACGCAATGCCTCCATTTTTTCGTAGTATCGGTTTTCGTGAGACACGCGACGATAAATTACGAAGAAACTCCGTATTAAAAATTTACTACATTCTGATTTATAAAGACGTCAAAACCTTTTCACCCTTAAGTATGGTTGTTAAACTTGATCGCACGTAAATCGTACCCCGTCAGAGGATCTATGATCGCGTTTTATTACGGATTTAGGAGCCACGATAATAAAAATTCGGTCATCGATCCTTCATATTGAAAATAAGTTAATGGTTCGTACTGTACGTTCCTCTTGGCTCTCAGCGAATGTACACATTTACCACGATACATGCGGTTTTTCCTAATAAAATAATAGTTTCTCGTAAGATAAATATTTACTTCCTAGTACTTATCTTTCATCATTTTATAAAATACGGTATAAAATCTTCGCTGAACTATTGTTCATTCCTAAAAGTACATTAAATTCAAAGTAATTTAGAGAAAAGTTTACCTAGCTAAAAACGCAGCATGCAAAATACTCATTCGGCTAAGATAAAGAAAAAAAAACCGTTTTAATAATCGATACCAGGTCATTATACTTTCAAAATAGCGTGAATAAGTATGCAACTCCCGATACCAATACACTGGAATCTGTTTCGCACTTCTACGTGATGTTACATTGTCTGTTTACAGCGCTATTTAACATAACAAAGGCACAACTTTAACGTATGCATATCGAAAACATGCAACGTAATGTATAACACGACGACCAGCATTATTCCACGCATATTCCACCGATCAGTGGAGGGTTCTACTGTCGAGTGAAAAGTGGAACGACGTCAGTTTATTTTTCCATCAGAAAATAAATTTTCTCTGCGTATTTTAAATTGCATATATCTTGCAATAATTATTTCTCTTAACAGTTACGAGTCGAAAGTTACATCCAGCACAATACTAATTATTTGTATTACTGCTTCCTATAAAGAGATTACACATTAAGAATACGTTATGAGCGAATGTGATACGCGATTTGTTCGTAAACATGGAATAAATTTATTTCAATATGAAAACCATATCATCGTTTACGCAATAATATACAATTATTATTAGGAATCTCTACGCGAAAGAAAAAAGAAAATAGAAATATAAATGGAGATTTGACATAGAAAAGCTGATAATAGGAATTGTGCGTAGATTTTCATGGTTACTCGATGCGAAACTTTTGAAAATAATACGACAGCAGAACAGAAAATTATACAAAGTTACGATAGATGATATTTGAGAAAAAAATATAGAGTAAGATGTGAAATCATATTAACACTGATACATTTTTTTCCGAGCGATACGATAAATACTAGCTGCAAAGTACAGTGCTGTTCAATTGTTTGCTCACTTACGTACGTGTTACTTACTGAAAGTACTGTTTGCTCGTCCATTACCGTGTAATGCTGTGCAAAGAGAATCCATTGGAAACACGAAGAGCGAGTGAGACAAATCAACGCTAGACAATACTAACGTTTGATCTATTGGTTTGGCAACGGAGTGATTGCGGATTTTATCATTAAGTGGTAATGACAAAATCTGCAATCACTCGGTTACCAACCCAATAACAATGAGATATTATCGAATACATTCGACGAGTCATTAGACGATGAAAGGAATACGCGAGAACATCGATTCAGTTTCGTTGAATGAATAACTTGAAATCGTGGATCGAAAGTTGGCGACATATGTATTATAAATGCAAATTATAATATAAAGGTTAATGGGTATAACGAATTATCATATATTTTGTGAATTGTCCCTGTGTAAAACGGCGAGCGACACAACGCTAATAGTCCCATTAAACGCATACAAGGTAACACAACCAATTTACAACTGTAATCACCCGTAACAATGTTGAATTTAATGGAACTTCAACTTTTGGAATTAAACTTGCTGACTGTTCTTTTCACCGGCCCCCTTTACTTTCTTCCGAATTTTCAAACCACCCTCGAGGTAGAAACGAAATTACGTGAAAAATTGGAGCGATTCGCGTTTTATGCCGGGAAACTCGGGAAATCGTAACCATTAGGAATTCTTGTTTCGAAATCCAATAACATATTCCAGCGTCATTGTAAAGCCGTTTTGCAACGTTTTTATTATTATAGAAAGAGCGACAGGAGCGGGAATATGGGTCAACGTTTGTACGCTCATCTTGCGGCGTTTTATAGCTCGAGAGATAAAACCAGGTATTCCGGGATACGTTTTCTGATATTCGTTTTTGATAAAACGAGCTGGCGCGTGTGTTTCCGATCGATGTTTAGCTCGTTGGCTCGTGGGAAAATGATTATATTTCAATTTTGTATTTATATCAAATCAGCTTCCTTGTTGAATGGGAGAAAAAAAAATTATTTTCTTATAAAATTGCGCACCAACGTAAACGAGTCTCTTCAATGTTGATCGTAGAACTCTTCGAAAAATTAAATTCTTGAAAGAGAATTTCACGACCACGTGGAACAAAAAATAGCAGGTGAAGCTATTGTGATATTTTGAATAAACGAACAAACTACATTTCGTTCAATTTTGCCTACGCATACGGAAACGTAACGTCAGGAAATACTTCTAAAATCGATATGGAGCGTCGTTAAAAAATAATCGAATATTTTCGATGTTTGAAATTTACGGCGGTCATGCGGCGTACACGATGTGCCAACGTATCTTTCGAAAACGCGTTGATCTATAGTAACATGCTGAGACTAAAGCAAGCGCGTGAGACCGGAAGTATAGCTAGACAGGTAGTGCATCAAGCGAACGAAGAGCGGTCAGGTTTCGTCGCATATTACATTTCACGTGGTCGAAAATTCGTTTCTGGCTGAAACGCGTTCGCGGATTCGCGCTGCCTGGCCGGATTAATTTCTGCGAGTTTTTGGTGTGCCCGAACGATGTCTCGTGTCCCGGGTTGAGAGATCCACGCGAATATCGGTCGGATGGCGTGCAATTCGGTGACAAAGCGAATTCCATCGACCGGGACCCCTTTAGGCTTTTCATTTGTAAGCCTTAGCTTTCCAGGCGTGTTCTATCGCTTTTCAATTGGAGCCCACGCAGCTGGCGAATGCGAGCTACGAACGATGGGGCGCAGAATTTTCAGATGGTATTTTCGCAGGATTGCTGCGGCATCGGTGGAAGAGTGGTCATTTCCATAAGAGGAAAAACAGCAGTTTCAAATTTAAGATATGCCACAAAGGAATCTTTCGTTGATCTTTCTTTCTATCCTGATTATTTTTTCGTAGCTTTTTAATTAGCCATTTGTCGCAATTTGAATCTTTTATTTCGATAGGATGTTTAGTTACATGGAAACGAAACGAAACGAAACTTTTATTATTTTTCTGTTACTCGTTTTTACGTTTGCTTTATTTACAAGCTATTTGTAAGTCGTAACATGTTTGTAATATATGACAGGGTAATCTTTCTATTACGTTTCTATGCTACGCATTTGTTACTTTACACAATGCCTACGAGAAGGGGCAATTGTTGCCGGAGACGTATTAAATTAGTCAGTGTTACGTAGGTTGTTCAAAACAATGCGACGCTTGCAACAATTTTAAAAGAATACTAAGATAAAGTGAGACGTCATATATTCATTTGAAACACTTGAAAATGGCTCTATGTGCGTAAAAATACTGCGTGCCACGAAACGAGTAAAAAGTACGCGATTTAAATCTACCTTGAAAGAAATTCACATCATATACGTATTTCTCTCTATCGTTATCATTTGAAGAATTAGATTAGTTAGATCGATAAACCTGATCTTCTATTCGTGAAACAATAATTGAATTTTAAAGAATATTCAGACGAAAAAGTTTAAGAACGATAAGTAATAGTCATGTAACTCTCTTGTAATAAACTCTCCGTATTTTCTACATATTTCTGAGTAGCTTTGCTACCCATCGTTTTATAAAATAGTAAAATGATATGCAAGCATAATATATAAAACTATAAACAAATTCGAGATTTCTATTGTAACGAATGATATATGTACCTTTATCATGGAATAACAAACATAAATATGATGTTTCATATCAAATTACATAATTCATGTCCTGTTAACGGTACTCCTTTACTGTAGCGCAAGAAATTTAAGCTCAGACTTACTTGTTATCAAGCAGCTTCCAGTTTTGGCGACCCGAAGAAATTTCTAGTTACGAGAGTGTTAAACTATTAAGGGTTAAATAATGGAATATTTTGTGAAAAGTATTTCAACGTAGTATCAGCGAAATATTTATTATTGTTTTATATAGAAAGAACGTATGCAGTAATATCAGATACTTTAGAAAAGTTCATTACACAAATTACAAACATAGAACTAAGATTTTCGTGACTTAATAAACTATATTTTATCATATTTCTAGAAACAGGCACTTCAATTTCTTCGCGCTCTATAAAATTACAAGTAAAAGAATGTAGAAAAAAGTAGCGATGGAAAAAATGTCAAGAGCATAGTTCTTTGTAACTTAATAATACGATGCGGATGAAGCTAACATTGATTTCTCATAAGACAATAATAAGACTGCCATAATTAAATAACTAGAAAGAAATACAAAAAATTTCCATTAATAACCGGCGAAGCAACATTAATTTGAGTAAAAATATCATCTGACTGAAATAGCACGCAATTCTTAATGCAAACGTACGTAGGAGATTGAATAAAGCGCGCTACTGCGAATGTATTTTCTGTCAAGCCGATATTGCAATTGGTTTGCCGAGACACGGGGCTTTAAAATGTCTCATTTAAAATATACAGATTATCGAGTGGCTATTGAAAATTCCGGAGACAGTATGACCCACTTTTTCTGCTTGTGAAATACGTACAAACCTGTACCAATGCAACGGTAGTAAAAAGATGCTTACTCAGCGTCTGCCACTGACCACCGCACGCTGGCCGGTTTTGTGGTGGATCATTGGCGACGTGCAAGCCAGAGTGTAAAGCAAAATGCTTGAAATTATGAATATTTCGCGAGGAAAACTCATATCGAGACTGTAACAAAAAACTCTTTTAGGAAACAGTTTATTTCGTGTTTAATGGATTCTATTACAATATGTTGCGATCATTTTTAGGGAAATTTTGTGATAGCTCTTCTGTTTTATCTGGCTCTTGTCACTGATTATCTGATAACAAATTTATTGATATAGAGATTAGAATAGAGGATTAGTAGGTTTTATTAGATTTATGGTTAATTGCGAATTTATGAATACGAAGATTAAAACAGATAAAATTCGTTAAATTGTTAAATTTATTTGAGACGAGGTAATATTATAAGGGCAATGCTGTAGTTTATTAATATTCAACTTATGCATCCGAACGCGTACAGGTGTTTTAAAGAATCGATGGGAACGTAAACGAGACAGTCTGGGGAATTCGTTGAATATTCTTTTGTTGTTAAATGGAAAGGAACGAGGGCAAACAAAGGAATGATAATTTAAGTGAGTTCTCCGGCATACACAATGAGATGAATACAGCTCCTCTTCTTTGTTACGCCGATACCCATTACTTATGTAACTTGTGAGTGTTCAGAGCAAAACGGTAACTAAAAATTGCGAACAAGTAGCGCTGCCTGCGATACATGTAACAATGGCAATATGTTTGATAAAATGCGCGATCTCTGCATTTCACACCGCGTAAGATATAAACTTAGAACTTTCTGTTAGATTTTTTTAGATTGCTTACGTATAAGGTAAAAGAATGGAAAAATACGTCGCAAAAATTGTACAATTTATTTATTTAGTCTACCACTCGTTGAATACGTCGCATGTAACTGCTTCCTGATTCTCGACTAAATCATTCGACACTTTTTAAATTAAATTGTTTGATACATTCGTTGGTACTGAAATACAGCTAGTCGTACCATAAATCTGCATTTCCTCTCTTAGCAGAAGATTAGAACTCGCGTTTTAAATTACTTCAACACACCGTCTTGTTCTTCTCCTTGATCGTTTTCATCATTAGCCAATCGTTGCTCGTATTTCCATCGTCTCCTCTTTGTCCACTATTTTCACGAGGCTCGACCACAACGTGTTGCTTTTCAATTCTTCACCAGCAACGTTTCATCGAAGTGGACGCTCGCGACACTCGAAACGACGTCTGTCCGTACTAAACCGAAGCAAAGAAAATATTTCCACTAACTGTCAGAGCGTCGAGCGACGTATCCGGATACATCGTAACTGTCGCGCTTTCATATCGCTTGCGCAGCAAACCGCAGCCATTGTGTGTATCCATCAACCATTTCTCCATCCGGGAGAAAGGGAACCCTCTGATTATCGATCTGGCAGCTTCGTTGACGGATCGCGTTATTGACAATGCACGTCGTGCCCGGATCCAGACAAGTTTGCGTTACCTATGGATTATGTCTGATGAGTTAGAGAGCAGTCCAGCTTGAGTCAACCTCGCGAGAACCACTGACTATATGATTTTCTGTGTTCCATCGTGCCATTTACGCGCAGCAAGTCGTTCGTTTCGGTATTTAGATCACGTGGATTGCGTTTCGATTCGAAGTCGAGATCGACTCTGTACATCAGTGATGGACATGAGCGACGAAAAATATCGGAAGAAACGCTTCTACTATTTCCCGTGAACGCCAGAACTATGTGCACGATCGATCAGGTTTTCGAATTCATTGAAAGGTTTGTATTGTTTATCGATCGTACACTGGAACAGTACTTGACTTAAAGATTGGGGGACATTTTATTTGGAACTTCACTACGGTAAAATAATAATAATACTATTAATAATAATAATAATAATAATAATAATAATAATAGTCTCTTCCTTTAGCGATATTTGTCCATATTTGTCCCTATTGTTTCGAGTGATGTTGGATGTGTTTGTTTATCATTGATTGAACTTTACTTATGTATATATATATGTATGTGCGCGTATGTATGTTTACCGTTCTGTGTAATTGGTTTGATTAATTGTATATCATTTGTGGCCAAGAGATGTTCTCGACATGTTATATTTTAGACATTTTCTGCGTTTTTACAAAATTAAACGAATGTTTCATAAAGAAGCGATCATTTTCACGGCGATGAGGAATACTTTAATAGAAAATTTGTCGTCTATGAATTAAAAATATTTCTGTTAATAATAATAATAATTCCTTTCATTGGAAGGTATATGAATCCAGAAGTATTATAGAAAGTTACTATTATACTTGATGAAATACCTATCAGAGCTTTTCATTGATATTTCCATCAGATTTCTATGTATCGTGTTCCCATAAGCGAACATGATGAAATTTAACAAATAACGTAATTGCACAAGAAAAGAAAAAGATTAAAAGCGTACGATGATACCACGACTCGAACATATCGGCTCCAGAAGCTGTTTTTTCTTGGACGATTACCCTTTGAATCGATCAACTTTTATCACAAACTCCTTGCCACCTTTTAAAGCAACGAACGCGTGAAAATGCTTCAATTAGGCAGGGTGTTCATATCTTTACAAAAGTTTAAGGCCTTGCAGTTTGGTTGAGCGTGAAGAACGTCTAGGCAGCAGCTTTTTCCTGGATACGATGTTCTCGTTGCACCTCTGAGAATTTAAGTAGGTCGTCGTTCCCTCGTGGTCATTCGGTCGAAGACAGATCAGCAAATTTTTTTACTCGTTCAATCCCATAGATCACCGAAAACTATCGATAAATCAACACTGTGCTTTGGAATCTTTGCGCTCGAAGGTCCCCATAGAATTTTAATAATTTCTCCGATAACGCAAATATGTCGTTTTATACGTACAGTTTCGAGTATGCGTTGGAACGTACAAATAACAATTTGTTTACCAATGTGCAATAACAATTTGTTTATTGAATCTGTTCACTGATATGAAAAAGAATGTTTATTCTCATAGGCCAACGTTTTCGTTTAAACAAAATTGAAGTTAAATATAAATTTAGATTTCATAGTATTTTATATGCAGGGCAAAATCATTTGCTTTTTTCAATCAAACAATTTAGTTGAAGACAGGAAATTGAAAACCATTTTCAGTCGAATAATTTGATTCATGTTTCAAGCGTTTTGTTCAATTTTGTAAAATTTACAAAACATAATCCAACTTAATTAATACGAAGAGAGGAACTATATTTTCAAATAAATAAGAAACAAGGAACCGTAGTTCAATGATCCTAAATACACTGTACGTAGACATCTATTCTCGATCATTTGCCACAGTAAATGTCTAAAGAAGTGCACGAATTTTTTCCCTAAATGTCAAACACCTTTTTACATAACTGTATAAAAATAATAAAATATCATGAAATTTGGTATTCCAATAGACAAATCCCATTTAAGATATAATATTATTTACTATTCCGCTGTTCGCTTCGTTTTCACTGTTCGCTAATAATCCTATTTGAAAAAGAAGCTGTAAAACACTGGCAGCACGTGTAGAGCGTTAGCAGAATCGGAAACGCGGCACCTGGGTGCCAGACACCTCGTCAATTTCCTGAGAATTGTCTCACAGGTTTAGAGATTGTCTCGCACTTCAGCTTCGCCAGATAAGCGGAAACAGTCGACTGACAAGCGTCCGATACAAATGGAACGAAATCTAGAGGCACGTTACAAAATTGAATTTTATCCGACCATAGAGTCGAACAGACCAGCGTCACGCTCCGATGTTCCTTATAACGTGAAACGTTCTCAAAGAGTATCCCAAATATCGTACACCTGTTTGGCTCGAGTGGCCTTTCTCGGGCAGAAATGGAGATCGTTTGGTATAGCGATCTTTGGCAGGCGTCGCGGTTAATATGTCTGGGAGTAGTCAGCACTAGAAAACTACGAAATCCTTCAAACGTCTGCAAAATGCTGTTTCCATCGATAGAAAGAATTCTTATAGTTTGGAACCGCATCTCGTTGGTCGTATGCGTGGGTAAAATTCCGTATTTTCCAATAAAAGCCTCTCTATTCTGCGGCTCAAGGTACTGCGGTGCTCAAGAGATGATAACTAGGTGAAAAATGTTCCTTCTTCTGACGTTTATCGGTTCGATCGATGTTTCCACGTTGATATGGCCACGTAAATGGTACCACTGACGTTTTCTCTGCAATGATAGAATAGAAGTGGCATTGATTGTCAGAATTATGGTGTGTTAAAGTGAAACGTTGGACTTAGGATCCGCGACATTCGATTTGAAAGGAAAGTTGACATTATTTTTAAAGGTGGACATAGATGAAATATCGATATTAAACAACTTCCGACCTGTTTCGAATAAAAGATACACGAAAGAGAAAAGTATATTTCATCGTTCGAACGAATGTTTCATATGTTGGGACACGGTAACGATTATGAAAAATCCATATGTTGATTAATATTTTATTGGCATGTGCATAGGAGATGAATGAAATTTCCATTGTTGTATTATCGCATCTTCCTAAATTCTGGAAATTTTTAACTAATGATCGAATTAGTTTGTCTTATAGGCAATTATTAGATTCGTTATTCACACGTATAGGAAATTTTAGGATGTTCACGCGGATATAAACAGCAGTAGAAAATGGAAACAGATATTATCAGGGTTCAGTTGTTTGTGTAATAATGACACAATCATTCCAAAGCATTATTTTATCAGGAAATAATGTAAAGACAAATTCGTGTAGGAGCAAGTAAGTCAGTTTTTATTAAATCGAGAAACTCCTGAAGCTTACCGATCAATTTATAGCGTCCATAGTATGAAAAATCCTCTTGTGTACAGCAAATCGTAAAAGCATCAGTTTATTATACGACGATGTCTTTTTTATGGGTCTTTAGAGACACGAAGGTGGAAGATGTTATTTTCGAAACGAAAAATACTGCAGGGATCGTGGTAAATGTCCTTTTTATTTGAATTAAAAATTTATGCCTTTATGGTTGTGCATTTGAGCGAAGTTTTGCATTTGAGTCAATTCACGCGAGAATGTGACCTCGAAAGGGAATAAAATGTATAAATTTAAAAAATTTAGAAACAATGCTTTTTGTTTATATGGCTATTATATGGAATTCCTGTGTACTAGTATTACATTCAATCGCTTAACGATATCTGATCAAGACAAGTATCTTCTTCCTTTTAGTAAATGCATTTTTAAATAAAAATTATTTTTCCTACTTTTTTTAAAACGTATTTATTTTATTTTTTACTTTTTACTCGCTAACTATCATCCGACAATATACATTGAATCCCATTGCGGGATAAAAAGATTTTTTCAGATTCCATCTCAATTAACCAGACAATCATTTCCAATAGAAAAGTTGTCAATTTTTTGAAATCATATCGTATTGTCGTCGGAAATGAGCATGCGTTCCGAATTTCATCTATGTAGCTCCTCGGGGAATGGGTGAAATTTCGCTTGCAAAATTCCACCCAGACAGACAGACAGGCAAACAAAAAAGTAAGCTAAAATAGAAAAAAAGTTTGCCAATTTTGTAAATTTGTATCGTATTGTCATTGGAAATGAGCATGTGTCCCAAATTACAATTCTGTAGCTGGTCGAGGGGTGGGTGAAATTTCGCTTACGGAATTTTACCCAGAGACAGACAAACTGAAAATTTAGCTGAATAAAAAACTCCTAAAAACGTAGAATATGAAGACCATTCTTCAACATTAATCATATTATCTTACATGTCACGCAAAATAACTACTAATAACATAATATATTCTAAGCATAAATTAAAACCAAGTAATAAACACCGAATTTTATTCCTTTGCTAAAGTTTATAAGAGTAATCAATTAATTGAAAGAAATCTATGCATATGTGTCGCTGATTATAAAAGTGGTCTAACAATAGCTTAATAATAAAAAAAAAACGTGTAGCTTATTTTGCGTTGTATCGATTTACATTGTAACAACGCAAGCACGCTTCCGCAAGATACGTAATCGTAAATTGAACCGTAAAATGCAGCTGTTATACATATAAAGTAACTACTTGCATTTACACGATTAAATAAAACTTATCTTACATTTTCTAATTATTCCATTAATTTGGAATTTAGGAAAAGGCATTTTTTTCTGTAATATACTTGCGAGAATTGTACAGTCGGGTAAACGCTTGACGTTACAAGCGCAAATATTTTATTAAATACCACGTTACGTAATAAGAAGAGCACGTGCAAAACTCTGAATACACACGAATTGAACAACCATTAAGTTATCAGTTCGATTATTTCAAAATACATAGTTCAATAAACGTTTCACAATAACGAGAGAAGGAATTTTTTCGAGTTTGTACAAGCTATAAACCCAACTATCGCGCGTATTACGACTCAAGTTAAAATTCACGACAGCTGAACGTGAAACGAGAACGCGTAGCATCTCAATTTAGATGAACGTTAGCAACGTTGCAACTGGAGAGGCTCGAAACTTCCTATTTAATTTCCAACCCAGAAACAAGAAACGGGGAAGTTTTTTAATTCGTGTTCGATCGACGTCCGAGAGATTTAAAAACACGAATTGAGCGTAGAAGAGGACGCGGATGGCGATGGTCGCTAGGGGCGATCAGGGTATGGAAAATCATAGCTATTTAAAATATACAACGTGGTAACATCGATACGGAGCCTTTTGCATAGCGATTCGGCTGTAACAAACTGCCTTCAGCGAGTTTTCATTAAATCAGTGTTCTATACACGTATTACCTATATAAAAAAAAAAAAAAAAAAAAAAAAAAAAAAACAAGGAACCGGAGGGTGAAAAAGAGTGATGGAAACCATGGTTTCCAATAAAGGAGTAACAAAGTTATAGTTTTTGATGCGTCGAATGCACCTATGTTGACACTTTCACGAAGAATTAATTTAGAAGGCGGAAAATTCATTATATGACGGCATTTATATGGATTCTATGGCAAATTACAGTAAATGAAGCGTGCACGAGATGAAAGCCGACGCCTCGCGCGACCGTTCAACTATTTAACTCATTTTGATCGTGATTGGTAGTTAATGAGTTTCCCTGGGGCGGCTACAGCTACGAAACAGCGTTGCCTCCCAGAAATCGTAGCTTAACGGGAATAATCGTTTCCGAACATCGTTATTCGTATTCGCTCCATTAAAATTGGACGATCGCGCGTCACTGCTACGCGACCTCCCTTCGTTGCTTCCTACATCGTCGACAAATTAATGCCAGGGAAACGGCATTTAGGTTAAATAGAATTTACATCGAGGATCTTTCAGCCGCTATTTGACTTGTCGTTAAATTCGTTTGAAAAAGCGTTAATAGTCGAACGCTTGCTATTGTTGGAGGAAATAATTTTCTTTTTATTATCTAATCTTATACTTTGATTATCTTCCACGTTTATTTGTACGACGATATTTGTTCAGGCTGGGATTTTTCAACGACTTTTCTAATAAAATTCTAGTCAATTAATGCAATACAATTCTAGTCTGTATTTCGAAACATTCTATTAAAATTTTTTAGGATTTTTTAATGTTTACCCGTATTCCTGGTTATGGCGATGGTAAAAGATATTATAGTCGCAATTTTCAAGACATAGAATTGCACTTGAACGGTTAATTAAGTGTGATCGCTCTTAAATGCTAAACTTCCTTAGTTTGCCGAGGAAAGATTTGCCACAATCTGTCGGCGAACTTTCGCCAAGTTAATGTTCGACCGAATTCGAATAACTTGGTTGCACGCGATAAACGGCGCGTAAATTGCGATCGGGAGAAAAGCGAGAGAAAGTGGTAAGAAGGTTCGTATCTCGGCCCCGGACGAAGGATCGAACAGTTTAGGAAACAGGAGGGCGGATGATCGAATAGAATTGAATTAATTCAAATTGAATCGAATATTCGGGTAAACAAAACGAACGTGAAAGATTATTTTTCCCGTCTCAAATGAAAGAAGAAAGAAGGAAGGAAATAGGAAATATTAGCAAACCGCGTTATCATCCTACCTAGTGAAATGTTATCAAAAAATTTGTACAATTCTATCGTTGCTGTAACTTTATTTGCTTTGCGATTTTAATTCTACGTCCAATAGTGTATCGAACATTGTGTGGCTTACATTTTCCTTTTTTTTTTTTTTATTCGACACTGACAAGTGACATCGTGAAATATTTTTGGTCGACTGCGAATCAATTTATTTACACGTGGTATAATTCTTTCGGCCGATTAAACTTTAACGTGAAATTGTTTTTTTCAGTGAGAAGTATTCTTTTTTTTTTTTTTTTTTTCGTTAAATCAGAATGACGAAACGTAAAGATCTATTCATCCGTATAGCGAACCTATGATATTTCGAAATAATATTTTAACGTTTCTAGAGGTAATCTTCTCTCTGTTTAATGTATGAAAGAAATTGCGCAATTGCAGATGTAGGGTAGTTAGGTGTACTTTATTCTTAGAGCTAGCAGCGAAAGTAATGGCAGGAAGAGACAAGTTTCTCTGGACTGGCGTATTTCACCAGTTCGATAAATCGACGGAAATTTTCACCGCGAGGGCCGTGGCCCAGTTTTTGATCGGCCTAGAAAATCTGGAATTAATTCAGCCGACGATTATCGAAGTCTGTGGTTGTCTGTCGGCGCCAGCCGATTGCAGAGAACTACGCTCTACGGCTCCAATGATTTCCAGAGAGACGTGCCAACGGGACGATTCCTCTTATTGCACGTACTTCCTGTCACCGCGTATTGACCTGGAAATCCATAAATTCCGGCGACAATATCGATGCTGATCGAGCGTGCGAGAACGAGACAGCTAACATACGTACGAAATATAAGCACGAGCGAGAAAGAAATGTTTCAGGTAACGTCGATATGTTTCCAGCTAACGCTCAGATTGCGGCTTTATCGGCTGTAAGATTTAACGTAGTATTTTGAATCGACGAATTCCCTATCTGTATCGTGGTTTTCGATTATTCGGTGATCATGTTACGGCCGTCGATTATCTCGCTTTAGTTTGAAAATTCTGGAATTTGATGCGTTGGCTGGAAAATTTAATGGGACGAGATAACGACTTTTTCCAAAGTAATTTCTCTTTTCCTATATAGTTAGATTTTTATAAATTCTTATAAATATGCAAAAAATTCCATTGTTTTCCTATTGATCACACGTCGAAGAATATTATTATGTGATCTTATATTAACTATAACATAAAAAATAGTGGACAAATATATTCTTTGTCAAGCTAAAGGAAAATAACAACAGCTTATAGCTAACTATAACAGTACATTAAATTGGAAGCAGTTATATAGCGAAATTATAGCGAAAACTGAGGAGGCAATACGATCGGTATAAAACGACTACTCTCGACGATTCATATTTATACGATAAAACCGTCAAGATCTAATTTATATTCTGACAATAGAGAACGACGAGTGCGCTTATTCACCGCGATGGGCCATTAATAAACAGCGTGTACACACCAGCGACTTTCAAATCCATTTTGCCAAAAAAAAAAAAACCGTTCCCACGACACAAGACTGTGGATGCGCAGTTTCGATCAATTTTTTATAAAGAATTTATTCGAGTCACGGCTTTAAACCCGTAACACTTTTCGATTCGACCACCAGCTCCCTCGCTGGTATTTTCCGCCAAGCTGCAGCTCCTCGGGTGATTTTTAACCCGAGATACCCTTTTGTTTCCCGTGCGAAAAGTAATCGAACGCGAGAGGATATCCGGCGCGCATAAAAAGATAGTAAATTTAATTCCGGTAAAACGGACATCGCCAGGAAAAATATTACATTGTAATCACCTGGCGGAGATTGAAGCTGGCCTCAGCATCAACGTGATTTTTGTACATCGTTTTGCGCTCAGATTAAAATCGTGTTTTTCCGCGAAACGCCTCTTTACGGATTATACCTCGAAGCTTGGACTCTCGTTGTTTTTCATACGCAGACACGCAGAGCTTTGTGCTTCGTTAGATGCCTGCTGTTTCTCCCAGCTGCTGTTCTTTTATTCCAACTCGTTCCGCTGTGTTCGGGGTCTGTTCGACCGATCGATAAATCATGGAGAGTTTAACATGATTTAGAAAGATTTCACTTGCGACAGCGTTACTTGGTAAGCTCGAAGATAAATTAAACGTAATATGATAAAGGAGATACGAAGAATACCAGTTAAAAAGGAATATTCTATTAGCCTAAATACAGTTGTTTGTGAAAGTATCGTTGCAATTATCGTATTGCTCCGAGCTAAACAACAATATACCAACTTGGAATTAACAATTACGTAATAGTAAATATAGCAAATTGTAACTGTACCATTCTTTGGATATTGTTCCTTTCGGTAATTTGTTCCACGATCGCTTGTATTCGAAACTTATTCGGTATTAAATACCATTAATCGTGAAGTTTTACTTTTTGTTGGAAAATTTGAAATTGCTAGAAACTAGTGTTGCGGATAATGTCAGAAATGTATAAAAATTTGGAAAGTTTTGTTCGGAAGCAGTGCGTTAAAAATGGAAGGAGCGATTTTTAGCAAACAGTTTATTTCGACGTACGATAAACTGCGTTAATTATTCATAACAGTTATTACACGACCAATGAATCATTTGTTTTTTTGCGATTCTTGGATGCGTGCTCGCGTTTCAATATTTTCTTTTTTTCTTTTTTCTTTTTTTTTACGAAGACTGTTCAATGATGCTGCTTTGCAAAAGGAGATTAATTATTCCACGTAATATGCCGAGGTACTAAATGACAGAGATGAATGAATAATTGAAAAAGTGCAATATTTCCGTTGATTAACTGTAATCCCACCACGGCAACTTTAATTCTCTGAATACCGGGACTAGATTATTGTACGTGGTACGATATTAAAAATTAAAAAAATTATAGATAGTAATATTATAATAACGTATCTTCTATCTATTCCATTATATTTTAGTATCAAACAATAGATATAATAAAATATCGCAAGGACACAAAAACACCCGAAATATAAATTGTAAGCGTATTATTGACTAATTTTTTATTTATTAATTTAAAGGATACTAGATTCCAGTAAAATACAAATATTTATAAAATATGTATTCACGATACGTATCTAGGATTATTTTACTATTATAAATTACACTATAACTTGATACTTATCAAACGTCTTTTAAATGAAAGATGATGTTTCCATTGGATTATCGTAGAAATTTCTATGGTTTAAACTATTATTCACTTCTATCGAACCTAAAATTCAAAGTGTAAATTTTTAACAAGGCAGTAATGACCAATTTAATAATTCTTTCTAACACGGACGAAAGATATCAAATTTGGAAAGATATGCGAAAAATTACAATGTAAGTGTCGGAGAAGAAATTTCTGTTGAAACGCTGGGACACAATAATTTTCAGTAATAACAATAATAATAACAATATTCTGTCATCCGTTCGAAAGATGAACACAGAAGGATATTCTAAGGCCTAAGGTATCGAAC
The DNA here is from genome assembly GCA_905333015.3 of Bombus campestris. Taxonomy (NCBI): domain Eukaryota; kingdom Metazoa; phylum Arthropoda; class Insecta; order Hymenoptera; family Apidae; genus Bombus; species Bombus campestris. The sequence goes on from HG995149.1 coordinate 3,175,231, forward strand.
AGATGTACATACAAAAAATTGAGAACGTAAGCATCGAAAAGCAAAAAGCACTGCAGACACGGACAGCCTAAAAAGGACCAAAAAGCCAACGTATTTTTTTATGTAGGAATTTTATTATCCTGTTATCCGAGATCTTGTTGGCGATGTCGCTGTCGCGTCGTTATTTCAGGACTCGTAACAGCCCTTTTGCGTGGATCACCGTGACGAAGCAGAAAAGTAAAATTACGAGGCGGCTTCACGTTACGACCAGATTTTAATCCTGTCATTGAATCTTATGAAGTGTAGAGAAAATCTAGCCTTGTTCTTAAAAGGTCTTAACATCGCGATTTTCTCTGCTCAAACTGCTCGTTCATCTTTGACAAGTACTGCCTCTTTTCCTTTATAGATGTATAATCGAGTTTCTGACAGTTAATTTTACATCGATAGATAGAGGAAGATTATCGGAAACAATTTTGTTGGCCAGAGAGAAAAGAACTTTCTTACGAAGAGATTTGTAGTTGTTCGATGAATTTTCAAATACATTTACTTACTTTAAGGCAGACTTTTTTGGGTCTCTTTTTCGATAGAATTGGTTAGAAGCGCACTTTTTATACATAGTTCTAAATTTAATCCTCTTGATTCGCTTGCGCTTCAAATGATGAAATTTTACTCATGAACGTCGAAGTTTCTTTCCTGAAAATGTTGTTACACGTGTGGCTCAGAAACTGATTGTGAAAGAATTCGATAATTGTTTCAGAGATTTTTCAGATTTTTAAATTTAATTATTTTAATTGCTAATTACATCGATTAATATATTTTCATTGAAAGATATCATGTAAAGATCCAAATAAATATAAATTACATTAATTCGTTTCTATCTGTTAACAGCGCGAACGTTGTCATATAATGTTACAGTACAATTATGTAACATTATAAATAATGATATACTATTATACAACACAATACTCTCTTTATGTTAAATCTGTATTTAACGAGATATAGGTCAAAATATTTTGCATGCATATTATTAGGAACGGACAGAAATGAATATTAATAAATCTCAATTATTCACGCTGAATCTTTAACGTTTCACACGAAAAAACACGTATATGCGTAAATCATTTGAAAAATTTGTCAAACATTTCGTCATTTCACACATATATATTACTTACTTATAAATTATACATATTTATAATAAGTATTAACTTATTATAAATAATTTAGCCATGTCACAGGGCCACGCCAGGAAAAATTACTAAAAATTCTCAATGCGAGAATTGATTGTAAATTTTATAAATAAATAAATAAATAAAAATTTCATAGATATGTTAAATACAAACGTATTATATATCCCTCTAAATTTCTACAACGTATTACACAATCGATAATATAATATGCAATTCATATTTTAGTTTTTTACATTATTAACGCTCAATCACTGGCAGAATGTTATCAGTAGCTCATTATGGAAACGAAGTTTCTTCCAAGTAATTTCTCTTCGTAAAACGGAACGATTTCTGGTATATCTACCTCTTCTATATTCTGCTAAAAAATTGGAAAAATTCACTGTGACACATAGAAATACGTTGCTTAATTGCAAAGGAGTCGCAATGAAAACACGTTTCATCAGAGACTGTCGCTATAAACGCGAAGAATATCGTGTCGTTTGAGCTTCAGACGTTTTGGAAACTGTCCTATCGGCTTCGTATCGGGTAGAGAGAACGGAAGAAAAATCGATCGAAGAGCAAGTGGCTTAAGGCCAGTTTCCGGAGACAACTGCCGGGGAACATTCGTTGTCCTGTAACGGCCTATACGTTATCCAGTAAGCCTGGAAACAACTTGTTAAAACAGTGAATAGCGGTTTCATCGCCTGTCTCGTGAGTTAAGGTGTCTCTAACTCAATGACGTTCTATGGCCCTTCGTTTCACACCCTCCATTCTGCTCTTCCGGCCATTTCTGACTGTATTTTCGCGCCAGTGTACATTGTTACAGCTGAGTTTAAACCAGGTGATTCTATAACTTTTCCTGCGGCTTCACTGCCAGTTTTATAGGAATATAGCGCTCAAGACGAGCACTATAACGTCGAAAGTGCGCGCGTTTTCTACTTTCAGTTCAATATTTAAAAGACTATGTAAGATCAAAATGAACAAATAACGTAAAATTTTGTTTATTCATTCAAATCTATATTTGCTCGTAGTACAGAGCAAACTATTTAATCGTCGTTAATGCATCATGGGGTCTCTTTATTTTTGTGATAATCCGTGTAACCAGAGCCGGCGTTTTGAGTGGCCCCGCGATCCACGAAAATTATCTGCGATCATCGATAAGCCGAGAGAGATTTTCATCTCTGGCTATTCCGTCAATAGAAAGTGAAGTAACAAATTCGATCAATTTTTATGATGTTGTCAAAGATTTGACGTCGAAAAAACCCGAGAAAAATTATTTAACATTCATCTTATAAAAAATATATAATATGTAAGAGCATTTGTAAATAAATAATTCCTCGTTGCAAAATTTTAGCGTAGGATTTGAATGTGTATTCAGGTCCCGCAAAATTTTTCAACCCGGCCCCGCAAAAAGTCACACCGGCCCTGCGTGTAACCATCGTGAATAATCTCATCAAGCAGAATAATCTCCTCTATAGTTTATTTATAGATTATACTACGTTCACAGAAATAATCCATATAAAATTGTAATATATTATATAACAATTGCTTCTTATCGATATTCTCTACAGGAGATCATACAGGTCGGAATATAGAAATAAACAATGTTCATTAACTTATCTTTTAGTCGGATTTTATAAAAATATAATTAGAAATACTTCTCGTTCCGTCAATCGTATACCATGGCAATGTTTTATTCACTTTCTGTTCTACTTGCTTTTTATGAATATATCGCAAAATAGTTTATTCTACTAACTGGGCTACCCAGGCGATCGACAATTTCGAATATATTTGCGAATAAATTTGGAACAACACAGGAAACAACGAACTATGATTGCAATTTGAAAGTTTCGAGCAAATAGGCGATAAATAGAGTTTATCCTGTTCGCTGTACAGTTTTGAAAACTGACAGCTGAGGCTCGTAACTTCTCCGCAACGATATTTTCGGAACACCGTATGCAATTACGAATAATTAATTAGCTTGTCGATATCGGAAAAATTACAACATAGTTTCGCAACTAAGCGAATCGACAGAGTACGTTTACGTATTTCAGTCAACTGGATTTTGATTAAAAATTCTTTCCACGGTCGAAACCCTAGCGCTAGATAAATCAAAAATTGTATCAAATTCTTAGAAGATCGTTTGAAAATCTTTCCCTTCGTGTACTGTAAAGATATAGGGGGGATTCGGAAATACAAATAATTCACTTTATTCAGCATACAACAGTTATACACATATCTTATACTCCGAAGACCTCGTAAACCTACTCGCACGCACGCTTCTTGTCAACCGACTCTTCCAGATGCTTCTCAACGACTGCCAATCGTCTTTTGTCCCAACTATGGTCTGGACACCCTCTGACGCTTACACACACATTCGCATGCACAGTGTAAATGTATCATCTTCCTAACATGTACCTTACGTTCCGAAACTATAATCTTATACAATAGATTTTGAGACTAGAATTATTGAAATTCAAAAGAATATTTATGCAAGTATTCCTTTTATGTTCCTCTGTAGCGGAAGGTAAGGCTGTAGTGCAAAGTCTAAAGTCGTCTAAAGTAGTCTAAAGTAGTCTAAAGTCGTAATCAAGTACTAAATGTTAATAAAGCGAAGAGGTCGAGTAACGCGATACTCTGTGAAATAGAAAAGTCGGTTGCATAAGTGAGAGACACACTTTTCATTTTGCGCTTTATTTCTGTAATACGTTGTTAAACTACTGCAAAAAAAAAAAAAAAAAAATACATTTCTTTTACACGGTTTCTTCATAATGTTCTTTTGATGTAAAGAGAGTAACAAAGAACATGGAACTGCTGCTTCCTCGAATGGGAATGCTACAATGTAGTTGTTGAACGTGAATGGTATTATCACTTCTTTTTAAAGGGTAAAGAAACGAATGTACATAGTTGCTGAAGACGTTGTCTTCCGCTGAGTTTTCCTATACGATCCGTTTCCTTTCGATTCCCAGTTTATCTCTGTACGGATGAAATTGACAAATTTGAAAGGATAAGGAACGGAATATACGAAAGTTCCGAGACTTTCTATTCGCTTCGTGGAATAAGGATGTTATCCTTACTGTTTATCTTCGATCTTGCCACCAGACGGTTGCTTCCGTATATTTCTGTAACATTTTGTTACAGCGAATTTGATGAACAAAGTACACAGGTTCGTCGAAATATATTCGTAAACGATGAAAAAAATATGAAGAAATTGTTTTAGAAAAAGGAAGAGGCGAAACCTAGACGTAAAAAGAAGGACTCTTACGAAAAGAAGCCGCTTGCGAGTTAAACAAACCCGTGAAATAAATAAAAGAAAAGAAAAGGAAGAGAAGATAGAGAAAATCTCGAATACGAGGAGAAAGAAAGTAAGCAGAAGACAAAGTTCTGCAACGTCTTGAACGAAAAGCCGTGAGTTTCCACTTGTGAATCGCAGCTGCAAAGCCGACGACGATAATACCACGACGCTATAATCTCCGTTGGACAAGCAACAGCAGGGAAATTTAGATTCGAAAATTTCCGTGTGCTAAGTTCTCCTGGGCCGGTCATACAGCAGTGGTTCTTAGCTGCTTATCCCGTCGGCACGTTAGCACTTTTAACGCGTTTATCGAAGCTGGGATCGTGTAACCGGATTAACAGGTTCCCTCGAATAAGGGAGGAACTTTTATTTCTCGCCACCGAAAACGAGGTAAACAACGTTTTCCTATTATCAGCGTTTCTCCTCGTTTTGCGGGCGAAATTGTTTCTCCTTGTTGTCTAAATCCATTATCAATTCATGAACTTACCTTCTTCTTCCCCTTTCTTTTATTGTATTAAGAGTAGTAAAATTGTCGTTGGGGATAATTTTGCGATAAGATCTATTCATAAGAATATTATTTAAAATGTATTATGAATCGATGAAAAGAAGAGTGGAATATTCGTACGAGGTAGATTTGTATCGTAACGAAAAGGAATTTTGTATAACATAATTTATTCAATTATACAAATGAAAATGGGAAAAAGGTAATTTGTCAAAGATATTGTAACAATTCTGTGAAATCAGTTGATAGACTGCAAGCTTTAGTTGGAACTGAATCACAAAGTCCGTTCCTTGTTCCATTTATTTACATTCCTGGAATTAATACATTAACTAGTAGATAAAAGTACTATCAGGTTTAAACTTTCGCGGTTAAAACGTCCCTTGACAATTTACTGGCTGTGACGCAAAACCCGGCTTATATACTTTAATTAAGACTCGCTAATCCAATATGAAAAAGCGTAGCCAAGACTAAGAATATCATACTGGCAGAAAATTGAAAAGTTCCACATTTTCAATCTCTCGCCTACGGCTATACTTCTCCAGCGAAATTATACCTATCAAGATCACTCGAAACCTTCGAAATTATTACAACTCTCTGACAAGTAGTGTCTCAGGTAAAATCTATTCAATTATCAAAATCATAATTTCAACATTTTAATTTCTGCTAAGGTCTCTGATAAAATTACGTATTCACATTTTAATCTCTCTTATTCTCTTCCATCTTCCAAAATTTTTCAATTTCCCTTTCCTTTCATTCAGAAAGAACATCTCGAATCTCTTTTACCTTTTCTTTCCTTTCCTTTTTCTCTACATTTTTACACGTTAGCCAGAGGTCCACGAGAGCCGTGTAATTCGGAATAATAACTTTTCGTAGAGCTATCGTTACGTCGCGTCGCGTCGCGTCCAGAGAATATCGCAGTCAAACGATGCCGAACTTGGTCACAAAAGGTGGAAGTTGCCGCGGAGAAAGACACCGCTAGAAACTTTTACTTCTTTTCACCTATACACACGTGTATATATAGTACGTACACATACGAAGATGGGACATGGAGGCTGGGAATAAAGTTAACAGAGTCGCGTTTTGCGAGATGGATCTGCACGCTTTCGCCGTTTGTACAAATAAACAAACGGTCCACCGTGTAATTACAAGAGTTCTTCGGGAAATTGAAATTTAGTCTCCGGCCAGTGTAAAGTAAAGAGGAAAATACGAATACCGTTTCGTTCGGTAAAAGTTGCTCGTTTCTCTTCAACGTCCGGAAATAGAGTCGCAGACGTCGTAGTTTCGTTTCGGAGTAACTGTTCTTCTTTGACTATCGCCGCTTTAACTGCCTGCGCTCGATTCGCGTTTCATGCCGTATAAATAAAAACGTCGAAACTCGATTGAGATTAATAGTTGGTACGACCCTGCTTTTCTATCAACTTGTCAGATATCGAAGGTGCTACTACACATTTTGTACATTTTCCTTTAAGCTTTCTTTTTAAGGGTGGCGTTTACTTTTCAATTCCTCTTGTTGATAAAATTGAATTCTTTCTTCATACACGTTGCACACTGTAAAAAGCGATGGTGAAAAGTTCGAGAAGTAAATTCGAAGAAATTTATTCGAGAAAAGCTTTCACCTTCTCTTGCAGGGAGTGCGTTGGCTCCTGAAAAATTTATGTTCACGCGTGTTAAATATCTTTTATCGCGTGAACGTCAGGGAAGGGAAGATTGTTATCAAAGAGATTAATATACCGAAGCTTGTTATAAGATCGCGTCAAAGAATTTAACGTGAGGATCATTTGTGTACACGCATAAATTAATTCATACAAATTGCTGAAATGAAAAGTTTACGGTAATTTGTGACATTTACAAGTTGCCATCGTGATATCCTTTATCTTCTTGAATGATATTTGTTAAATTACGTGTACATAAACGAATACGTTGACATTTTTCCAATTTCTTTATTCAGTTATTGAAATTTTCCACTACATTAAACAAAAACATATCTTTTTTTTATACACGTGGCATCGAAGAGGATACAAAGTAATCCTCTCAAAAATTCCAATTGTTTTAACGTTGTTACAATGAAAAACTGACTCGATACCATGATGTTGCTGTCATTGAACAACATATGAGTGTATTTGTACAGAGTCGGTATGACATGTGTTAATTTGCATCGGTTGTATGCTGGTTAGTGTACATCAACGTTGACGTCTGTAAACGTTGTCTGCCGGTATCGTTCGCCACTTTGTTACAAATAAAACAAACCCCCCTCGACGTGGTTTCTATCCTCGTTCCGGCACGATATTGCTGTGACGAGTCAGTTACGGCATCACAAAGGAAAAGAAATGAAAATTGAAGCAACCGTTGCGAGTTAACCTCACGCAAAACAGAAACGCAACAGAATAGGAGAAAAGAATTAAAAGAAAAATACGAACGGAAAACATCAAATAAAACCATATATTGTTAACGAGGTTGTCCAGAGAACAGCTTGGTCGTTGTTTTCGAGGATCAGCGAGGAAATGCTTTGTCTTTTAATTCTTTCCAAGCTGTGGAATTATTCTTTCCGAGGGACGCGTTTCCGTGGAGACCGCTGGACTTCCTTTTTACGCGTTCATACAATTTGCGAACGAAACTCCTTATAAGATTTCGTCAGTTTCATAATTATTTCACGCGAGAAATTAAGCCAATTTTCAAACCTACCATCTTCAAAGGAACCCGAGTTACAAATTTTGAACGTTCGAAATTACGTTTCTAGGTAATACTTAAGATTAGCATGACTTGAGGCTGTTTCAAAGTTACATACATTACGTGGAAATGTTTCTGCAAATACTTTAGCGACTTATTGCCTCCAATCATAAAATTATGATAAGTTATAACTTGAAACGATTCAAACTATTTACGTTCTCCAATCTCAGACACTCGATTCTCCCATGCATCTTCCACATCCAAAATTCACTCATTCTCCGTAAAAAGTCGCACTATATTCCTGTTCGCACGGTACCACAGTTCACAGTCTATGAAAAGGTTTCCAAACGATCGATCGATCTGAAACGCGAAACATTTCGGGAAACGTCGGAATGTAAGAACGAGAGACGACGGTGACCACTAACGTAAAGAGGAGAAATGTTTTCGGCTATTTGTTCAGCCGACCCATTTTACCAGATTCGATGGGCCGCGGACTTATCCGGTGAGTTACGTCGCGAAAGTTCCACGCGATTTTTCGGTTCAGCCAGTTTGTCATTGCTTGTTCTATGCGCGCGCCACTTTCAAGCCAAGTAACTTTGCTGTACACCCAGTGAAATTCGATTTCCAAGCGAGAAATCTTCGATTCTGATCGCTCTGACCAACTCTCATCGCTTCTCGCGCGAACTTTCAACTCTGCGAAACTCGAGATGCTTCGGAACGTTGTCGGTTAACGCGCGCTTCTTCCTTGTCCGGTCGCAATTAAGACCGCATTTTTGTGTCAAGATAAGCGCTAATCGACCTCTCTCTTTTTGCATTCACTGCTTTTTCTTCGTTCCCTTGTTTCTTCTTCTTCGTATAAATAATACAAACTGTCCCTTGTTAATGGAAGAGTCGAAATAGCAAACGATGTGTCTGACACGAAAGTTCGTAGCATAAATAAGAAAATGAAATTACTCTTCCATTTAATTGCATCGGTCTCTTAGTTGAGCTCTGTCGAATAATTAGTCTAAAAGCTAAAAATAAATTATTTTGTACACGTACATGTACACATATGATCTGGAGATTTGGTATACAGATACTGTATGCTATACTGTAGCGAGTTGTTTGTTGTTGCTCTATCAATATCGAGGAAAAGTATTATAAAATACGAAAACGGTATCGGTCGTACGATTTGAACTTTTTTTTTTTAAATCGGCGATTTATTTAATGTATCTCGGCTGCAATAGCAAATACAACTCAAGTTGTGTAATCAGGGTTACACAACTTTCTCGGTGTTACCGTGAACTTTGAAAGTTCGTAACATGTTTGGTTTGTAGAAGCAGGGTTTATAGCTTGATACTTTAGAGAAGCTACGCTACAAATTGCAGTCAGGAAGAAGATCGTAGGATCATCTTATCTTGAATGTTAAAGAAAATGGGCGATGGAATAGAATTTACAACTTCTCCAACTTTTGAACGATAACATACGCACTAGTAACACGATGTGCACAAATATCATAGGCTGATTTATGTTTGCATATAAAATATCTTGTATTTACTGACAATTTTACCCTTTGTATTGTACAAGTATCTGCTTCGTACTCGTATTTGTCTCATAAAATTAAGAGCACGGAAATATTAACAGAAAGTGATTGCAACAACTCTGATTACTATTTTGTATTACGTATTGAACATTCGTCACGGAAAACGGCTCGTTCGAAGCTACAGACGATTACAATTAACAGATCCGCCAACAACTATTAACAGTTTATAGGGAATGATAGCTAAATGCTCGTTTTCCATTGGATTAACTTTTCTAATTCATGTTCCACATATCTTCGTCGTGGCCGAAACTGAATTCACTAAACCATTGTTGAAATTAACCGAATTCCACGCAGTAAAAAGTATAGTTTGTAGCTTGTTGACTTCGTGATAACGCGTGTTTCTCCGTTATTTGGGCATTCAATTTTTTTCCGATACGAGAATAAAGTATCGTCATGATTCAATTTCATTCTTTTGTCCCGTTCTTCTTTAAAACTCAGTTCTTTTTTTTTTCTTTCTTTTTTAGAAATGATCGATTGTATCGTCTCGCAACGCTGGTAATATCATCCGTACAAATTATACTGCATTTCCTTTATGATTTTCTCAATGCTTTTTTTTAACTCTTTTTTCTCATTTTCATGTAAAAAGCGAAAGAAGCTTACTTTGTCTTCGAAAGATGCTCTCGGTAACTAGGTCTTCGTTCCACAGGGAAGAAATAAGCCTGCTTAGAAGAATTCTCGGCGAGTATGTCCGCGGTATAAGCGACTGTTCTAAAATAGCTTTCTTTAACGAACACTACGCTCCTTACGATACAACGTAATTTACAGAACAGAAGTAATACAAAGAAAATCAAACAGTTGTGATCATCGATTATAAAATAATATTATACGTATGTATGTATATGCAAACGCCGGCTTCTGTATATTTCGATTCATTTCCAAGAGTATTGCATGGCCGATAGCCCAAGCCATAAATGTTTCGCCAGGGTTTGGACTAGATAGCAGCTTTGAGTGGTAATATTTTTAAGGAATACCACGGATATATTTTCGCCATAGTTTCGGGGTGCCGACAAGGGATCCTCTAATGCCTCACAATCCACAGCCGAGGATCATGTGCACGATGCCCATGAATCGGGGACACTCGGCGTCACGATGTCCGATGGTACGTGGAAACTGGATAGAGCGATAAGTGTTTTCTAGAAGAATCCGGCTACGTAGAGGAGGATGATGAAGCCTCTGGCAAGAGAACTGAGTCAAAAAGTTCAGCACTTGGAATCTTCGATATACGTATTATTTAACACGTGTTATTCGAACCGATTCGCAATTATTAATTACTCGAACAGTATCAAGAATAACCGATGAACATTTATTAAATAATTTCAATTTACGACACGTACAGTTTCGACTTGATAATACAATTAAAATAATGTTCGTTATTGTAACAAAAAATCATATGCGCTAACAATATCGTTGTCTATTCTTTGTAATAGAAGTGAATATTTTGTTAAATAAGAATCATCGTGATGTAAAATCTATTCGTTCGCTATTTTTCGTAAATTATGGCCATTGATGTTTCTCTTGGAATGGAGCTGCACGTACGCGAGCTTATTCGTACGGTAAGTAGAGTAACTGTGATATGACAGGTAATATAGCAAATGGACAGGATAAATGGACGTTTTAAGTCGTAAATTTCATAAACATTATCTTTTGTTGCATTGCGGTGTATTGCAATTTTTTATCTGGAACCGCGGGAAAGCCTTCATTTTTTACGCTCGAGCAACGAAACATTTCTGACATAGTGCTTTTTATGATTTCCATTGTAAGCCGAGGAACGACCCTCCATTCGTCGCCAAGAAGTTTGTTTAGTATGAATGTCGAACCAAGCAATTTATTGCATAGTATTTTATGCTTGGAAAGCATATTTTACGGTATCAACCGTACCTACAGCGAAACGAAATTTATGGGTTTTGTGAGACACCACGTTGCTTCTGCATAGACGCGTACCTTCCTTTTCTCATGCAGCATAATTCTTAAGGATATCATTGCAGTCAGCGTTCAGCGAACAAACAGGATTATAATCATCCGAACTTTAGCACACGAGGAACGCGAGAAATTAATTAAAATTAGTTTTAATTGAAAATACCTTCGTACTATGTGGAAAATACGAAATTCACTCTGTACCATGTATAGTACCACTTTTCTAGTCCTAGAGAAGCTTTATGTATGTATTGACGACATCAAGTATCGTATTTGGTACTCGAAGAATTCAAATACTGGTCGAGTATGTTACATTCACTGGCGTTAGATTCCGAGATGGTATTAGGCGTTTTGGAATCTCTCTTCACGGTCTTCGTTAAATCCATTAAATTTATTTCGTTCATATCACGTTTTATCGTCGCCTTTAATATTTTGACGCAACGTAATTCCACGAGAAAGTTACTATCTTTCAATGAAATCAAACGTGATATCCTCAATCTCTTAATTTACTTCTACGTTCTACCTATCGCCTAACTTCTCGGATTGTTCCATTTTCTCGCCTCAAATCTGCGATAGAGTGATTTAACACGAGATGTCAGCTAATAATTCGCTGATATAATTCGCGTGAGAAATCATTACTCGATTTAAAAAAAAATGTTGTCTCGCTGTCTTATCTCAAACTCGTGGTAAATTAATTCCAACCTGTAAAAAACTGAATCAAAATATTCGTGAAAAGTTGATCGAACTCGGGAGATTTGTCAAGATATCAGCCGTTTGATAAAGTAGAGTTTAACATACGGTAAATCTGAATACGATGACATTGAACCAATTGGAACGTTGAGCTACGAACGGACTAAATCACACGGGTAACACGCGTATGTATCCAATTTCGCCAATGACTGCTGTCTCCTCCCAACTACATTTATCAAGCGGACAACTAACAGTCTACCAGCGCGCAGTGATGTGCAGACACGATAGACAATTCGTAACATTTGTAACAATGCACATAGAAGCGACGAGTAGAACGCGCAGCCGCTTTCTCCGGAGTGTTATAACTCAAATATCTAAATATTTGATTCCATCCTCGACTTTGCACTAGTAAGTAGAGTATGTATCAAGTACAGGTTCGAAGAAACCGTTTACGGGCAAATAATTGCACAGCCAGTGTTTGAAGTGTATCTGGAATGCTTACAAGTGCACAGCGAGGCTGTTAAAATAAACGAAACGCAGCGGATAAAAGCAACTTTTAATCTCGATTACCAATCTCGTTCTGTTTCCTTAGGAACGATAGTTCCATTACTGTTCGTATTTACAATTTTCAAGAATTAATTAATGGACGCTTGATTATCGAGGGTAAACCTTCGATAAAACCTGTTTTGGATAATTAAATCAGGTATCGACCGATTACGATGATCCGACTGTAACATGTACGTATACCAGACGAAGAATTATTTAACTTTATATTCAAATTGTTATCGATAAATGGTATCTATTCATTAGTATCAATTATTCGTGTTCTATTTGCTATACGAATGAATAACCAAATTATTGGAAAACGCGATTAATTACAAAATGTCGAATAGAGTATTACGTGATACATAATTTGGCAGGTAAAATGAGGACAAAAGAAAGAACAAGTATTCGTAATTTGGTACAACGATGATATTAACGTAATGGTCGAACGAATTCGCTTTAAATACGATTTCGAAGGATATCCGATTTCGTCGTCTAACTACCGGTTCAGCATAGTTTACCAGATAATTCAATTGGGGTCTATGCGATGATGAATCAGTATGTAAATGATGCGCATTAATCAAATGTCATTGTATTAGATTGGACGCGGAAACAAAATTGAGCATATAATGCGTAATAACGCGTTATGAATTCAACGATCAGAAATGAGAAACATTAGGTTCGATGTAAAAACTAGATACAATTTATTTAATGCTATTTCATTAGGATTAAAATCAAAGGAAGGTAGACTTCTCGAAGATCTGGTCTTTAAAGAGTATTTTCGTTAACTGCATCATTTAGTGCATGGTATCGTTTGCAAATTTTCAATCTACAACAATATAATTTCAAATTATTCTCCTTTCTTTCGTCTGATATCATCTCCTCTACAGAGTCGGCTACTGACGTAATAAAACAAAATTTCTCTCCAACACACGGATATTAATGTAATATATGATAATGTAATCGTTGACCATTTCCACCAGGCAACGATATAGCGTAAGAAATAACCTGATATGTCAGAAGAATGAAACGGGACGGAGCAAGCTTAGAATCGAAAGCTTTTATTTACCACTTTCAACGGCGCTGTAGTCCCATAACCCCGGGCTAAAGCACACATTACTCAGGAAAGTATCTGAGCCGGTAGCACAGAGTAGCCTTCGTCTTTTATCCCCGCTGTTAATCTATATTTGTTCTGAGAGTTAAAGCAGTTTGTCCAGCAAATTTCAGTGACCGATTAACCAAACCACAATTCAAACATTCGTCGCTATTCTCGACTACTCTGAAAAATACACGCGACCAAATGTCCTCTAAATAAACTAGGTTTCGCTTGTATTGTATCGAGATTAAATCAGCTAATTGTACAATCAGGACGGTCTGGATATCGGAAGGACATTGGAACATTGAGCGTTTCGTTTACGCGAAATCTCTTCGTGGGTCGTGACGAGGAATCGGTGCTCCATCGCATCGATCAAGTCGGTTCCCTTTTGCTGACCTTATATAGATCATCGTGGTTGCAGGTAAAATTATTTGGAAATTGGCCGGGGCGGTTAAACTGCCGACTCGGTTGTATGCTATTCCGAACACGTGTACGTCTTCCGAACTTGCGTATTATTATTCGTGGTACTCGTATTACCGAGCGAGACGGAGAGCCTCGGACCGGGATACAAATCCCTCGACGCCTGGACGAAAACGCGCGTGGAAAAATGTGTTTCGTCTATAGGTAGGGGTCGTTGCAAGCTGCTCGAACACCTCAGCGCAAGGCTATGGCGAAGCATTTTCAACGGGGTGGCTAAAATTGCCTGGAGTTGCTGGAAAAGTTGCACCTGCATCTGCTTTCAACGACGTCGTTGTCAAAGATAGGGATTTGTCTGACGCGCGAAATAGAAATTTGGACGTTTAGGAGAATGAAAGATAGCGCAGCTGCCGCTTACGTTATGTATAAAACCGTGTCGCACGGTTAAACTTTGCAAAAGCACGAATGTTTTGACAAGCGTTTATTGATTTTCGTCATAGTTGCGCTGTTTCAAGAAGGAAGTATGACGCCGGATATCATTTCTTGATAATTCAGTATATTTTGGCCTCTTAACATTGACAGTTACTTACGTATTAATAAGAAAGGACTGAATAAACAGGTCATTTGTCATTTTTAAGCGTTATTTTTTATATAAAGAGCATTCGTAAAGTGTTTGACGTTCCATACACGTTGTACGGTTATTATTATTTATTTAAAAAAACCTTGATTTGCTAACTTAGTCTATACTACAAGAATGGAGAAAGTTCGTAGCATTGTAAGTATAAGCTTAACGTGCTGGCTGTGTAGTTTTAAGATTAATGCCATTTCTTGATGAAGTTTCGTGATTCATTGCGGAGCAACTTCGCGGAGTAATTAAATCGTTTGACAAGTAATACGTAGCACTTTAGCACTTTCAATGCCTGACGTTCAATCGAAACATTAGTTTCCATATTAATTCCAGTTCACTTAAGAGAATACTCAAGCAGCTCCATTCACAGCGAACGGTCAATTTACGTTGAAATGAACAATCTTATGATTACTCTACATAGAACTACTGTGTGTACCTCTCGTAGATATATTGTACATAGTATGCGTACGTATATATGTATGAAATCCTTCGCAAATCGATACTTTCGTGTAAACTACTGGAAATAATTTTTCCTTCCGATGAGATCTGTGGCAAAACGTTTGTTGCTATTACGGTTTGTCCATTAACAAAAATCTTAACTGTCTTAATGCAACTGTCTGCTGTTTTGTTCGCCTTTCTCTTCTCTTCATTGAAATATATAAGAACATGGACAGCTGAGAACTAAATTTTACGCAATTAAGACGACGCGCAACATACGCGTGAATAGCAGCGAATGTATTAAAAGACGTATACTACCTCGATTAAAATGGTAAAATCGATTTAAATCGAAGACTTTAAATCAGTTGGCAAATTTATCAAAATCAATATTATTTATTTAGAAAGATCGTTAAGGTGCACGGATTTTTTCAATTTTCGCTACTAGTTTTCCCAGCAACTATCGATATTCTTTCTTCACCCCCTGCAAACTTATTCCCTATTCAACTTTCGATACTTTTATCGCAAACAATATCTGTTGGCAATCGTATTATCTTAGCATATAACGATCGCGGATAATCACCGGTAAAACGCGATTTTGAGACAGTCTTAAACCCAGCAATTTATTAGGCTCTTCTCGCGAGAAACCCACTTAAAGCCCTCTTCAATTTCTTATTACGTTAATCCTCTGCAAACGAAGCTACCTCACCATTTCGAACCTTCTTATCTCTCGATCAGCAAGAAACCGTGTTCTCGTGTAGCTCAGATGACACCGTCTAATCTATCTTTTAGATGTCGAGCAGTCCTCGACGAGACTCGAGATGCAATTGAATTCATCTCGACTAGCTTCGACTCGTCATGTCAGTCCATTTAAGAAGAGAAGCAACCAGGTTCATCGTTAAGGAGAGAAGCGAATAAATCGTTCTTAGGGAGGATTGTTCTAGGATTATCGTTCCAAGGATAAATTAAAGCTATCGTCGAGTTGTTTTTTCCCAAGTTTCCGATCTGGGAACGATGTTCGATTCGCCAGAGTCTATCGCGACTCCGTGATACCCCAAAGCTGAGATTAAGACCTCGAAAGAAAAGTAATCTGTAGCTGGCGGCAACGGCATACTATTTGCCTAAGTGGTAGTTAAACGTAATCAAATCGTTCAGACAAACAGCGGGCCCGGAGTTCTCGGATTAAATAGAGAACGATTATTCGAGCAATCGTACCCTACGGGTCGGTATCCGATTACCATTTGTCTGATAATCACGATACAATGGCTAATTCTGCTGCGCCGGTGTTTCGTTGCACAACGAAGCGAACACTAGCGTAGACGCGGCCCGAAATTGTCTGGGGGTTGCGTAATGGAGTTTTGGATCAGTTGGCTCGTATCGTGTCGGCAGTTGTTCTCGTCAACGTCGTCAGACGTGGAAACCGCATTCCCGCGATCCGCGGTATCATGCACTCACAATCAGTGGCGCAGCAAATTGAGCGATGACGTTTCCCATTGCGCAGAAACGAATCGACGTTGCTTCGCGCAATCAGCCTAAGCCGGGCAATGATTTTGATCTAGTTCAAATTAAAGGGTTGGAGTTGCAGGTCAGCCTCGTTATTGGAAATTTTATAGGAATTTTATATCGTTAACTTACTTACATCGCAAGAGATTCTTCTTGCCAGAGTCCTTCAGTAATTCGAGTAGGTCGAGGAAAATCGTATTATTTAGAATCGTTTCAGTGGGCGAAGAAATTGGAAGGGTGGAAAAAAATTGATGGAAGTTTCTTCTTTTACGGGCACAGCTGAAATATTAGAATCGAGAAGACGGATACGTGTACGTGAGTTTTGCTTTTAATCTGGAAATCGCTAAACGTAGCGTTCGAGTAATCTAGCCTCCCTTTTTACGTAGATTGAATTTTATGTCGCGACTTCGAAATATATAGAAAACAGTAAATCCAGAAATACCGGGCGAAACGTTTTCCCGCCTCTGTATGTATCTGTGTTTATCTACTAATCTACTTTATCGAGACTGGTAGTGGCACGCGCTACGGATAACTAAATATCTAAACAATATAAATTTTCACGGAAGGTAGCTTTTTAACTACCTGTGATCGTGAATGTTAATAGTAATTTTGTTAACACAGTTCGACCATTCGTCGAAATGTTCTGATTCTAAACATATTACTTGCTCGTTGTGATAATAGATCGCTATTCAATTTCGAAACAATAGATCGCTTAAATCCATTTAGATCCTTTAAAGCCCTAGACGTAAATGACCATTGTGCGTTACGTAATATCTAAATTAACTACCGTTGCACGATATCGAACACTTTCCCTTCAGAATAATCGTCCCGCTGTAATAGGTTGGAAAATTCGCACAAACGAATTCCACGAAACAATAACCATCGCGTATCGATTGATTGTAATTCATCGTATCGACGAGTAATCACGAAACAGAGAACGATTTTGTACAAATGTGTTCTAAAATCAGCATCGTTGTCCGTCAGGAAAACCCATAAATCGTATTGTTTACGTTCAGCCGTGATACAGCAGCTTCCAAAGCAATTTTACAATGTACACAGACGGATTTACACAAATATGTTTGTATTCGATACAACAGGCAGACCAATGTCGCTAGTGTTTCATTCGATTTTTCCCATTTTTCCCCCTTCCTTTCTTTTTCTATCGTTTTTCTTTTCTTTCTGCTTTACTCTTCCTAACCATATAGAACGAAATTGGAAACTACAACAGGGATAGCTAGTCAGCTGCAAAATCGAATATTATGATATAGACGTTGAAAAGAGTTGCGTCGAACGATTTCTTTTGCGAGAGAAACTTGCGTTAACGCTTATCGAGCATATTGAAAGTGTTCTCGAAGCTTTTAACCGAGCGATATTTTTATGAAACTATTTTACAACAACGTAACCCGTCACAGTAAACGAAATCTAGCATTGGAATAAAACGGTTGCTCGATATCTAATATCGTGATAAATTATAAAGAAAGCAAGCAGGACTGTTATATCGCGCTATTCGGTACGATGTTTTCAATTAAAAAAAAAAAAAAAAAAAAAAAATGGGAAGGATTATTCAACGAGATTAAATATTCCATGAATGTGTAGATTTATTTGTAAGAATTTTTTGAAACTTTATAACAATTTCAACCACAGTATAATTGCGAATCTCTATTTATCCTGGCTATGGAGACAAGTTGTTCTAACGAGCGGCAGCTTTCTTTCGCAACAAGTCTATTTCTGAATAATAACAACGTGCCAATGAAGCATGGTTAAGTATCGGAACAACTACGCTTGACGAGATATCGCTAATACAGCACCGTCAGTGCAAACTGTTTCACTGTAAAAGCATTTCAAGTATAGCAGCTTCCGCGACGATCATTCATAAAATGAATCGCAACGTATCAAAAGCATTGCATTCTTTTATAAGGCGGGCAAGTCTTTTTGCGGTAAAACCTTCGTAAAGGAAGAGAGCATCACGTCGTTGGAAAGATATCAGAAGACGACGATTATCGCAAATATAAAGGTCCTTAGCCAGTCATCTTCGGAATATCGTGGCAGGCTATACAGAGTGAACGTGGCTCGCAGTGGTATTCTTAATACCATTGAAAACAGTCCATCCGTCACAAAGCGAAAAAGGCGCACAGAGGAAAGCTCTCTCGGCGAACAGTCAAAAGTACTTTCGCGTCGGCAACGGACATATCCTCTTAGAAACGGTCGAAATTGCCGCACCGGGTTACAAAGAGAATCGCTAAATCCGAAGCCTTGAAAGCTACGTCGTGCCAGCGACCAGAGAGTCGCTCGTTTAGCAAATGAACTAAACCGGTCACCGGTTTTGCGCGAGTAAGTCAACAAATAACGGAGATAAGGTTTTAAAAACATCCTCTAACCATCATCGTGATCATCCGAGCTTTATAACGTTCGTGAAACATTCTTTCGCTGTGGATTTTATTACGTACAAAGAGGATAATTAGAAACAATAAGGTTGGATTAAAAGCTGTTTGTTTTAATGTTTGATTAAATTTCAGCTAAAATTGTTACGTTTGCTTCGACGGTATCCGTGTTTAGATACTTTGACGTCTAGTTGCGTGAAACTATTGCGATTAATAATATTGTGGAAATTTTAACGCTTTTGTAATTCTTTGAACAACGAATATTCCGAACGTGAACGCGTTCTACAGATAACATAGGAATTGAAATAAATTTTACGTACTGTACGGAATGTTGAGCGACGCAAATATCGATTAAATATATATTTAGGTTAGCAGTTTGACATTTTTGCATTAGCTTGGCTTTTAACGGCAAAGTCCTATAAAATAGATAAAACGCGTTGTTTTACTTCAAATAATATTTTTGCAGATATTTTCTGCAAATATTTCAAAACTGACCATTTTTTACATGTGTCACCCTTTCATAAAACTCACGATATACACGTCCATAATCTATATACTGATGTAACGTTTATCGAGATCGACAGTAACATTGACTGCACATGTTCGTCCAGAAGAGTTAAAAATCCATACAAAATTTTATTCCTACGAACTTTACAACCTTCAACAACGTATTCTTAGCATTATCGTTCAACAACACATTCTTCGTACTATCGTTCAACAACATATTCTTCGTATATCATGAATTTGAAACGAATATTTCGTGACTTTATACAAGCTCGCAAAAGTATCCCAACACTTATACATAGCTCTTCCGAATACATTATGCGTGTTAGACGGAACATTTTGAAATTTCATTAGTGCTGTTATGAGATTCGACTATCGTGATTATATTGGTAAAGTTTGAAACGAATCTGAAAATATACATACATGTAAATTGCAAAATACCCAGTATGTATTTCGCAGAGATCAGAGACGTATTTAATGAGCCGATAATCCATTATATTGAAATAAACCATGATATTCAATGGGATCATATTTAACATTTATCTTCTGCTTAAGATTGCTATTTATGCTGTGTATTCGTTCGTTTGTTAAACACACGAATGCAATAATTGCAAATATCTTGTAACTTCTGCGTATATTTTCAGGTCGATTTCGAATTTTATCAATACACGTGAACACGACAGCCGCGTTTCATTACTGCGCGAATGAGATTTCAAGATATTTTATATTTTGATTTCAGATATTTTGAAAACACATAAGATATAGACGTAAATGTACAAATACTTTCCTCAGCGTATTACAGCCATTGTATTATCCATTATCTTCGCTTATCCTAAATACGACAGACTACATCTCTCGATTTGCCAACATTTTCCAGACATTGCTTGTCAAGAAATCGCGAAATGCAGAAACTCGCTTATCGAAATTACTCACGAAATATTGCCAGCATCGATCAATTTTGCCATAACAGCTACGGATCAAGATTTCCATAGCTCAGCAAATTTTACTCCGAAGTCAGTGTCTTGCCTTGGCAATAATCAATTCTATGGCAGTCGGGAGTGGTCCGAGTGCACTTAAGTATGCGTTCTACGTGGAGTTCGATCAGCTCTTGACAGAAAACGGCACCGCGCACAAGGCGAAACAACACTAGGCATAATGTCTGGCTACGAAATACGCGCTAGTCAATCCATTTCGCCATGATTTATGTGATAATCACAGACCATAGCTTAGGGCTATTCTACGTGTCCCGTCCACATTGACTCGTGGTCGTGTATGAAATTGTTCGCAGGATAACGTAACAGGGCGTCGGAACACCCGGTTCCTCATCGGCTGCATCGGCGTCTTCGCTGTCAACGGCTGTCACGCCGCGTGCTGTCATCCGTGTCATATTCCAAGTACAACGAAATCCATGTTTGTCTATTAGCGGTTTCATAAAATTTAGGCACTTGCGAAAACTTGAGCAAACCGTAGAAACACTAGGAAATTATTAAAACGTTTAGAAATTGTTATTTCAACCGAAACGAAGCTGTAGAGTTGTATTAGAAAATAAAGCACCCGTGTATTCGATGTTATCATAATCTCACATAATGTTATCATGATTTCACATAATACAATTTTATCCTTTACTTCTTTTACGTTTATCTGTCGCGTTTCCTTTTTCGTATCTTGAGATTTGGTTTCACGAGCGCTATAAATGACTTTACAATACAGATTCAAACTTTGGATAAATTTCTTGGGGTTTCCTATCCAGTCCAGTTGCAGTCTTTTCGATCGGATTCGGATCAGAAATCGCAGGGGCATCGACGCGTAATTATTACGATTTATACAAATTATTTTAATTCTTTCAAACAGTTTGAACAGATTTTTGTATTTTACACGTGTAGGTATACTGGCTCACAGCCTAATCGTTTCTTCGATAACTTTATATATATATTTATTGTATATATTACATAACGTTCGAGAACACTTTCATTTTATTAGCACTGACTCGACTATTACGATTACATTGATACAATTTTATGATAAAATTCGACGTTTTCGTAACAGTCACTTTCTCAATTTCTAACTAAAATTGAATCGAACGTAAACATAGCGAGATATCGAGTAAAACAGGCCTGACGATGGTTTAACGACGTGGATAGATAGACTCTGGCCCTACTAGCGACGTTTATTCAGTTACTACAGCGATCGACTTTCGATCGAATCGGAAGACGATAGCTGGCTAACAACGCGGACTCTAATACGCTTCGACGATCTTGTCTGGCATCGTCAAGGAAGTGGAACGACGACGAATAAGATGCTGATAGGGGAGCGGTCTGGCTGTACGAGACTTTAATTCCTCGATATTGCGGTTGCATCGTTTGTTAAAAGTTTGGATTTGTCGGATGAATGAAAACGTAGCAGTGGAGTTTCTTGAATCGTTACTGTACGTATGTTCGATCCTGATAGATTCTCGAGTCACGTATTGATATTCAAAAGACCGTAAAATTAATTGTTAATAATGGGAAAATAATTTGTAACAGGCAGTTCTCGACGTTTGTTGATATAACTATATAACTAAAAGTGTAGGAATAAAATTTCTTGTATCACCATTCAGTATATATTTGTCTACAATTTGCTGGAAACATTGTTATCGCGGGTAATAATATCGAAAGAAATTTTAATTATGATTCTTGTTGTAAATTTATATAAAATGTTCCACCATAGAGAGCTTTCGAACGTTTGTTTGCCAAGAGTTTCATCTCTATCGATAACTGGTATCAAAGTTTGTACTGGCGGTGGTATAACGATCTGTATAAATCACGAAAAAGTATTGGCAAGAAATGTACACGATCAATTAGGAAAAAGAGAAGTCGTAAAGGCTGAAAGAATTGACGAGAAAGGGATGAAACTTCGAAGTAGGAAATACACGATCGTTTCTCAAGTCAGTAAGCGCATTTAACTCGGATTTGTAAATCGAAGATTTCGAAACCAAGCTTTTCTTTATTCCTTTAATAGGTTTTAAAATGTCACAGCAGTGACATGGTCTCAATACATTTTACGCGTATATTTTGAACAAAAGATTGTCCATCACGTTTGGTAAAATCTTCTATAGAAAATTCTGCAACCATACGTTGATTGCTTTTAGCGGATGTAGTCTATCACGGTTTCGAAAGGAAAACGAAGTAGCTACATGCGTATAGCTGTTTAATAGGAATTTCTATTGGATCTTGAAGTCCCTCGAAGGAACGCAATTACAAACTCGTACAAAGGTCCATTAAAATACGTTTTATTAGGTATATGGAAGTCCATCAGCCCCGCTATTACCTTGTTTGTTTTCCTATTGTATCTCTTCTATTGTTACAAACATCGATAAAGCGAACGGGCATTTGTTTTTTCTGCCATTAGACGCGTTTAAAATATGCTGCTGTTGCCATTGAAACTGTAAATCGTGAAGAAGATAAGCGTTTTCGCATAGTGAAATAGCTCGAGAATAGAGACGTCGAGAATCTTGAATATTGCGTGTAACAAAATTAGATTACTATCAAATAAGCTCTGTTGTTTTTTCATCGCGTATATTCCAATGAAGTGCTGCTCTTTAAGAAGCTATCCCGAATATCGTGGGAAGCCTAAAGAATACAAAGGGAAAAATTGGCCGTGGAATCACCTCTTCGACGCGAAGCCGAAATTCAACGATGGATCCAGAACGATAGGGGCTGTGTCGTCCTTCTTTGCTTTCAAGAATAATAAAATATAAAAATATATTGTGTCACGTTCTAAGAAACTTGTTAGGCGTACAATTAATCTTGATTGAATCATCCAAGCTACAGTGTGGCAAATTTTTAATCTTGTAAAGTTAGTTTCAAACTTATACCTACGTAGTTTTACACATTTTGCCGTCTCTCCGGCCGTTTCCGAATTCGCCACTACGGAAATTGAATCGCGATCGAGATAGTCGAACCGTGCTCCACAGAATCAACTAATCGCACTATCGCAAAACAAAAAACTGAACAGCCAGACCATACGAAAACGATAAATCAGCGACGAGGGATGGTTTCGGCCGTAAAAACGAACGAATGAAAATGCGCGAAAGAGGCGAAAAGACGCGCGTAGTCGTTTGAAAAGACGAGAGGTCGCGGTTTGGGATAGGCGGTCTGTGCAAACGCAGCGATCACGTCGCCGTTGGTAGTCTTGGCGTTGCGTTGGCGCGTATCACCGGGAACAACGATGTACCGGGCGTCGTATTCGTGAACATCGCAGTGCCACACGTCCCATAGACTGTGAACCGTGTTCCAACGATTCCACGTTTCGTACATGGTGACACAGTGTATTGACTGAGCGTGGATTGTGCGCCGCCGACTGATTTGCCGCGGCTGCGCAAATCTGAGCTCGGAGCTGCGGCCTCCGTATATCTACTGGCCTGGTGGTACCGCGTACTCGGGTACTGTACCCTCGTGACTCGTTCCGTACCCTTAGTCCGTGCTCGTGGCACATACACACCGCGTTCGACTCTCGCGTACAATCTAGCAGCCGCGCCGTCGACGCCGACGCCGACGCCGACAATCACCTTCTCTCACGCTGTGCCCCGTTCTCCACGCCGTCGCTACCACCACCATCTCTCACCCTCTCTACTCACTCGCTCTACTCCTTCCACTTTCGTTCGGCGCTCGGACAACCACAGCCGCGCAACTGGCTCGCTCTCTCGCACCGGACGAAATATACCGCGAGATAAAAACATGTCGATGACAGGCGTCGTGCGGAACGTACCGAAACGTCAGTGCCGGTCCGATTCGGGACGACGCGTCGCGATATAGAGAAAGGGAGAGGGAGGAAGAGAGATCATCGCTCATCTGACAGATCACCACGGTCCTTCTGTCTAAAGAAATCGTTGCAGACACTGTGAAGAAGGATCGACAAATTCGATCGGAATTCTTTTGGTTGAAGAAGAAGAGAGTGGTGATTGAAAATTCGCGTTTATTACCGTGATTATTTTTCTGCCTGCAGTTTGTTTCATTTGTTCTTTTTGCTTGTTGGTTCGTTGATAACTTACGGTGTGCGGTTTACTCAAATTTCTTATTTAACGTTGTTCCTACACGGTGATCGTTATTTGTGAATCGATTTATCGCACGACCGGTGGACCACGAAGACAAGTATCCAGAATATTCAGGGACATAGTGTGTATCGACGCGTTAAGCGGTTACGGTGTCCTGTGGTTGAGCAGCCACGGCAGCCGGCTACGCTTCTCCATTGGAACGTGTTGTTTATGTGATGAACGTGGTTTAATGGTTGATCCGCTAAAACTCTTCTGGGTTATTACCAACAGCACCTATTTAGGTACGTCGAGTGACACGCTTTCAATATCGTTGATAATCGTTATTTGTCTTTTACGCGATAAGATCACGTACGACACGCTCGAGAAACCAAGCCGAAAGAACAGGGGAAATGAGATAAGGATAGAACCGGGGAAGAGTCGCGGTAAAGTAAGTCTGGCGATAAAAAGATACGAAGGGTTTGTTTCTTCCAATACTATCAGGACTCGTCAGACTAGCTCGGTCTTGAGAAAATTCAACGAGTTCTAGGATACTCGAGGACTTTGCGAGTTCGCTACAGGATCGCCTGTCTTGTAATTAACGAGCTTTGTGTCAGGAAAATTCGTGCGAACGATTCGCAAGTTGCGCAACACGGATTCCCCTTCGCGTATCCCAACAGGTGAACGGGATATTTAATACGATGCGAAAGCCATAGAGAAAAGAAAGTTTTCACGGTCGAGAAGAACGCTCGAGAAATTCTTTCGCGTCAGCGTTGGAGTTTTTCGGAAAGCAATTGAAATTTCCGCGGCGAACCGCCTTATCCGCCGCTCCATTCCATTCAATGTTTCTCTATTCGTCCTCCGGAATATTTGAAACGCGATCTGTTTCCCGCCAGCGAACAAACTTTTCGACAAAAGCTTCAAAGGACGAACCGTCACGAAGGAAGGCGAAAAGGGGCGACAAGTGGTGAAAGATTTCCGACGAAACGGTGGTCATCCGACGACGATCAAATTCTCGTTACGTCGTTGCTCGACCAAGTACCGGAGAGGCAATTGGCGAACGTCACTCCCGATGCAAGCGATATCCACCATCCTTTCCCCGTGCAATCATCGATCGAGGTCGCTGTTATTTTCAAAGGATACGATGTGTACACTGTACGTGTACAACGACAGCCGGCCTAAGCTTGGTTTGCTTCGCACAATTGGGATATCGTTCCATTCAAGCGACGGAAAATCAATTCGGCCTGGTAATTACGATCCGCGCCGACGGAGAAGATATCAGCGACATCGTTGCGTTTGCATCAGTTGCCGTTCTCTCGTGTACCGATCGTTTGTTTTACTTACGTTTCGTCGACCGTGCGACGCGTTGCGGCTCGCCAAACGTGGCATTGCCATCGAACGAAGACTTTGCTAGTGCCACTGGAAGCGGCCAACGAAATTTTCCATGATCCGTTTCACCATTCAGCGGTTCCGTGCGAACAGTTTAGCAGGCAGGATCGCGAGAATATCGCTTGCTAGCTTATGAACAGTAGATTCGCAAGATTTAATGTGACCACGCGACGATAAAATTAGGTACTGTTTCTGAACGGTCGAGTCGTAGGGCTACGGTTTATCGCGGGATATCTCGGTAAAACACGTCCTGTTTAAACAATGAGGTACACGTTTCGTTACATTCGACGGACGAACGACTCTGGGCCGTGGTTTCTCACAGAAATTCGATTAAGAGTCGGTTCGTTTGATACTATCGTTCTTCTTTGTTCGAAGCTGTTTTTAACCAGCGTTAAATTCTAATTGTAAGTGGTTCTACGAGATGAATTCTTTAATAGTTTGATATCCACATTCATTTTGGATATTGAAAATTGGGAAATATTTTGGGGGAATATACGATTTCGGTGGTATTTAGATAGTACGGAAGTCAGAATTTTCTTGCGATTATATTGGAATTTTTGGTTTCGGAATATCATCCTGCCGCGATCAATTCTTTAATATACATAATAGTTCGATATTTCAATTTATCTTGCATGTTGAAAATGAACGAACAAATTTCGAGAAGAGATCTTGTCGCGTTTTAAATTAAATGAAAGTAAAATTGAGAATAATCGGTATTTTCTTGCGATTGCGTCGTAATTCTTGGACGCGGAATGCCATTGGAAATGTTAATTTTCAAACACTGTTAATGTGTTAATTTGGTAGGTTATGCAGAAACAAGGTGTTTGAAGGGGAACTCGTATCGTTGGAAGAGATAGATTGGACTGCTGTCAGTTACGACGGCTGAAAATTTGCACAATCTACCTTTGTGCGACAGTGTCTTACTAATTATACCGTGCTGTATTTGCTGCTTTGAAATGTGATATAGTTTGAATTTCGACATCGTTTCAAATTATGTTTCTATGAGAAATGCGAAATAAAAGATAATTCCGTCTCAAACGAATTAGATCCACCATCAATTTAGTACACCGAAAAGTATCTTTCAGTTGAGCAATTTATATTCTAAAATAATGCCAGCTACAGTAATGTATTTGATCTGGAAGAGCCACTAACTACCTGCTTCATGCCTGAACGTAAAATTTAGGATAATCAGTGAACTTGTTTGAAAAGTCAAGTACATTTGAATTTCGTTACTTGCACATACGCATTACATTTCATCAAAAAGTGAAGTTTTGTAACTGGCGCGTGTAATAAAGCTGAAAGTTTGACATAAATCTGTTCTGAATCGAATATGTGTTTGTCAATGGAATTTGTATTTGTACAGTTCGTATTCGTATACACGCAGTTATTGCTGTGGTATTTAATTAAAAATCTGGCCAATGTTTGATAGAATTGATTAGCAATTTACACCGCGAAATTGTATCGTTGCATAGTTTGCCACGTAGCAAAATTGAAAATTAAATAATGAAGCAGCAAATTTTGCCATTGTAGAAATTATACGTTTTTATTACGTTATTCTTAGTTGACTTACGAAAATACAAAATCAAGATTACTAAATACACAAAATAATAAAAATTATAATATTAATGACAAATTATATCGATATAATTGTAGTCCATTATTACTAACAAATTGACGTATAACGTTGTAACAATTCATTTCCTCAAATACGACATTTGAAACAACGAGTCAATTAAAGAGTCTTCATTAGCGAAAAAATCTGCTCAACTAATGCGACACAATGTAATTTTATTCAATTTATGAACGTAAATCGTCTCGCGACAAACGCTTAACTATACGTATACAAATTTTTATGCGACAGACTTATTCGCGATGACATTTATTATGAAAAAATAACTATGTATTGTAAAAAAAAAAAAAAAAAAAATGAGAAAATGAGAGGGGGTCGAGTGAGATAGCAAACATAATCTCGACTTTTCGCATACTTTCTAATTAGCAAATGTAGGTTAACCGCTTTAAATTTTCAGAAATAAAATTTACATTACAGGTTTGATAAAGTGTCGGGAGGATTTACGATGAAAATTAAATTATCGAATATAATGACGTAAAATGGTTGCGCGAAAGTGCTGATGGAAGCAATTCTTATCGCGTCATTTCTTCGAATCTTTTATTTTCGAAAACTTTCCTGACACGCGTTCATCGAGTGGAATAATTTAGGATACACCACCAGCTTCGTGTTTATTAATTATAAGGTACTGACGTGCTGCTTTTTACAATAATTAATATCGTCAACTTTAATAAATATTCAAAATCATCAGCAACAGCGTTCGTGTTACTGCTTACTCATTCTAAATTCATCTTTCATCGTACTGTAAATTCAACTATAAACCAATTAATCTACACGCTATGTTTTATTAACGTATATACGAGCAAGACTCTTCGTTTATATCTGCGAATCAACATTTCCAGGAACGTTACAAATGTCGTATTATTGCAAAATTTGCTGAGAAAAAGGAAGATATAATATTCTATCACGTTCGTTGGCAAGGAAACGTTGCTTTTATTCATTCTGTTTACATACCAATACATGGAAAACTTACACCGAGCAGAGCGAAAAGGCATTCAATCATTGCGTTTGTTTCTCTTTCGCCATTGTTCGAGTGATTTAATCCGTTACCAAGCATTTTTCAGTCAGCGCACGTTGAATCGGCTCGATATCGTCAAATACGTGGGTTTCAACACGTTCCGACCGTTCCAACGCAATGATCCTCGCCAAACAGCGAAGAAAAATTCTCCGGAATACACTTTCGTAGCTGAATTACGAGCAAAGATCGATCTTGGCATGCGCCAGGCATCGTCGAGTTTTTTACATTTGTCAGCATACCAAAAACCACGTAGCTTGCATCGAACCGAACAAACAAACCACGTTTCACGCGCTTCTATCGGGTTCTGTTGGTCGAACCAGTCGTTTCGTCGCCGAAGACACTCGTTGTTTGACAATCGACAAAAGAGTAAACTAGTCGTAGTAATTGTCCCGTGACTGGACGGTGTGAAACGAACGACGATGATTCGAGAGAGACGAGAAAACGTCGAGTAGGCAAACGTACGGGTTACGGTTCGGTTCGCTTCGGTGATCTGGGTGCTGCGTCAAAGGTGGTGCCCGATTGTTCCTCGCGAGACTCGAAAATTTCGTCAAATTCTTTCAGCGAAACTCGAATCTCACAGATATGCGACAAACATCTGCGATCTAATGTTATCACACCGATCAGAGTCAAGTTTCTAAATCTCCAAGGAACGTCACTTTCTCCGCTTTGCGCTACCCAGAGGACTACCTCAACCTTTGTTCTCGAATCACAGAAACCATCCGTTATACTGCAACCACGCGATCAAGTCTGTCGACATGAGAAACGCAGCGTGTACGATAGTATGTATCTTCGCGTTCTTCTCCATTGTATCTACCAAGCCTTGCGAAGTATCCTTGTCTACGAAGTTCCAAGAGATACTTTTCCTAAATTTCGATATATTAAAAAAGAAATACGAATGAAAGAGATATCAGGTGTTGACAAAGGAACGTCGTCGAATACACGCGATATTAATAAAAAAAAAAAGAAGGAAATGTGAAAAAAGGTAATCCGAAATCGAGAAGATGTTATCCGTCGCCATTGTGCCTGAGGTATATCACAGAGCAAAACTGCGTGGACGTTCATGAAATTGGAAACGGTGCAGAGCTCCGGCATTCAACAGGAGATAATACGCGCTCCAGTATCGTTGGTAGCAGGTGAGATCGATGCCAGTTCTCGAGATGTACGTGACGGTGTGTAGGTGGCTACTCTATAGATTGCAGAAAGCTTGTACCTCTTTCATCTCTCTCTCTCTCTCTTTCTCCCTCTCTCTGTGGCTATCTTGCATGTTCTTGCATCGACCATCTCTTTCTTGTTGGTGATAAATCGACGCGAAGTGCTCTCGGAAGATCTGTTGAACGACTTTCAAACGACAGGATAAATCATTCATATACTCGCGTTTGTCCGGAAACGGCTGGAAGCAGGCTTTTCGAGAAGAGAGATATCGGTTTAAAGGTGGATCGATTCGGTTTTCCATCCTTTGCCGTTGAACGTTATTCGTGCGTCGCGTCGCTTGCGTCGTTCGTTGCGTGTGCTGTCGCTCGCATGGAAAAGTAACCCCCTACGGCGCTCGAATGTCCTCCAGCTTCTTTATGTTCATATTTCACACTTGACAACGCTGATAATTCTCCGTTTTCTAGGACAAACGCGAACGAGCACGTTACATGAAAAATACGGATTTTTCTGTCAATGAACGGGGAAACAGCCATGTGTAAGGAGGTGCGCGGTAACATTCGAACGAAAAATGTAAATGCCTGGCCAGAGAGCTGCCACGAACTTAAATGATAAGGCGACCAACTGATTCGGAAAGAAAGAATAGAGGGTACCGACCCATTTAGACGACTTTTTTCTGTTTCGTTGCGGAATCCGTAGCAGCGCCGCTTGGAAATATTCATGAGGGAGATTTATTTAAATACGGCAATGAATTGTTATTGGATGATCAGCGAAAGAAAGGAATATGAGATCTTCCGCTTTGCTTTTCGTGTTTGACGACGATGGGTAATCGAGCGATATATAAAGATATTTGCTCAGAAATTATGATTTTATATTACTTTCGTACGTTAGTCTAAGTAATGTAAGTTATTATTAAAATTTAACTAAAAAGCATAGATTGAAAATGATAAGCAGACTGCTGGTGTTTATGCAAATTCATATTTTTATGAGCATAGCTAAAGAAATGGAAGTTCAGCAGAGACTTCTTGTATCTCCTTCCATTCCTCTCCACCTTTATTCGACAAAATTTAACAAATCTCCTGCGCGAAGATTTCAGATAATTTACATCAAGATCCTAAATTATTTTCAAGTTATTTTAAATTTCTTCGACATCGAGTTTCCAACAATGATTTTCCAACTAATTTTATAAATTTTACTTCACCCATTAATCTAAAATTCACGTAACATAATAATACACCGCACCACGAATGATCTCTGTTTGTCACATACTCTTCCCACGCTAATCTCGTCCGTGCTAATGTTATAAAATCTCCGTTTACTAAACGATGAAAATTTAATAAAAACGTACCGCTCGAAGGCAGTACAGTTTCTCAATTAACCGCAACTTCCCTGTACATTCGATAGATTGCGACGGAACCGTTTTCTCTTGGATCGTTATCAATTCCAAGTCTTAATTAGCGCGAATCTGATACGCGAATCCGATTCGAAGGTTAATTCAGACTAATACCATTCGATCGGTTAGTTCTTGTTGGTGTGGCGGGCGTACGTTATCCACGTTTCGAGGTCGCGTTGCCCTATGAACACGGCGTCAATGGTTTAACTACAAAATCTCAACCAATAATCCGGTTACTTTGATCTGGATTTCTATATTCGAGTATGGTGATTCTAGCCGAGGCCTATACCGAAACCGTGCCATCGTGAACATCCGGTGATTTCATTCGTGAAAGACCGGTTTTCTTGGTGAAATAATGCTTCGTGTACATCGTCGCGATTCTGCAGACATCGTACTTACATCCGCTGGAAACCTTTCTTGGTCCCCGGAACAAGTCGAAGAGAACGCCGTTTCTACGGCGCGTGAACAATCGATTCTTTACTATCCGGAAAGAAATAAAATCACTTCTTTTTTATTTCTACACATTTCGTGCCATTCGCGTAAAACGTTGACGGCAGAATTGTTACGTAGACACATCTGTTTGATCGGTTAGAATTTGCCATTTCTCGTGTGAAAATTCGCTGATGCAGACAATTAGCGGATCGTTCGTTCGAGGATTTTATGAATTCGCTGCTAAGTAACACATAATACGTATCTTTAAAGCTGCTTCGACTGTTCATGCTCAGTGTCGAGGGAATATGTTCGTTCAATTGCTTATTTAATAAGGACGAATGCACTTGTTTCTTTCTGAATGTGTAGGAATCATTTTTTATTAACAAAGTTGTGTATCCATACGTTTATCTATATGCCTGGTATCTCTTAACCTTCTCACAGCTGAATTATCGTTCAATTTGTGAGGAAAATTGCTTTTTACCAAATTATTGGTAATAGGGGCACACTAGCGTTCGTAAAGAAGATTATCGAAAATAAATATAAAATAAATATCACTGGAACATGTTGTACAGAGTATGAGATTATAACGAAAGTGCAAACCGACTGAGAATTCTAACTGTACCGACTTTCGATTTAACATACATACAAGGTATACGATTCACTGTTGTCACGGCGCGTCTCTTTAAAGCTATCTTTCGTTCCCAAAGAAAATAAAATCTCTATTAGGTTGTTTCTTCGCCGATGGAACAGGTGTACACGCTCGAAAGACTTCGGCCGAAAGAATTCTTGCGAATTGTTCGCGATTTGCATAGATATTCGTCGTTTCGCGCGTGTAATCGTAGCCAGAATTACGAAGCATTTAAATTCAATGCACCGTGTCTGTTATGGACGCTGACTGACGTGAAAAATTTCTATCGATCTTTTCTCGCGACTTGTTCCTTGTTTCGTGGTTTCCTACGCATCTCGAATGTAAAGAACGGATCGAGAAAATACATTCCTCTAATTGCTACGTCGTTTCTTTGTGCAACGAACGCACCGGATTCGAAGTATATATTGGGTTGACAACTAAGTGATTGCGGATTTTCTTATTTGTTAGTTGCCAACCCAATAGAATGTAACGAAACAAGCTGAAATCTTTCTTTTTTTTTTAATTTAAGTTGAACTCGTCTTAAACGACTAGCCTCAAATTATTATACGTATATTCGAAATTTCACGGTATTAGGCGATGACCAAGAAATTCCCTGCGACTAATTCTACTTGATCAATGTACGGAGAAGTCTTTGAAATCGGAGCTTTTGAAAGCTGTACTGGCGCGGATGTCAATAACGCTAATCTGGGTCAGTTGGAGTGGACGGTGCGCTAAGCACGCGTGTATATGTATGTGTTTCGTAAATAATGCAAAGCATACTAGACGATAGAGAAGGCGAGAAGGTTCCAACCGCGTGGAAAACCACGTTGTTCGTCCACTGAGAATCTGCTGACCAAATTTCCGTTATTGTAAGAGACACGACGAGTTTGTTCAAATATACAGCATGCACCCGGCTTTAATAGTCAAACTTCGCCGGTGTATTTTGTGAATATAATCCAGCAAACCATGTTATATATATATATACACATATATATTATTGATTTTTACCTGCCGACTATAAAATAAGTTTGATTTACATAGACTTTTTCATTTAACTTTAATATGCACCATAATATACACATGCAAACGATGATATATAAATATTAATTATTTAAAACTTTGTTGAAAAAATTATAATAAAAATAGGAAAAGTAAAGAGAGTAACACTTTGGTGTTAAATATTTCACGATACTGGATTTTTATGTGTAAATAGTTTTAAAGAAGGAAGATATATCAAACAAGTTTTCATACGCGTGGTGCTGATACAAATAGTCTATCGATTCATTGAGATGAAGCAAAACGAGCTTCATGGAATAATAGATTTCTAGAGATTCAGTTTGTTAGTGTCGTCGGTTTCATTTCGACAGGACGAAGCAAAATGAGCTTCATAGAATAATAGATTTCTAGAGGTTCAGTTTGTTACTGTCGTCGGTTTCATTTCGACAGCAACGATAAATATTTTGAAACGGGCTATCGACAGCTAATAATTATATCGATTGCGAACCTATTCTTGTCGTATAGCATCGTAATCGTAAGTCTATTACTGTTTTCTACTCCCTCGTACATCGTATTTTTATTCTAACTTGTTTATACAGTTACAAATAACCTGCCTTTAAATATACAACATTTGTCACTTGATTATATCTACAGAATATATTTACAATATTTGGCTGTTAAACTTTGCGACACTCTGTGTATCTAACATCCACATAGCGAGGGGCATTAGAAATATCCTCTCTGAAATTCGTCGCCTTTGACCATTTTTCGGTAAAGCGCGATTACACGACACAAGTTGTACAGTTAGATTATAATTATTCGGATTGTTAAAAGAACATGGAACAGGTCCGTTCGTCTGCTGTTTCGTATCGTCTCGAGGAAATTACAACTACGATGAAACAGTTCTCCCTCTGTGTTCGTCCACCACGGAAACATTTAAATAACGAACAGGGATTTCGTGACTTATTACAATTATTATTTACCTACTATGACGAGGAAACTCGAAGATGGAGACGGTTCCAAGGATACGGCAGCAAATGATGACTGTCCTCCTTAATATTATTTCAGATTGTCCTTTTTATCGCTTCCTCGCTGATGTGCTTTCTGAGATATTGCTTAGGATTGGGGTGATGTCATTTTTATTTGTAATTTACGGGGAAATTCCTCGAATAGTAGCTGTGTTATTTTACATTATTAATAAGAATGTTTCCCTTGGGCCGACTATCGAATATAAATGTTATATCGTCGATCAAAAAATTTCTAAAGATATACGGTACTTTCTATGATAATATCAAAGATTTGAACTAAACCCAGTCCTTACCGTCGGATGATAAAGCGCTAACTCCTTGGCCAGGTAGCTTAGTCCGTATGAATATCTCGAACAGAAAAGCTATGCTTTAGCATAAGCCCTTGAAAATCCGGAAAATATGAAAACCCAAATTAATAGAGCTTACGAGGAATTCACAGCGAACGTGCCGTAACTTTATGGACATGTTGGCGTATGGCTCGTGCCCATCACAAGTTATCTTTGAAGTTTTACACATTTCGATTACTTCCATTCCAATCACATTCACACGCAACCATCGTAGTTCGTTTCCGCTTAATTAATTAATACTATCGAACTTCGCGTGTAATTCGACAGCTCGTTCGAATTCGTACCGCAAAATATTCTTGAAACTCGGCCAGTTGGACGGTTTAATAATGGGAATATCGATTTCTCATAAAGAAAAGTTTATTGTATCATGCTTGGCCGAATATAATTTCCCCTAGCGTTAATAATTTAAATATTCCCGAAAAACAACTGATAAAATTCGCGAATAATTCGCAAATCATATTTCGATGAATTTTGTATTCACAGAATACGCGCGAGTTGTGATTTCTTCTCAACTGTTTCTTTTCTTTCCTTGCTTTTTCCTTTGCCATTCTTTTCTTTAATTAACACACGTGCTTTTAATGTATGCGTGCGCGTTGATATAAATCAGAGACGCGACTCGCGTTCCTGTACCGTAATTTGCGAAATTAAAAATTCTTGCCGTTCGTTGTTCTCGTCGAAATAACGTCACGTTGCGGCGGCGAAGTAGAAAATTTTTCAATGGATTGTTCGATTGCTTTCGATTAAATATTCGCGATTATTCCTTTAAACGTCGAAAACTAATGCTTGATATGACAAATTATTTCTGTTACCGCTGTTTGATTATTTCGTAATCCAAGAAGAGAATACAACGAATTGTCGCTCCAGTCATAAACGCTTGTGACATTGGAAATCCTCTCTGATATTTTACGATTATTCCCACGGAGCTGTACAATTTACCAAAAGAAATAC
The DNA here is from genome assembly GCA_905333015.3 of Bombus campestris. Classification (NCBI taxonomy): domain Eukaryota; kingdom Metazoa; phylum Arthropoda; class Insecta; order Hymenoptera; family Apidae; genus Bombus; species Bombus campestris. The sequence goes on from HG995149.1 coordinate 3,210,496, forward strand.
TCCGTCATGATAGAAGCACAAAGTATTATTTCCATTACTTCGCTCTTTCATTTCCAGGGATTACTGTCTCGTGGGAAAATGTTGAAAATATCGATTAAAAAATTACTGTGTGCGCCACTCATTGCCCACCGTACAATTACCAAATAAATTACCAGAAATAAAATCAGTGGAAAGAAGTTGGCGAAGAATTTCAGTTCGTTAATTAATTCAAACTTTTTTAATTTAACCTCGAAAATGAATCTCGTCAATTATTCGTGATTCAAACAAGGCGCAGAATAAAAATTTACCGAGTCCAAAAGCAATAACGATTCGGCCAATGAATGTAATTCATCAAAATTTGCCCCTGATTCTCCACCGTGTATATTTTATTTCACTCTCCCAACGCTGTTCCTTCCCTTTTCGCCGTGAATTTCAAACAAAAAACCGATCAAAGCAGCGATCATCAAAAATGTTCGCCGCATTGAAAGCGGAATGAATTTAGTGGCTGGCGAGATACGAAGATTTCGCACGAAAACATCGGTTCGTCCACAAAGAAATATTTGACGTTTCTTTTACGTAAGCGCGTGCACGCAGATTTTCGCGGAAATAATTCCTGACGGAATGAAAGTGAATTTTCACAGTACTCACTTTGTTGCTTTCAGTTTACTTCGAGTTATTTTCCTCCACTTTTTTTCTGTATACGTGAGACGTGTTTATCAGGCGGAAAGGAGAGAAAAGTGGAAACGAGAGAAATTTGCAATCTCTCATAAGTTGACAGCCACGCGAGGAGAAGAGACGTCATCGTTCAAAGCTTTATTCGTTGAGATTACGCAATGGAAACAAAGTTTCCTTATAATCTAGCTTTTATGAAACGAACGTCGAGATTTATGAAACGCTCGCGTTTTTAATGAAATTGCGGAGAATTTTTGTAGTTTGTTAACGTTTTGAGAAACGTTATTCTATAAAATTTATAGAGCGATCGCGTGTTCGATGGAGAATCGTTTATGGTTTGTTAACGTTTAACGAATTTATGAATCTGCCATTAATTTTGATATAAGGCTTCCGATTAATAACGAAGAAGCAGAGACGGTAACTATTTACATCTTCTAATAATTTTAAAACAAGTTTGTTTTGTAAGAAATAGAGATATGCTGCTGACGTTACATTTCCTTCGAAAAAATATGGCCCAATAATTAGATGTCCGATTGTGCCAACCCAGACGTTTACGTTCCATCTTACTTGAAAATTCAAAGTCGATTTTCTCGAAAACAAAGCCTCGAACGAAAAATTTTTATTCTATATTTCCGACTTCTTTTTTCGCGTAGAATCACCCCCCCCCCCTTTCCGCTTGTACCACCAGTTACCAACCACCCTGTATTTACGAAAGTATCTATAATCTCTCTTTGAACTATTTGATTGCAACACTTCTCGATATCGAAATATCAATATTTAATTATTCATAACTAGACCGTGAATATTTATACACTTGTGGAGAATATATAGAACGCATTTAGTATTGGAAAATATATAAAATATTCGAAATAAAATTCTCGTTGTTATATTTCGTAGGCGAAACAAATTTTTGCCGTTCAGTATCGTTAAAAAAAAAATGTAAATTTACATAAAATAGAAATTTGCATCCGCAGTCTGTTTATAATATTTATTCTTCGACAATTTGTTTTTTCACAATTCTACATTTTCTCTCTCTACCATCAGCATAACAAAATTGTCGATTTTCTTTGCCACTGAAGCTAACTGAACATCTAGCAAAAATAATTCCATGCTACTGTTTAGCCACTTGGACGTGATTCTCATTTCCACGTATTATTAAAGAAAATTTTTTATTCTCGAGCATTTTTCTCTTACGTTTGGAACAATGGAAACCATCGTCTCACATTATCCGAAGTCCGGATCTTTTCGAGGTCCATATTGTCCGGTTTTCGCAGAGGAAAAGGAAGTAGACGACCTCCGGCGGAAGCTTTTAATCGTCCGAAAAAGGGGTAATCGAGGATTAAAATTTAAAAAATTCGCAATTATAAAAATTCTCGAAATTAGTAAGGGCTTAGCTTTTTTTTCGGTCGTTCAATATATATTCTACGTCCTAAAGATTATATTCAAAATATAATTACAGATAACAATGCTATGAGATGTGTGTAGACGAGTTAACTATATATAAAAGATGGAAGGAAGTTGAGACAGAGGTGAAATATTCTCCAAGTCGTTGAAACTGGTTTATAAAAGTTTCAACGATTGAAATAATGGGAAACTTCTTGCGAGTATCAGAAAGTTAATTTCACTCGAGTCCCTATGATTACCTCAGAAAATCTATAAAACTGCTACAAACCTCCAGTGAAAATCATAAAACTGTCTTGAAAAAATAACCCTATTAGGCCTTCGAGTATTTTATAGGGCAAAAATCGCGCTAGGCTAAACGCTTTTTCATTTGCACCGCGTGGTACATTCGTACCACGAATATGATAAAGTCAGTTTACAATTCAACCACTACAGAAGCTATTAAGCCCGTTCCCAAGGAACATTCTGCTTCCGTAATGACACGCCCTTAATTATAATCTCATGTAAATAACCACTTTTTCCGCGATTTTCATTTTCCACGTAGCCGTCTTGTCCGATAGTTGGCCATTATTCTCAGCCGCATTATCTTTTCCCATCGATTTCTCATCATGTCCGTGCATTTAATTCGCCATGAAAAAGGGGACTCATTAATTTCGCGGAGTTTTCGGTTTGTCGTTCATCGCGTAGATCGATCGGTCACCGCTATCAAACAAAACGTTCCATAATATTAACCGGTTCTCTGCTACACGAGCTGACGTTCGATGAAATTTACTACGTGGAAAACGATGTTGAATAGTTTGTTTAACTGACGATTTTTCTCAGTCGATGAAGAATACAGAATTTATATTTCGACGAAAAGCAATGTAATGGATTCAGATTCGTTCTACTCTGCCCTGTTGCCGAATAAAAAACTAAAATGGAAGTAAAATCCAGAATATATTCTCCTACGTTTTCCGTGCTTCAGCTTTCATTTTGACAGCAGCAATTTGCTACTTCGGTTTAGCGCTTCCGTTAATTCCCCGTGATTGTAACGGCAAACATTTCGCTTACGTGTTTCCGTGCTCTTGCTTGGAATTCTTTACCGGATTAAAGCCCGTAATTTCGACTTATCTTTTCACCTGGATCAAGCGACGTTCCATTTGTCTATTTTCGCTAGTACGTTAGGTCTCAACTGGTGCTACGTTCGCCGTCGAAATAACAATCGGAAAGTAATTTGAAGTATCAGTGAAATAAAATTAGAAGAGAAACAATAAGACAGGAGGATAAAAAAGGAACGAATATCAGAAAGGAAACCGGTTACAGATCTTTAAATTTCTTTTTCTTATTTTATTCGATCTAGGGAAAAGAACACGATAAGTGGATCGTGGATAGTAGAATTAGTTGCTTCAACTTAAAATTAAAAGCAAATTCGCTATCTTCTTACTTTCTTTTTTAATAATTTCGCTTTCAGAACTACCGATATCGTTCTTTAAAATAATTTTTTTCAATATCTAATAATTTTATATCCAAAATAAGTTTGATGGTGAAAGAGAAGAATTCGCGTGATTCTCTACTGCGGTTGAACGAAGAAGAAACGATCGTATGAAAGTTCTCCAGTTGAACTACAGCTGAACAGTCTTTCTGGTTTGTTACTAACCGATATCATTCTTCTTACGAAGGTATTACAGCAGCGAAATCAATACCCCGGCGGATCTATAACCAGAACGTTACAAGCAACTAATTTTGAGAAACTACTTTCGAAAGTTTGAATAAAACAATCGTATACGATCGCCCGAACACGATCGAGTTACGAAACGACTGGCTCCTTTATAGATTTCGAATTCAGTATTCCCTTTAGAGATTTCCCGGCGCACCAGCAATTTCCTCTCCCCCGAGTGAGGGAAATACTAGGAAAATTCCGGGAAATTCGTGTCCTTCTCTAAAACGTACCGATAACTTCACTGTTCCAGTTTCTATTGCAAGATTTGTCCAGTGTGCTGAAAAAAAAAAAGATTTTATTACATCGAAATGTAAAAAGTTGAGAAGCTGGCGGAAGACTTTTTTCATTTTTATGTACAATTATTGCGAATTTTGTTTGTGACAAATTATGTTTGTAGATATACTTGTTGCTAAACAAATTTTTCGAATCAAATGAACCTGCTATGGCGTCTTAAATGTTGGAAAAAGAAAAAAAGAAGGAAATTCCTCGCTTGCAAGTTTATTAAGAAGCTAATGAATTCATTGTAATTTATAATCAGCAATCAACTTCTGTGATCGTAAACAATTTAAAAAGGAATTTGCATCATTTCGATTCGAGTACCATTCTCCAGATGTTTACGAATAAACGGTACCTGTGTGTCAATATGCACGTAAAATTCAGTAATTATCAGCATGTGAAATATTAATATCGGTATCGTACTTTTACGACATTAATACCGATATGTGAAATTAATTGGTATTAGAATAGCTTTCTTTTTTGTGAAAGCATTGGCGGAATCCTTGTTTCTTCCGCAGAACTATTTATTAATTCACAGCTCACGGACGTTGAACATGAATGGATAATTGCTTAAATAAGATTCATGGAAATGATATATGTACATCGGGAATAACATTTATCGAATTTAAATGAAGATCGATCGAATAAAACAGTGCCAGCGATATTCATAGTATTTCGTTCTTATTCGATTTTCAGCGTCGGGTTAACGCGAATCGAATCAATTTTACCGTCCTTATAATAAACGAATCAACAATCATGGATTGACAGTACGAGATAATTCGAAAATTGAAGAGAGAAAATAAACATTTTCAAGATATTCATTGTTATAACATCAATTATATCTTTAATAATTTTATCAAATTTCGTGCACTTGTATAATATTTCAGTTTCATAATAAATCTTCTTTCTTTCGATCATCCCAATCGACGAAAATCAGAAAATCAAGAAACGCGGATTTATCGTGTTTTTCCTACGTTGGTGATCTTCGTTCGTAGTTGTATCACTTTTAAAGCACGTTTGCTATGTCTTACGTACCATGAACTCTATTTAATAAGAGGAATATTTAATCATACTTTGAAATTAATCTCTACAAGTTATCTCAAGATTCAATATGAGGTTCGTTTTTTTCCTTTCGTGATGATTGTCAAGGTATTTATGTCGCAGCATCCGCGTTTAAATGAGAATTAATATTTCAATTTTTAGATTTTACTGAAAGTGATTTAAAGGTAAAAGATCTTGTTCGTTCGCTTCACCAAGCAAACTTCTCTTACGTTCCAAACGTTAATTTACCTCTTCCCACCAACACGTTAAATTCACCTAACTAATTTCTGAAATCATCGTTCGAGGGATTCTTGATTAACTTTCTTCTTTTTCTTTGTCGATAACCTCTAACAAATTCCTGCAATTCGTTCTGTAGGACAATCGGCATAATTGTTAATGGTAATTCCATCGGATCAGCACTATTACAAGAATGTATTTATATTTCTTCTTGCGTCACCAGGTCCTGTTTCTTCTTCAGTTTCCTAACGCTACTGTCAGCGTACAGTGTATTGGCTAGCGAGTATGGATGGTTCATCGTTCCTGTTTCGTAACTGTTTGATATTCGCTGAATTTTCTCCTTTACAACGGGAATTTGAAGATCGCGTAATTCCATTTCGTATGTGCCAATGTGCGTCTCATGATACTTTACTTTCTACCTGTATCCTTTCGTGTATGTGCCGTGTCCATGTTAGTTTTGAGTCTGGATGGAGTCCCAGGAGTTTTTACCCAGTTTTGTGTGTGCTATTTCATTCGCTTAACTTAGCAAACAAAATTTCTTTTCAGTATTTCTACGGCCCTTCCCTTCGATGATTCGGTGTCATACTCATTTAGAAAGGTTGCGGCGTTCTTGTCGCAACGAGAGAGGAGCGCGTGCACGTACAAACAATTTCGCGGGATCATGAGCGAAGGTTGTTCGTGTAATGAGCGTGTTTTATTATTTAATCCCCCTTAAACTCTCGCAGATTATGGTACTTACGGCGACTCCTATCTACTACCATCAGGCCTGCCCTGTTTCCACCGCCGGTGACATCTCCGCGCTAATTAGCATCCACGTTCGCTGGTTTCACCTGTCTGCGAGTTCTCGCGTCAAAACCAACCACTTCATTCCCCTGTTTTTTGCACTTTCAATTTAGTTTTCGCCAGCGTGTTTCACCGACTCGGCTTTATCGTGGATTACGTGACTCTTTCTTAGAATTTATGAAACTGAAAATGAATCTAGCGTTCCTTGCTTCGATTTTTTGCTTCTCTTTTCACATTTCTCTTACTTTTCTTTAGTTTACGGCTACAGTTACAGTGGAACGTGTTCTGACAAAGTGTTGTTCCGACGAATGAAACATCTGGAAACCGAGATGCACTTACTTATAAGATACATATGTATTAATGTATTTGATTGCTTGAGTGTAGATATCGAATTCGTTAGAACATGCATCTACCACAACCGTGTCCCAACATATTTCATATAAGCTCGTTATTTCGTCGCATTTGTCTTCGTTCCTTCGTCAAAGTATTGCGTCAGCAGTTTACGATTTAATATCTCCTGTCTCTAGTTATTTAACAACGATTTATTTTTTATTTAGGGAAATCAAAGTATCTACGATAAGCGAAACAACATTGCATAATTTAATTTAGGGTTTAAATATATCTATTCAACACCCGTTAGAAGTCGAGTACCAATCTTTCGCTTGTTTATCTATTTTTTCTCTGTCATAAAATACCTGCAGTCTTCTAATATCTCATTTTGCGTATATCTAAATGAAACTCGTCATTTCGACTGCTCGAGCATTTCGATTTACGTGTAAATTTCGTTATGCAGAATTTTCTGATTATTCGAATTAATGGAGTATGAATTCTTTCGTAATTTTTACTTTTCCCGGAGAACGTATTAATGAGTTATACAACAACAGCAAACAACATATTTGGACAGGGACAAAAGAGAAAGGGAGAGAGAAGCGTCTAATACATCGCGAGTAGGGAAATTTTATTAATTTCGTACAAATGAAATCCAGCATTAAATGAATTCTTTCGACAGATACGCATTTATAATATTCATTAAATAAAATTTGGAGATTCGTCAGGTTGGGAACATACACGAATCGACACGAAATATTCGTTATATTTCTTTTAATGGAAACACATATTTTTAATTAACTTTTAATAAATGCTTTCAATACGCATCTCGATGACGAATGAGCTATCCAAGTTTTAATTGAATTCCTACATCATTGTCTGTATCATTTCAAGTTAAAATAGTATTCTAAAGCCCGAGATATTTACTTCTTCGAACGGCAAAAAGCAATATTTTAGTATTCTTACGAAATCGGATATGTCATCGAGATCAGAAACCAAACACATACGTCGTACACGTTTTCGACCAGCACGTCGTATGAAAACCTCTCGATCCTCTCGTATTTCGAGCAGTTATATCCAACAAATATTCGATTAAAGCCCCGACAATTCTGAAATAAACGCCGTGGCAGGTGCTTTAATTCTCGTTACAGCGAATCGAATTTGTAACGAGAGGCGGATCAAAGAAACTCAAGTAATTCACTACGGACTTCTATTACCAAACCACAACATTTCTTTTCCTTGTGTCGATAGAACGTTTGCAAACTCGCCAGTCTAAAACTCTCGCGTTACTACGAATTCAATTATCGATTAAATTTTTTCATTCGGCTGCAATGAAAATAAATTGGAAATTTGTCAAAGATATGCGAACTTAACTAATTCCTCATTGAATATGAGCGAATGAACATTAAGATGTTCACTTGGTGCATAATTTGTATCGAAAACGGGATTTCAAAGGGAAAATATCTTACTCTATATTTTCTACTTATTTTCACCTGTAGGTTGATTTCCTTCGTACTATTCGTTCCTATTCCTTATTCGAAGAAACTGCGTTTTTTCTATAACTTTGCTGTTATATCGCCGGTAAAAAATTATGCTTTTATAATTCCTTTAAAGCTATAGAATAACGTCACATAGATATTTCTGGTGCTTGGACTATACAAAAATGGGCCACTTCCTGTCATCTTCCTCTACCAATATAATAACTTCGGATGCTTTTGTGAGTCGCTATACACTCGTTGTCCTGTCCATCGAGGTCAGTTTGCTTTCGGAGCTTAGACTGCGTTTAATTTCTCGTCACAATAACCTCGAGCCAGTGCATACTACACGCGAAGCACGCATTCTGCTTCTCTTTGATTTCGGATTAATAATGTCCCGTACATTCGGCTATCGCTGTTATTGACAACATCCTGTATCATATTGCTTTGCTACAAGTTAATTAGCGACCGGTTTCATCGCGAACGATGTGCAATAAACTGGCAAGGAAAAAGAGTGGCGATCCCGTTGTTGCTTAGCGACAACGCGAGATATGCAACAATTACACCGTGAACGCGGACTTGTGTAATTTCGCTTCGATAGTTACGCGACAATAAATTCTTCTTTGTTTTCAATGAATTAATATTAATTAAATTTAACACGTTAATTAAATCTACGCACGTTTGCGTTGTTAAGACCCTTCATGTATTAGGTTGTCCGAAAAGTTTCTTTCGTTTCATAAGGTGATAATAGATGAACACCAGTTTCTGTTTTATATTATTTTATTGAATTAGATATGATCCATGTCCTTCTATTTCTATTATTACGTTCGTGCATAATTCACTGAACTAATATAAAACAAAAAACATTGTGCGTCTATTATTTCCTTGAAAAACGAAAGAACGATTTCGGACAACCTAATACAAGGAAAGATAAGTAGAGGATAGAAAAATATCTGTAACTTGTAGTTTCCTTACCCAAAATGTTAACGTTTTTTCATTTTTCTATAATTCTATAAATCGTTATGTCATTAAATTATTTCGTGTTTCATAGCCTACAGTATTTTTATTGAAATATACCAGTTTGTTTGTAACATTCAAAGAATTTAGGTATTCAAATATTTCGATATCGAAACGTTCATATACAATGTATATCAAATAGCGTAATACTACTTTACATTCACCGTTAGCGGATAAGTTGTAAAATATTCATATCTACTAACCGCATAAAAGTCTTAATTCGCAGTGCGAATTCCTGAATATAAGTGACTTTTTCACGCGGAACAATAACATCGCTGCGGTGTCCGGTAGTTTAGGGCTGAAATCAAGTTGTTTCACGAGCAAATTGTACCCCGCCAATTTTACACTCGCAATGCAGGCACCGGTGTGCCGAATCACCGCGTACTCCGCGTTAGTTCGCGCTGAGTTTTCACGAAATCTCGCTGAGTCTACGCGTCGTATATACATCGTGTATACGTGTACACCAAGAAAATTTCACTTTTCGCAAGGTTTATCGTTCCTTGTACGCGTCTATTGTCACTATTTTTCTTCACTCTGGTTGGAAGAATACCATCGGCTCTTAATCTATATCGAAAATTAGTTCCGTAGGAGTATACACATGCACACGTACGTACATATCTACATTATATGCACGTTTACAGGAATTTTAGAAAAAAGAACATACATACATATGTAGTAAAAAAGAAAAAAAAAAAAAAAGAAAAACGAAACGAATCAACGTTCATGTATGGCTTTTGCGAATTTGGTTAGGAATGGCCCAGATTTCGTAAAACCAATCCTCGTTTCAGCGCAGTCGCTTGTGCTGTACGCAGCGTCGCAGAATAAGATATAAAAAGAAGAGAGCGTGTATAAACGGAACGTGCTGTGGCATTTAATTATCGTCTCGGAGCATGGATAAATTCCGGTGAAAGGGCACAGTGATAACGGTCTCGGCTGATCTTTCGAGAAACGCCTATGCGATAAGAGGTAATATTTATTCGACTCATTGTATGTCGCGTTATCCGATTAGAATCTCTCTTGTACGCCTTATCGCGCGATGAAACAACGTCTCGTCGTTTCAGCGACGGCGGAACTACGTGAAACTGCGATTGTTTCTTTATTACGTACGATCTTTGCTTACGAATTTTCCCAACGAAAATTACTTTTTTTTTTCATTACGAGAAGGATTTTATCTGATTAAATATATCTCTTTTGAGATATTCAATAATATATTAAAAAGCGGGCACTTTATACGGATCAAAACATCGACAAAACGAAACAAAATACTTCCAAAGCATGGCCAAACGCTGTACAGCGATATGTGGCAATTTTGCTGAAACGGCTACGCCGTTATTTTCCACAATTCGCCGTTATCTCCATAGAGGGTAGCGACAGACCAACGAGGACCAAAATTTCGTTGCACTACGCATTGCTAACTTTTAGTTGCCACCGACTCGTTCGCTATTTATCTCCGGCAACTTTTAATTCTCCACTTTTCCGGACATCTCCTCCGCCGCGGGCATAAATTCAATCCACCCGGTTAATTAGTCGTCGTTGCGGATGTGAATTTGTAGACCATTACAAAACGAATTTCGACGCGTAATTAATCATTGAGAAGTAAGTAAGGGCGGTAAAGCGGGCACGATGATGATTAAGGCTTCCACGACCCAGCTAGAGCTTAATTAAATTATCGTTGTTTTAATTTAATCAGTCGGGCGTGGCTGACGTCCCCAGCTAATCCACTGTGAAAAGTTGACGAACGATCCTTTTCGATCGTCGGTTACAGCGTTGTTAAACAACGTTACGGTGAATGGCGAGGAACGACTATGACATTGGACTTCTCATCGGTCTAACGTTAATCATCGATGTTTGAGAGCGTTGAATATCACCGAGGATAATTTGATAATATCGCGATGAAAAATTGATTTCGGCTGAGTGAAGTTCAAATAGTGAAATATTCCAATTATTTTATCCCAATAAAGCGATCTATTTTTCTTTTCACAATTTCTACATTTTTATCTTATTATTATCGTATTCTTTGTACTAGCTGATGATGAATAAGTGAAAGTAGATTGTGTAGATTAAATAGCGAGATAGTGCGGATATTTAATCCTAGTTAAGTCAATATTTCAACAACTTTTTTACTCCGATCTACATATGTATACATGTTGGAGGTGAAAGGACACCGGAGCCTTTCTTTCGGGACGTTTGAGAAAGCCTCCAATACTTTAGTCCAAATTTTTTATTATAGCTGTACTCAAACAATAAAACTGAGAAATAGCTGTTTATGAGTTAAGTCAATTATGATGATCCGAGATTTATGACAGTGCGCTTGGGCTCGAAGTGACATAATGGGTCACTGAACGTAGCCACGGTCACGGGAGGAACGTGTACCTAACAGAGGTGTAAAGTAATTAAATGACTCTCTTTAAAAACAGGGATTGACCTGAGGGATACAGAAAGATACGGAGAGGAGTATATAAGGGCAGTTCCATTTGGACTGATTCTCAACCCGATAAGTTCGACTAGTCCAGTGATCACGTACGCCGAGTTCCTAATCGCAATCGTCATCCCGTTGACCGTGTATTCGTTATCGAACCTAAATTCATCGTCATCGGCATCTCAATCGTTCAATCATCGATATCACTTGTTAACTTCTGTAATACATTCCCCTAAATAAACATCATCTGGTATAAGACAACTATGGCCAACTCGCATGAAGATTCGTTACACGCCCCGTTTTCCAAAGACGACCCGACATACATATATATATACATATCTTCTTTTTATTGCATTATCTTGAGCAGCGAAATATTGCAAATATTTCAGCGTGGTTAACCTATATTTTTAGCGACATGTACATGGAAGCCATGAGAGAAACACACGATAAGCAATTGAAATGTTAATTTTATCAGAAATTTGGGTTCTCGTGAAATATCGTAAACTTGCTTCCGATCTCCCTTCTACAGATACTTTCACGTCGAAGTTTATACAAAAGTTTCAAATATCGAAACTTTAAACTCACTTGTACACCTATACGTCTACAGTTTGAGCTATAACGTAGGCTCGAAAACTCTAAACGCCGAACATCGCGTGAATGTAATACAAAATTTCGAATCTCGCGATCGCAGCGTGACTTTCACGTCGGCTCGACGTCCGCAGTTATTAAGTTTGAAGTAGAAAAACTGAATAGCCGGCTAACTAATAGGATTCCATCGATCTCTCAGGAGCTATTACAAAGAACGAGCAGCGATTAAGTCCCACGGGGGAAGAAGATAGCGGCTTCGAGAGAGTCGATGCACGAAGGATCGAAGCTTCGCAGAAAGAAAAAAAAAGGGGGGAAAGAAAGGGTAGTCGCGAGGAAGAAGGTAGCGGGCGAGGCTCGAACAAAAACTACAGAGGAGAGGAAAGAATTCTTCGGATAGCTGGTCGTCACGGCAAAGTGGAGAGATCCTCTTGTGAATCTAGCGAGTAGCAAGCTCGCGATGATCGTATTCAACGTTATGAAAAAAAGGTAGAGAGGCAAAAAAAGAAGAAATATAAGAAAAAAATATGAATAGAGAAGGGTGTTGGAGTGGGCGGATCTTAAGGATCGCGCTTGAATCCTATGGAGTATAGAGAGAGGCAGAGAAAGTGAGAGAGAGGAAAAGAGAGGAAAAGAACTTTTCCCCCGAGAAAAGGCTGCCGTTACGTTTATTCGTGATTGGATACGGCACCACGGTCGATTTTATCATGGTTCGGCTCGATAGTAACGTTAAATCCGTCAGCTCTAAAACCCCTTGCAGAATCTGCGACGGTCATTAAGGTTGGCGCGAAACGCGCATTCCGTAGCATATATAGATATATATATATGCGGCAGCACGCAAGTCGATAAGATACTCGTCTGTAAGTTACCGGATCTGGCTTTGCTTGTCTATTTTTATTTATGAAGCAGATCGTCGATATCGTTGCGAAACACGCGCCCTGAGAAATGGACGATACTAGATTACCATAGGAGAAATTTTGTTTCGGGTAAAGTGAGAAATGGCATGGATTAAATAAATTGTGGAAATTCAGCAGCGAGAATTACCACATTCGCCTATTTAATCAGAGAATTAAAATTTAATTTGGCAAACAATGTATTTTCCGATCAACGATAAATTATTAATGAACGCAATACACGAAATCAAATATTATATCTAATCATTGCCTATACGCGCCGAATTACATTCACGTTCAATATCCTGGCGAATAGAGGATCAGAGTTCGCGAAGTTTACGGAAGCTCTGTGTTTCGCCCTTGGCACGAGCGTGAAATGGACGCTTGAAATTCACCGTGCCACCACAATTTTCCCCCGTTGAAAATCAAGTTCCGGTTTCGAGGCGGCGGAACGTGCTCGCGACCACAGGCAATGCCAACCATCGAGTCAAGGAAAGTTTCCTGCTCGACGTTGATAAACGACCCTTCTTTGTGACTTCGTTCGTTACGAACAGTCGAATTTTTATGAGCAAAGCGTACCTTTAATTCTAAATAAACATTATGAAAATACAAATTTAGTAACCAACGAAGACTCGAGAAAGGTAAAAGATAAATTTAATATTATGAGTATACGTATAAGGAAGAACGGAATTGAGCGTGTGCTACGCGTGTCTGACCTAACATGTGCTCGTACTACTTGCCTGGCAATAGTCGCTAGACACGGTATTTACCGATAACTGTTAAATAGTTGATAAGAAGAAAAGAACGTATAGACACTTTCTTAATCGTTTTTCGCACGAAATACGACGGCTAAACTTTTCCGCCGTAAAGTATAACCTAACCCGAACGATATCAACAAAAAATTTGCCACGTGTCGCCAACAAGAATTCGTGTAACTTTCGGATTTTAAATGGAGGTCGTAGAGGCAGAAAGATTGATCGTAGTGTACACGATTCGTGGACGCGTATCAAAATAATGCGAAGGCCGATATTCCCGTGAACTTTTTCAATTTCAAGTTTCGAGCAGCGGTCCAAGTTCCTCCGGTCGCCGTCGACAACACGTGAGAAAGGCGATAAATAGTCACTGGCTTTTCGAAATTAAACTTTACGCAGCTTCAACCCCGAGACTTTGTTGATCTTGAATGCGTAAAGTTCCACGCGTTCCATTGAAAGAAAATCCAAGAACATGTTTGGCGTCAGCCAGATTCCTATCGAATTTTGAAACCTTATCGAACACTTTGAACGAAGAGCGTTACAAAATTAAGATGAACAAAACGTCGCGCGAAAGGTAATGATATTGCCACGGAAGCTTTGGAAATTTGCTCGTTTGAACAAAATATACAAAACTGTGAAACCATCGTTTCAAACGTTATTCGTAATAACTCGGGCTCGTATAATCGAATCATTAGACGAACAAAGATCTTTCATCTTTCTCTTTGAACTCGTTATACGATCTCGTTCGGACATTTTATAAACGCGCGTATTTATTAATCAAATGACGAGTGTCTATCGACGCGAGAATACGTCCGATTCGACGGCGCGTTGTGTGTGATTTAATCATAAAGACTCGTTGTACCAACAACGGCAATGCGTTTCGTTGTTGCCTGTTTACGCGCGATCATTAGACACGGGTCAACAAGCGTCGTTCAACGTTTTAATTAAACGCTTCTCCAAAACTTGGACCGGAATACGATTTTCGAGCCGACCATTGCGCGTTCCTCGTATTTTCACAGCAGAGCGCAACGCATTATGATACTGACCATCGAATCATTTTATTCAAAATTCGATACAAGTACATATTTAAAATCGTAATACAAAAATAGACATCTTTGACGTTTCTTCGCTTCTACTTTTACGTTACCATCTACCCAAATTGCGTATATAATACGTACATTGTTACGCAACTGACAGAAGCTAAAATATTTTATTATTATCGTAAGATTCCTTAAGACGAACAACTTTTTTTTTTTTTTATAGAAATTCAACTTCTCGTAATATCGATGTTTCAATCGTGTAACGCTTTAATCTCGTTCAATAAGATTTATCTCATGTCTAATTGTGTTAGAATTTAATCTTAAAGTTAAGATAAATAATCTGTGGAAGACACAATGTTTATTTTAAAATAATATTAGGTGATATTTATTAAACAGAGCTACAGAACCAAATGTATATAAGTGAGTGATGGATTGTTCACAGTTGGCCAGTTACTCTCAGACTGACTGTAGGTAGTGACCCATGATCCCTTAAATATTTTGAACCCCACTCTCTATACAGTAATGAGTATGACCTGTGTAAGTGTCCTGTTCAAATGCCTGTGTAGGTGTCTGTATAAGAGTATTTGTGTCTATTTGTGTAATATCGTTGTATTCCAACAAATTGTTTTCGAATATTATCATTTATCACCTGAGCATATTTAATTATATTTCTCAATTCTTTGATAAAATATCTCCTTTACTGAAACAACGGAATCTTCGATAGAGCTGAAAATGTAAATCGGAAACTGTAATTGTTTGAATTAACGAAAAAGCTGAACCCTCCGTTAGCAAATACAAAGGAGAACGAAAGACTGGTTCGATGTTAAATCAGAGGCCGAATTCCCATTCCAATAGCCGATTGGCCGTGGAATGAACACGATCCAGATATCCGAGGTATTTACGATCGTGAATTTAGGATTTTGTTGAGTTAAGCGTATCAGTTTTGCCGGAACAAATCGGCTTTTGCGAATGAATGTGCAATAATGCTATCCAACTGACGCGTCCAACCAAATTCGTATATGCTATAATTTATTGTCACTTTATTATCCCGTGTCTAATCCTTCTCTCGAAACAGTTTATTTTCCTGTATAATTTGAAATGTCATAATTTATAGACGTAAGTGATTTATTAAATATTATTTGCATTTATCGGTACGAATTGTTTGAAATGTTAAGAGTTACTTATCCATTCTTTTTTCATAATCTCTTTTATCACAAATTATTGAAGTTATAAGGTTCTTGGAGAATGTATTTTGACATTTGTTAAAAATTTGTACGAAACAATCCATATAAAAAAGTGCGTAATGCAAAGCAAGATATAAACCTTTATCCATACATCTTAGAAAAGATCTTTTAAATCGTTTAGAATTCCCAAAAAACTATAAAATCTATATAACAAAAATGCGTAATGCAAAGCAAGATATAAACCTTTATCCATACATCTCAGAAAAGATCTTTTAAATCGTTTAGAATTCCCGAAAATCTATAAAATTGATATGGAAATTTATGAATTCTATGAATTACGAGTTTTAACGTTAAATTAGCCGCGAGATCTGTGATAGATAAATTATTTCATATAACATTATTTAGGATGATAAATTTACATATATCGAAACTGTGTGTAATTTCTTTTTAACGTGATTGAATATTAAAGGAAGTTAAACACAGAATTACTCTTACGATCGAAACGTGTACAGTAGATAATGCATTGATTTGCATAAATTTCCATTCCATCGTTTCTTCAAATTTTAATAAAATTGAGCATTTCTATATATACTCTTTTTATTTATCATATTTTAGATAACGTTTCTCCTCCACCTTTGCAACCGCACATTTAATCTCCTCAAAAACAATCCAGTTTCCAGCGACCTGTGTCAATGTTTATGTTGCATAAAACATGCAATGCGAAATCGTTGTCATATTTCCTGCTCGCAAATATCTGTCATAACCGAGGTTACGAGGTTTCAACTTTAAAGAAAAAGGTCCTGGATCTCGTTAAAACGAATTTTACGCAAATCATTTTTCAACAGCTTTCGAGCATACAGATTCGTGTCGAATTTCAAATGCGTGGAATATCGTTACCTCGTTTTTCAAGATGGAGCCGTGTTCGTGACAGTGTCAATACGTCAATCACATTCTGTCTAATAAATAAAATATCTGTGCTGTTTCGCTTTTCCATACAGGGTTTACAGATCGATACAAAGCTGTCCATGGTTTTCAGTACTTTGTGGACAATTTAAAATACCAAGATTAAAATTAAAAAAATGTATAATAGCTCGATATCGACTTTCAAAACTAGTTTGAAACCTCATTACGTTACATCGTGCAAGTTTCAGTATAGCCTGTGGGACTTCATTTAATTAATTTTCTTCCTTGCCCGTCTGTAAATATATGTTACTCGGTTACTCTTAGTTACTTGAAAACACTTTACGCTATCAAAATTTGTTTTCATTTCCTGAGACATAGTTTTTAATAGGGACTTCTCATTTATAGTTATACTAATATTGTGGTAATACCGGGTGTGACGAGTAGAACTGAATTAAATGAAACTATCGAGTGCCAGGATACGGATCGAAGAATCAGATAGTTTAATAATACTGATATTTATGCCACGTGATTATGATTCACTATTCATTCCTCTTGTTCGTATTCTGTACACGGCTAGCGGAGGGTTTTGGAAGAAGAAGATAAATCAATCGCGTCGAGACTCGTTTAATTATTGTTGGTTTTGCGCAATGAATTCCTTAGAATGGGAAAAATAGGAGAGACAGGTGTCTCTGATCTTTGTTTCGTCTACGGGTGTTCAATTCAGTCAAGTGTTTGTAATGTTCATTTTTAAGCAATCGTTGTAAAAGTGACCTTGGTCAAACAGCGGTTCGACACGACACGACACACGGTTCGTAGATTCAAGGAAGACGAAAGACCAGAATCTAAAGAAACTTTGAAGCTTCATTTCGCTCGGTTCGTTATAAATGTTGGAAAATTCTAAGGTTTTCAAATAATCTAAAAAGTAATTATTTAAAGAAAATAATTACCGACAAAAGCAAATGTTAACAAATTCGCAAAGCTTTATAAAAAAAAAATTAAGGGAACAATTAACGTAATGGCGATCAATTGGTTTTTTAATCTTTAACTAAACGTAAAAGAATTTAGAAAATTAAAGTACTTATCTAATTACAAAATGGACAATGGATCGAACGGTGGTTGGTTTCGTGGTATCTTTAAAATTGTTACGTAGAATTATATTAAAATTAATTATATTTGTGATTATAAAATTGTGGGACATTATAGCTTTGAACTTATCGTTCTGAAGAGACGTGACTTATCTGAACTGTAACACGAAGACCTAGTCGGCAGTGTAGTTGGTAAAATGATTTCTGTTTCATGTCAGTATGACTTTTCGTTCTCGAAATTTGACGTTTAACCTCCTCGGTACGACGCTCGGCCGTACGGACATATTCCACGACTGTCGACTATAGTAGACGCTCGCACTTTCAAATCTCTCAATTACAACTCTCTCATTGCTCGTAATGGTCAACGACAGACGTTAGTTCAGCATCCTTTTTGTTACTATCACGAAGCACGACGCATTTCCAGGGGAAGAATAGAGGTCACGCTTTTTCAATGACCACTCAACGATCTGTGAATTTTAAATGCCTGCACTTTGAAGTCACACATCTGCACAGTTAATTGAGATATCGACTTGAAACAAAATGCGTTTTAAAGGGCATGCTTTCGTCTGCGTTTCTGAGTTCATCGAACGAACTTTATTCGCTCTATTATTCTTGTTTAATTTTTATTCGCACAATTGCCACTTTTTTACGAGTATTTTCTGACAATGTACATAATTATTTAGTCAGAACGTTCTTTAGAATATTTATTTATTTATTTGGTATTTATAATTTACAAAAGGAATTGTAATGTGCATTAGAAGACCTTTATACATGAATAAAATAGCCAAGTAAGTTTTTATTTCGCCACTTGGAATAAATCTACCGAATATTTCTCTTGCTGTCGCTGTTTTAAATATTTTCGTTATATATCATTCTCGTCCCATAAGTATCGGGAGATAGATAAGAAAAATAGCTGCTTAGAAATTGAATGTCTAACGTCATTTATGTTAAAACGGATTTGGGCAAATAAATCAACGTTTGGTAAATCGGGTGGAATGTCGTCATGGTGGCGATCGTCGCAATGAAACCGTCAAAGGAAAAGACACGTTTACCAATAAATCAAGCCACGTTCACGAGCCAAGAATAACGATTGCATTGGCGTCCTGGAATATTAATGATCCAGATTTGTATCGATTTCTTCGTGAACTATCGCCACGGACCTACTTACAGAGTAATTCTTCGCATAGCTTTACGACGAAATGTCTCTTTCGGTGAATTAACGGGCTACGTAATAAACAGATAAACATTTCGTAGAGGCAGAGCAATTAGCGTTTGAAAATTTGCATTGCAAATAGAGAGAAGGAATAAAAGTTAACGTGTATCGTAAATTAAATCATCTTGTTGCTTCTTATTATTATAAACATGTTCGATTTTATGATATTAGAGAAAGTAAAAAAATGATAAAAAATTGTTTTATTTACATTACTTGCCTCTTTTGTACGATATATATTTGTACAGTCGCGAGTGACTGAAGATTTTTCCAAACTACAGCGTTACAGATAAAAATGAAGAAAATTTCATATAGTTTCGTGGAAACACGAATTACGCTATATTTTTCTGTTTGTCGGGCGAAAATAAGTGAAAGGATATTATTTACTGGTATCCAATTTTTATTTGTAATTGAACTTTACTTGGACCAACGAAATTCTCCTCCTATCACATCTATTGAAAAATGCCACCTTTATTGCTTGAATGATAAGCCGAAAGGATTGAAAATTAAAGAATCTTTTTCTCTGATCGTGTACTTGTATGAGATTGAAAAATCTAAAGAAAATTGCAGTACGCATGTAATATATTTTTCAAGTTCTCGTTCAAGAATCTGGCATCTACACAGTTTTATTCATCCTTGTTCCACAATGTTTACGATAAATTGTTTAAATAATCCAATTAATAACAAAAATATAATAATAATATAATTTTCTGTCGTTGCAAAAATTTACGACAATATCACGCATTGAAATACGTTAAGAAAGTGTTGCATCTTGTTAAATTTCACCATCGATTCGCTTGGCGCAGTAGCTTTACGGATAATTAACAGCGCTATTTTCACGAAAAGGTATAATTGCGAAACCGAATAATTAAAGCTGGCTAATTATAATTCTCCGGGATGCTTGTCTCGCTACGCAAAGCACAGTTCTCCGAGACTAAAATCCTTAATTATCTTCTTTAATACATCTGCCAGAGCGAAGGAAGCAACATAAGCCGGATGTAGAAGTACGTGGTCGCTTCCTTGTACTCTCTACCCTTCCGACCGCTTTTTCCAGTAATTTATAGGAAATTTTCCGGCGAAAAGCTAAGGCGTGTCAGTTTAGCAAGTTCACGCGGTATATTTTCCTGCAATTTCCTTCTATAATTCGTCGTAGTTCCGTGGCTCAATCTCCACTATTTCGAAATTCTAGAGATCTCGCTGTAGCACAAGTGTGTCATGCAAAAATAACTGCAATTTGTTCCCTTGGTTAACTGCAGAGCAAGATGAACGCGGGATCCTCGCTAGAAAATGAACAGATTAGTTTCTAAGCAGATGGTAGTGCCTTGTTCTTCTTTTACTTCGCGTCTCTTTTGCGAAATTCAACTTCTAACATAATTTCCTGCATATATTAATTGTGAGGCAATATTCTCCTAATTCAAATATCATTTTCTCAATGCTAAAGTATTCTTTGGAACGACGTATCTTAAACTTTCGTAGTCGAATTATAGGAAAATTTGAATCGTGATACGCGAGACTTTTATATAAGGAGCGAACGCTGTGCAAAATTTATATTACTAACATTTCGAGAAATATCGTACTTTGGCGACGATATCGTTAAATCTTTGATTAAGATAACAAGAAACGCGTAAAAGGCGGACAACATTTGCAACGAATTTACAAATTTATAAACATTTCTACCTTCCGTATTTTTATGCTACTTTTAAACAAATTTACACACAGTAGAATCACAATACGTCTATCTTTTTGTATAGCATGAACAAATAACAAAGCGTTAAAAATTCCTCCGCATTCTATGTTAACGTAATATGCACTTTGGTGCATCACGTTGTTCCTTCAATAAACGTTATTCATCTTGCGTCTTTGACTTTGCTATAATTCGATCGAGATATTAGTGTCTCCTTAAAATTTAAAAAAATTAAATATTAAAATACAATTGTCAGACCACAACGAGTTCTGGATCAACGGTATTTTGTTGAAATCGTTCAAAGAATCGAAATAATTTATGTCTACGGTAAAATATTCTAAGCTAATATACAAATACGAATATACACAATACAAAATTAATGCAAAATTAAGTCTAAATTTCGTTCAAAAAGATAACAGCTGTTACACAGTTCCTACGTTCAACGTTCCACGAATCATTTGGGCCACCATAGGGAAACAGATTGACAGGCTGAACGAAGTTACTGTAATTCGTAGCCACATTCCTTCGCTGTTAGCTGATAGCTTTCGAGATTACGAGATTCCATGATGCAGCTATATATCGTTTGATCGTTTTATTGACAAGCGCATTCGCATAAATCATTGGAGAATTCAACAGCGTCGTCAATAATCAACAGTAAAAGCTTTAATTTCTTCATGTTGCTTTGAGATACCCATTGCCAAGATTTGTTTAATCCGCGTTCCATCACTGTAGAATTTCGCTCGTACCATCGTACATCGCATTTGGAACTTGTATCGTTGATAGCTTATATTAGACTCGCGTACTGTAAAGGCTTCTTCATGTAATACGGAAATTATGGGCTCGTTTGAATAAGGATCGCTAATTGCTTTGATGTGTACTCACGATTTCGGAGGAAAACGAGACAGATGAACTCGCTGCTGATGGGAGCAAACAGATGTAATAAAATAGTGATTATACATATAAGATTATTTCGTAAATGTTGTTCAAATGTAATTTACAGTTTCAAATAATTTCTTGAACCTTCAATATAACATTCTTTATGATACATTAATATTTATACAAATACCTTCCATGTGATATAAAATATATTTTTATTTAAATACCATTTTTGTGTAACGTAAAACTATAACGAATCTCTATATACGACAAAAAATTCAGAAACGCGACTTCAAATTTTGATTTGGACTATACTTTAACGGTGTATAGTGTCGTAAGAAAGTGTGAATTGTTTTATCATAATTCTAAGAGTTACTAAAACAGAAGACCTGCTATGCCGCAAACGTTCAACGTTAAAGACGTAACATTTTCTTCACCTTTGTATCAAACTCCTATATAGAACATCGTTAAATGTTGAACTTCTCATAATCAGAATTAACCGACGCTCACTAAGCAAGAACAAGATAACAGATCGTAAATCGACCGCTTTATGTCGGTCACTTACACAACTAAACGTTCTCTATTTACGTTGAAAGGCAGGTTTGCGCGATTTTCCTTGCTCACGCTTCCATACCGGCAATCTCAGTTTCACGTGGCACAGACAACGCGTCGAGCAAGTTTGAAAGCGTCTTAACTACTCTGGAAAGACGCGTGGTCTTCCGTCTGTTGGTTCACTTCATTATCATACATATATCCAGGTTTAAGCTGGCCCTGCGAATGTCAACTAACGCAAACAACAGAGTATAACACTTGCCCGTTAATAGTAATTTCGCGAGCTTACCAGATGACGAAAATGCTTAGCAAAGTGCTGTATCATATGCACTCTGACACGAATGGAATGCAGCTGATGTATTATATATGTCGGAGATGAAAAGACATCGGGCCTCCCCGTTGGAATTCTCAGGAAAAGCCGAGACAATGAGCTTGAATTTGAGGCGCCAGACGAAACGCCGAGCGTAGCCGCGGTCACGGGATGGATATTTTGTCTAGTGGAAATATAGAATTACTTAGCTCTCCTTAAGAAAAGATAATAGTACCAATGCTCTACAGTGCGCATTCCAACGACCTCTGCCACGTGACTTGCCACACGCAGACCCTATTCTTCGGGCAAGACGATTGCCAGATGTCGATGCATCTTCACAGGACATTTAGCTAACTAAGGTCCTCCAAACGAACAAAAACAGTCTTTTTCCTAACAGTCCCTAAATCTATCACCCGCTACGGGAAGATACGGGAAATCTGTTTTTCCTCGCGAACGACGCTTCCCGTTACCAACTTTCTCTCAAGGGCGGCTAGCATCCTTTTCTAACCACCAACATAGAGATCAACCAATTAACAGCAACGTCCATTTCCCTTACTTTCTGGACGAGGGTTGCCCTCGACGAATCCGATGATCTCGTGCCCTGAGTCACACCCCGTCATAGTTTACCTCTGCAGCATCACGATGATGGGGAGACGCATTCTTGTATGATCTCGTTCGTGAGTGGGACGGCGTCTTTGCGATCGGTGGATTTTCACGGAGTTTGACTTAGACTCTTCAAGGGAGTGCAGTCGTTGTCCCGTTGGCCGCGGATTCGTTATCGGACTTAGGATCATTGTCATTAGCATCTCGAGTATCTAGTTACCATGGCTACTTGTCAAATTCTGTACTACTCATATCCGTACCAGTAGATACTTTTCTCTATTACGTAACCTCGGTGGCTAATTCAAGAGAACATTCATTACACGCCCCTAACCCTAATCTTAATGCTTCTCCGACATATATATACATACTTACTACTTGCTGATCGAACGAACCTACGCATATATTACTACGAATTCTTACGTTACTGTCTCTGACGAGAAGGAAGTACGACGTTGTTCCCAAACTATCAAATAACAATAAAATAACAAACGATTTTGAGAATCTAATTCGTTGATAATTTTAGATAAATTGCGTCTTCGTAGACAGTTGGGCTTTGGTGAGTTAAACAAAAATGAGAATTGTCAAGGAATATAAATTTTCTATTTGCAACTTTGTCGCTTCCTATTACGAATAAACAAATTGACGAATTTTTTTATATATTCAATTTGTTGTTAAGTTTTATATACAGAGTATACGATATATATAGGTGTATTTATGTATTATATATTCAACTATCTATCAGTGTCGTATAGTTTAGAACATGAAATTATCGTTAACGAGCTATCAAATTATCATAGCCTACGTATTTATAACATTTTAATTTGAATATGAAAGATTCATGTTAAAGTTCCACAAACATCTTTACATTTGTCATTGCCTTCGTATTACTCCCTTCCTGTAATACTAGATTTTACGAGAGTCGTATCTCATTCGGTATTTTTCATAATAAATAGATTCACTGTTAGGTATTTTATCCTATAAAAGGTATATATGTGTATTCTATCCAGTCTGCTTTACATATGTATATTCCCACAGTTCATTCAAGAGCAAAATGCATGAACGATGTACCGAATAAAAAAGGACACCGTATAAACCGGACCGCAATTACACGGAATTGTGATTGATGGAGACACCGGAAAGCTTTGCAATGTAAATATCAAGGCATTTTTATTTGATCGATCGGTATACCGGGTACAGTGTACGATTTACTTTGGTTTATTCGTTAGATTTCATCGATTCAACGTTCATCCGGTGCTGTCTCTTTAAGAAGCTTACATCACTCGCGTTAATTTAATTTGCTTTGATGATGTACGTAAATTAGGTACTTACATTTAGTTGTTAGAATATTTAGTAGAGGAAATAAATTTCCAAGCTGCTTAATTTCCATTTCCATAGTTCTATTCACAAATATATGAATTTCCACAAACATCCGCGCTCTACTGATAAAACAACGAAAAAAATAAATGAAACGTATAAAGTCAAAGCGAGTTATTTTTCTCTTAATGTAAATTTTTGGGACGAGGTACAAGTCACGAGCTTTTCGATTTGAAACTTGGCTCCTTACAGTGCTTCTTCCGTGAATAACGATCAGCTTCAGAATTAAAAGCACTTGCTCGGCTTATCATTTTTTATACTTTGACAAGTAAGGTCCAGGGGAGTTGGTCGAACTAATTTGCATGTTGACAACCCTATAACCAGGATGGATGGCCAAGAGGCTTCTAAATAGCGTGCAAGTACGATAACTTTAAGTCTGCAGTGCATACTTTGATGTCGAAACCGAACCAGAAATAACATGAAATTTTATATACAACGATCAGCGACGAATAAAGATCATATCGAACGAAATCTTTTCGTAAACAAAGTAAATATACTTGCTTCTTAAATTGATACAGCTGAATATGTTAAATCGATAAATTTTGTTGTTAAATGACGAACAGTTATTAACAGTGTTCGATTAAATTAAATTCTAGCGATCGATCGTTTTGTTTAAAATTCCCTCTCCCTTGATACGCATTCGAACAAATTGTAGCGAATCTGTGACGAAAACTTTCAACTAAATTGAAAGCTGTTGGCGACAACTTTGGAAAAAGCACTTCGAAGATTGGAGGGTTTTTCAGATTCTTGAAAATTCTCCTGTAAGTGGCGAAAAACATAATGTTTATTAGCAAAACAAAACTTTACGATAAAAAAGAAAAGTAGAGAACTGAAAATATGTACTCAGAGAGTTTGCATGTTAAAATGGAAATATCGTAAATTTAAGAATTTTAGATTGTGCTTTCTGCTTCTTCAAACGATACACCGAAGCTAGATTTGAACAATTATCATTATTCCCAAATCATTACGCAAATAATACGCTCGTTATCCGAATGTTTCATCGTCGAATCAGAAAATTTATTTTCAGAAAATCATTTAACCATTTAACATTCTAATACTTCGCGTCTTATCGATCAAATTCATAGCACTGACAGAGTAAGAAGAATCTATAGAACTTTTTCCGACTTTCTAGGAGCTTCATCCGGGACTGAAAAGCGTCGTGACGTTGGACCCTTCAAAGCCTGTCCTTTTCACGAATACATTAGTTGGACGTAATGTCTGCCTTTCGCGGACGAAAAGTGGATGTGACAGTTTTGTCTTCTTCCTAAAACTTACCAGTCGCTTAGTAATTCTCTTTTCTTGTTCTTTCTACCTGCCAAGATGCATAAAGAGGGGAAGACGAGGAAACTTTCGCTGAAGACATAAATTTCTCATCGTTGTTAGACGATAACGCGAACTGGACGATCTAACAAAGATACGCGGCAGCGGTTTGCGGTTTTCCGGTTAATTCACGGGAAATTTCGAGGCAACGGAGCAGCGAAGTCGCCTCGGTTTCCACGGGTTTCCCATTCTGGCTCTTTCCAATTTCCTGCGGGTTACGAGATAGAAACAAAAGTTGCTGCGCGCGTTTCCTCGCCGAGCTGAAACATGGCTTGTACGGTTTTCGGTCTGCTAAGAGACCAGTTTAACGCTTTCAACTTGCCGACAGATCGATAAGTGTTGTCGGCGCCGAACAATTTGGTAGTTTGACGAAAGCTGCGAAGCGGTCTTCCAGAGTTTGTCGACTACGTTTTTGTCTGTTTCTGAGGTACGAGATAATTTGCCACAATATCGTTGCGAGTTCTAGCTTTATCATTAATCGTTATTCTTTATTTGCAATTATATTCGCCAAGTTACACATTCAGTAAGAACTATACGCGGAGTACGCCGCGTTTGTTCTTTGCTCTTCTTTCAGCGCCTGCTCAAATCAAGTATTTGTTTCTAGCCTATTTTGTATCCTTTAATATTCGAAATTCGACAGTTTGTTATAAAAGTTCATAAAACATGTGTCAAGTAACTTTTTGCTACCAATTAGTAAAGTAAATTGCCTTTTCTTTTTTTCTTGAAAGAGAACAAGATACCAAGAATTAAATTCAACAGTTCTCCTCACTGAGAATTAAATAACGCACTGGTCATAAACTTTGTATTGTCTCAAAAGTACTACGTACATGGCTCTTCCGTCATAGTCGAAGAACACTTTGACGAAGGATAACATTTTGACGTAAACTTGAATGGCCTTATACTACCAATTTGCTTCTAGATCAATAAGTTTCGCTGAAACCTGGCAACTTGATACGTCTATGATATGCAGAAACTAGTTGCCGAGTTTGCGAAGCACGCCTCATTCCAATACTTGTTAGCTAGCCCTTCGCTAATTGCTGCCGATAGTTTTATATCGAGCTAAAGGAGCATTAAATTTTATAAGAACGTGGACAGATAAATTCATTTGATGCGAATGGATAGGTTTTCTTGATCTTTGGATAATTTCCAAAAAAAATGTTAAAGAATAAAAAGAAATCGAGACACTCGGTATTTTTCTACAATTGTTATGAATATTCTAGTACAACTCCTTAACCTGATTTTAAAGCTTTTACGGCTTTTAATTTTCGCCTGGCCTGGAATATATTAAGAAAAAGTGTTCAACTTTCGTTTCTCGCATAAAGAGAAGATTGCTTTTAATTTTTGGAGAATGTACCTTCTAAAGTTTCTCACCGTCGGATTTTTAACTTGCAACATTACAGAGATCTTTCTAAACCACGTAGCACACTCTCTGTATAAATTTCATATACAACAAAAGATCGTGAATGATAGTATACAGTTTGTAAATTGTTGATACATACGTTTGCGATAAGAATTGTCGAAACTTTTTAGCGGGAGAAAAATTCAAAAGCTTCAGAAGCAATATTTCGATATCTCGGAATAATCTCCGATAGAAGGAAGATTTATAAGCTTACCAATCACAGTAGCATCGTTGCGCGTACTTTTTAAATATTCCAATTGTTTAAACTCTTTGTTAATTACTAGACCAAGACCGTTCTCGCTAATGTAAATCGTTTAAAGGCGAAATTTACAGAGAATGAATTTAATGGAATCGAACGTATAATAAAAATTATAAATACGATTTACGTTTATAAATAGTAAAATTTCTAGTAGAAGCATGGATCGCAGCATTAGATCGTTCACTAAATTCCTCTAAATCCAATTTCTATGCAGGACCATCGTAACTAAGCTGTGCAACATGAATTTCGACAATCAGAACAAGCTGTCGTCCGCATCAGCATTCGTCGAACAATTTCCACGGTCAAGATCCTTCCTTTCTTTCCAGACTATCCCAAAACGTTTAACATGTTTCCCCTTCAACTCGCGTTACTGCATTCTGTGCGCGTTCACGGAAACTACATTCTTCATCGCTGCGTAATCTTGTTATCCCAGGTTCAAGGGGCTGGGTCAAGAAGTGCTTAATAACACGCCTGTAGAAATCATCATTTTCAACGACGGCCCAACTTCTGACACTCGACAAACTGAAAGAATCTTTATCTGAAGCTGATTCGATCAACGGGTAGGAAAGCTTGTCGAATATACGACGAGAAGATTGGAAATATGCCTGTGATGTATTAACGTCATTAAACCTGATGGCCAAGCAAGCAGCAATGGTTCACGGTTCTTTTTCCCTTTACTTTATTATCGACGGTTCCTTGTGTTTATCGTGGTTTCATAATTGGTTTAGGGGTAAGTTGATTTATGTCCTTCTTTCTTAAGGTTTTTGTCGACCAAAAGCCTCTTGTACGATACATTTAGCAAGCGACAGTGTCACATCTATGCGTTACAAATTACAGATTATATGTATAGTTCAATGCCAATCCATTGCAAATGTAAACGTGAATTATAAAAAGTTTAGCGTCGAAGTTTGGGATTCCAATAAAGGAATGGTTGGTTTGTTCTTAATCGTGAAAAGTTTTCGAGAAAACCGGTATCCGATCGATTGAATAATTGAATCTGAGATGATTCTTCTGGTAGATAAACATCGAAGGACTGGCATATTATTAACTGGAAATGCCAATATGAGAATCGCAGTGAAGGAATTTATAAAGCATCTTATGTTGAATCACAGTTATTTCAAAAATCCGAATAAATATTATTATATCAGTATTGAGAAATGTGAAACTGGATGAAGAAATTGAAAGAGTATCTTGTCGTTGATGAAATGAGACTGTTTCCAGTTGCTTTAATCACTCCCATATACGGGGAACCTCCGACAAATGGTAAAAAGGAACCTCTCGATAATTGCGTCGTCATCGTCTTCACCACGGTGTGAAAGAAGCTTAAACGTATTTAACAATTCTGAAATATTTCAAAAAAACTTCCCAAACATTCCCAAGTATTAAAGTATCGAATTAATAATTTCTGACTAAATCGCTAAACGGCATCGTCCCTGTTCAAGAATTTCTGATAGAAGAAAGTCACGAACTTTCGATAATTCGCGAATCAACCCTCAAGTAAAAAGTTCTACTGGCTCATTGGCAGACGCTCCAACTGAAACATGCAGAGTAAAATAATACTATATAAAGCCATATTAAAACCTGCTTGGACCTATGGGATCCAACTATGGGGAACAGCGAGCGACTCCAACATAGAAATTCTCCAACGATTCCAACAAAAACTCTAAGATCCTTGATAGATGTACCTTGGTATGTTACCAACGAAACGATACATCGCGATCATAAGATACCCACAGTTAAAGAAGAAATATCCAAATTCAGTAACAGATATAATATAAGAGTTAATAACCACCAAAACCCATTAGTTACCCAATTACTTGACACGATGGATCAGATCCGCAGACTAAAAAGGCGATACCCCTTAGATCGAAGCACTAGATTCAACTAGAATCAAACATACTATAAATTCTTATAATCCAAGTTACAGTACCACGCCAAAATAATTTACTTATAATTCTCAATGAGAATTAATTGTAAAAAAGTCTACCAAATAAAAAAAAAAGGTAAAAATGTCTCGTTACACTTTCTTCTTCTCTGTTACTTCGCTGTTAGAGGACCACGAACAATACAAATTTTATCGATTACTTTATCCCATTGTAACGAAAGCACATGGTCGTTCAGTACAGCGCGTCGAGAATGTACACTGCGTTCTCTGATCTTCAAATCTACGCTCTATCGATACGATGTAATCGTCGTAGCCAGGTAAATTTGTATCGCCAAGGTGGTTATCCTCGAAGAACGCTCTACTTACATATTCTTTCAAGTTGTCGAGCAATATCGTTAAAAGCATCGTTTAAGAAAGTTCGCAGTTAGATCGTAGAGTTGCCTGGAAATTGCAGGAGTGAATTTTAATACGGCTTCCCCTTTTCGTAAACTGGCTTCGCGCTTTAAATCGCGTAGAAAATTTTAATATCTTGGCGAAGAATGAGGGACGTGCATAAAAAAGCGACGATAAAGTTTCGATCGGCCATCGTTGGACGCTCGAACGAGCTGGAAGTTTAAAGTGTTGGGAACAACGTGTGCCAAAAAACCGTACGTATCTGCGCGTTCCACGTTTTATTTGACATTAATAGCCGATCGATAATCCTGTTTGACGCGGAGGCAACGGCAATGGCAATTTACCTCACTTAGTTAACACCGGTTTGCTTACCGCAGAACAAAGAACTGAATTCCTGAATACTGATAATAAATAGCCGTAATTAACGAGACGTCTGATCCGTAATGGGCTTTGTAGCAAATTATTATATTTTATTCGTATTACGAAGCAGCGTAGTTTTAAATCAACTGTCAATTGATTCGTCGCAATTGTAAGTGGACAAAGTTGTTAGAAAAAGGTGAATGGTTAACTTTTTCTTCTTTTTGTTTCGCTTCATTACGCATTATTCTTGCGTGATTATCTGTCGATACATATTTCTGCAGAATTTCACTGCGATATTTAATATAAAAATTAGCAAACCTATCAAACCTATCAATTTTTTATTTCGTGTAATTACTGAAAACGTGCAGATATGTACCTTTGACGAAATTAATATTATTAACAACGCGCGTAAATACTAATTCCTACCACCAGTATATGAATATTAATATAAATTAATGAGAAAATAATAATGGAAAACGATGCTTGTTATCTTCTTATGGAATCAACAAATAATAAACTTTAATTCTTTGTAAAAAGGTTAACACGTACTTGTGCATTAACACGTGTGCTTTTAATTTCAGCTTAGTGTAAATTTCAATGAAAATTGTTAATATTTTTAATACGCTTCGAGGGAATATAAATGTGGAAAAGTCAGTCGTTTCAAAAGTTGTGAATTAAAAGGCTTTGCTTACGCTTTGTGCCTCATAATTGAATTTACGTGTTATCGTAGAAATTATTATTCTTCAAGTATATCGAAATAAATTTTAAACAATTCGACGTGACATCACGGATGTTGATTTTATACAAACAGTACGGAATATTGAAATTTTTAAAACGATTATTAAATTGTTTTATTGTACATTGAACTGTGCCGCGTACGTTGTATCGGTCTTGTTGAATACGCTGGGAAAATTTTTTATTTCCACTCTTTTACCGAATAAGTGAAAAAATTGGATTCGCGAACGTAACAAATTTTTTTTAGTTTACGTTAAAATCAAGGAAGAGGAAATTTTACCATTTCGACTGTAAAATCGGCTATAAATTTGAAATATAAACAATAAAAAAATATTTAATATCTCCAACAATTTATTCAACTGTTCGACACAAAACGTATTTTCAAAGGTATTCAAATAAAATCGAAAATGCCTGTTGTTTTTTCACAATAAAATTCTATATTATTGTTACTAACAATAAGATAAATCGATTGTTCTCAATATGAATAATATAAAATCTAAACAGATTAATTGGAAAACCGAATCGGACTACATATAATCTAGGATAAATTTAATCCAAACTATGAAATTAGGTTACTACAGATTTAGATCTAAACAAATAATATTT
Organism: Bombus campestris; assembly: GCA_905333015.3. Classification (NCBI taxonomy): domain Eukaryota; kingdom Metazoa; phylum Arthropoda; class Insecta; order Hymenoptera; family Apidae; genus Bombus; species Bombus campestris. Next base: position 3,241,830 of record HG995149.1, read on the forward strand.
ATGGATTTTGAAGATTTCTTTAAAATCTCTTTTAAATGCTGCATCTTCTTTTAGTCAGTGGTATTTTTCCGCATACAATGGTCAACATCGCAATTCTTTCCGTCGGCTCGTAGCATGGTGCAGGAGAGAACAAATATTTCTATACAATCTTCACTGGTAATTTGCTTACGATGTATAAGAAATTTATCATTAAAACGATATTTATCAAATTCATCACGAAAATATAAATGGAATCATCCTTTATTTACAATTACATATGTATCCCTAAATAAGGAATAAATCGATCCTCGCGAATTCTTTCTCCAAATCAGTTATTCAGAGCAATATTTCGTGTTATTGTACTTTCTGTTTGCTACATCGAACCTTGTTACGACTCTTTCGCTTCGAAAATAATTAATTCTTGATCGATCTCGTCGACGATCCTCGGAAACCCATCGGAAATAGAGAAATCCAAATCATTTTCCAAACAAGCCTGAGATACATAAGACCTAATCAGCAATTCTTCGTGCTACTGGACTTTCGTCGAGTTATCCGCATTCCTCGTTCTCTTCGTCTTTCTTACGTACGAGCAGAACAAACGACCTATTAAAAGAGAACGCGTGATTTACGAGAGACCTACGTTGTCAAGACAATTAACCGATCGAAGAATAAATCTGAAAATCGACTTGGAACAACGTGACATGTGAATTTGTGATCGGTTATTTATTTATCCGTTTAGGCGAAGAAAGTGATTTTGTTTTCTATAAGATTTAAGTTACATCGGTTCGCAGAGAAGAGTGGAATGTTATTCTTGACTAAGTTTTGTCAATTTTACAAAATTGTATTAAACGTTTTCATCGAATTTGTAATACTCGAAAGCACGATATTTTAAAGTAGTAGGTCGTCTGAAAAGTTTCTTTCGTTTTATAAGGAAATAATCGACGCACAACATTTTTCGTTTTATATTATTTTATCGAATTACGTATGATACATTTTGTTCTATCAAAATAAAGATCACAACGTTCGACAGATTAGGTTTCATGTTTGTATAAAGATGCGTTGTTGTAAAAGACGGGTCTGCAAAAGAAAGGCAACCTAATACTTTTCATTGCTTAAAATTATTCGATTTACAGTAAAGTATTGTATAAACTAGTGCTAGTTTTCCCAGAACAAGCTAATGTCGGCCGCAAATAATAGTTTACTATTTCTCTTGCGTTACATGGCCAGATCTCGTTCCCAGTTTCCAAGTTGCTCTGCTAACAATCCAGATCCTCGTAAAGTACGAGTATACAGTTCACAGCAGCTGATTTTAATGATCCCGTTCAAGTGACAAACTCTGGTTCGTCTCTCCAACGATTATCTAGCGAATCGCGAACAGGCGTGGTTCGCAGATCGTCAGATTTTGTCTCACGTATCCTGGAAACATTGACAATGAACGAATCTCTCTTAATATTTCAAAAAGTTTCATGAAAATACCTAAAATCCTTTAGTGATATAGATTATTGACGCCATCTGGTTCTTCGGTATTGCGAGTCTTTTGTAAATAAGGTGCTTTTATATAAAAATACATTGCTGTATCCTGTGTAATTGTTATACTTTTTTTTTTTTTTTACTGAAAATGATTATTCATAACGGATTGCAGAACTCGTGTAATTTCTTTCTCTTTTTTACCACGAAGAAAATTATCTATCTATTTATGTCAGAATAAAGACTCCTTATGAATTTGAAAGACGTATCGTAATGAGTTATGATGAAATTAGTATACGCCTGTAGTTTACAGTGAATCGTGAATAGGCGTGGTCGAGAAACAGTTTCTGTCGAGAATTTGATATATCGCCGCTATTTCTTCTAAGTTTCGTTATATTCTTTCGAAGTTTTTTTTAAAAACCATTTCTTTCGCTACAACTTTTTAACTCTTCGCTCAAGCAACCAAGTCTAAAGTGTATTATTTATTAGAATTTTCTATTGTATTTAATGTTACCAGTGAGCAACTAGCTCAAGACGTAAAATAATAAAAAGAGATTAACATGTTCACCTAATTAATATTAGAACATTTTCTGCTATCACAAAATTGTTTGTCTACAATTTTCTTCCCGTTTATGGAACCTTATGAAACCTTGCTATTTATGAGAAGGCATCTTAAATTAAAAAAGCATCAAAAATGTCAATAATGCACAGTATTTACCACTTATTAGATCTCCGCAACAAATATCCCGTAACTTCTACATTTTTAATATACTTTTTTAAATTGGTTTCAAGTTCTACCAACATAATTACAGCCGTCTCGTTGTAGTGCTAATAAACGCATACGTATGTCTACATAATATACACAGAAATGTTTTCTACGACAAATGTTTAAACACCTTCGTGAACTACTACCGCGAAGCTCTCACCATCCGAACATGAAACTGCATGCCAACTCACCCTAACAAATTACAATAAAGCGCCATTAAGCGGGTCGCTAATAACGATAACGTTAAACGCGCTCGATGGAGGATTGAGAATGAAGAAGGAGCGTGCGGTCCCTTTAAGCTGGTATATTTCCTACGGCTAAATCCTGTCACCCTAACTGTATATCAGTTGCTAGTGTCATAACGTTCCATACTTTACGATGAACAATTCGTCCCCAACGCTTTATCGTCGAGTTTCGGCGTTTAGCAACATCACACGCCGCTTAAATTAATTAAGTTTACGACATGTTACGAAGTCCCTGAGCGGCGACTGTAGAAATTTCGTGGCAGAACGGTGAATCTCCCTTTGTAGAACGTCACAAGGGAAGCAAAGAAAACGTTGTTTATGAGAACCGTGTCCGGATTACGAAATTTCTTCCCGTCGGTACATTTATCAGCGGTAACGAATGGCCGACGGTCGCACGAGCTACGATTCCCACTGGAACGATTTCTCATTAACATCCTGATGTTCCTTATTAACGCGTTCATCGCCGTAATAAGAATCTCTCGCGTTGTTTATTCTCCCTTTCGCGCTCAAATGTAATATCCTATCGATGATAACATCTACCGAATAAATGATCCTGTGTAGATTTTAAGAAGGTGTCTTAGCTCTTCCTTCAGTTGTAATATTTGTCAAGAAACTGTGACTTTGCTTAGTTTAGTTTACTTTGTTTAGTTTAGTTCAACTACGCGTATGTTCGTGCATTCGCAGATAAACGTTGCGAAATGTGAAAATCTTGGGTTGAATTATTCTGACGTTCGAGCCGATGTTTCTCTTCAAATAACAAATTATCTCTTCAAATATGTAAGAAGATCGTTCATAACTGTTTTCGTTTAGGTATACAGGTGTTCGGACGATAGATCTGGAAATAGGACCTAGTTTGGAAAAAAGATACAGTTATTGCTTTCAGCCTATAGAATAGGTATCTTTTCTTTTTTGCCTTATTATTGAAATTCATTGGTGTGCAGAAGCAGAAGTTTTTAAAAGTTGCTCTCGCCAGAGATATATTTTTTTCGCTCGCTACAACAGTTTATCATTCTGTTGTAGCTACTCGAGATTAAACGCACTCGGGATATACAGAATCAAACAGATAATGTTCTACGTTGTACAAATGGTGTTCAACTGTGACTTATTTTCCAAATAATCGAGTAATTTTTGTCGTAAAATTCATAAACCACAGTCGACTTCAAAAACTCTTCCTTTTCTGAGCTTTAAAGCGTTGTACACTTAATCTCATTAGTATTATCATTAATATACATCGTATTTCGATGCATATATATATATATGAAGTACAAATTACTTTAAACAAACTTGGGAATTTTAATTTCTGATTCGATTATATTAATATCAAATAGTAAATTACGTATCGATCGGCGTTTAAATCGCGACAGCAGTCAACAACTTCAGCAGGCAGTCACTTTAAACCCAAGAGTGTGCGGCTTAAACTAATATAAAGCAAACTTTAATTACCGCTAAGTTGAGTAAACATGTTAAAGATGAAAGGTTTGATATTCGTGAGAAATTAATTTTCCGATGACGAAAACCGGGAAGTACCTATTCTCGTCTTATATCCTATCCATAACTTGTTATTACATTTCTCTATATTAAACGTTCCCCAAACAATATCAAACAAATAGAGTAATTTACGTTTCTCTTTTTCTCTCTCGTTCTTTTAGATTTATTTCGTTCCAGAGAGAAATAATTAAAATAGCAAATAATGAAAAATTACAGGATTTAAAAAGTCTCGTAATAGATTAGTCTGTCAATAAATAAAAATTGAAAATATCTGCCTGTTGAGTTTTCCCATTGGCTATCATTTTGCTATATTTTCTTTCTTTCCTCTTCACGTTATCCCTATATTTATCTATTTCCTTTTGTCTTGTAAATTAACATTGGACGTTTAACATTAACGAACATAGCGTCTCGAAGATACAAAGGATCTTGCTCATTTGTTCCGGTACATTTTCTGACGTAGTTATTCTCCTTTGATGAAAAGAGTCCGTCTATTTTTTTTTTTCCTTCTCGGCAAAACGCAAAATGAAAGCGGCCAACAGACGAGCGGATAGAAAAATTTATTCCACCGGCGAGGAGAGTAATGCCATGGTTTTCGTTTCTGTTGAAGTTAAAATTTGTTGCTCCATAGATATTCATAAGCTGCGGCACGACCAACGAAATTGGCCGGCTAACTGTAAATTATCGCCAGTCTCTCGATAACAAATTTCCATGTTGTTTCCAACACGCATACATTTTCCTCCGATCGCGTTTTTCAAGAGATCTGACATTTGTGTTTAGTTTCAGTTATTTCATGTTCACCGTGTCACACGGCCCTGCCCACCTGTTTCCAACTGACTTTTCAGTTCTTTTCAGTGATATTATTTGTTCTATTATTAAATGGAAAGTTTATCGCATTCATCATGATTAATGTTGGCGAAGATGGAATTTACTAAAAATTATTCCAACAGTCTTCTCTCCGTTACTTTTCTCTGTTAGGTAAAATACCGCAAATAATTGAAAGGATAATCGAAAGCCATCAAACGTTTCTAAATTATCACACATCGTACAGAATCAGAGTGCGAAGAATTATTCTGTGCAATTACACAGATTGAAGCTTCGTTTAAAGCGATACGTACTATAGCGTCATTCGATGCGTTTCCCCTCGTAACGATAATTCATCCTTTCAGCACGCATTTTGTTTTGTCAGGTAACCACAATACGAGCGGAAAAATTCTGTCTGGAACATTTCTCAGTGAGCTAGTGCTCATAGTCCCGGTAATTGTAGATCAATTAATCAACGACAATGGCAATCCAGACGGTGAGACCGGTTACTGAAAGCCGGCAACGATTCGACTTAATTGGCTGAATTTTGCGTTTTGTCGAGCTGGTGACAAAGCCTGGCTGAATTCGCGCCAACCGGTAAATTGCTAATTTAAATTCTTGCTTATTTTCTTCGGGTTTGAATCGAGTCTTCGCGCTTTTCTTTTCGCGTATGCGTCTCTTTTTTGTTCGTATTTCCTTTACGAATCGCGACGATGACTCTTTAATCGTGATCGTTCTTCCAACCTGATATTTCTTCTCAATTTTTCTTCTTTCCATCGTCGAGGCGAACTACGATCGTTCGTTATTTCGTCACACGTTTTTGAAGCTGGCGTTGGGTTGCGAACGAAAGCAGCGATTCAATCGAGGAATCGACTCGTTGCAGGAACAATCGTCGTTCGATTTCAGTTCTGTCTAGTTGACACGCTTGCGTCTGACAGCGAGCATGTGGGAAGCGAACTAACTGCGAAATGAATTGTTCTAGTTCGTGGACAGGTCGTGTTTCGTGATGAACTATTCAATTTCGGGTTTCCAAGCTAAAATCTTCAGATCACGAGGACATCGTACCGAATCTTTTGGAAAAATCATTAAAACTTCTAGGAAAACGATATTCCACCAAGACTGCGTAAACACGCGAAGTAGCCGGATGAAAGATTGTAATTAAATTACGACTTTCCGACGTCTCGTTCGACGTCCTTTCTTCTAATTTCTTTAGCTCGCAGTGAAATCCAGGAATCTTTCCACAGGACGTTTCTTTATTGACAGACATCGGTGGCAAAAATCTCACGAACATTCGGCAAAAAGCTCTCGCAATGCCTTCATTTCTCGCGCCATTCTCTTCCGTGGAAAACGGCGTAGACACCAGAGACATAAACAAATGAAGCCGGAACAAAAAAATCCGCACCGTGGTGAGAAAGGAATTTCCGGGACGAAACGCGTTTACTTGACATTTAATTTTCCTGACGACACGAAGCCCCGTCTCTTCCTACTTCCCTCTCTTTTTTTTTTTTTTTTTCTTTTCCCACTTTTCCGACGCGCGAACTGTTTCCCCTGAATAAGAGCAAGTGGAGTGGAGCTAACTGAGGGACGTACTCAGGGATGAGCGCTTTAAAATCGCTCGTCTAAGCGATGATAAAGATCGTTAGATGAGCGCAGCCGTGTAACACGTATGAGCGCAGATTCGGAACGTATTACGTTGTCCGAAAAGTTTCTTTCATGTTAGAAGGAAATAATGGACGCACAATGTTTTTTGTTTTATATTATTTTATTGCATTATGTACGAACATAATAATAGAAATAGAACGAAATGGACCTTCAATAATCTTGAGGTTATTAGATGTATGTGAATACGAAGAAACGCGTGGATAAATTGTAAGGTAGAAAATATATATTTTAAATATTGAAGTGTAAATACAAATCGGAATATAATTGAACTGATCCAGATCCGCACGCTAGTGTCGCGTCGATTCGAGATTATTTCACGTTCCGCACGTAAGGTGAGAGATTCGTACTTCAATTACGATCGTTATTGCAAAATTTATTATAAACTGACGGAGTAACGATACAGAATGCTATAACAGAACGGAATAGAATGTCGAGTACTGACTTGGCAGGATTTTTATATCAAGGATTTGGTTCCTGTGGAGGGGTTATCGCTGGATGCCGGTTACATAGGTATGCTGTTACTGCTTAGTTATTGTTTCGATGGCTACGGTATGTGAAATACGATTATCCTATCGCTGTATTCCGGGATCACCGTGACACTAGCAGTGTGACCCTATGATTGAAAACCCTGAAGCCATCGTCGCCTGTCTACGGTTTATGGTCTGTCTTTGTCCCAGTCTTTGTCTATACGCTGTCGATGGCTTCGGTGCTTGAGAAAACTAAAAGACCAGATGTAGAGTTTTCTTGGAAGTGATGACCACTCCAACAAATAAAATAATATAAAACAGAAATTGTTGTTCATCTATTCTCACCTTATGAAACGAAAGAAACTTTTCGGACCATCTAATAGATTCAGGCTCACGTCTGTAAAATAACGCGATCATCCGATACATTCTCTTCTCCGACTTTCTATTTCGAATTATATAACAAATGTAACGAACAAGCTATTCCAGATATTATGGACTAAGGAGTTCGATTACACCCTCGAGAGCTCATTTGATCGAAACAGTTCAGCTGAACGAACAGAAAATTCGAGTCCCGATCCGACGAATCGGTTGGCCAATTCTTTATTCCGCTCTTAAGAAGAAGAAGAAATTTTACTGACCGTTGAACGACGAACGATTCGAGACAGGTAGAATTTTTATTTTTGTTTCTTTCTTTTGAGTCGTTCAGTGATAAAGAATGTCCGAAAGAAGTTGACAGTGGGAAGAGAGGGAAGGGAAGAAAGAGAAGTAAACGTTCGAGTACGTTTCTTTCTTCGTTAATGCGAATGGCGCATTCTGCCGGTGGCTAAACTTTGGAATTGATTAAAATCTCGCCAGAAAGGTACATAGTACAGTCTGTCACACAAGAGCGTGTCTGCGATATCTGCGAAACCTGACACCTAATCAGAATGAGATAAAAAGAATGTAAACAAACGAAAACTTCTCTAATACGCGTTGCTGAATACCTTTCAGTTTCATTTGAAACAGTGAAAGGAACAGAGCTTTTTAATATGAGTGCCGCGTACGCGAAACGTCGAAAATTGTCTGGCATGGGCGAATGAAAACAGAGATCGTGATTGGAGTAATATAATATTCACTGATGAATCTTCGTTTTGGGCATGGTGTCCTATTAGGCAAGCTGAGAGGAAGACGTATCACAAAAATAAGAACACTTGTACATCACATTCGAAAGATATGGAGGTCGTTACCAGAATCCTACGCTCAAAAATTAGTCGAGAGTATGCCGAAACGATGTCAAGCTATAATCGCTAATGGAGGAGATTGGACACCCTACTGTAATAGCGTATTAGTGTTTTAGATGTAGATTCAATTCATATAAATTTTTTTACAAATATATAAATATTTACAGAAATATCGCAGACACGCTCTTGTGTGACAGACTGTATTATCTTCAAAGCTATTTCCAGTAAATACTCGATATTAATTTCTAGTTTTTCGATAACATCCGTTCGTATCATAAAGAAAAATGGTGTCTTTATACTTCCAACGAAGTTTCTTATGAATATGGATGACCATAAAAGTCAGATAGTTTAATTTAGTACGTTGAGAAGTAGGTTTGTTCGCGTTTATCTTAAAAGAGCGCATCAAATATTTATATATGTGACGTGCTCTTCTAAGATAAGTTTCATTTTTGAATCAGTAATTTCTCTCGACAGCTATATAAGGATATAAATTCATTTTTTCTATGTTCAAAACGTTAAATATACGAAGCTGTTCGATACATAACAAACACCAAACGTTACACGTTACACGTTTACGACGGAATAGACGAAATTTGAACTAGAAATGAAGAAATATAGTAAACTAACTTCTTCTGAAAGCTGCGAAAAGCAATTTAATTTTGAAGCTTTCACAGATAACATTACAAAATAAATAGAAAGGGTGAAAAATTGTACGAATGATGAACATTTCTAACCAATCTGCGATACGGTATTTCTGTTAGATATTCGCCGGCAAGTCAACTATTTATCTTAAACGTACTCGCAATAATTGAACGGCCTGATTTTCTGTTCCGGAGTTTAATTAAACGTCACGTTGAAAATTCTATTCGTATTTTCTGTCTTCCTGTAATAGCGAGATCGCAGAATTCGCACGGCGGAAGTTTCACTTGTTTCTATATAACGAGCAAAGCTTCGCGCGCCCTATTCATTGAAGCGCGCCTCTCACAAACAGTAACAAGTTACATCCGTGTCATGATACCATTGCTAATGCTCCGATGTCAAAATCTGGAGTTAATGACTTCGTACTGAATATTTGACGCGTAACGATGTCTAACGACGGTTGAAACATAGGAAATTAGAGCAGAATTATTCTACGTAGAGATCGCTAATACGTTTTAAAATCGTAAAATTATACAGTTATATTTCATGAGTATTTTTCCATTTTTAAACAACAAATATTTTAACAGTTATACGTTAAAATAATCGCGAAAGTCAGGCGATAAATTTTTCCTAGAGGAACTTTTACGAATTGAATTTTAATGATCTCCGAGAAAAAATGTAATAAAATACATGACGATTCGTGTGCTTGTCATAGAAAAACAATACCAATGTGGGATATAACATCTTAGACTGACAGCCACAGAAAAACAATAACGATAATTAATGAAGGAACGAGAACAGATGTAGCTATAAGACTGTTGTGAAACTGTCTTTACTGTCTTGCTCTTTCAGGAAAATGTATACTCCTCTCGTTTAATTTATTAAATTGTAATACTGCTGCCGGTAAACAAGCAGGCTTTTTAAAAGAAAACAGATTTATCGTCGAGGCAATAACATCTGACGTACGGTAATGGAAAATTATAATGCTTCGAGAGATATGCTTCCAGTAAAATTGATTTTAATTGTCAATTTAAATCATATGTCGATAATTAAAAAAAGAAAAAATAATTCCGAATAATATTAACACTTAAATTCTTACGAATATCAAATTTTAACAAAAATAAGGAAATTTTAACGACGTTAAATACGATGAAATTTACAATTGAATATCCATATACTCTTATCAAGGAGGAAGAAATTGGAACATATATTGTAACGAAATTCATATACTTTAAGAAACATGCAATCTGCTATTCTTAATTGTACAATAACATCGATAAAAGTAAGATAAACAGAAAATAAACCTTATAATTTTACATATATATTACTAGTAATAATAATAATATAGAATTAAGAAAAATTGTATCGCATTATAAAAATACAAATAATACAAAAATATATATCACGAATGATTCAAACATTCTAAGATCTGTGACAGCCACCATTCACAAGCAAACGATGTCGTTGCAAAGTAAATTTCATCGTCATGTACAAGCTTCTAAGTGCTCTCTAAATTACGTACCAATAATTCAATTAGTCCATGAAACGTTAATTCGCGCAAAGATCATTCGATTTACCTTGTCTTATAATTTATCACGGCCAGAAACTTTGTAGAAACGGGTTCCAGAATTTTCATTGACCTTTTCGCGCACCGGAAACGTCGCGTACGCAAACAGAAAAGAAATGTTGCGCTCCAGTTTCACTTCAGGACTTTCATAACGATCGTATAAAAGCGTTGGGCGTCGCGACGCGTTTTGTTCGAGAAAACGTTAAATTCTCCTCGAAAGGTTTCCTCATGACTCTCGTGGATGTCTTCGACCGGTGTAACTTAAATAAATTAAAATGCAACGCTCGTTGGGCGAAACAGTCCAAACGCTTTACGTGGAAACTTCGAGTGAACGAACGTGCACGCACCCGGTGTGTTCTTTCGTCCAATAAAATTATTATGCGAGATATGTCGTCACTGAATGGCTGACAAAAGAAAAATAAATGTGCTTATAAATTAGTTTCAAACGATTAAGTTTTTCCAAAGGCATGTTTCACGTTGTTGTAGGATTTTATTAGTCGTAGTCAATTTCTACGATCCGTAATGCTCCGTTTAAAATGGTAATAATTCATTGAGATATGACGTGTGCTTCTCAGAAGCTATATTGATCAATTCCATAAATTGAAACGTAGAGAAAAATAACAATTAAAAATATTATTTTCTCAAATTTATCTTAGAATTTCGGATTATTCGTGTCATCTCTTTCTGATAAATAAATCTATGAAAATAAACCCTCCGTTTCTTAAGACGTTGAATCGTAGCCGAATCCTAATTCCTAACTATGTATTATACCTGGTCGATGAAAATAAGAACTTCATAGAAAGCAGAGTCGATCAGTTTCGTACCTAAGTGGCTGGTATAACAAATATTAGCATCAAATAGAATGAATATATCACAAACCGATACGCGTTCTATCCTGTTGCATATACATATAAACAATTTAGTGTTCTCTGTTTGTCAGACACACAGTCTAAGAGAATTCCATTAATACGCAATTTCTTGCTATCTCGAACAGTAGCAAGAGCTCCTCGAGATCTCGAAGCTGTCTAGTTGATTGGGACATCGAAAGTTGCGCCGACCTCTGGAAGATGGAAGGTCTTGGAAGTCTTTAATAGGATGAAGGATCTTGAACGTTTTGAAACCTTCGTGAATAAAGTCTTGAGAATCATAGAGGGCTTCCAGCCAACTAATGCCCGATCCTTTGATACTCTTTCCCTAGAACTTCAGGGCCCGTTAAAAATTTCAAAAGTTTCGGAACCAAACGTGTCAAACGTTGGACTCTGTGCTTCTGGATCTAATTTTCTGAAAGTACTTTATGACGTTACTCTCCACGCATTAAAAAAATTCTTTCTTTAGAATGCTTTTTATAGCCATTTTATGCTTTCCTTCAGCTATGGAGGCGCGAGAGCTTTTAATTTAATTCAGCGAAACGAGTCGTACGATAGCTGCGATGGAAACTGTAAAACTTTTTCTTTTATAGCAGATAAACGATTAAAGCGTGCCTTTTTACATACAATTACGCAAAGTGAAGGAAAGGACGTGCAAGAGTTTATCTTCTGCAATTTAACTACGAAATATCTACGTAAAGTTCCTGGATATCTTAAAACTTTCAAACACTTTCAAAGTGTTGGAACTAACCACAAGTCTGAAAACAATTTACATCAAAGGTGATTATTGAAAATCATTCTGGTTCAGAAAGCAGTGAAGTTTCAGTTGACACTGCTTAGGATAGCTGAAGATGAAATTTCATAATCTTTGTAGAATTTCACTGTAATTATAAGTATAATAAGTAGGAGTTATAATACAGAGATTAACTTTACCAGAAATAACGAGATCTCACGATTTTTGTAGTCAAATTTTGCGCAAAATTATTTTCAAAAAACAAATCTTACGTGAAAAGAAAATAACAGACGTAACATTTATTTTTATACTTTACATTTACGTTTAAAATATACTTATAATTCTTCCTACTTTTAACAGATAAGTAATTTATATTAAAACAATTACCCTACTATTTCAAGCATCAACGATTCGCACAAATTTTCATTCAGAAATTTCAATGAATCCAAGAATCGGTAGCAGATAGTTATCCTATTACTGTTATACCTTTAATTCCATAAACCTCAAATCTCTTTGCCAAATTATCCCACGGATGTACCAAGCAAAGAAGCAAAAAGGGAACCAAATGCAAATTAAATATATTGCTTCGCTTATCTCTCTCGTAGCTCTCGTTGTAACATTCGCTTAAAAAAGAGGAAAACGAAATAACCAAAGGGAGTTTGATTTTTGCGGTAAATAAAAATTATTGGTGATACTGACGGTACAGTGGTGTACGGTTACCTCTGTGGCATATTCGGTGATTGCGCGACCAACGGACAGAATTCGGTGAATACAATGTTTTTCCCTTGAACAGCTGATGGGATCGATGCTCGATGTTGACTATCTCCGGAGCCTCTGTACCTCCACCAACAGATATAACCAGATTACAAGGCATCGATCTGTGAATAGAACTCGCGTTATCAAATTAAATGTATCCTGGCGCTCGTTCGTCGAATTGCACGTCAGAGATCGGTGTATCGCAAAAAATGCAATATCATCGAAAAAAAAAACATTTTTTGTAGCGAAGCACGAAGAATTTCATTCCTGTCTTCTGCTTTCATTTCGTTTCGTTTGTTCTTCTCCTCTTGCTTCCCTCTTTTTTTTTTCTTTTTTTTTCTTTTTTTTTAATCTGTATTCTCTGAGAATGGATGAACCTGGAAATGACATGTTAAGCGATCGATTTAATTGTATCGCGCTGTAATCAACGCTTTTAACGTCACTTTTAATGAAACGCCGGTACAGAGAATATTTCGAGGAATCGTAAACAATGATCTGGCGTGAAGCACGAATTTCCAAGCTTTACGGAGCGGAACATCGATTTTACTTGGCACGGTATTATGCGAGACACGTGTATTTGTATTTACGTGTATCACAGGCTGAATATCTAGGTATGGAACTAGGTAATTTGGATTCATGTAGCTAAATACGTCTTTGTAAATGAGATCTTAAGTTCACAGTTCTCGTATGATATCATGTCGAAGATGAAGTTGCTTGAACGTAAATTTTAAGGTTCTGTCAATTAGAAAAGTTGTATTTAGCGTAATAGCGATGCAACGAGTTGCAAAGAAAAATAATAATAATACGGTTTTTTCAATTATTGGTGGGTTGACATTTTTCATAATTCATACGATAAGCTTCAACTTGTGATTTCTTAGCATCTACGTATCATTCTATACAATCCATCGACAAATGTAATTTTTAAACACGATTTTATAATGCACTTTTTGATATTGAGATTATTATACCGTAAAAAATCGTTAATTTATACTATTATTTCAGAATATTTCATTGAGATAATCTTTTTATCTAAATAATTAAAAAATTCATAAAGTTTGAAGGTATAAGGGTAAAATAATCAAAAAAATAGAAAAAGAGAATTTTCTTGTACTCTAAAAGAACGAGAGTTAAAGAAAAGTTCTTGGATATAATATAATGTACTGTTAAACGAGTTACTATTGTTGCACGTTGAATGGGATCGTAAAAATGCAACTGATTCGTCGGTCGATTTCAATTGGAAAATCATGAATTATTCGAGAAGGTACTTTGTAAATGACAAAGGCTCCAAGCGGCTAACTTGAGGTTTGAAATTGAATTGGCCATTTAAAGGTTAAGTCGAAATACATACCGTATATAACGTCAAGCAGAGTTTCATCTTTTATTCGTAAGTCTTGGAACTGTACTTTTGCAGACATCGAAAAGCATTAAGCCGAAATGAAATGTACTTTTCCTTGAATTTTAAAGCATTCGTACCTTCAGGATGACACACGATTCTCGAACTTTTGTAACTTTTGTTACTTAATGGAAAAACTTTTTCCTAGAAAAAGGATAACTTTTTTAAATCTGTTTTACTTGATAAGATGCTTCATGGTGCAAGGATGCTGAAATTTTATCCAAGATTAATTACATAAATTGTTTAAATTAAAGAAAAAAACGAACAGAAGTTTATCAGAATACTACATGTAAATTAATTAAATCGAAAATTCTTTGAAAATTTAACAATTATATTCATCAAAATATATATTAATAAATTTTTCATTTAAAGTTACATTTCAAAGTCAAAGATATGCTGGGTATAATTTATAGCTAATTTTTTTTTTTATTAAACTATTTAGAAAACAGATAAATATTTCAAATACTTCAGGTCGAAATTTATATTAATGAGAGTATCAGTTCTTTGTATAGCGTGCCATAAACTGAGGAGTATAGCCTGCGGTGCTAACGCAACGATCGCAATTTCATGGGAAGTGATTATCTACTCCATTATAATTATTCCAAGCGTGTACGACAGATTAGCTACTTCCTATTTATGCCACATCACAGGTAAGCATGATTAACCCCGTTTACTAAACGATTGTATGTACAACAAAGAACTGGTAGTCGTTTACTGTGAGCGAAACAGTTCTTTATCCACATAAGCCTCGCATTAGCAGTTTATCCGTTATCCGTGTCTTTTCACGATCCTACGTACACGTGTATCTTATAATTAAAAGGATAATAAGAACTGTAATACCAATGGAACTGGAAGTTTTCGCGGAAATAGAAACCTGATGATTGAAAAAGCAAAAATGACTGGTCCATAAAATAAGTTTTATACAATTAAGAGAATAAGGAATAAAAAAGTAAATGTAAGTATTCCTATTGCAGTAACTCGTGTAGTTTTTTAATCGAAAATATCTTTACAGATATCTTCTTTCGTTTCTTCCTCCTTCTTTCAAATAGATATCTCAAAAAAACAACAAACCAAAATTCTAACACGAATAAATAAGACTCCTTTATTACTTTATTACTTTATAAGACTTCTAAATTACTTGCAATTAAAATGACTTTTTCGGGATAATAGCAATTACGAAAGAATCGTTAGATGCAAGGTTAAGAGTTCGTATTTCCCTTCGTTGAAAGTCAGAAAACTAGCAACGTTAGAAATGTAAAATTACGGGAATAATTTTCTACGTTGTACGGTAAGACGAACGTAATAGAAGCTCATACGCGATCACAGAAAAGCCGTTGCCAATATTGGTCTCGAGATCGAACATCTTACCCGAAGCTTCTTAGCAGTGAAAACGGATATATCGAAACAGCTTCCCGTCCCGAAGCTTCTATTTCCCTTGGTGATGGTCGGTGTCTTCGGCAATTCCCATCGTGACGACAGTGTGCGTGCTTCTGCGTGGTTATTTTCTCGATTAGAATGTGAATATCTCCATGGCCTAGTATCGAAACCAACCTTTCTCCAATTTCCTTCTATTTGCCTCGAAAGTTTCGCGAAATTTCATGTCCTATGTATCCTATTCAGATAACAAATTTTCATCGTTAACGAAAACCGATTCCCCTTTGCTTCTTCACTAACTTCCCTTTTGTTCCCGATACTGTCTATTTTCTGGATATTTCCTCCCTTCCATCAGTTCAATAAGAGAACAGGATTCCATCGACGTTCTTTGAAAATTTCGATTCTTAATGAAACGAAAGCTTACTGTTGGAAGATTTTATCAACAGTATTTAAATAGTGTTATTTAATTAATTATACAGAGAAAAGAACAGTCTAAATATGATATTTCCTGTAATAAATAGAATATAACAAAGCTAGAATTTATTTACACATATTTAGCAAGCGTTTAACAAATAGTTGGAATATCGGCAAATAGAGATAAACATCATCGAGTGTCAATTCTTAAAGCTTTCGTTGTATTACTTCTGAGTGCTCGTTCATTTCCAACAAAGATACACCGGAGTAAACAAGTTTCTTCCTTTCTTCTCGTCTCACTTCGCGAAAACAGAGGCAGGTACAATAGTTGATCGTGCTATTCCTTCAGCAATCGAATGGCTCGATAAAAATGTGCCTGGAGGAGGTCATCGATGGATGTGTTTGATAGACAAACGAGAGACTCAAACACGGGTCTTTTACTACTAAGGAGTTAACCACGATACCGAGAAAGTCCCTCTCCGAGTCAATTTTTCTTCTCTCTTTCGTTCCCCTTTCCTTCCTTCCTTCCTTCCTTTTCACTCCATTTCTTTCATATCTCTGCCCACCTCCTACTCGCTCATCTCTTCTCTTTTTCTCTCTTATCTCCAACTTTTCTATTTCCACCTCTTCATCGTCCCTTCCCATTTTTATCCCTTCTACAGTCACATTTTTCTCTCTGTTCGCGAATATTCCGGAGAAACGCGATCCATCGGTGTAATTCCAACGAAGTTGAGAAAAGCTGCGAGGTCAGTGCAGTGGTCATAAATCTCGTTGGTCGACTCCTTTCGCGACGTGCTATGAGGATCGTTTAAAATTCCAGATTGCTGCTGTTAAAAAGTTTGCTCGTAAGGCGGTGTCGGTAACCGGCGTCGATTCCTCTCATTCCTTTATCCCCCATCCTAGATTCAAGTTCGCTGGAGAACCGCACCCGTGGCTTTACGGCAGCGCGCCGTTGACACTTTTACAGTGTCCTAATTCATTGGATCAATGCCCCGGTAATTAGGCTCCATTATGCGGCAAGATGACTCGTCAAGTTTGTAGTTGAACTTCGGCCCCGTTCTCCGCTACGAAAGAGTCGAACAGCCGCGGAAAACGAAGTTGCGGGGCGGAGACCGAGCTTCGAACTTGCGAAAGTGGATCCCGAAGGAGATTGATGGCACACGCCCGGGAAATTCAACGGCGAACCCTCGACGAATCGTCGACGATCTTTGTCGTGCGATTCCCGAGCTGAATAAATAATCGTCCCGTGAACGAGAGGGCTGTGGCCGCAATTCACCGGGTTACCAGCTGCGTTTAATCAACCCGACTTTTTCTTCGTACTTTTCGTCCGATATCTGTTATTCATGACGTGTCCTCCAAGTTGACTGGTATTACCCGAATATGATTTTAAACAGGGAGCTTCTTTTTGTCGTACGTTACGTGAGACGTAATAACGATCGTGAATACCCTTTTTGCGACATCATCTAAAAGTATTGGCGCTAGTTAACGTTATTTTCTTTACCGAAGTAATTGTATAGTAATAGCTAAATGAATACAGAAATTGCTATTATCCAAATTTATTATTATTCAAATTGAAAAATTGTTTCGAATTTTTGTTATTATTTAAAATTAAATTTCTACGAGCACATAACGTTACGTTAAGCATTGCACTCGAGATACAAAACAAATTATTGTGCATACGAACGAAGATAAATCATTACTCCGACAGAAGCTTTAAACACGTTGCAAGTAACGAATTAGTGTGAGCTTCAGCTTTCCTTGGAAGTGTCGTTCATAAATTGTGCTGTTACTGTTCTCAACACCTTAATTACGACACTAAGCTTGAAATTGTGTCTCTTAGTAGCGTTCCTCTATGTTACATCCGTTTCCATTAAATCGTAATTATCATCAAATTTATCCGCTTCCTATCAGTGTCTCTAACGTTTTCCTTGTAATTCTCTAAAATATAGATAACTAAACTGCAGTTATATTCACCTTCCTATTCGCTAAAACGAAAATACAATAATTTTTAAGGATTATGACATTAACGCAAATTCGTCGAAGAAATACACACGTATATAGACGTTAAGTATCACTTGAAATTATCCCATTAAAATGCAAATATTGTTTCGAACGTCAATGAACAAGTCACACTAGTTTTAAAAATTTTTCACATGTCCAATTTCAGACATTTATCACGAATGTATTAAGAAATAATGCAACTTAGAGTGGCAAAAGTTGTTCCACAGTTAAGCCATCCTTTTCATAATCGTTCACTTTTGGATTCTTCGATCTATCACAATGGGAAATTACTGGCCTCTATTTATCGTAGACTTTGAAGATCAAATACCAATGGTTATATTAACTTTCTAACAAGCTGCAACAGTTATCGAGGAAACAACATCAAGCAAATTATCCTAAAACGATATTGTTTCATAGTCAAATCAAGCCTTTTCTAATCATTCACTTTTGAAGTTTGCAATTTATTCCAAAGCCAAGTTACTTTTCCAATCTCATAAATTAGATTATAAAGCAGAACCTCGTTTTTATAACACAATTTTTCGCCTCCGCTTACATCGTCCCACCAGGCAAGCAAAACGAAGCCAATCTTCACGTATATTCTGCGATATAACCGTACCTTTGAGGCGAAAAATTCCACGAGAAATATCAGAATTTTACGGAGCACGATGGACGAAATTTTGCGGATTCCAGAATTTGCCGATAATTCTTCCTATAAAATGTTACCTCGCGATAGGCTGCTGCTACTGCAGAGGAGCCACATTGTGTGTCAAAATGGTTGGGGGGTTTGAATTTCGTGTTCTCGACACTCGAATTATAGCAGCTTCGCCCGATGTCACGGATTCCTAGCAAATTCCTAGCATACAGGGATGTGTTGCGAATTCTAGATATCACTTTGATTCCACGATGCTTCTGATTCAGTCTCGGCTAATTTCGTGTCAGTACGATGATTCACGGGAGAAACGCTGATAAGTATGAAACAAAGCGTACTTTCTTTCAGAGAACTTCGTTAAGGTTGTTGGAACAAATTCTTCTGTGATTTGAATTTCAAAAGATGTAACGCAAGAGGAAAAAGGGTGGTTAAGCAATGGGATGCAAAATCCTTTATGCAACTTTATTAGCTCTGTGCGAATACTTTATGATATTACTATAGGAGATGAGTTGCCGGGTAACGATGAAATAAAAATTCTTCTATGAATATTAAATAAGTTTTACAATTTTTTTAAAAAGCCAACTATTATATAATATTTGTGTATAAAATATACATACATAGGTACCCTTGATCAATTAACCATACAATCTAAATATAAAAGAAATCTACCAACTGAAATTACATAATGATGTTAACGTCCTCGTATATTAACGTACGAAACTTGTAAGTAACTGATCAAATATTAAAATGTAACATGCGTTATGACATTTTCCATTATGACATTCATAACATCCTATCTCTTTTATTTAACGTTTTCTCTTGCGCCTGTTATTTCAATTATAATGTAGAATAAAACATTTGTGTTGGCAAAGTAACTGCACAAACCTTTGAAGGCAGCCGAATATTTTTCCTTTTTTTATGTATGAATAAAGTTTCAACGAAATTGAAACGTTACAGTTGCTACGGTCTTCTGAATGATCAGAATACACGAGTTTGAACGTAATAAATCAAGCAAAGAGTATTGAGTGAGCGGACAAAGAACAGAAGCGAACACAGCGGGAATGACCATTTCGTAAAAACGTGAAATAAAGGAAAAGGAACGGTCGACAAGGTCTTGATTGAAGTTTCCAATAGTACAAAAGAATCTTTATTACGAGGTCCATTTTATTTCTGTATATTTTCTTGTAAATACGCAGGACAAGAAGTAACAGTATGCTACGAACTAACAATCTGGGACACGCGTATTTGATATGAAAAGTTTTATACTAAATGTACAGATAGCTATGGAATATTTTCAGTAAAAGATTCAATACTTTTATCTCTGATCAAACACGATAAAAACTATTAATAGGTATTCTCTTGAAAGAAAACGAGATATTTTTCTAGGATCATCGTAATTTCTGAAAAGCAGATACTTGCGATAAGACACGTTCTGCTGTAGTTTGAAAGTTTTATCTAATTTACTAGAATACTTTATCGAAGTTCCACATGCTCGTGGACTTTATTATAGAAATAGAACGAGAATTTTGATGTTAGTAAGATCGAGATGGTTCGATAAGACGCACTAACCACAAAGTCGAAGGAAAGTTCTGACACAAGGATGTGGGTCGAACAAGTTTCTTCCGTATTTTTTTTTTTTTTTTTTCTCTGTAAATTCCCTAAGGTTTTAACATTATTCTGGAAAAGAATCGCTATGTCGCAATATTTCGTAAGATCAAGTTGATCATAATATCGAGGAATCTAAAATATTTGAAATGATGTATAAATTCTTTTGGAAAAATTATAGAAAAGGTATATGACGAAAAATGTTTATTTTTTCCATTAATAATATTTTTAATATCAAATGTAACGAGAGAATTATTAATTTGGAAAATAAAATTTAAAGAACACTGTATAGTAATAGTATGGCATATTGCGTTAACATATACAACATTTCCTTGCCGTATCTCGTAATAGGGAACGGTATCTTTAATCTTAAATATAGCTTCTTCTATCTTACGCGGTATTAACCAATTCTATTCTGTTTCAAATCTTCTATATCACGTACAAAAGCTAAATCCAACAAGAAATAATCGTTTTTCGAATCACATTGAAACTATCTTGTATTCCGTTGTTTCCTTGCACATGGTAGTTCAATTAATCCACAGGCGAATAGTAGTAGTATCTAAATGAAGCTAACAATGTTCAAATAGCAATTAACTCTAATATTATATCTATCAAAATATTTCATATTAATAAATGCTCTTAATATTTATCATTCTTATTTGGATATGTAGAATCGCATAAACGTCTCGGGTCTTGAATTAATAACGATTATTGTTTAAACTAACGTTATTGGAAGCTGGGATAAGATATCCCTTCCCTTCGTATGCTTTTCATTCCATGCACTATCCTAAGAATTAAATCGAATCTCTAAATTCCACAAATTATCGCAAACCCTGGAACCACCGAAAACTACCAAGCAAAAGCTGGCCACTGCCGACTACAATACCACGACAAACCATGATTAAACTACAATTCGTAAAACGATTCGTCCGCAACAATTCCCCTTGTCCGAAAAAAGGAACAGGATAAAACATGGCGCGCAATAATAACTTCACCGAGAACCCGCCTCGTTGCAGAAACAAGATCCGGTCGCGACGAGATTTTACGCAGAGACAGCACACACCGGTCCAGCTAGATTTTATCTGAAAACAGTTTTACCCATGCAAATGGCAAGGCGATCGAATCGACCGGTCGCAGGTTCATCCTATATATACGTGGCATGTATGAACACACAGGTGCACGGCTCGTAAGCGAGGACGTGATATACTTGGCTCGGACGGCGCGTGACACTATTTTTCCCGCGCAATTTATTACCACGGATTTATCACCGGAGATTTATTTCTACGGAAAACAGGAAGGAAATTAAGTCAGGAACCCCGTTTTCTTCTCGTTGGCTGAACTTTATGTACTCCTTTTTTTTTTTTTTTTCTTTCTCTTTGCCCGCGGCTTCATCTTCGCGCGGTGGATCGCGGGGTACCGCGAGTCCCGACACACGTGCTCCAAGGTTCATAGTTGAACAAACGGTCTTACAGAGGCTATAAATCTTTCGTTACGCTCGTCTTATCTGCAGGATTCGTCTCCTTGCCACGTTGCACTGATTTACGACCGGGGATTAATATGTTACCAGAGGCCGCTTCAAGTGGTTAGCGTATCTAATTGTATTTTTTTACGCCACTTGAGGGATTTAGGTCACGAATTTGAGGAATGTACTCTTGCAAAAGGGATTTTCATGAAGGATGCCTGGGTCGTGCTTTATACCTTGTACGATTGAATGGCTTTGGTATTCAATCAACGATAAAGGTGAATATTATTTTAATGACTGCCGTCCTAACGATGAGAAGGATGTGAAGAAACTTTTGCAAAGCTTCTGTTGATTTATACGTAATAGTACATTTTGCTAAATGGTATAATACATATATACAATGGTATAATAATTGTAGTAATTGAACGTTTACACTAATGGATATTATAAATTAGTAATACATCAGTATTATTAATGATAGTGCCATTAGGCACAAATTCTATTATCGTAATTAATTTATGAAAGATATCGTTAAATTGCAAACCATTATGACGTATGAATAATTACTGTACGGTCGTAGTAATAGAAAATATAGATAATTAATATTCCTAGTACGAATATAACTAAACTTTGAACTCGTTAGCCGTGGAAATAAATTAAACGTTATGAGAAGTTATTTGAAATTATAATTGAACAAATAATTGAAGTATATTAAATAAGTGATTGCTAACGTGCTGTATGTTAAATATATAACATAGTAATTACGTTAATATTTTTTATAAATTTCCAAACATCCGTTAAGTACGTAGTTATTGGTATAAAAGATTATACGTATCTCTTGCATCAAGCTTAAGGGAAAATATAACGAATGCGAGTTTTGTGAGAAGCAGACTGAAGGACACAATCAACCTACATTTCTTCTTGATTCGCGTGAAAGGGAATGGTCGTTAAATACGTATCACTTCGAATGAACTTTAAAGCGATGCGAACCATCTCTTGAAAACTGAAACCGTGCGATTAAAAAGTCAAAACTCTTCCGTGAAAATGTGGATAAGTTGAGTTATATACCTTAGGTATTTCTTTACGTTAGAATATTTTCAATCTTAACGATAGATGCCTCGCGGATTTATAAATCGACATTTTAAATAACCGTAGACGGCTACAAGATATTAAAACGTGGGAAAGTTTTTTTTCTTGTTATTACGTACAGGGTGGTGCGGAAATCGTTGAAATCGACAACCGAGCAGGAGGTGATTCTACGTGAAAAAGTAAGAAAAAAGTTTGGTATAGCACTCCTTCATACGAGGCTTCGTTTTCGAGAAAATTAATTTCGAAGATTTGACAAGCATACTTTAACTTGGTTAATTCTAGACTGAACAAAAGTAAATCATCAACAAATAATGAGGTATTGTTTATTCGTTATTTTCACCTGTTTTACCGTTTATTTGTTATATTTTGCAAATATCAGGAGAAGATATAATAATGGAAATGTACTTATCAAACCTTTTCCTATAATCTTCGTGTAGAATCTTTAATCATCTTTCAACCGCTCGAACAAGTTAGACGAAAGATTGTGAAAAATCGCGTAGATTCGTTCATCGTCAAATTATCGCAGGTAACTTAATGCAATATCGGTTCTGTCGGATCATCGTGCATCCACTTTTACGCTTTGAACATCCCATTTCTTTTTTTTTTTTTTTTTTATCTCTATTTCCGAGTACGGACGAATAGGAAACGTGAAAATGATTTCCCGGTCGGTGAAACGCGAGAAACTTCACGGACAATCGCGTCGTCCGGGGCGACGCTAACAAGACAAGCGAAAAAAATTTGTTCGCACCTCGTCCAACTTCTCTGCTCTTCCTTTCGTTGCAAGCAATCTCCGCACGATTGGATACTCGATTACATCATTGTTGCAAACAATTCCAATTAAGCGAAAAGCGCGGCAATCAGGTTTCGAGTTCGTTCTTTTCAGAAGTCTGTCGCGAGAGGCGGCGAGGCGGGAAAGAAAAGAGTGGGAAAGTCAAAAGGGAGGGAAAAAAGAAAGATCGATGAGATCCATTAGTCTTCATTCAACCCTAGCCCTTCTCGTGTCGATCGAAAATTCACTAAATTCTAAACCGTGCCTTAAATTTTCAATCTCGAATTTACGACTCGGATGCACGCACGTACGATTTAACGCGCCTGCTTCCCTGTTATACGATTTACATTCAACATGCGATTCAACGGCCAAGATTCTCTCCTAATGTTGGAAACGATCGGAGAAACAAAGAAGTGCCTGAACACGTCTTCGAGAAAATGTATACAATTTACGTGGAAGATCCAAGATCTGTGTTTTTGAGTTCCAGATATTTATCCCGCGTTCTTAACGATATACAATTACTCTTTTCTTTGTTTGTATTTATACTTTTATATCGTATATGTGCTGTTTATTTGCAATTATATTTTTAAAATTAATTCTGTTTGTATGTGCTACGAGAAGGTATAGTATCAAAAAACTTTTAACGATTTTAATATCTTGTATCCTGAAGAAAATATGTAATTTGTTTCCTAAATGTCTTTAAACAATGGAATTATTTTAAACAATAAGTTTATGATTTATGAGAATATCCGAGAGCTCGCACTTTACGCTTAATGTTTAATGCACATCCGTACGTTCTTCCTCTTTACTCGTTTCTAAAATACGTTACATAGAAAGCCTAATATCTGCTGTTATCTCCTACAATATCAAAGGTACTCCAATGAATATCGTCGGTATTATTAGACTACAAACGTTCATAGCTGGTCGAGTGGTATGTGAGTAAAATTAGCCTGAACTTAGGCCACCCTAATCATTTACATTAATCGTTTCCTTGGCCATGATCCAACCTCGGTTTCGTGCGAATCGTTTCTAAACGATTGCTCAGTGCTCACCCTTTGTGTAAGCGTGCTCCGTCACCGTTCTTTATTTCCTCGACGCACACATTTCCCTCGACCTCGTATTGAATGAACGATGGCGAGAGCGAATCGAAGCAACAGAAATCAAGTATTTTCGAAAGCAATCGAGTGATCCGAGGGAGGGCGCGGTTAAGGATAAGCTTCTCCGGACCGTTGGAGCTTGGAAAGTGGTCGGAAAGGGGTTAGAAGGCGAGTGGGATTGGGGGGCTTTATCGATTTCTTACACCGTAACCCAGTAACGCGTTTTGTACGTCCATAGCGTGGCGTCATTGGATGTAGCTATCGCTGGTCACGCTACAGAGAAAACAACCCCCGACCATCCTGTGCAACTCCTCGATCTATCGGCCGATAACCGATGGCCTCTCGAACTCGTTAAACTTTTGTTCTGTCGTTCCTCCGTGAATTTAATGGGCGACATGGGACGAGGCAGCGCGTTTCCACGATTTAAGTCCATCGATAAATTTGTAAACTCGCGCCATGCCAAGACGACATCCAGCTTTATTGCCATCGGCCGCGACGAGCAGCTTCGATGCTTTTATGTATGAGAGACTATTAACGTCGATGGAACTTAAAGAGAGAGAGAGAGAGAGAGAGAGAGAAAGGGTAGAGAAAGATAGAGAAAATTGATTCTATTGTAATCGTGGAATTTTTGTTTCATTGAATTGAATGGAAGTGAAATCATAGACATGAGATTTAATTTGATCAGTCGATCGTTATCGATATTGAAATTTTATTTTTGCCCATATTTGGGCATTTTTTTTTTTTTTTTTTTTTATTTCCTTTTTTTGTATTCCTAGCAATTGATAGGCTGCATGTACATGTTTTTATATCATTTCGTCATAGTGTTGCCGTAGCATGGTAATTCCTGTAATTGTCTGAATAGTAATTGTTTAAAAGAATCACTGTTGGAAACAAAATCATAGTCATTAATTTGACTGATCAATTATTTGATCAATAATAGAATTTGTATTTTTACACATACTCTGATAGCTTTATAATTAAAAACAAATAAATTGTATTATGACATATTATAAAACAAATTGATTAGAATTGAAAGAATTGAACTAAATTTAAATGAATTAAAAATATACATGAAAGCATTCACTTGTGATATATTTGAAAATGCTCACTTCATATTTCAATGGAAGATGGACAATTTCATTTTCTCGATTCTCTAATGTCCATCAAAATTGTGGAACAGCTGTGAAATCATAGAAAAGGAATTAATTTCACGAGAAACCCGATAGCTCGCAAACGGCAAAACATTTTTACAAAATTATTCGTAGAGAAACAAGAGAGCTAAATCGAGTGAGCTACGAACGTACACATTAGATGATTCCTGTGCTTTACAGCGTGCAAGCCCGCGCCGCGCTTCGATTTCAATTTTCACATCGGCCCCGATTTCCAAGATGTTTACAACGTCGTAACTTCCTTTCGGGAATCAATATCGCAACGATAATAGCGCACGATTGCAAATTCCAATCTTCTCCGTGGAATAACAGTGACTCTGGGTTTAGCATGGAATTTGCAAATGGGCGCCAACGGAAATCAAGCTTCGTCGAAGCGTTTATCGCGCGGAACATTTGAATAACCCGTTATGATTTATGCAGAAACTTTCCAAAAAGTAGCACGATGCCCGTAGTACGACCACGCAGCTGACTTTCCACGGAAATGGTGAGCGAGAAAAACGGGAAATCGTCGTCCCTCGAGGTTTCGCGCGGTTCTGTTAGTTTCTGATCAAGTTTTATCTCGTGAAAACAGAATGTATTTAAATGTTACTCTCGATATCCGGTCGGATCGAAGATTAAAGACAAAGTTGCTTCTAGCTCTGAGTAGTTTAAATACCAGAGGTCAGTTAACGATGCTTGTAGAAGATTTTACGCAGCTTGGTCGAGCTATAGCTGCAATTGCTTTAAATTTTGTATCGTTTAAACTGTATACCGACATATTGCACCTGCTCAGACGTTTCTTAAGGAGCAACGTTTTAATATTAAACGTTAAACGTGTAGAAATGCTCGTCGGATCGTTTTGAATTTTTCGATTATCTTGAAATTTCTAACTATTAACGAGCTTCCTGAAGACTATCGAAAATAAAAATTTATCGTGATCCATAAAAAAAGCAAAGGTTTTTAAGGATCATGACAATTATCAATTCGAACGCACCTCATACTAAATAACCGCAAGTAAAATTTTCTATACAATTCACTCGATTCACCATTTTGCCTTGTGGAACTCTTTTTCCAAAAAATTCCACGATTGTTTATTCCAATCGTTAATATGGAAAGATTTTCTGGTAATTCAGTAAATTATGACCGCACGTGTTGTAATAAATTTCTGTTTATTATTAGAGAAGCGACTAAATGTCGTAACGAAGAGCGCGTAAATTCTATAGAGGGATATGTCGTTGTCTCACAGGAATAGTAATAGTTAATGATCGCATTTGTTAAATCCAGGATCGCTCAGTTTACAGATCACTGACGAGTGATTGCAACCACATTCGAATGCCGATGAGGTACAGCGTTGCAAAACAAGAGCGTTCGATCGAAGAGTAATGACAAATTTAAACCATTCGTACACGAAGTATATGTGAGGTACATGTTTCACGATATTAAGAAACTAGTAATATCTCGTGTCGTTGATATATTTTACTTCAAATATTTCTTTTAAATAAGAGAATAATCTCTTTTATTAAGATTAATTTTCTTATTTTAAGAAGCCTCTTACCTTAAAATTCTTCTTTCCTTATTAGTTTGCTAATAAGTGCAAAGAGGAAAATATTTGTTCGTTGGAAGCCTGAGATAAACTTTTTCATTTATTAATAGGATAAAGCTTTATGACTATGTAATTTCATTTTTTATCTCTTTCGTCTAAAAGAGTAAACCGAAAGTTTAAAAAGTAAAATAACCAACTAAAGTATGTTCGCGATATTTACTGAACAAATAATAAAGATGAATCCGCGGTTTCGTATAGTGTTTATCTTAAAATTCATGCTAATGTAGTCAGCAGAGCATGGAGCAAGAGAAAAATTTCACAAAAGCCAGTTTCATATTTTTTTTTTTTTTTTTTATCACAAAGAATTTGAATTTGAATCAACCTTTTCAAACCCAATATGTAATCAATCGCTTGTAGAATTTAAATAAAGAAATTTCGAAACAATTCCGACTAATATTACAGATCAACAATTCGATAATGAAACGAACAATATGAAAAATATTATTACATCCAAATTAAAAAAAAAAAAGAAAATAAATCTGAATTAAATCAAATACTACTTTTGTCGATACTTTCAAATATATAAAACAAATTAATTGATATTGAGTCGATAATTTACCAGTTTTTTAGTGAAGTGACTGATAAAATGATAACACACATAGAATGCTAAAGATTATTCCAACTTACGTATGCTTATTGGCAGGAATCGATCGTGTTATCAGAACTAAAAAATATTCTACACATAAATTATTTGTTAAATAAATGCAATAAAAGGTGTACACATATTTTGCATATGGTTTTCTTTGCCATTTTACCTAAATCTATTACATTTATTATTCCAATTTACTAAAATTTACATCGCTAAACGATAACTTTTGGAAAGCTTGTTCATTATCTGACATATGATATAAAGAATATTATATTTGATTTTAAGAAATTTGATCAGATACATAAAAGAGATATGATATATAGAATATTATTTGAAAATTACTAAACAACGAATAATATGATATAAACATTGTAATAGTACATCATTGAAATCGCACTGTGTAAAACTTGCAATATTTATTCCACCTTTTCAATGGAATGTTAACAAGGAAATTGAGAACATCGGATAATTAAGCGAAGATTTATTGTCCATGTTAACATTTCGCGAATCAGTCATTTTAAATCGCAAATAAATTTCACGAGAGTTTGTACGTCTATCCAAACACTCACTGCCACGGATAGATAGTCACGTAGCACGTTGGCCATTTAGTTATCCACCGTATGGATTGCCGTACCGTTAAAAGTTAACGCGTTCCCCGCCAACGTCTGTCCCTCGTAAATTTTAAATTGCACGCGCCGTGCGAGAGGCGAATTTATTTTACCGCTGCATCCGGCATATTTACTGCGAATCACAATTCACGATCAGAAGAGTCGCGATTCCATCAGCCCTTTCTGTTGAATTGTTTGGGTCATTAAGCTCTTTTGACTTTTAATTATTAGATGCTCCAACGAAATTGTTATCTGTCGATGTTACTATTGATTGTTAGCATATACAGCGAATTCAAACGGCACGAGCCTGTTCCAAATTTTATTTACGCAAAGATAGGTTTTGCTGATTTTTATAAATTTATTTAAATACATACATATGTTTCTAACTTTTATGCTGATTATCAGAACCTACTATAAAGGACAATTTAAAGGATCATGAAACGATAGAAGAACTACTAAATTATCTACAATGTTCTAAATGTATCGACATAGAATATATTTTTGTAATGGTACTCGAATATGTCCGAAGAATTAGAAATCACGAAATTTTGGTAGAAGATTTTATAATAATTAATGCAAAGCGCGTATATAGAGTTTCGCGATAAGCCTTCCGTGAAAGTTATTTATTAATATTTAGTGGAAGGATCTGCAGTGGACATATTGAAAATACCATGAAACTTTAGTGCCACATATACGAAAAATTCGGTCATAAATTTTTCTATGAAATATTGGAAGAATGAAATATTTTAGAAAGTCGATGCTTTTATGAAATACAAGAAAAATGGAACATCTCTCCAAAAATGTTTTTTATGAAATTTTGATTATAAAATACTAAATTTAACACGAAACTTTAGCCTGTTGCATTATTTATTTATTTATCATAATAACACAAATTACGACAATTTAGTATTATGTAAAATATCTACAAAAGTTTAAAAATAGATACTGCATTATTATTTGGCTAAACGCATAAAACAAATATTAGCAATGGTATAACAACATAAATTTTAATACATCCGTTTTAATATTATATCGCTTGTGTAACACATTCGAGAAACGTAGTTGCTATACCCATTTGATTTATAATTACTAAACGCTTAGATACATACATAAGTATTACTTATTACCATGATTCCGTGGTATTAGTATAGGTATAATAATCTATACATAGACCATCGTGCACTGGTTTAATATTGTTTGTGGCTAATGTTGGATATATGAGGTATCTGGTCATTACGCTCTTTTGATGTTTAATTACTAGATACCTAGGTAAATGTTACTTATTACCATACTTGTTAGGTAGATTATAATAATTTGGCTTCCCACACGGCGCAGTAGCGCTCTGATATCCTTTGGAAGATAGTAAATGCATTTCATAAATTCGTAAACGATTTTCCTCTCGTATTTATATCGTTAATATAAATATAAAATTGCGAAGCAATTATATTTGCTTCGCGATAACTCGAAACAAAAAATGTATTTCTTCTATTAATACTTAATAAAACTTCTTTTTTTTTCTAGTTAGACATATTCGGAAAGAATTGTTTAATTCATTGAATATGTATTGAATAACGCGTATGAATTATTCTAATAAATATTCTGTAAAATACACTTAGAAAAAAAGTTTTAGAAAGGAAATTAGTTTACAGCGTGAAAGTTACTTTTCCTCGTTCGCAATTCGATCTCAGGTTATCTCATTTCCTAGAATAGTACATACAGTTTTTACTCCACGTCATTAAACAGATCGCGCAGTGCAACTAAAACGGAATGTACCTATGTACTACGATAAACTCTAATTGCACGTTTAACACTAAACCAACTGTGATATTGTTTTCTAAAGTAACGTAGAAAATAAAAGGAAAAAGATGACGCCTCTAATTAAATATTAGCTGTATGAGAATTGAAATAAATTTTGACAGCGTCGTATGCGTCACTCGTAGAGAATATCACTTTTCTATTCATTTTCGCGCGATCGCTACAAAATTGACATTTAATCTTCGTTTTATAGAAGTATTTTTATTTTTAGATCACTGTCGCATTTTATTTCAAAGTTTTCGCTCTAACTAAAAAATAAACCAAGGCTATAAAAAGAAACAACGTGAGAAAAGAAGAACGAAGCTGTCTGCAATAATGTAATATCCGTTTACAAGTCTCCCTTTGCACATTGGCATAATTCTACAACCAATTCGGCCACATTTTGAAACTACATTTTCATGAACATACGAGCACATCGATCAACAATCGCTATCTTCCTCTCGCATGAAATACTCGGTCGAATTCGACCGAGAAATCCGGATATTGCAGGCGTACCCGCATCCGTCTCCTCTTTTTTCACCACCCTCTCGATGCTCCTCTACCATCCCATCGCCTCTGGTTAGCAATAAATCGTGGAAAGCCGCGCATTAAGAATTACGGTCGAGCAAAAGTGGGTCACGAATCAATCGAGAGAAGAAAATCGTCGAATTGTTACGGCCGAGTCGGGGTGGTTTTACCCTGCTGGAAAGAGTAATCGCTGCGGAAGGGCCTCGCAGCATAATTAATTCCTCAGCCTTCCTTCAGTGCCTGTTCTTCATTCTGTGTAAACGTTATACCGTGTACCTCAATTTTTTCATCGCTCCACGACGGAAATTAATTTGATGAAACGACAACAAAGATGAAAGCCTATGAATAATATCAAAAAATCGGTGAAAGCACGAAGAATTGGGGACGTGTTTGATAATGTTCCTCTCGTCTTTTTAATGTTATTGCTGCTTATCGGTGGAAATGGATTTTATATTGCTTTTTCTTTTCTTTTTTTTTTTTTTTTTTCTAATTCTGATGTAACAATGCTTTTTGAGAGATTGCCTTTGTTTTTGTGAAACACGGATAAAAGGACAGTGGTGAATTACATTTGATGAACGATGCTTCATTTCGCTCTCTTTTTATTTCGCCTCGAGTGTAATTATATCTTTATTTTGTGTTTCTGTTATTACGTTTCTTTAACTATAATCATCTACACAATATTCGTGTATAAATTACGAGTCGATAGGATTAAAATTAATTCCTCGTTAATATAATTTAATAAAACTCGAGTATCGTTACTGTACAAAACTAGTGTCCAAACTATGTATACGTGTTAGTGTAGATAAATAAAATAGAAATGTATTGAAGTCGTAGTTTCGTAAAATAAGTTGTGCTTCTATCTTCTTATCAAGAAACTAATAAATTATTTTTAATCTGAACGTCGTAACCAATTCGTTTATAAGACTTGCTTTAGGAAATTCTAAAGCCAACATACCAATCACAAACTCCTGTCCCATCCTCCGTACGCTCGCACGATATCACAAATTCCACGAACGAAGAATCGCGCGAATCTTCATCGCAACAAAGACAGCGTTTTCTCAAAGAGATTCCAATCCTTGTCAGCCTGGTTCCTGCAAAAGGCGACTCTTCTTGTTGCACTGTCTTATCCATCCAATGCCATCTAATCGGCTGTGAAGATTCTCAAAAAACCATATCGGTTCGCGCGAAATTCAACCAGTTGAGGCGAATAGTCTTTCTAGCGGGATTAATTGCAGATGGAATTTAGGATTTCCAGTCACGAATGACAGGAAGACAGAAGCACGATTTCGGTATGGTGTGGCGCGCTAATTGACTTAATCAGACGGGTATTTGTCGGGGAAAGAGAATCGAGGGAAGTTAAACTCTCAAAGATAGGCGGAGGCAAATTGCCTGGAGCGATGCTGCATCCAGGGCGTTCGGCAAATTGACGCGAGAATTCATCTTAATAATCCGCCTATTAGTGGCGCGCAGATATGAGATATGTATTTCGGATACATCGTTTCGCTGATGGCAGCCAGTTACACTCTGAATTCTGGCTCGGTGAAAATCAACGCTGGAATACGCTCGAATTTGTTTCGTTCTCGAGTAACGGTGATTCTATCGATGCGCTGTTAATTATGAAAATTAAACTTCTGCGACGATCATTTTCGTAAAACATGCTATTTTTTTTCTTTTTTTTTTTTTTTTTTTTTCAAACTGTCGTGAGAACGTTGCTTCCCACGATGTATTAGGTGCCTGTATTTAGAAAAGTCTGCGAATGCTTGCAGCAGTTAATTTGTACAATTTGTACGCGCAGCAAGGAATTTTAACGAGCGTGTTTGGAGCTGTTAATGATGTCTGTTGAGAAAAGTTTGAATTTCTATACGATACGATGACAATACAGCAATTTATTACGAAAACGTTCTTTTTTAACGTCATTAATTTACTGCAACTTTTTATATACCTAATTATATTATGAACTAAAAATTTAAGTATAAAATCGAGTAATAATTAACGAAACAAAGTTACCATTTAATAGCATTTAAACAGAGATTTTCCTCTTCTACCTTAATTTTAGAGAGGTTAGTAAAATGAATAAAAAAAAAAAAAAATCAGCTTCGCTGATCATATTCTGTGATTTCGTGATAAATCAGTACCCGTCGCTGCTTTCGTAATGAACTTCTGTCTTCGTTTAACTATTTTATCGTGAAGATCGATACCTAGTTTCTCAAATCTCCGATCCGCAACGGAAGCTAATAAATTACCGAACATGAATTTTCCATTAAATTATCTGCATAAATTAACCGTGAAATATCAAGCTCTGGGAACAAGTCGAGAACGCCATGCAATCTTGTTCGTACCCGAATGAAAATCGACAAGTAGGAAATTTCAGTCTGATGTATGCGTTTCGTCGACCTACTATCTACGCTAAACGTTACACAGATGAATTATTTGTTCCGCGAAATTGAATTTTGGAATCAGTAACAAATCCGAAACGCATGTGATTTTCGAGCAACTTACCGATCATTTAGCAAAATCGATTAATAGTATTTTTTAATATTAGCGTGCCTGCAACGCGTTGACATGATGTTTCTTTCGTTCTTGATAATAGATGTAATTTTTGCATTTCTATTTGCTTAAAAATATAAAAGATCGTAGAAATCTTACCTATTATAAAAACAACAACGATCGTACAACTTGAAACACGCTTCAAAATTACTCTATAGGCCAGAAACGTATTCTTCGTGCAATATAATATTTAACACTAGAACTACCACATCAGTCAAATTCGCTGGTTTTACAATTTTATTTTAAAATTCCTACTTCGTGTTATATTTCTTTCCGCAATGATGTAATGACTCGCAACGATAACTAAAAGAATAATATAACGAATTTTATTTTATGTTTTATGTATTCAAACTCAGAATAATTTTGTATTAAAGCTACTTATACCAATACCAGTCAAAATAGCCGGTACTTGTCAAAGTGTAAAAGGATCCTGCAATCCGTTGATCCAACTCCAATTAACCAATTTCCTCGTTTTGTACAACTTTCCACACGTTCTTAACATTTTGTACCGCGCATCATTCAATATAACGATATCAGTTATTAGGAAAATCCCGGATCGATCGCTAGATCGCTAGATGCTAACACTAGAAATACCACACCAGACAAAATGACTGGCTCTGCAATGTTATAAATGTGTCAACCCTCGTTTAGGGATCTTAGATGGATTAACAATACCAAAGATCTACTACATAACGTGGAATTGCTTCTGTAAGAAAGTAATAAATCAATACATATAAAAATATTCTATTATTACGTATTTTTTAAAGACCAGTCATTTTCACTGGTTTTGGTAGAAATAGCTTCGTTGTTAGCTATCGGTGGTTCTAGTGTTAAATATTTACGCGAAACGAAAAGAACGAATGAAATGAAATAAGAAAAATTAAGCATTAGGTATAGAAATGAATTTTTTCCAATTTTTGCGTAAAATGAAAATTTGATTGTTGGGAAGAACTCATCTATACACCTAATATATATAAATGTCATCCGAGAGGGAGAAAAAGTACATGTGTGAATGTATAGAAATCTGGAACGTAAAATGTAACAACTGTAGAAATACGTGACATGTTTTCTTAGTTAAAAAAAAAAAAAAAAAAAAAAATAACGACGTAACATCTCTTAAGAAAAATATTAGACCACTATACTTATTACTTGTAACGCAAACATAAAAAACGGTATAAAAATGGAGAACTCCCGAGGTAAAGAGCACCACGAATATGCACGCAATATACATGGAAATTACTTGCGAATTTTCAAAGTAAATGTCATGTTATTCTAAATATGTATATGCGATTTTATCCAGCGAACAAAATAAACTTTCCACTCGATGCACAGGCTGTTCGCTAGTTTTTTTATCGGCAAGTATATATAAGTCTTCGTAAATGATATGACGAGTGTTAGGAAAATATGTATGGAAACGAATTCGCATCTTGAAGAGACATATCATAAGGAAATACGAGAACAGGCTTTTGAATCTTTCAGAGGGATTACTTTGCTACCCATATTCACTGACTTTCGTATCGTAGCGAGAATGGAACGAAATCTAAACGTGTCTTCCTGCCTTTTGTCTGTTTCAGTGACGAAATTCATCCGTATTGGAATAGCTGACAAGAACGACAATCCGCCTTACTTCGACAAAGGCCTCTACGAGGCTGAAGTAGACGAAAATGAGGATATACAACACACAGTCCTCACTGTCACCGCCAAAGATCACGACGAGTGTAAGCGAACATATATGCAAATACGCGATCATTTTTCACTTTGATGAACTTCTAAAGCTTGTAGCTCGTAAAACGAAACGAATACCGAGGCGTGTAATCGTTTCGTCTGAACGCCAGGTATCAGGAATAAAGGTTTTTAAGAAAGGAAAGTAATTGAGATGTTTGCCATGTCAATATTTAATTAGTTAATTGTTTGTACTGCTGGTTTTATAAGTTTTCGAAAGTTTTCCGAGGGAAGATTGTTTTCATGGTAAAAGAAATAGAATGGAGAAATATTCTGGAAAGTTTGCTTTACTTTTCTACTGACAAAACAACGCTGTTGCACCGTAGTAAAGATAAATGCTGCTGTATGAAAACAGCTACAGTTTGTTTTCTTTCTATTTCTCCATGAAAAAAGTATTATAATGCAACGATATTGTAAATTGCAAAATTGATATTTCGTATATGAAAATAAGATGCGATTCTGTATATTAAAATAACAATATTTCGTACATAGAATAAGAAGTTTTCATAAAATTATAATCCGTAAACGTTGCAATTTACATAAAAATATTCATGTCATGCTAATCAACTCAACATATATTAAACTATATATCTAGTATCATATTTTCTAATAAATGGAAATGTCGTCGTCTATCAAACAATTAAAAAAATTATTCTCGCCTATCGAAGGTATCAGCTCTGACGGAGTACTAATGGAGTTCGCGTCGTATGTCTTCCCTTTATTCCTGATAATGATTTTATACTTCGTCTCCAAGTTCTGTATCCTTAACCTGGCAAACAAGTTTCGCTAAAATCCATCTGCCCCTTCGTCACTCGGATCCAAAGGCACATAAACTGCTTACAAAACTTTAAATACCAGATGGTTGGAGCAAAATCACGAAATATATTTATTCGATGAACTTCAATTAGGAACTTAGACGTATGGATTTATTACCTTCTAATAGAACCTGTTTAAGGATACAGTCTTCTTTTCTTTTTTCTCCGTAAATAAGAAAGGATGTCAGAGGGAAACTAACGTTGCCGCTACTTATGGTTGAATACGGTCCCTGGGGAAATTTTCCCAGTGAAAATTTAAAGATTGACCATTTTAATAAATCTTGCTGTTAAAATTGTAAGTTGCCGTAAGTTCGTTGTAAGACAAATGAAATATTTTATTTCGTAGTTATATTAAATTATTTGATGATAGAATATATTCTTTCTTGTGTCTTCCGCGGTAAACTCGTTGTTCGTTCAGCGAGTTGCTAAGTAGAAGAATTTAAGACGTTTCCCTCTGGCGTATACCGATCGTTTTGTAAACGACACACAGACGACAGAACGGCAGGTAACGGAGTCATCGCCATCTCCTAAGGAATTTCGTCTGAAAGGATCTTTCTCTGCATTTTACAGCCTCGCGTATTCGATATGAGATTACGAGCGGTAACATAGGCGGTGCATTCGCCGTGAAGAATATGACTGGCGCCATTTACGTCGCAGGTGCATTAGATTACGAAACGAGGAAAAGGGTTAGTGCATCATGGTATCACGAACGAAAAGGAAAGACACTGACAGCGGTGGAGAAAAATACAGAAGAATAGAATAAGGAAGTAACAAAAACATAGGGAAATAGATAAAACAGAGAGAAAGAGGAGCGAGAAACCCTTCGATACGTCCCTGTTTAATCCTTTTAACCGTGTTCCAAGCATCGCGTTTTATTACTCGCGGTCCAATAAAAACTGTGAAATAGTGCGAAAACTTTCGCGGTTATTGCACGTTTCCTATCCGCTCATTTGTCATTGCTTTAATAAGTCTTTCGTTTCATGTGCTCCGACGTATCGTAGTTATGGCATTATCGTAAATTTTGTTGAGAAATCAGATCACTCTGCGCTTCGTTTTAATCAAATTCCCATACCCTGGCGCGAGTCGCGTCGTCAAAACATTCGCTTCGTTTTGGACGGTTCTTTATGAATTCCGAACTTTTCGCATTCGACTTTTATCGTTTTCGTTACTCCTCTAATTTCCTTCCTTGCATTATTTTTAATCAAGTCAATCGGTTGTATGAATTATTATGAATACAGAAGAATACGAAATTACACGATATCGCACGTTATTCAATAGTTTAGAAATATTTTAAATAATTTTATTGCTATTCTGTTCGATTTATCGCTCTTTGTCGTACGTATTATTTTGTAAAATGAATTCGTTTTATTAACCAAGGTACACGATGCTCTATCTAATATTTTATCGCGATTATAAAATATATAGGTGTATTTTATATTCTTAATATTCAATTTCACGTCGAATTTATGTTAGAAAATTAGAAAAGGGAATGGTCTCCCGCGAGGATTAAAGCACCAATTTACTTAATTAATCTTTTACTTTTTGCCTTGTTTCATTAAAGCGTAAGGTTGTCCAATTTCGTTCGTCCATTCTACGTATTGCTGCAAAAAAGACTTTCATACTTTAAAAACGGTTTCATCAGTCCACTGTTTTTATAACTTCCATTAAAAAAAAAAGTAATCTCGTTTTTATGAACTTTTTTTTTTTGGTCCATTAAATAGACAGCAGTGCTCGATCTTTATAAACTTTTTTATCAGAACTTCCTGTACTTAGCTTCTCGCGTGCCGCTGGTCTCTGATCTATAAAATGTAACCAAGAGATAAATTTCGCTGTCAAACACATGTTTCATCGAATTCATCCGAAATTTGATCGAGAATTTATTTCCTTCGTTGTTTCTACAATAAACTGCTTCTTTTTTTACGATCCGTAAATCGTTGCTCGAAAATACCATTTCCATTATTCTCAGAAAGAGACCGCTGTCGGTGCAGTAACTCGGGTCAGCTGCAAACGCTGTTATCCACTTTTTCTGCTTTGATCTTGCAGTACGAGCTTCGTCTGACCGCGTCTGACAACTTGAAAGAAAATTACACGACGGTCGTGATACACGTGAAGGATGTAAACGATAATCCGCCTGTCTTCGAGCGCCCGACTTACAAAACGCAGATCACAGAGGAAGACGACAGGACTTTGCCTAAACGCGTCCTCGGGGTAATTATTCCACATATTCTAAAATTGGTGCACAATTTACCAAGCGATTCGTATTTACTTTATAGCCGAATCTTATACTTTGAGAGTTGGGGAACTGATATAAGTGATAAATATTGTATAAAAATCTTTGATATTCGTTACTGAATATACGATAATAATTTGGAAGGAGCCGTGACAAATTTTTATTTTCAAAAATGACCAACGTAATTAAATTGTCTAGCTAGTCGATAAATCCTTCTCTTTTTAAGCTGCGCATATTTCAATTGCCTTTACGTATAATTCGATCAAATATGATCGTCCTAAATCAGGTAAAGAAATATGATAATAGTAAGAGAATGATCTTATACTTTGAGAGTTGGGGGAATTGATGTAAATGATAAATATTATATAAATATCTTTGATATTCGTTACTGAATATACGATAATAATTTAGAAGGAGCCGTGACAAATTTTTATTTTCAAAAATGGCCAACGTAATTAAATTGTCTAGCTAGTCGATAAATCCTTCTCTTTTTAAGCTACGTATATTTCAATTGCCTTTACGTATAATTCGATCAAATATGATCGTCCTAAATCAGGTAAAGAAATACGATAATGGTAAGAGAATGATCTTATTCTGGAAAATTGTTAACTGGAAAATTGATGGAATTGATTCGTTAAATCGTTGGACATGAATCCGATTCTTATTTTATCCAATTACGACTAGGCTATCGTTACGTCTTCCCTGTATGTCCTTTATCACGAACTTCTGGATAAAGGAAAATTATAGTATTTGGACACCAGTAAGTTGTATCTACGAGCTAATATAGAATTCAGGACGTAAAATCCCGAATAAAACAAGGTATATGGGACATGGTGTATGGATTGTACAATATCGAATACATAATACGAAATGTAAAATATGCAGCATAGAGTATAGGACATAATGCATAGAATATAACATAAAACACGAAATCTACAAATCACGATCAAAGGCGTATAAATTTTTCGTCGTATATATTACCTACGTATGACGAGATGAATTAGTAGAAAACAAAAGCGAATGTGACATTTTTATTAAACTTGTCGTTTTAAGTATACATATTTATGTCAAATCCACCCAAAAGTATTTTAAATAAAATTATTTAAAATAATGTGAGTGGAAATTACCCACTCTATTCCACGAACGAAATTTAAATTGATTTCATACAATTTCATATATTTTGATTGACAGAATAAGAAATTTAACACAATGGCAGGCCTCAATGTGGTAACGAATAACAAATATTTTATATCCAAAATGTTAACTAGCTCTTACCAGAGGAATTGAAGAATAATAAAGAGAAGGTGTATAAAAATATTCATTAAAACAGACTATAAAACTATTAGACTTAAATTTTTGTAATATTTTCAAGTTACATATGTGCACAAGCACGACATCGCTTACAGAACGACGTAGCAATTATAATACTAAATTGCTGAAATAATGTATTTATCGATAATGAATTTTTGACACAGGTCACAGCCACTGATGGGGATAAGGATAGGCCACAGAATATCGTCTACTTTTTAACTGGTCAGGGTATCGATCCTGATAATCCAGCGAATAGCAAATTCGATATCAACCGCACCAGCGGAGAAATTTACGTTCTAAAGGTTTGTTTCATTTGCCAAATTTAATTAATACGAATAAAGATTAGTGTATGTACAAACTTCAATCCTCGATTATTAATTCTTTTATCGCTAACAAATACTTTCCGTCTTCATTAATTTTTTATTTATTAATCATTTTAATACTTGGATACCAAAAAATTATTGAAACAGAAGAATGCTCGACACAAACTCTACGTGCGAAATTAAATATTTCTACGTAAGCTCACAAATCCATTAAAACACCTCTCTAAGTATCTTAAAACTTCTACTTCAAATCACCTCTTGCTGCTTTTGTACAAAAGTTATTTAATTCGTTCGAAAGTTACGATTTAAGTTTATTTAAAACTGATACAATGCAGCAGCGAAGAAAAGAAATTAAATTTTCGACGATAAAATCGTGTATTTAATTCGTGATCCTGGTCGAAAGTACGTTTTGTCGTCAAGAAGTATCGTACAGAAAAAAATCGTGCACAAGTTTCAGCGAAGCTTCTTTTATTAAATTTGCCTCGCATCCTAAGTTACTTAGGGCCGTAATCTCGGTGTTACTTCACAGCCACTGGACAGGGATCAACCAAATGGAAGACCGCAGTGGCGATTCACTGTATTTGCTCAAGATGAAGGCGGAGAAGGTTTGGTTGGATATGCTGACGTTCAAGTGAACCTGAAGGACATCAACGACAATGCACCTACCTTCCCACAAGGCATTTATTTCGGCAACGTCACGGAAAACGGAACGGCAGGTAACGTTAGATTATATTTCCACTATGAAGGAAATATTGCTTTTTCCTTCAAGATGTGTTAACATAGTCTTTGCAATATATGATTTATTCATGATACATTGGTAGAAATATGAGAATAGACAGATACGATTTATATTCAAATAACGTTTAATAATCTAGATTGGCAATCTAGAACAAATGGATACCTTTAACCCCTTAACCTACAACCATGGGCATAGCCCGTAGTAGATGATCGAGCCAAAAGGAAATATTACGGGCATTGCCCGTAGTACGATGATCGGGCCAAGTATGAATATTAGCGGCGGCGCCCTCCTAAAGTTATAAATATTTGTGAAATATTTGATAAGTAGTTACAACCTGATGCAATAATTGTGGTAGATGCAAGTACTACAAAAAGTTTATTTATACAAAAATCAGTAATACAAGATTAATAATCTGCAGTGGTGTGATACAATTCGAAACATTCCGGTAGATGTAAGGGAACTTTGCACTTTTTACACTCCCACGTTGTTTCTCTACGTTTTTTTATTTTTTTGGCAAACTCTACAAGGTTTTGACGGTGTTAATTTTCGCGTGCAGTCTGTCTGGCATATCTTCGGAAGATAATTGTCCTCAGCCTCTATAATTCGGTTTTCTCATATTCTCCAATAGTGATACGGCTATGTACTACACAAGTTGTGTGAATGGCTCGAAGGCTGCGCGAGCTTGTTTACGTTTTCCCAAAATTCTCGAACGTAAATCGTAGATTAAGGGGTTAAGCATCAATTTAAGGTTTGTGTGAAAACAATTATTGTTAATTGAGAGCTCAGTGGAATGTGTTAATAAAAATACATTGTTTCTAAAAAGATGAAATAAATACAGAAAGCATAATATGTAAGACGTGTATTTATTTGAAAAAAAAAAAGGAAAGAATAGTGCACAAGTATTTTAGTATTCTAGTTTTCTACAGTTAAAGATTTTATCATTTACATTGCTTTTTCTATACAAATGATTAAGATCAATTTTCTCCTTACTTGTACCCAGGAATGGTTGTAATGACCATGACAGCGGTCGACTATGACGATCCGAGTGAAGGTACAAATGCAAAACTGATTTATTCTATTGAAAAGAACGTCATCGAGGAGGAAACTGGCTCGCCAATTTTTGAAATTGAATCGGAAACCGGTGTGATAAAGACGGCAGTATGCTGTTTGGACAGAGAACGCACGCCAGATTATTCTATACAAGTGGTAGCAATGGATGGAGGAGGGTTAAAGGGTAAATTAAAAATTCAAATGGAAACTCTCAAAGATCTTTGGAAATTTTAACTTATTAACGCATAAGGTATAAAGTATTTTGAAGATAAGAATATCAGATTTATTTGATATGTATTTCAATGTTTAAAAATATCAAGATCTTTTTGTATTTAATATTTTAAATACTTGAAAGAGACAGTAACATGTAGAATTATTTGTTTCCTGCTTTAATTATAATCTACTGAGATCTTGATGGTATTTTTCCAATATTTAGGGA
Organism: Bombus campestris; assembly: GCA_905333015.3. Taxonomy (NCBI): domain Eukaryota; kingdom Metazoa; phylum Arthropoda; class Insecta; order Hymenoptera; family Apidae; genus Bombus; species Bombus campestris. The sequence continues at coordinate 3,283,785 of HG995149.1, forward strand.
CGGGGACAGCATCTATACGAGTGAAAGATATAAACGATATGCCTCCGCAATTCACAAAGGAGGAATGGTTTACGGAGGTAGACGAAACGGAAGGTCCAGATTTGCCGGAAATGCCAATTCTTACGGTCACTGTACACGACGAGGATGAGACCAATAAATTCCAGTATAAGGTACTGTTCATTGCGTCACTCGAATCGTCTTTTCTCCTATCTTTCCCCGAATTTCTTAAAGAAATTATGTTAATTGATTTAACAGAAAAGTTTTATCATAACGATCGAAGAAAAATAATTGTAGAAATATCGTTTATCGTATTAATTTACAAACGCAGGTGATCGAAAGCAGTGGTTATGGTGCTGACAAATTCACCATGGTAAGAAATAACGATGGCACGGGTTCCTTGAAAATTGTGCAATCGTTGGACTACGAGGACCAATTACAGAGCAACGGATTCAGATTTAGGATACAAGTTAACGATAAGGTATTTAATTAAAAAATTATACAATTCTATAGATAACTTATATTTCTAAATCTACCATTATCTTCCTACTCTTTGTTCCCATACCCATTCTCTATAAATAATGAGATCACTTTTAGCACATTTAGTACATTCTTCGACTTGTTGTAAAATAAAGTGCGAGTTACTTTATTTTCTTACATTTTTGTGTTACACTCTTTCAGAAACATATTTCATCCTATTTGTATTTCTATATTTTCAATCAATGACTTTTGGTTTGTGATACTATACGGTAATATCCTGTACCTCGTAGGGCGAAGACAATGACAACGACAAGTATCACGTTGCCTATTCCTGGGTAGTCGTGAAGCTACGCGACATAAATGATAATCAACCGCAATTCGAGAAGGCGAATATTGAGACCACGGTTCCTGAAAATGCTCGCATTGGAAGCAGTCTCGAAACATTCACAGCCACCGATCCTGATCAGGGTGGTAAAAGCAAAGTGTTCTATTCGATCGATAGAAGTTCCGATCGTAAGAGGCAATTTTCGATCAACGAAAATGGCACGGTATCGATCCAGAGGAGTCTCGACCGCGAAGAAACCCCAAGGCATCAGGTAAATCATAAAGCCATATTGTTTTTAAAATATTAATCAGATAATAACTTGTATTATTTATTTAATATTTAAATTATACTACTGTACACTGTATTTAGATTCGAGACCAACCAAATTAAAAATCATTTGTTCCAGGTGAAAATCTTGGCCATCGACGATGGAATTCCGCCTAAAACGGCAACAGCCACGTTAACAGTAATCGTACACGACATAAACGATAATCCGCCACGATTTCTGAAAGATTATAGACCCGTGCTACAGGAACACTCGCAACAGAAAAAAGTAGTAGAGATCTCAGCGACGGATGATGACGATCGATCGAAGAGCAATGGACCGCCGTTTACTTTCAGGATGGATCCAAAGGCAGACGATGTGATTCGTGCCAGTTTCAAAGTTGAGAGCGATAACAGTGAGTCTGGATGCAATCCTATTACGTTCCAGTTTCAGTGGAAGGTTGTTAGTTGTAGTTCGATAGTTCTCGCTAACAAACGCCGGTTTTCTGTTTCCTTGCAGAGGGAGCGAACGGGGATGGCATGGCTATTGTGTCATCGTTACTATCGTTTAACAGAGAACAACAAAAGGAGTACTTGATACCGATCGTTATCAAAGACACAGGAACTCCATCGATGTCTGGGACCAGTACTTTAACTGTTATTATCGGGGATATTAACGATAACAAAATGCAGCCTGGATCAAAGGACATTTTTGTATATAACTACGCAGTATGTATTTCATATTTCAATTTCATATAATTTTCTATTTAGTTTGACTTTTTAGAAGTAAAGGAATTCATGTTCTTTAATATCAATTTTATCCTAGAAACTAAGATATAAATGAAATTAAAATACCATTTTCATACAAGACTTATGTGTGATATAATTACTGTGCTATAATTATATAATTACTGTACTTATTTGAAAACTCAATAGCACATTAATCTCCCTAATGAATACTCAAAGAGTTAAAGATTATATTTCAAAGTTATTATTCAATATATGACTATAATTAAAGGTTCATATAATTTGACTTGGTCGAGTTCGTTTCACAGGGACAATCACCAGACACAGAAATAGGCAGAGTTTACGTATTCGATTTGGACGATTGGGATTTACCGGATAAAAAGTTCTATTGGGAGGGTTTAGAGCACGCTCAATTCAAGCTGGATGAGGACACCGGTATGATTTATATGAAATCAGGCACTCACGACGGTAGATATCATCTACGTTTCAAAGTCTACGATCGGAAGCACACGCAAACAGATGTCCCAGCAAACGTGACAGTCACGGTGAAAACGATTCCTTTCGAAGCTGTATTAAATTCTGGTTCGGTTCGAATATCTGGTATAACGGACGAAGATTTCATTCGTGTTTGGGATTATAAAGTAATTATTCTATTTAATTGTAGACTATTAACTCGTTCTTTTTTATATGAAACCTATGTTTCATGAATTTTTAATTTTTTTCTCTTCCAGTCACAAACTATATCGCGTAGCAAAGCAGAATTATTTAGAGATAAATTGGCGCATTTGTTAAATATCGATAGAGAAAATGTAGACGTGTTTAGCGTTCAATTACGTAGAATGCATCCACCGTTGACAGACGTCAGATTCGCGGCCCACGGATCGCCGTATTATAAGCCTGTAAGATTGAATGGAATCGTACTAATGCATCGTGAAGAAGTAAGTTAATATAAATTAATTCATGGCATTTCAATTTGTTGTAGTGTAAATAATTAAAAATTTGAAATCTAAATCTTTTTAAGATTCTAAATCTTCCCATTAAGTATTTTTAAATCCTACTTTTAATTGTGAACATTTTTGTTTCACTTCTGCATTAAATTTGCTTCTAATTAAATGGAATATCAGTGAAAATATCAGATTACTATAAATATAGGAATATTGGATTGCATCAGCTTTTAGCAAAATTTTGTATCAGAGATACTTCCTTTTCCTTTTACGTACTAGGGATAAATCCTATTATGAAGGAATTATCAACATTCAATCCGATATTATCACGCAAATTAATACTTAATGAAATCAATAACAATATTTCATAAATTGGATATTGTTTTTACTCAAGCAAGAATTTCATGAAATGACCTGTTTTATAATTTATAATAATAAATGAAAGGTCTCCAAATCGCAAAACCTATCAAACTTAAATAAAGACTAAAATATATTTCACACTGTGTAATTCACGCTTAAACAAATCAATTTGATTAAAAAATAATTTTAATTCAATTAGATCGAGAAAGAGGTCGGTATTAACATAACGATGGTCGGCATCGACGAATGTTATTACGAGAATGAAGTATGCGAGGGTAGCTGCACAAACACCTTGGATATTAGCAGTTTACCATACATGGTCAATGCAAACAGAACCGCCCTAGTGGGTGTGCGGGTGGATGTAATCGCTGAATGTACATGCGGAGCCCGGAACTTCAGTAAAGGGGAATCATGTAGAAACAGCCCTTGTTATAATGGAGGCCGTTGCGTGGAAGGCAGATTTGGGTTATCGTAAGTCTAACAACTCGTGAAATTTAGCATGTGATGTATTATACTAGCATATTAATTTTATTTAATGCATTTTTTATTACGTAGATGTCAGTGTCCTGCTGGATATAATGGTCCAAGATGTCAGCAAACTGCAAGAAGTTTCCGTGGAAATGGCTGGGCTTGGTATCCTGCACTAGAAATGTGCGATAACAGTCATCTGAGCTTCGAATTCATCACTAAGAAACCTGACGGATTACTCTTATACAATGGACCTATTGTTCCTCCTGAGGCTGACGAAATTATGGTTTCTGGTAAGCAAATATAGATCATAAGATAATAATAGATTTCTTAAGGTAATAATAGCTTCCTCTGTGATATCTTTGCCAGAATTTAAGTCCGATAAATCAGCCATTTTTACAGTAACGAATGAAATAACATACTATTACGTAATGTACTTATTTACAGATTTTATATCCGTTGAACTGGAACGTGGAATACCTCGACTGTTGATAGACTTCGGTTCTGGGACTTTAGAATTAAAAGTGAAACCGAAAAGAACTTTGGACGACGGAGAATGGCACAGACTCGACATCTTTTGGAACACGGAGGTCAGAATTATCTTTTAAATCATAATTTAAATATCTCTATATGTATCAAAATGAGAAAATAAAATTAAAATTATTAAAATGATTTCCTTCTTCTAGAAGGGTAAAGTTACAACTAGATTACATCCAGTTTACAACGATCGTTTACAATTAATTCCACGGAATACTGTTTCATTTTACAGACGGTGAAATTGATCATCGATTATTGCAAATCCGCGGATATCTCAGAACCGGAAGACGGCACGCCACCAGAATTCAACGACACCAGTTGCCAAGCTCAAGGCACCATACCACCCTTCAACGAATATCTAAACGTAAACGCACCACTTCAAATCGGTGGTTTATATGTCGAGCAATTCGATCCAACTCATTACAAGTGGAAACATATGCCAGTTGGTAAAGGTTTCGATGGCTGCATCAAGAACCTCTTTCACAATAGCAAGCTTTACGATCTAGCACATCCTGGATTATCAAGAAACAGCGTAGCTGGCTGCCCTCAAACCGAGGAAATCTGCAACAACCAGGAATCCACCTTCCGTTGCTGGGAACACGGTACTTGCGTAGGAAGCTTCACTGAAGCTAGATGTCAATGTAACCCAGGATGGACTGGTCCAGGATGTATGACATCCACTATACCAACGACATTCAAACCACAAAGTTATGTCAAATACGCGTTGTCGTTCGAACCGGATAAATATTCCACTCAAGTACAACTGAGATTCCGTACCCGAGAGGTCCATGGTGAATTGTTTAGAGTCAGCGACCAGCATAATAGAGAATACGCTATTTTGGAGGTAATTATTCACATTATCACATTTTAGAAGTGAAAATAATATTCATTTAAATAAAGAAAGAAAAACAGCAAATTAAATTAATAAAATATTCAATTATAGTTATTGCATCTTTTAATTTCTAGATCAAGGACAGCAGACTGCACTTCCGTTACAATTTGAACAGTCTGAGAACTGAGGAACGAGACATATGGCTGACTGCGATAGCTGTTGATGATGGACAGTGGCATACAGTTAGAGTATCGAGATACGGATCAGCTGCAACTTTGGAATTGGATGGTGGCGAAGGAAGAAGATTCAATGAAACCTTCTCCTTCGAAGGACACCAGTGGCTATTGGTTGACAAACAGGAAGGAGTTTTCGCGGGCGGTAAGGCTGAGTACACTGGAGTTCGGACGTTTGAAGTGTATGCGGATTATCAGAAAGGTAAACATTTTATAATTTTTGATAATCAAGTTGAAGAAGAATAGAAATAAGGAATGTGGAAAGTGACATATTCAATTATATGTCGGGTTATCATTAGAGTTAGGGGCGTGTAATGAATCTTTTTTGCATTATACGTTGTTGTTATGCACGAGCGAAGATATTTACTAGTCCAATTATGATTGTGACGGAATTTGACAAGTAACCATGGTAATTAAATACTCCGAATGATCTTAGACTCAATAACGAATCCACGGCCAGCGGGATGACAAATGCGATATTAAACTTGACACACGTGTTCCCTGTACTAGTAGAACTTATCGAACTGAACTGAACTGAGCCGGAACTGAGCCGGACTGAACTGGACCTCAGTCCAAGTGGAAGTGCCCTTATATACCCCTCTCCGTATTCCTCATGTCAATCCCTGTTTTAAGGAGAGTTATTCAATTACTTTATACCTCTGTTAGGTACACGTCCCTCCCGTGACCGCGGCTACGTTCAGTGACCCATTATGTCACTTCGAGCCCAAGTTCACTGTTATAAATCTCGGATAATCATAATTGACTTAGCTCATGAACAGCTATTTCTCAGTTTTATCGTTTAAGTACGGCTATAATAAAAAGTCTGGACTAAAGTATTTGGGACTTTCTCAAACATTCCGAAAGGAAGGCTCCGATGTCCTTTCATCTCCGAAATATATATAGACAAAAATTGTTGAACAGAAAGGTACAAAATTAAATAGTTAGATAGGCATTATGTGATAAAATACAAAAAATAAGATGCAATTATAAAAAGACTTCAGCGTTCACAGGATGATGTGAGGAGGAAGTTAATATAATTTTTCGTTTGATCAGGATGTCTCGATGACATAAGACTAGAGGGCAAACATCTTCCATTACCACCTGCTATGAATGGAACACAATGGGGTCAGGCAACAATGGCCAGAAATTTGGAAAGAAATTGTCCTTCGAATAAACCCTGTGCCAACGTCATTTGTCCAGAACCATTCGAATGTATCGATCTTTGGAACGAATATGATTGCACGTAAGTATTGTAAAATTTAAAGAACACTATCTTTAATTTACATAGATACAAAATTTGATAAATCTTATCTTGTCTATGTTCCTAGATGTGGAGAAGGAAGAATTCCATCGCTTGATAGCAAAGGATGCATGGACAAAAACGAATGCATAGATTATCCTTGTTTGAACGGTGGTAGATGTATCAATCAAGATCCACGCTTTAGATATAGATGTATTTGTCCCGATGGTTTCTGGGGAGAAAATTGCGAGCTTGTTCAAGAGGGACAGACATTGAAACTCAGTATGGGAGCTTTGGCAGCTATTTTAGTTTGTCTTTTGATTATTCTTAGTAAGTATCGCGTGGACAAGGTGTATTACACGCGTAAAATGCTACAGAAGCAAACATAATTTTCTAGAATGAAAAATTACACACCGACTAAAAGAATTTTACTATAGTTAATCAGCATCGTTCCTTTAATATCCCTCATTCATTAAAGATGAAAAGAAAATGTATCTTTACGAAAAAATAATTAGCAAGAAACATTAAAATAATTTAAGGATCAACTAATACAGAAAATGATTAATAATATTCGTATTATATTGTAGTTCTCGTCTTAGTATTTGTCGTCTATAATAGAAGAAGAGAATCTCATATTAAGTATCCTGGGCCTGATGACGATGTGAGAGAAAATATCATCAACTACGATGACGAGGGTGGCGGAGAAGATGATATGACCGCATTCGACATTACCCCACTTCAAATTCCTATTGGTGGCCCGATGCCAGAAATGGGCGGGAAGCTACCGCCATGTAAAATACCCTGTAAGTAATTCTCGTTGTTATATATATCCAAGATAACGGATAATCGGATACTGATACGATCGCAAATATTTTACAGACACGCTAGGACCAGAACCAAACGTGGGCATCTTTATAGAAGACCACAAAAAAAGAGCTGACAGTGATCCAAACGCACCACCGTTCGATGATCTACGAAATTATGCATACGAGGGTGGCGGAAGCATCGCAGGTTCATTATCATCGTTAGCTTCCGGTAAATACTTCTGTTTTCGTTTAATATTAAGAATGAATAAAAATTAAGATTACCAATTACAGATTCTTTGCAAAAAGGATACTCGACTATTGCTTGATTCACCTATAAAATTAAGAAAAATATATATGAATAATTATTTTAAAATCGACAGGAACAGACGACGAGCAGCACGAGTACGAGTACTTAGGTGCTTGGGGACCGAGATTCGACAAGCTGGCCGACATGTACGGACCGGCGGAAGAAAGCGAAGAAGAGGACTAAGAATATCATAAAGGATCTCTACAATCTGTAAGCTCGCACGATTTGTACACCCTCGGAGAAACAGTGTTTGCGTGAGCTTAAAAGAGAAGAAAAGAGGAAAAATGAAGAAAGAGACTGTCCCCTAAAAAACTTGTGTGCTCGAACGAACTTTCTATTACGAAGACGAGAAAAAAGAAGACATACGACAGAATCGAAGAAATCGTAAAAACCAGTGTTTTTTGCGTTATTCGGGCAACAAAGACGTTCCGTTTTGTTGATGAAACAAGTGCACATTTCCAGGCGCATATTTTTTGCGATGTGCACACGCGAACAAGAACGAGGCGACCACACGGTGTGCGCGATTACGAGAAAATGAAACAGAGAGAGAAGAATTAACATCCTCTGGTCGAAATTTTATAAAGATGAAGCTACTCGTCGATGTTGATGTCGATTTCACGAAAAAAGCTTTCTATCCACTTCCCTCGGCCGTAAAAAAGAAATAATAAACGAACGTTATTGCAATAAGAATCTCTATCGAATCATGGTGAATCGTCAAGACACACCGTAGGTGGCGCATAATTCTCGAAGGGTGTAATACCTATCTGTATAGCACGTTACGCGTATACGTAGTGAATTCGCGCGTGTCAGCCTGCACGCGAGACTTTTCTATTATAATAAAATAAATCTATATATATATATTATATATGTACGATTCATTATTTTTAGTCACAGTCATAGTTACTATTTCTCGGTACAACCGTTCTCGATGTCTCGGTATTCGATCGGTTAAAATTATCATCGGCGCGACAGCATCGGTTCTACTGGAATTATATTCGTGAACACGTTACTACTGCCAGCCGTGCGCGTGATAGATCGTTTCTGTTTTACCTCATCTACATTGGGTCATCAAGTGGCCGTATATGATACTTTCAAGGGCATTTCTCATTTATCCGTCTTCTAAATCCCGCTGAACTTATTCATCGTATTCAGATGTTAGCTGGCGGGATTTTTTTCGTTTTTTCCGCGAACGCGCACCGGCTAATAGGAACTCCCCGTGTAACGTACCATGAATTCGTATATTGACGTTGTTGAGTATAAGGGAAGAGAGATCTTGAGTAAAATGGTTCATTCGCGACGCCTTCCTGGTTCGCGCGATGCGAACGATCCTAATGTGGTCTATCGTACTAAAAATAGGGATTATTTAAGAGAGAGCGAGAGAACGAGAGAGAAAGAGAGAGAGAGCGTGCGAGAGAGAGAGAAAGAGAGAGAAAGAGAGAGACACGTTTAGTTGTTGTTCGCGAGTCGTGAACCATCCTCATCGTTGTCATCGTCGCCGTCACCGTCACCCGCATTAGTTATTGATAGTATTATTATTGACATTACGATAAATATATATATATTATAAATATGAATTTATATAAATAAATAAATGAATGAATATAAATAAATAAATATATATATATATATAGAAAGAGAGTTAAAAAAGAGAGAAGCGCACGGCGGAAGACAAAGGGTACTGCAACGTGTGCGGCGCATGAAAGTCCGCATAAACAAATTGAGAATTACCGCGCGCGTATGTAATTATAATTAATATTATATAGCGGTATAAATATAAATATGAATATAAATATATATACATATATATATATATATTATATATAAATGAAAGAATCGCATACAAACGAAAACACATTGAAGAGAAGATTAAAAAGACAAAAATTACCAAAAAAAAAAAAAAACAAAAGAGAAACAGAGAAAGGAAGAGAGAAGAATCGTAATGGTACGAGGGACCGGTTGTCGAGAAAAGCTCACGATTCAAGTCTCGACGTAGGATTAATATTTATTTTCTGTCGATGGTCGAACCGGTCAACAAGTTGCAATTACACGAAAGAAAACAATAGAATGAAAAAGTACAGTAAGAAAAAAGAAAAAGGAAGAAAGATGAGAAAAATGAGAAGGAAAAAGAATGGAAAGGAGAGAAAGCGGAGGATCGAGGGAAGAGAAAAATCGGCGAGCGTGCGAAAAAGGAAATGACGCGTGAAGTCCCTTCTACGTCGCGGCATTAATGGCGAGTTCGATACCGCAAATGATTTCGTTGCTCGATCAATGCCCTTGATTGATCGTAAGCGAAAAATCGTTTATGCTACGACGATAATAAGGATAGCGTCAACCTAGTGCATCTCCATGCATGTGTCTCGACTGATTTGTAAAATTCTCTACGGAAATATTAATAGTCAATTTATCGATTAGGTGAAGCCCCGTCGGATCGAGTGATCCGGGCGTAGTGTTTAAGCACTTGTACGAATATTGTAAGTAACGTCGTGTATTTCGGTGTGCCGGTGCCGCTCGTAATGCGCCGCGATCGGTACCGAGCATCTCTGTATAATTGTCCTACCAAGATTCGTCGTCTTGCGTATCGTTTCCCGGCAATATTTGTGATATTACGTTTTCCGCGCCCGTTGTCTTCGACGTCCGTTTACGTCTGTTCCTCATGAGCCTCTGAGAACATCGAGAAACACATCGAAATCTCACTTTAAGCTACGTTCACATTGCGCGTACATTTGTCCCCGTATCTCTTTTTCCATTAATTTTCTCTAGATGTTACCACCCTGTATGCTCGCCCGAGATATTCGTTTTTGTAGTTGTCTGTTCCCTCTTTTCTTGTGATTATTGAAATTACTTGATTTGAAGATCACGGAGGGAAAAAGTGATAAGTCACGTTTGTTTTTCATACGAGTAATTTTAAAATCCAGTACCTTCTCAACTAATCAAATATCTATAACCTTCTCTTTTTAACCCCTTTTTAACCACTAAATAACATCAAGATCAGAAAATCAACAAAGTTGTACTTATCGTATTTTTCTCTTGTATTTTTCGTTTCTAAGTATCGCGAGACTTTCTGCCGATTCTCAACTAAATTACGATAGATTGCAACAAGATTCTAGATATTGGCAAAGTTTCGTTTTCAAATGTTCAGCTTGAACGAATCTCTGTATTGTTAAAATATCTTCTTATAAAATTGTTTCTAACGATAATATTCGTAATATCAAACAATCGGAATTTCTATTATCACTTCGATTATCCGTAATCGTTCTTTCAACGATTAAACTTTCTATTCTATGCTCTTCAAAATGTAGCCGAGTGTTTCTCAAAGATTGTTAATCCGAATTCGTTGCCTCTTTATCAACCAAAACAGATTTTATCCTTCTCGACATACCGAGACCGCTACACTTCACGTTTCTCGATGTCGATAGGTTCTTTACCATTGAATTATCGTTGTTTCATTATCTCACCGTCCTCCTTCGTAGTACACCATTTCGTTTCTCCGGCCATTCCTATCGTCGATTTTACCCCGCCAAGTAGTTTCTAAGCAGAGACAGTATTCGACGGACTGGCGTTATAGGAGGACGAACGGTTTATCGTTGAGTAACTGATAATGAGTTGAATAGCGCGCATAAGCGCGCACGTGTGTGTACAGTGGCAAAAAGAAAAAAAAAAAAAAAGAAGGAAAAGAAAAGGAAAAGAAAAGAAAAACGGTTGTCGCGTGATTGTTGAAAAGAGTAACTCGCGAGATTAGAACAACCCTCGATTTCTTGGAGATTGGCTTTGCAAGAAGGAATTAAGGAAGGAAGAATAGGACACCTGCCCCTATTTGTTAAACAAATCTAATCAGGTGTATACTTTGATAATGCAAAGCCTTATCAAACTATCGGACATTTTTTAAAATAATAGATACGTTAAAAGAATAGTAGGAAATATTATGTTCGTTTCAACATATTGTCGAAAACATAACGTGTATGTACATTCATTTATCACAACATCAGGCAGTAGAAACGTGGGTATAGTAAGAACGTTCTTCATTAAAACGAAGACTTTAATTATTCTTCATTACGTAATTACATATAATTGTAATGGTGTAACATAATTTTAAAAAGATTTAAATGTTAGTAAAGTCAACTTCCGAGACTTACCTTTACAATGCGCAAGTTCTCAGCGTCATTCGACTATTTGATACGAAGCGTCTATCTCCATTCGCTTGACCTAGGCACCTCGAAAAACTTGCGCGATACCAAAAAGAACGCAGCGACCTTACGAACAGCAAATCAACGAAAAATTATGCAATTTTTTCGTTCTTATGAAAATTTCATGTCCTTGCTCATATTACTAAGCGAAGTAAAATTTATATGTAAAATAACGCCGAATACATTCACTTCGACAATATGAAAACATCTCATGTTTGCGATCGAAATGAAACAAATGGTACATCGACGGGCTAGCAAGCTGTGTTTTATCGTAACATCTTTGTTAAACTGAAACTCTCGATATCATATATTCGTTAATATATATTTTTATATAACTGAAGCGGAAGCAGTTCGTAAGGTGCAAAGGAAATATTGTTCAGAGCCCGCTAACCATCTGACGTAAATATATAATATTTGCAAAACGTGTCAGATTCGTTGAAGAAATATTCGTTACGATTTCATTTGCCACTGATGGAGCGTATTTAGTTGCGAAACGTATAAAAGAGAGAAGAAGCTGTTGACGCGAGTTCGAGGAAGGATCGAGTAGAAAGAAGAAAAGAAGAAACGATCGTTGCGACGAAAACGTTGCTTATCCTCATTCCATAAGATCGTTTTCGTAGTTGGTCGAAAACAATCTCTATTTTTAAGAAATAGAAACTTAAGTAGCTTCGTTTTTAGTAATTAATACGAAATTCTGTAGTCAGCGAATATTTAAAAAAATCTTTCTGTTTCTAACGTATATTTAGAAACGTTTTCTTCGTATTTCCTGTTTATTTATATTCATAAATAACGATTAGTAACATAGCCTGAATTTTGAATAATAGCAATAACGGATTTCTTAATACCATTGTAAATGTTCAAAGCGTGTCACGAATGACGAGTAAGTGAGTCTAGAAAAAGGAAATCTGTAAATTTTGTAGAATAATTGTGAATATTTAACGTTTCTTTATGTACGCGGTAATTATCAACACTTGTGTCATTTATATTTTTAACGTCACGACGTATGTATTAACCAATGCACCGATCATAGAAGACGATTCATTATACGAAACGAATTTAATTTCATCGAATCAGCATATCTTTTATACGAGAGAAAGAGAGAGAAAAATGATACTCCTGACAAGACGACAGCGTTCTCAGGATCGATTTACTTTTCAAGCAATATCGTTTGTATTATACACCAGATTTCATGTATTTCGAAAATGATAAACTTTACAGCCGTCGAATTGCTTGAACGATCCAAAAGTCAGCGTCGATCGAACGATATTAAGTTAAGGCACCATTTGAGGCACACACGGCTCAACTTTTTTACCGAAACCGAGTTAGCACGTGAACAAGAACGTCGAAATGTATTTAAGAATAAACGAGATTGAAAAAGAAAAAAAAAGAAAAAAATCGAAAAAGAAAGAGCGAAGCGTACTTATGTTTGAGAAGATCTCAGAATGTTGAGATCGGAAAATGACGAATGTAGGTATCGAGTTTTCCGATCGAGGCGAATAATCTGTACAAGAAGAGAAAACGTGAAAGAATGGCAGCCACGCGAACTCACGTTACATATCTGTAAAACTTTTTTCCAAGCACTGCCTAATCGTGCACAAAGAAACGAAGCAGCTCATGCCTCGATCTCAAACTAATTGAGATTGAAACGGAACGATGCAAAGATAATATCTACAACGGCACTAGTCCGCTTTGATCGAATGCTCAGCGACGACAGAAACTTTTTCTTCCGGGTTCGGAATTCTTTCTAGCTGTCTTTGTTCGTTTGTCGTCATCAGAACGCTTTTCAACGAACACAGTTTGTATTTGCGATGGCGAGCGAGTGAGGCACGTCTGAGTATATCGAAAAACGAAACATTGCTCACAAGGATGGGAATATTCGGTTGCATATGCGTACTTGATGTATCTTTTCCTTCCTATTCGATACGAAGTGAAGAATTTCAATATCGATACCGTCTTCTCTTTTTCAGAGTATCTAGTTACAATAACTTTGAAAGTAATTCTAGTCAAAGAATTAGAATATTTTTAATTAATATATCCTAACATTTTTTATTAATAGGTTAATAATATTTCAATTAATATGTTAATTTTTATTTCAAAATTTCCTTCACATCGGAGAAATATGCTTTTGTCTTATATAACTTGATCTTAATGTTATAATTCATTTAAATACGATTTTTCTTCGATATCGTAATATTTAATATACTCGTGAATATTGTATTATCCTAATTTCATGTTACAAAGGATCAAATTAATGTCGCATTGCATCCAACAAAAATATTTCTCGACATCGAGCAAGCAAGTACTTTTTCACATTGTCTTGGTCACCGCTCCACCCCACTCCGACCTTCCTCCCGAAGAAATCGATAATTTATAAAAACGAAGAATCAGTGTGGCGCGACACAAGAAACAGAAAAGAAAAAAAGAAAGTATATCGAGGAAAATGTAAAGGCACAATCGAGGAGCCGACTTATTATCGTCGGTCAGCGATAATGGATAAATCATTGTAATATATACACTTCGGTGACAAAATAATTGTAACGCTGCCACTGAACACATCCCGTGTAGTACAATTACCGTATATATAGTATTCCACAGTATACTGGTACACACCGTATTATTAATTGAATTGATATTTATTAACGATTAATTATTACATTATTATCACTATATTATCTATACCATTTGTACTTTGCATTTCAGTTGGAATGAAATAAATGCCTTCTTTTTCATAAAAATAAACCAACCGTCGTATTTTAAATAATACAAATCTAGATAAATCTGTAAATAAATTTCGTTTAGTTTTTTTTTTTTTTTTTTTCTTTTTTAAATTGCGCCCTTCGACTCGATATTTTCTCTCGCCTAGTCAGAATGCAGAATGCAGAAATCGCTAACTAACGTTACCTTGTGATCATCCTCATAGAAGATAAATTCCATAAATTCCAAGGAAATAGCAGTGATGGAGTATGAAAAAGTAGGAAGGAGGAATAGATTTGTTTGACATAAAGAATACTCGTACTCGGAAACATTTAATTTTCTTCACATTTGAAATACATCGTTTTTCATTTCGAACAATATTTTTCCTATACTGTGCATAAGGTCGAAAAATTTGCTTAAATCGTCGTTTCTAAAGATAGACGTATAATAGTGTGCAAAAATAATGAAGATAAAATAAGCTAGCGATGTACAAACATTTAATATCGTAGAGATATTTAACTGTTGCGATGTTTCACTGCAACTATTTAACTGTTAATTCTACAAATAAATTACTATCAGCGAAAATGCGTGTTTAGAGGATACGACTGTGAAAGATGAGTATGACGCGAAGATAAGTGAAAGGATGAGGTTAAAAGTCAAGAACTGGTTGAAATTACCTCAATAATTACCTTAATATACTCGAATGATTGATTTACCGTTTAATATGTTTTATAATTCTAAAAATATTTCTTACAGTTTACTCTCTTAGAGTGACTTCGTTCAAAACATTAATTATTAAAATTATCTACTGCTATTAACGCGACTTTTACTATTACTTCTTTTACTGCTTCTCCTACGAACTTTACAACGGCACGCTTTGGTTTCTTCGATTAAAAATGGAAATTCTTGTTGCACTCTTGCCCATAATTTCTCTTGAACGTGAGTTAAGAAACACATTGTTCCACAATCTCTGTAGAAAAACAGATTCAATTTTTAAAGTGATATATTTAATGTAGCAATAAATTTCATTCGTTCGATTTTTTGCAAATTTTTGCTGATCCTCTCATACTCTACGTTACGTACGTATAACATTGTATTTTAACACGATACTTATCAACTACATTTACTGGCCATTTTTTTTCTTTTCTTTCTTTTTTCACAAAAATATTAATACAGAAAATTTCGTTGTACGAGTTACTTTCATTATTAATAATCCATACACGACGAAAGACCATCCGATAGTTCTAAAGCAATTCGATCCTACAAGAGCTCAAATCAATTTTTCATTTCGATATTAAACCAATTGAATTACAACGAAATATATGTAGAAATACTGTCAATAAATTAAGATTTATATGCTAACTTCAATGAACTTTCTGTCTTATACGGAGAGCTAGGAAATTGTACGTTGAGAAATTTCTTAAGAGCTTTTATATTTAAGAGGGTTTATATATCCGATTAGTGAAGACTCGGATAAATTGAGGATATTATACAGGCAAGACAGAAACAAGACCACAGGAATAAGAAAATGTAGAAAAATAGTGGAAGAATGTATGTGAATTACAACACAGATCAAATAAAGGAAACTTGAAAAATTAGAGAAATTAAGAAGTCAAAGTGGACCAAGTAAAGTAACGAAGCAAATGAATCGAGCAGATCAATCAATTGAATATAATAGACTTAATCGGTTTAACTTGGTCGTAGTTATAAATGAAAATTGTACCTAAGGACAGTATAATCCACAGCATCCACAATGTGAATCGTAAGTACGAGAAACGTAATTGACGCAGTGTAAGTTAGAACAATGGTCCAAGATTTATTTGTTAAAAACGAAACCGCTGCACCTTCCAATCCAAACCGTCGAAGTGTCTACTTTTTAAAAATCAAATACATTCTCGTAAATATTAATCTAATTTTATAAAGTGTACATTCGTTTCGATTATTTTTAACCTATTTAAACTATTATGTTTATGACATTTCTAAGGTGTTACTCTTTTTCTAATATCCTATGGAATATTGAATAATAATATTACATAACAAATACGGGACGGTAACGTTGTCGATAAGAGGACGTCAATCGGTGTCCAAATACAGGCCAATGCGAATTCCAAGATAAATGCAGTGGCTAAAAACTAAAAAAATAAGCAAGTGAAACAAAAGTTAGGCAGGTAAATAAAATTGTTACAAAAGGTATTGTTTGAGAGAATGAACGATAAAAATTGGTTATTACACTAACCTCGTACAGTATCAGAAAAACCATTTTTGGTGCGTGAAAAGATCGTGGAAAGAGTGTAGAATTTACGATAATAATATATATACCAATGCTGAAGAAGACCGAACTAAACGGTGGTCCTGATAGGAGCGATTCGCAATCTTCATCTTCCATAGCATTGGCGAAACATGTTCGGAAAATCTGAAGTCCGAAAATATTTAGCAAGAGCGCCCAAATAGTATGAAGCAACTTTGCCATTTTTTTTTTTCTAGTTCTCTTTCTTAAAATAAATATTTCAAATAGATTATTAAAAAGAACTCGTTAAAACGTATTTCACAAATTAATCTACAAGACGTATTGAATTACCCTTCGATTATTGGTGTTCGATAATCGAAAAAACAGATGGCAGCTTTGATCTTTAAATATTTATTCCACTTAAATAATACTGTAAATGTAATAATTGCAAACAATTTTTAACGTTTAATATGGCGATATAAATTTATCAGGGATATTTTAAATGCAGAAGCATTATACGTGTACGATTCATGAAAAATTATTGAAATTCCAGTGTGAAAAAATAGACTTTATTACAAATATACACGTACATCGATAAATGTAAAAAGTTATACAATAGACAAATACAAAACAACGAAATTCGATAATTTACATCTCTGGTTGCTTGTATTTACTTAAGGAATCTGTGCTGCACATAAATTTATATACAAACCAATCCGTCACTTCTGGATTTGCAAAACTGATCCTTTTCCTTTTACATTTACAAAGAGCCAATAGTCCGTTAGTTCTTTCCCTAAGTACAAACGATGTATGATCATTACGATTAAATTATTCCTATCGGAAAAATTGTTGACAACTTTACAGTGTAGACTTTCTAGTACGCGATATTGGGACACGTTTTAAATTCTCCTCTTTGTATACGAAATACATCGTGTTACATTTATATTTACAGATTTAAATAAAATTGACTCGCGCTGATTAATTTTTAATTTCGTCAACTAAGGAGTTTCTGACTAATTCTAAGAAACTTATAGAATTGCGTCAATGTGTACTAATCGTTCCTCCTAATAAGCCAGAATAACTATTGCACAATGACAAATAATATCCCTAATAAAATATGATAAAAATTGGGCTAATATTGTACACTGTTGAAACTTCTTTTCCTGGGAATTTAATGCGTAAAGTTTCAATTTGAAAAATGAAAAGAAGAATCGCAGAAAAATGAAATTAAATTTAAATTCCTTAAATCGTCTGGATTTGTAAACCGTAGTCAAGTTAAATACCTGTACTAAATAATTATTTTGTCATTTAACCGTGAAATTTTATGTTTAAATCGTTCTACGACATAAGTGTCTTATAAAACTAAACATTACTGGTTCACTACTTGGCCCAAGTGTCCAAAATCGCGTCCAAGGATTCGGTGGCATCCAGCATCCAAACAAACGACAATACGGACATGCAGAAAGCCATATGCGTTGCAGCACAATCTTTCGCCATGTAATATGCAAATTCAGTTAAAAACGAGTAGCGACTTAATCCCAACACTGTGTTCAACCATAGCAACTGAAAAAACAATTTATTTTTGCGATACAGATGCGTAAACTACGGAGATTACAGAGATACGGAAAACATTTCGAACGTTGCCTTGAATTTTAATAACAAATCACTTTTATGTTAACAAACTCACACATTTACTGGATTCTTGGGTTAAGCAATAGATGACGTGCATGAGTGGAACCCAGATAGCACGTGTGGTTAAGTTTGTTGTCAATGCTGCAACCAACATCTAGACAAAAGTAAATGTTTCACGAAGTTTGTATAAAATATTTTTATATCGTTTACTATCTTTTTTATGTTATTATTATTATTTTCATTATAATTTAAAATATAAAATAATGTGACTGATCTTACGATGGAATATGTAGTTTTATCGCTATTTATAGATAAGAAGTTGAATGATAAGTACAAATGAATAAAATATTTAGTTTGATAAAATAATGGATGAAGTTAAACTCTAATGTAGATTCTTCTAAACATTAAAACAATTATAATACAACGCATAGAGAGCTGCTTTTGGAGGACAATAAACTTACGCTACTTTCCCACTGAGCTCCTCGTATGTGAAACATGCGCTTAACGTGTGTACAAAATTGTAATTAAAACGTCGTTAGATTTGTTAAAACATCAAACACCGATACTTACTTCGTAAATGTAAAGAAGTTGAATAGGTGGTTCTTTAAGCGTTCTAGGCCAAAGTCTATATTCCGCTAAGAGGCACAATACGGAAAATATGAAAAGCACCGACGCGTAAGACGGATCGAACGGAGTACTGTCTTCGTCGAAGCATAAGCCAATTATGCAAATTTGTCGAAGATGAGTGTACATTCCTGTGACTACCACCGCTACCCAATGAGGATTGACGTATCCTAAATATTCTTTCACCGTATCCATGTCCTGATAATAAACTTTATAGCGTTACTGCCGTAAATCGTATTAATTTCCCATAATCTTTCAGGATGTCTTGTCGTTTGAAAACCAAAGCTGAAATGTCAAGAAAATTGATCGAAAAGCAGAATAATCTTTACTCAAAGCGAAGTTCTCCAAATATGTTCGACTTATGTTGGAACTTTTTCCTTGTAAGAATCTAGAATGACATCCTTTTCGATCAAACGCGAAAAGAAGTCTTAAGAAATATAAAAAAAAAACCATTGAGCGGTTATTGGACAAAGACAAAAAGTAAGGCAATTGAAAGAAGAAAGGGCAAAGAGCAAAGGACGACGTACCATTAAACATTTGTCTGTAAAATGCAAGAATGCATCTGTGATGAGGAAATAACGCGCGGAATATAATTTTCTCCGTATTGTTCTTCTTCTTGACGTAGTATTTCTTTGGGAAAGCTACATATATGCGAACGATGTGTTACATTAAACAAATAACACTCCTTGACCCGTGGAGAGACAGCGACTGTAATAGTTCGTAAATTAATTTTCTACACCGTCAATTTAACATTCTCGTACATTTCTTCTCTCATCAACGAGGCAGGTTATGACATTTATTCTAAGGAGACAACAAAATTCAACGCCTTCTCGAATTTGTTGACGTGGCAGAAAACGAGCGATGACAATTTCACGCTGATACTTTGCTACAAGAAAATTCCGAACTTTCAGTTTAAAAGTATACTAACTTGGAACGAAAGATTCGCGTACGTTATCATTAGAAACTTACTAGACAATTTCCAAGTCCTGTATATCTTGCAATTCTATAAATTTGTGAGAATTTTTATTGTATATATGTAGGTACATAAGTACGGATTTAGAGATGTGCTTCAGAGCACAGTCTACGTTTCAGGTTAATGGAATTTCCTTGTGTTAGAAATTTTCTTAAATCTACTGTCAGTTCTAAATCATAACATTTTTCTTATTTCTTCCTTTTATTTTTATACTGTACGTAATTAATCACAAGGATCATAATGGTACTTGTAGAATTGAATTTTTATTTTATTTTGAATTGTAATTAAAATTGAAAAAACATATCGTTCTTGCAGAATTAATAACGAAACGGAGAAATAATGTATTTCGAGAATAGAAATATCCAAACATTCTTTTTACCAAAATAATTTTCTTGTATCTACTGTCAGTTCTAGATCATGACATTTTTCTTATATCTTTCTTCTATTTTTATACTGTACGTAATTAATCACAAGGACCATAATGGTACTTATAGAATTGAATTTTAATTTTATTTTGAATTTCCAAGATTTCCGCATCTTGCAATTCTATAAATTTATGAGAACTTTTAATGTATATATGTAGGTACATAAGTACGGATTTAGAGATGTGCTTCAGAACACAGTCTATGTTTCAGGTTAATGGGATTTCCTTGTGTTAGAAATGTTCTTAAATCTACTGTCAGTTCTAAATCATAACATTTTTCTTATTTCTTCCTTTTATTTTTATACTCTACGTAATTAATCACAAGGACCATAATGGTACTTGTAGAACTGAATTTTTATTTTATTTTGAATTGTAATTAAAATTGAAAAAACATATCGTTCTTGCAGAATTAATAACGAAACGGAGAAATAATATATTTCGAGGAAAGAAATATCCAAACATTCTTTTTACCAAAATAAGTGCAGAAAAGAAAAAGTCATTCATAGGTATTACCCTTGACTGTAGTGATTCTTAAAGAGGCTTCATTTTCTGAATCGACTCCGTTTTACTTGAATATCACGCACTCATACATAATGCATTACATTTGCCGATAGCTTTTCCTCTTGCCTGGGTGAGAACGAATGGCTGCGAATAATACACTATTTCTTCCGCGTCATGCCTCCCCTAAGTATAATCGTTAATCATATTAACATGATTATAGTAACAGAAAGTGTAACGCTAGATACATATTGTTTAACAAAACTTGGCAGACATAATTAACATCGGACTTTCTTAAACTTAAAGCGCTCAAATAGTAATTTAGTGAAAATATAAAAAGGATGATGATATTGATTTTTTAAAATTCTAATATTAAATTGAAAAGCAAAGCCTTCTTTATTTATAAAACAATTTAACCAATTACTTTGATATATTTTATTTCTCGCAATCTGCATTCAGGTAAATTTCAATGTTCAATCAAAATGTTGAAATTTTGCGTTTTAACTTCCATCGAGCTTTAATTTTAATTTCAATTGAATATAACCACCGTATGAAATATTTCATGCGAACGTACACTTTTTTAATCTGGTTTCTAACACAATCGCTGAACAAAAAGCATGTTATACATTTTTTCCAATTATACGAAAGAGATATTGTAACGATTAGTAATGTCAAACAGAGACATATTAATAGCAGTAAAGTGATCAAAGCTGTTAAGAGGAGGCTGAATATGATGACACAAAGCCCGTGGATTCTTGTGGTACAGAACAGACGAACAACTTTAGTCAAAGGAAATGGTGAACCATGAGACACCAGGAAATTGTCTTTCCAGGCTCGAGTCCTTCTCTCTGTTAATGATATTTTCTCCGCTATAAGAATTGACTGTGGAAATCCAAAAGGGCAGTTGGAAGAGAAAATGGAATAATTTTATCCCAAAATAAATGAATCCTTTCAGATAAAAGCAAATAATAATTTGATAATTGCGTTTAATCGAGTCATAATTTCTAGAATTAAGGTAGAACATTAAAACCATGTATCTTCATATCCTTAAGAGAGGACACCCATCATTTTGTGAATTGTGCAATGCCATGTTAAAAATAAATTCATCCTGCGATAAAAGAGTCATGTAGACGGCAATTCGATATAAAATCCAGTATAAAGGACAATTTAGAGGATTATAAATCAATACAAAAGCTGTTAAATTGCTCGAAATGCTACCAATTATGTAACAATCTACAATCGTAGCTTTCTACTCTTTTAAATAAACGCTAAGTTATTGATGCGACGAAAAAGATTCTGTGATAGTCATTTTCATGGAAATACCTACTTTTTAACGAAACTCAAATTTATTTGATCTTGTTAATCGATACAAATTTTCGAAATCGATGCCATCGATCGTCAATGCTCGTACTTCTCGCGTAACTAAACTACTAGCTGAAAATAAGTTTGTCGAACTGAGAAATAAAATAGCCTGATATAACGAAGAACATGTCCTTAGAGGCAGAAGATTATCCAAGACGATGGTAGCCATGACGACGGCACAGTGTATCGAGGAAAAGTACATTCGTTTCTTAGCTTTTCGACGACTGAATAAGAGTGGCGAATCGAACAGGGAAAATTGAAGGCACAGAAGGAAGCTCGTTCGAGTAAAAGTTGGTAAGAAGGGAAAGAAGAATTCTCTGCTGTCCTTCCTCGATGAGAACTCGGCCACTTTACCCTCTTTTCTCTTTCAACCATCCAGGAACCCCTTTGAACAGGCACCCAGCCATTCCTTTCCCGCGTTTATACATTATTCTACCACTCGTCAGATCATGATTTAACCTCGTGATCTATTATTCTTCGTGGGAATTAATCAAGTCAAGGTAATGATCAAAGTGGATCGTTATAGTGAATTTCTATTACGTTATGTTGATCGATTACGACTGATTTATAATAAAACCTTTTCGTTGCATGTTTTATAAGACTAATGTAAGTTTCTGCTGAGAAGTAGAAATAAATTCACCCTTTGACCTATTCATTTTTGGAAGCGTAGATATTAAATAATTGAGGAAATACGAGTTATTATGCATAAATTCGTTAATTATGTATCAGAATGTGTCATATAACAAATATATATATATATATAAAAATATGAAACAAAAAAAGAACATGATATCTTCTGATCAATTATATATTTAATTACACATACAGAATAATACAATTATCACTACTAATGTTATAAATAATGATACTAAGAGATACTAAACGCTAATTTTGAATATATACGTTCAGAATACGTATATAAAATAAAACTTACATACATTGTCAGGCTACTCGCGTAGCATAATCGTTTCGCTAATTATTTCTTAATTATTTCTTATTTTCGACCTCTCAACGTCTTGATCAACGATCAAGATATTATTGATAAACTACTGTTTTCATGAAACGACATTAGCAATACATTTATGTAGGTTTGAATACAAGGTCTCGATATGAAAGTAGATCTGTAACACAGTACCATAGGCTACAGTCGCTCAACCAGTTAGGTATGCTTCCTTACTGCTGAAGAATTTCTTAATGTTATTGATATTATCGTAGGATGACTCAGACTGTATCACGTATGCTTGGTAGTTATTACGTGAACTGCCAGTATATTGAAGTAAGTAACAATAAATGAAGATAATAAACCACAATAAAGAGCAAGTATATAATAAATAGATATTTTTAAAGGCGCTCCGAAGTTATTACATAAAGTGCAACGAATTGTAATGGTGAAAATAAAATAATATATAAAATATAATAATACAATAAAATAATACGAAAGTAATAAATTAGGAACCATTATGTAATGAATTGCAGCAAAATTTAAATTTCTTGGTTTTCCATTCATCTAACATTTTTAATGAAATTTTCGGACCATAAAACATACGGATTGATAACAGAATATCTTTTTCTCGATTCGACACAAATCCAAACACAAATATTGTAAGACCTCCGGGATATCCCAGGTATCGAGTCAAGAACGTGATTCACAACACATACGTACGTGCATCAGGATCTTGGAGTGACCCCCGCGTTTTAGCTCAGACTTTCCGTTTCCATCTGAATGAGTCAATGCTGTTTCGTGTGAAATTCCAGAACACATTTTTACGCGATACGTGGAAGGGAGAAGCACCGAAAATAGAAGTGGAAGTGAACGAGACACGATTCCGTATATTCCATTGACGTAGTTTTAAAATTAACCTGCTACCTCTGTTTCATTAACGACCTAGTTTGATCAAAGACACGAATAGACGATACTAATAATTATCCTAATTCGGGGAAACAATTCGTTGACAAGCAGCTACTCGATCCAATGTACACTCTGAAGCTACAGGTTTTTTCCTATTCGAACAACTTGTTGATGTCGACACATTTTGCGTTCTATATAATCTGGGTCAAGAGTACCTCTAAAATAATTTTGTCTTAGGTTAATCGTGAATTCGTTACGAGTTGATTTAATTTTATAATTAATTCTAAAACAATATGTGAAGAAAATCATGACTAGATTAAAATAGGAAAATTGAAATAATTTTTATACTCGATTCGGTAGCAAAAGTTTTTCCGGCATAAATCTCATTACGAGAGAAGGAGGAATTTAACCAATTTTTGTATATATATGTAACAGTTAAAAAATCGTATCATTATGCACCTATATATATGTCATTAATTTACAATTAATATTTTGATAATTATTATTTTGGGGCACTTTGATATTTGACATTACATAATTACCTGTTGCTAGGTTTATTACGGCGGTGTTCAAATATTGATTTGCAGATTTTTCATTGATAATCATTTTTTTTTTTTTTACTCGCGTGTCAAATCATTCTGTTCATTATACCGCGGCTTTCACGTTTTATGTTACATATTTGTCTATTAAATCATCGTTTTAATTAATTCCTTTTAGGCGTGGTTCTTCGCAATCTAATTGAACAGTTTTAACAGATAATATAAAATATAATTTCACGTAGGATACAAGTATCGTAAAAGTTGAAACTGCTACGAATAAATAACTGTCGCATATCGAAGAAAACTAAAAATCTCGTTGCGACACAATTTTACAAGATATCCGTTTCAATGAAACAGCGCCGACTTTGAAAGTATTAATTCGATTTTCCTGTCTGAATGGCGCCTTGATTTCGAACTTGGAATCAAGTTATAATTCGCCTCGGTACAGCTACCTTTGAGTTTCAAAACGTTATTATGCTATTAGGTCGTACTAAGATACCTTGTCGTTCTATGTATTTCAGCTTTAGTTCTGATCTTTGATCATCTTTTCGAAAACTCGCGTGTAACGGGAAGTACCTGAACTATGAATATTTTTTAAATTTAATGATTCAATTTGATAGAGTTTGGTATTTAAAGTAAGAATCTTTAAGTATGTATTTTTCTTCTTTTTTTTTTTTTTTTTTTGAACTAACTGAAAGTAAGATATTTTCAACAGTCCATGGAAGGATATGCAAATTACAAGGAAACTTGGTATATCCGTATCAGTGTGATAAAAATGAACGAAGATCTCTGAGGAAAGAGAATTTAAAAATGTCATAACGTACTATGAGTCAGTGCTATATTACCAAAATTATCTTTTTATGTGGTTCGGTGTTACATACTCAACTTTTCCAAAACACCAAACCACAATTTATCAACAAACGTATGTGGAGACAATAAGAAAATTAATGGGAACCATCGTGTCAACTAATGGAACATAAAAACCGATAATAAAATATTCCAACTAATGAATCTTCTCCTTCTAAAATTAATCTTGCACTAAACTAATAAATATGCACAGCAACGATGATCACTTCACGAACAAAAGCCATTGTCAGTCCAGTAAAACTCATCGCAGAAAATCCCACTCTCTATCGACAAAATCCCCAGCGAATGCTTAACAAAATAATTTCAACCTTCGAGAAGTATGATTACACGATTACGAACGAGATCCTCGATTAAATTGTAACAAAATACTCCAACATCCTGAAGCAATCCAACCGGCAATCATCAGTTACAATGGCCCGGTCAGAAATCACTCGACTGGCATCGAACAATTAACGAAGTTGTTAATCCTGACTTCGCGTATCGCCGCACCAACCCTAATCAAACTCGCTAGACTCGGCTTATCGATCCCCAGCTTGGTGTCCGGATCGATCGAATCGCCAATTCAGGGACGAAGTACGCGGATCTACCTGCGCAGCTGGTAATCGCGATCAGTCGAAAGGAACCGACGAGCGGCGCGAGTACTTGGTGGGGTGGTACATAAAGCAACACGACGTAGACGACAGACGGCAATTTCACCCGGACATTCGTGGACCGTGCAGCTACTCGAACGAGCTCGCGGATTTCCCCTAACTCGACGCGAACCGAATCCACGTGGATAGTCGACTGTCAAGTGCCCGCACCGCAATCACGTCTCAGCCTGGTATATTACTCTTTGATTTTTATTAGTATTCGTAGACTGTGAATGTTGGCAATTTATGTTCATATACATAGAACTGAAGAATACATGAAGATTCGTTTCAGTTGTTTCATTAGCGTTATCGATATTATAATATAATTTGTTATTAATTTTGCTGTGAGTAATTTATCCGGATTATTATCATTGTCGTTGTAACTTGCAATAATTTTGTAACGAATGGATATTCTTGGTGTTTCTGTACATTTACGGATACAATTGCTACACAAATGGATAAACATTCGCGGTCTTGTTATTTGTTTCGAGGTGAGGAGTTTTAGATTCGAAGCGAAAGGAAAAAAGGTGAATTAGAATATTTTGACGCGATAATTTTGAATGCTGTAATTTTTTTTACGTTCCATAGGACAATTAAATCTCTGGTGAAATGTAAGAGCAGGAACTTAAATCGATATATTGGAAATAGTTGTATATAATTGAAGTATTATTTCATATTTCCTTGTAAAAAAGATGGAAAAAAGAAGAAATTTTCATTAACACGTTCAACTATATTACGACTAGCCAACTAACTATAATATTCAGTGTAAAATATTTAACATTGAATCGTTTACTTTGATATTTACAGAGAGATAGATGAGACATCGTTTTGATGTAAATAGTGTATATATATATATATATATTAGATTGATTGTGCTTAGAAAAAATTATTATGTAATACAACAGAATTCTTATTGAGACGAGTATAATTAATACACGATTGATTATAATTATTAGCATATTGGTAAACAGTGAAATTAAAATAGACTCGTTCGCTATCAAATGTCAAGAAAGCTGTTTTTAACAGATACGAGCACTAATCGCGCCGAAATAAGAAACATTACGAAATGAAATCACGTTGCTAAAACTCGTAAAAGTAGTTCTATATCTACTGTCAACTTTCTGAGAGATTGACTGATAATATTTTCGAAATCTTGTAAAAATCGTTTAGAGATGGACTAACATGCTATTTTGCAATATTTGAAAAATGTTCAAACAATGTTTTTTTTTTTAGAACACGTATTTATTATGGTCGATGTAAACGATAATTTAAAAAAAAGTTTCATTTAAAAAGTTCAATTTTAGTTTTCATGCCAGTGTACACTATAGATTTATTCAAGTAGTCTACTTTCGGAAGATACGTATGCAAAACTAGATATGTTAGAATCTGAGAATGTTAAAAATAATGGAGAACATTTTTTTAAATTTAAATAAAAATGAAAATAGTGCAAAAAAATGGAAATCGCGTGAAATCAGTAACTACACCATTACACTGTATCCTTGGATAATTTATCAACAAACGCGTGTTACCTCGTCTGCCTACGTACACGTCGAGTTATTGAACTTGCTATTATCTCTTTATTCTGAATGGATGATACTTTTTTCAAATTTATCATGTTTCAACTTTAGCAATGTAGTTGTTCGTTTCGTAATATTGTTTATTTCAACGTTTATTATAGTACTCGTTTGTATCTTTTGAGAAATTTCGCAACACCATTACTTGCATCATTCAAGAAGAAACCATGTACATATTTTCTATTTATTATCTAACAACTATCGCGTTACAGACTTACTTTGCAACTGGTTAAAAGGTCTATTTCAACGAATTGATTCTTTTATCGAACCTTTTTGCACGTTTGTAAGATATCTTCTCCTGACTGTGCTATATCACAGTCAGTTTTAGTGTGTTCATTAACATTCATAAGATTCTATTCTTCTACAAGAAAATATAAAACAATACAGTGGAACATTGAGCCATAGAATGTAAAAGAATTTGCGCTATTTGAGATGGTTGCGTAAAGATTGACAACATCAGTGGATTTCTCCTTGCGAACATGGTAGAAAGAAAAAGATTCAGGATAAAACATTTTCTGCAATTCTTTACTTTTGCAATTAAATTAATGAGTCAATTAAGTGACAGATACTAAACTCTTGTATGCGTCTTGATATCCTGAGATACAAGCTGCGAAGTATAATTTTAATTATTCGTCGTTAACTAGATTATGAATGCCAATAATTCAATTTTTAAACCTTGCTTAAAATCGCATTAGAGTTAATGAGGCTTTAAGTTTACTCTCAAAAATGTACCTGCTAAATATCGAAGAATTTCTTGTTTTAAATTGCATCTGTATTGAAAACATACAAATTTCAACTCCATTTTCAATTTTTCGACTTATGTGGAGTGTACATATTAATAATAATTTATGAATTTAGATCTATCCAAAACGTCCTGTCGTTAACAAACCCTTGACTTTCACCTGAACAACGTAAATTGCGATTGGAATTAAAATTAGAGATTGGAAGGTGGAAGAGTTGGGTAATTCACGTTAGGCAACTTGTAAGAAGAAGTAAAAGTTTGTTTTCTGTGCAAGAATATAATAGCAACGACCTTGTTCGATCGCGGGAATTGAAGAAACCATAATCGGTCATGGTTGATCTAAACCAAATATCATAAAGATATGAAATGTTTCAGAGTGTCAGTTGATTTATAAACCCAGGCAATAATTAAATAAAACCAATCTGTCTTTTTCATTTTCTCTCGTGATCAAATTCTAAATTTAAAAGGAAAAACAGAAAATTATCACGTAAAGATACAATTACATGGCTTAACATGCAAAAAATGATGCGTGAACCTCTTGACGTCACAGTCGAACAGGGAAATACCCAGGGGATTCCTGTTTCCTTATCGTTCAAGAATTCTCAGTAAAGTCTCGAACAGTTCCATCGCTCGTATGCCGTGGATTATTAATTTCAATTACAATTCGTAATAATTTAGACGTTAAAAAAAAATTGTTAATTGCACGTTACACTAATTTCGAAACAAGTATTAAAATAGAATGAACATCATGATACATATATAGGTAAAATTTGCTTAATGATTATTATTGCCTGCTATTTGATTATTATTATTATAATATCTTATTATAACAGTATTATATTAAAATTGCAAAATACAGTCAAGAATGATTATTCTGAAAGTTTCAAGCAAAAATACTTCCTATTCATTGATTAAAACATTTTTTCAAATTATATGCCTATCGCAAGATTTTTACAACTATCTTGCAGCGAAAATATGAGTAATAACGTTTCATAAATATACTGATATTTCTTATTTATATTGTTAAGTAATCACTCCATTGCATTATACGTTTTATACATATATCTTGGAGTGTTTATAATTTGTCTCGATGTAGGCATTCGATAAATTGATTTAACAATAATGCATGACTGTATCACGTAGACAATTATCTCACCAGAGACAGACGATTGCATAAATGTAGTTGCATTATGTGTATTTTATGGAAATTGTGAAGAACTCGTGAATAATCAGGAAAAATAAAGAATAAGAATAGTTTTTCAGGTTGATCAAACGAGTATAAATCACTGCGATTTTCATTAAGTCGAACGTATCATGAAGCATGAACGACTATACTAAGTATTGTTTTGCATTATAAGTAGTTTACATCTTCTACATATGTGTATTTTATAACAACATAAATTGCGAGATGGCAAAGACAGAACCTTGCAATTTTCACTGTACCAATATTCCACTGTCTCGAAAAATACTATATTGCGAAAACAGCTATTGGAAAACGTGTTTTAGGATCGGACCCTGTAATACAAAACAATGTACAGTGAGTTGTAAAGGGGAAAGGAATGGAACGGAACTTGCCTCACGAAAATGACTCATGGTCATTATTCCTTTGCGAGTCAAGTTGTCCCCGTTCACGTTGATTATTATGAACAGATCAAATCTCTTCCTCTCTTTCTTACCATCCTGCGACGAAACACGTGTCACTGTCTTCCATTGTCTCGATTCTAAAGACCCACATTGAGAAGGCTAGTCATGCCAATTGCCACTTATCGTATCGCATGTACAGAGCTGTCAACCATTGCAACCTCGCAACTCGGAGATCTGCACCGATTTTAAGAAGTAGTTTCCGATGCAACATGAAAGTTTGTTCGTACTAACTAGAGAAATATTGGAACATTGCAGGGTACAGGAAATGGATCCCGACGCTTTCAAGGAGTTCGCCAAGGAAATGGCAGAATATATTACTAATTACCTGGAAAATATCAGGGACAGGTGATTTCTTTACTCATTTTCGTATCCTACTTCGTCGTCCTTATTTCTTTTTTAAACCATACTTGCCTTGATTTCGCTGATTAATACCGCGACATAATCTTTTGTAATGACGTTGTTTTTTAAGCTGCAAGTTGATCAGAATCGATCGATTATTCCTTTTGTAATTTTATACACTGCGTACAATTTTTTTTTCTGAATTTAAATTTCTTGAATTCTAATTTATGATAATCTAATTTATCCGAAAGATATATGAAAGAAAAATATCGATTATATATTTTTTTTAACTACAGTTATTTTGAACGAAACAAATCACAAATACTATCTATTTTAGTTCAACTAATCACGTTGTATTATAGTTTTCATTAGAGATAATGACACTTAATCGAGATCTATTTAAGCTTAAAAGCTTCTCCTTCGCGTTTGTAAATAAAGTAAAATTTATAGGCGAGTGCTTCCGACAGTAGAACCAGGTTACATGAAACCCCTTTTGCCTTGCGAGGCGCCGCAAAGGCCAGAAAGTTGGAAAGACGTTATGGCAGATATCGAAAAAGTAATAATGCCAGGAGTAAGTACAAACTGTAATATGATAAACGATATTTTCTACATATATATAATGTGTCATTGTTCGCATTACAAATGATACAAAACTATAGCGTAGAATATCGCAATAATATTAATTCTCAAATACTAGATAATTTTAGTATAAATTTTTATCGAAGAAAATTTGTTCGTCTAGGTTACACACTGGCATAGCCCGAAATTTCACGCGTATTTTCCCACAGCCCAATCGTATCC
Source organism: Bombus campestris (assembly GCA_905333015.3). NCBI lineage: Eukaryota > Metazoa > Arthropoda > Insecta > Hymenoptera > Apidae > Bombus > Bombus campestris. The sequence continues at coordinate 3,314,927 of HG995149.1, forward strand.
AGCGATCGTTGCTGACATGCTTAGCGGTGCTATCGCATGCATCGGGTTCACTTGGGTAAGGGTCAACATTTAATTGAAAAACGTTTCAATTCTTATTTACTTTTTTGATCGTTTCTATTTCGACGTATCATTTAATCGAAATTCGAATCGAATAAAGAAAATTTCTGGCGTTTATTAAAATGCAATAAATCTCTCTGTTGCAGATTGCAAGTCCTGCTTGTACCGAGTTGGAGGTAATAATGTTGGACTGGCTAGGAAAAATGTTAGATCTGCCCAAAGAATTTTTAGCCTGCAACGGTGGAAAGGGAGGTGGTGTCATTCAGGTAAATTTGTCCAAAACCTTTTTTAGTGAAATAACTGACATTCCTAAGTTACTAATGTTTATACAAATTTATATTTTTATGAATTTTTATGAGATGAGAAAGTGAGAGCTAAACAGAGATTTATTTCACATGCTATATATCACAATCAGTACCATATTTTAGATATTTCGTACGTTTGAAATTTTCACCTTCGATCGCATAAATATCTATTGATAATTTAGTGATTTAAATCGTGAAATTAATGTATTTATTATCATATTATGAAAATCTACAAGTACTTTTAATCTTTCAAGATTCTTTTCAAAATCTAGCTAATAAATTTGGTGCGCCAGGAAACTTGGATATCCTTATTTTGTATATGACACAATTTTGCGGAATATTACGCCTAAAGAATTGTCAATTAACGTAATTGTTCTGTGTGAAATTCACCTGTTGCTCATCCATTGGGCTGCTTATCAAGAATCTTAAGCCTCGTCGCGTCGTCTCCACGAAATCGATCGATATTTCACGAGTAGCTCAGGCATAATTGACAGCTTGTAAATAGTAGTTAATGATCAACTTCGCATAATAGGGAACAGCGAGCGAAGCTACTTTAGTCGCACTTCTCGGTGCCAAGGCTAGAAAAATAAGGCAGGTCAAGGAACAACATCCTGACTGGACGGACAACCAAATTGTGGAAAAACTGGTCGCTTATAGTTCCTGTAAGTAATTGTTTCAAACGATTTATTGCTGGCAGAAGTATCGGTACATTAATCTAACGCGTTGCGATCTTATTTATGAAATAATTAAACTTTATACCCGTACCGGAGTAAAATATATTTAACCATTAAAAAACAATTCTTTATTTATCTTGTTGCAAAGATTGCTTAAATTGCTCAAAATATCAATTTCGATAACAGAATCGTACTCTTTTAATCTTAATATTCTTAATGTCTCGTCTCGCAAAGGTGCGAACTTTCGAAATCATTCTTTAACAACTTCGATCAATTTCACGTAAATAAATTTTCCTGAAAATATAGATTTTCGAAAAATGTAGATGGATAACATTGAAGGAATTAGATCATCGATTAGCCGGATAAAAATTCGAGGTCGGGCACTGCCGTGATTTCCTGTAAACAAGATTAACGATGACGTTGGCCGGTGCTCTTTAATATTTGACAAAGGCACGAGAGCCGGGGATGGGATGACAAGCCGAGTACGGGGTTGCGGCACTTCATCAGCCAGCACTTTGTCACCATAGCAACGCGTAATAACCACTCGAGTTATTTCAACCCTGTGCCACCCTTTACCACCCACGTCTAACCGCCTTCGCTCTTCTGTGCTCCTGTTACTGCGTCTCTTTGTTAGCACGTCGAATCACGTAGAAAGCACGTAGGAAGTTTCGTAAAAGGCGTTTGCTAATTTTTCTCCCTTCTAAGTTCTTCTACGAATCGATGACGTAAATAGAGAAGAAAAAGAAATATCACGAATATCCCATGGGATTGCGATTCTTTTGTAGTAATGCTTTTTCTTTTTACATTGATATTCACTTCGATCAAAGTAGTCGTTATTGGTTATTGTACTGTCGAGATTAAACATCGGAAAGGACTTTTGTTTTCGAAAGTTTAAAGCATATTTTGTTCGGCTAATGGATTAACGTTTGAGTGGCAATTACGGTTGGATTGTTTGTATTCAGATGGAATAATAAAAAAAGAAACGATGGATGCATTGATTCGGTGTTGAAACAAAAGAGAGAGAGAGAGAGAAATGTCTCGCAGTTTAACGATAAATTTGGAAATAATAAGCAGAGAATAATTCGAGTGGGAATTGTACAGAATTTAGCATTCCATTCAACGATTCATCAAATTCCTTGTTTCTTTCTTTATATTTTCTTCCTTCGATGAACTACTTATAAAACTAGGTACGAAGTAAATAACTAGATTTATTCCACATGAAGATAGTATACTTTATTACAGTTATTAATTTATTGCTCAGGTCAAGCTCACAGCTCCGTAGAACGAGCTGGTCTTCTCGGAGGCGTAAAGTTCCGATTGCTGGAAGTCGATTCGAAATATAAACTTCGCGGTGAGACACTGGCAGAGGCCGTTCGTAAGGATAAAGAACAAGGACTAATTCCATTCTACGTAAGTTCATTTATATTCGTATGCAAATTCGTATGCGTACAATAGCAACACAGCTTTTCCAAACGCACATTATGTACATTCTCTCTAGCGATAACGAAACGATTCCTGTAATCATAAGATAAAATATTTTATTCCGGTTTAAACATTTATGACAAATTATTGAATGTTTAGCACTGAAACTTCAACTAAAACTCTCATTAACGAATATAAAATTTTTACTCGTCGAATAAAATCGACTTTCATTTCATTTTTATTTTACAGGCTGTCGCCACTTTGGGAACCACTTGCTCTTGTGCATTCGATCGTGTCGATGAAATGGGTGTGGTTGCAAATCGTGAGAATGTTTGGCTACATGTTGATGCAGCTTATGCTGGTATTTTTTTAAACAATTACACATATAATATATCTAATAAATGTTACGAGGCTAGAATTTGTTACCTGAACTATTTCCTTCTTTAGGTTCAGCGTTCATTTGCCCGGAATTTCGATATTTAATGAAAGGCACCGAATTGGCAGATTCCTTCAATTTTAATCCACACAAATGGATGTTGGTGAATTTTGATTGTTCGACAATGTGGTTAAAGGATCCGACATACGTTATCAATGCTTTCAATGTGGATCCTCTGTATCTAAAGCATGATATGCAAGGTTCCGCTCCGGACTATAGGGTAAAATAGCTCGTTAATAATAACTATAACTTTTTTCGTTCATATAAGAGATCATTATCTATTGAATACTACGAAGGCAAGTAAGAAGTTTCTTCGCGCATATGTAGGAAAAAATACTATTATAAAATTGTCATATAACAACAGTAGAAGACATTGTATCTCGTTTCTATATTTATCTATATCTCTATAATATATTGTTGGAAATTTGAGAATTGTTGTTCATTTTTGTAAGAAAAACGAATTTATTAATACTTGAAGAGAGTGAACTTTTACCTTTTATACAGCATTGGCAGATTCCATTGGGACGAAGATTCAGAGCGTTGAAACTCTGGTTCGTGTTGAGGATTTATGGCGTGGAAAATCTTCAACGATATATCAGAAACCACGTTGCCCAGGCTCATGAATTCGAAGCGCTGGTCCTTTCGGACCCACGATTCGAAATTGTCGCCGAAGTGATATTAGGACTTGTCTGTTTCCGATTAAAGGTAAGAGCAGTCTTTCAATCATACTATTTTTATCGAATGTCACATTTAATCTTGTCGCGCTTAATCATAGAAAAATAATTATTACGGTTTGCGATTATACGACGATGTTTTTATCTACACGATACACATCAGATTTATCGTTGTTCTTTTAATTAGAGTATTAAACGAATGATATGCAACAGAAATGCAATTTAATCGTTACATTGTAAACAAGACATCGTAAAAAAGGAAAATCGGGGATACGTATCTGGGTTTATTTTAAATATTATTAGTATCGCGATTAAATTGTCTAATATCGTAAAATATTGTTATCTCTATTTTATCAATGCACAATATCGTCTTAATAAAAATCATTTCTAAACGCAATTTTCTGATTAACGACAAAGGCCAGTGACAATCCCCAGATTTTCATTGCGTTCATCAAAAGAACTAAACGAAAGAATCTCGATTAAATATTCAAAAATAAAATATACCATTGTAACGACATGTGATATCATTCGCAGGGATCGAATGACATAAACGAGACCTTATTGAAAAAGATCAACGGCGCCGGAAACATTCATTTAGTGCCATCCAAGATAAACGACATGTACTTCCTACGGTTCGCAGTTTGCTCGCGGTACAGCGAAAGCAAAGATATTCAAAACTCTTGGAAAGAGATAAAGCTGAGAGCAGACGAGGTTCTCGAGGAACAATCGGTTTCTAAGTGATGGCGGGCTCAGATAGCTCGTGGTTGTCGGTCCTTGACACCTGCAACCTGCAATCAATCCTAGCTTTTAATCGTTTTTCGTGTTAGCGATCTTGGAAGAACGAATGCATAGTCGAGAAACAGGGATTTGTTTAACGTATTTCGCGACTCGACGTATAATTGCTAAACTTTTACAAACGACGAGTCAGATAGGAATATGATATATTCCTTCGTATTTTTAATTAATTAACGCGATCGGTTACACAGCTCAGTATTCGCTTACGTTTTCATCGCTGGACGACTGTTAAACCTTCCGCGCGCGGTTTCTTTTCCTTTCGGCGATTAGATTTTTACTTCTCGATTCTCTATTTTGCCGATCCATCTGTTTGTCGCGGATCGGCACAATTACGCGACGTAACGACAGTTACACGGTGATACTCCCTCGTCGAGATTTAGGCTCGGGGCAGACATGTTATCAAGCGACATCGTTGCAGGGCCGTTCGAACAAAGAAATGGAATTCTTCGGTTTTTCAAAAGAAGAATACACACGTATGTTGTTCGAGGCGGAATTTCTTCAGAAAAGTGTTCAATGGTTTCGTAAGATTATCGGTGCTAGGAGAGTCAGAATTCCTTGGGCTTATAGACGTAAACGTATAAAGGCATAGAAATATAAATATAAAAAAGTAAATGCGTAAAGATATAAACGAATAAACAGATAGGAGCATAAATTTGGAATATAAGCTATAAGCGTAAGAAGAAATTCCGAATTGATGTGTACAATTTTGCAAACTCCGATTTCCCGCAAATCGCTCGTCTGCACCGAGCCTAAGTCGACTCAGATATTTTTTTCTCTTGTCTTCTTGCGACGGTAAAGGCTTGCCGACTGAACTCGCTCCCGTTAAAGTCGTTACACGCACACACACATACACACATCTGCACACGCACAGACCCCCTTCGATAATATTAATAACCTCGAAATATATTAGACAAGTCCCATATAAGAAACACACCAAAGATCGTTATTCGACTGTCGTTTCACGTCAGTGAACGCATAATTTGCTGTAAGCGCAATATTATATGTCGCCTTGTACCAGTTTTCGAACGCATACCTAAGCAACAGCGTTGTATAGACCCGTTAGATCACTTTCTTCAAGCAGCGAGACACTATATACATACGTATGTACCTTTAGCAACGCGTTACGCAATTGCTGGCACCGGAGCGTCTTGCAAATATACCTGTTACACTCAGAACTTCTGCCAAGTATTTAAAAAAAGCCTAATAAGTATCTTAATGTAATTTAAAACGTTTTAGTTCGCAAAACATATTTCTTGTTGGTTTTCATCGGCGATTGTATTAAGTTATATCAAGTTAAAGTTATTGTATTACATAAGTTAAAGTGTGTGTGGAGGATGATTAGTCATTTGGTTTAGATGACGAGTGTACGAGATATTGAAACCGTCAAGGCTAACCGTTCGAGACTAACTGGTAATTGATATTGATTCGTACGACTGACTCGCTTCTAGAGAACGTGGTCGTCTATTTATACTGATCGAGGCAATATCGAAAAATTCTAGTTCGTCTTCGTTTTACGGTTGCGCGTAGCGGCGATATTGTTTTGCTCGGAGTTTATTTATTACTGAATTATGTGTGTTCTTACGATGTTGATACTCCGAGGAAAAACAATAACATGGTTTGAATTGTCCTGTAGCTCATGTGCCGCTACAAAGTACACGCTCTTGTGTGACAGACTGTACATCAAGTTAAAGTTATTGTATTAAGTTAAAGTGTGTAATTACTTAGGAATTATAACATTCGATGGTAAACGATCAACAGAATTAGATCGTTGACACCGAATGCAATATAAAATAGGAGTTATTCCGCATGTTGTTGAATTTAAGTCGTGCTCACCTTATCAACGTGGTCTGATTCCTTAAAGGAAATAGTATTATCGCGATCACCTTTACCTTGTTGATAAAGGAAACAGTTTAATGTTCTACGATTCAATGTTCTCCGATTTATCTGCATCCGAAGAATGTTTTGCGAATATTACGAGGAAATTGGAAATTTTTGCTTAGGACAAGAGTTAGTTTCAAATATCTTTCTCGGTCTTTTCTATCCATAAATACCGAAAGAATGTGAAATACATTTTCCACGTGTGCGTATAATACAACCTTTCAGACAATATCTTTTTAACGCGTAAGAAGTTAAGTAAAAAAACAGAAAGAATGTGAAAAGTAAGATCTTTCTTTGTGACATTAATATTTTTCAAGTAATTTAAATATTTTAACAAATTTTGTCATTATTTCCTGTTCGGAACGTCTACGTCGCGTGTATTAAATGTTTGGTAAATATCCTGAGCAAATAAGTCATGGAAAATAGAGTTGTTCCAAGTGCATAAAATATGTAACTATATAGGCATGACTTAATTTATTCACAAACCTACTTTCATGTCCTGGCATGTACGTGACAGATAATGTCACATAAAGTAGTTATCGTAGATCTGTATATTAGACGTCAGGCAAGAATATTTATGTGTCGCAATATATTGATTTTAGTTGTATAAAATATACAAAAAATTTTATATTTTATTAAATTATTTAAAGATCATGCTGTTGAAAGGACCGTGTAAATTATATTTTTATGTTCTATCCTGTCGATCTGATACATATTACCCTCGCATATGATCTACTAATTATTAAATTATATGTACTATATTTATGTTGTAAATAATTTATCAATACGATAGTTATAAGCATACAGTACGTATCTATGTAGCATATCTTTGTCTCTTCTACGCAATTCACCTTTATTCCCTGATAATTACTTGCCATAATTGTTACATACGTTCTGTTTAGTAGCCGAACGAGAAGGTAGCGTCAACTGGCGTTTAATGCGACCAGCAATAGCTCCACTTTCGGCTAACTTGCTATGTACGGGAATACTAGCACGGGAAAGGATTAAAGTTTTTCGGGAGTAAATTATAGATTTAAAATATTTGACTTAAATCTTACTCGATTGACAATTGGCAGACGAGCGTGAAATTCATCGATCGACGTTTGTTCAACCGCCGACCTGGCTTACAATTCAAATCATCGCGACATCATTACAAAAACACAGTATAAGAACGTAATTAGACGAGTCTTAGCGAGACATGACCCTTAGCGGCTTCAACTGCCTTTCGCCTCAAATACCGCAAACACGATTTATAGAATAGACGTTTCAACCGTTTCGACTTGAAGGAATTTATCGATCCCGCTTCGGCGCGGTCGTGGGACGTGACAATAATCGTACTCGGACTACTTTATAGTTATACTCGAATTATTTAATACAACGTTCAATAAGTTTATATATAATATTCTCTATAAGTGCAAAACTAGTTACAGAATTTCTAACATAAATGCAAGAAGCATTTTTTACGAAGTATTAAACCTATATTATTTAACAATTATGTGGAATATTTATGCAACATATACAATAGATGCAAAATGTATTTTTATCAGGTTGCACCTATTGTATTAATTGTATTAACGTATTAATTTTTGCACTCGTATGAGAATAGTACTGAATGATATGAAATTTAATATACTTCGAGTCGAATTGATTTAATATATTAATTAATTGGTGTGTAAATAATAGATATAACGGCGTACCAATATGTTTTACGACACTTATCTCTTGAAAGTAATTACGGACTAATTATTAAGCGATTACGATCATTATTTATTTATGTTTAACAATTAAGCGTTGCAGTTTATTTTAGGTATGCTATACCTTAATTATTCGTCGTTAGATTGCGGATATTTTTATGTCCGTTCTAAGATCGAATATAATTATGGCATTCTGAACATAATGTAGTGCTGCAACTGGGACAATAAATAGATCTAGAATTACTTTGCACTGTTTGGTCTATCGAACGAGCGAACGTTCTTAATAATAATGAAAAGAAGTTTTGAACACTACCACATGCACTGGTTGATACAACGCACGTAATAAAATTTATTTTTATACACATTTAACCACCTCTTATAAAAGTAATAACGGTAATGAAAAACTGCCTAATTTTTCTTCATAAATATATATTTCAAAATACATAGTAAAACCAGCAAAATGTTTGCATTTGAAAAATAAATGTGATTAAAAGGATGAATTATAATTTTGCAAGACGAATATATGTAAGTAAATATTACTGTTATCACTCGTGAAGTATAAGAACGTTTTCTCGATACGATAACATGAATTGTTGTTAAACGGGACCAACGGAAAGTAATGAAAGAAAATATATGTACGTACGTACCTGTTACGTCGATATGTAGAAGGTTTGTTTCAAACATTTGTTTCCGTTCTTGAGACGCGCAACTCACTGTAATAAATATATAAATGTACTATACTATACATAAATGTTGAAAGTATCTATCGAGATATCATCGTTATAACAATGCCGATTCAATAAACTATACATGTATGTAATTACTTTAATCAATCTCACCTCAGAGTTCTTCAATTTATTTCAAGAAACGACCTTCTCAATAGTTATCTTGCATGCTTATTTTATATGTTGTCATCGATTGATATTATAATTAATACTATCTACATGTACATAGATGAACCTTCTGTGTTTACTCTTACGATATGTTCAATATGTTCGAGGCACTAGGCTCGAGAGATGCAGCAACGAATATTATTTGCCACAGGAATAATAAGCTGACAAACATTGCCAGTAAAATAATATCATTGACAGAGATAAATATTTGCCACCAGATAAAGGGCTATTAGAAATAATTAGAAATAATTAATGGCAAGAATCATTTGCTAGTATAAGAATTGTAATATTTATTAAACGGTTTGTACTGTAAAACATTTGATTTCACTGATCTAGCAGGGTAGCAAAGGTTACAGGAGTTCAGTATTTCTGTGCTTGTCACAGAAGAATTGAAATCTTACTATAAGAAAATGAATGAAACGTTAATTTTAATAATATGCTAAAACGTATATTGTGTATTAAGATTAACAGTTCGTTGTATAAGAGTACAGCAGAAGGATGCATTACAACAACCAAAGATATAATTATCAAATATCTTGAAAAATGTTTAAACGTATCTTTCAAAAATTTTAACACATCTCTCCGTTTCGTGCTTTATATAAATAATATAAAATCATCGATATTTTATTCTCGTTAAATGTCAAATATAAAAGATTTTATTCAAACGAAATGCACTGATCGGTGTCATCTTGAACGGAAGACGGGCACGTTTACTACGACGAATATCATTTATGGTAACTTCTTACTTGCACGAAATTATATGCGAACTCAGCTGTTATCGGATGTTTTCGTTGGTGGACCACCGAACCGTTTAGTTAATTGAATTATTCTTTCCGCTTCGCGAATACCACTCAATCTGGCGCCGTGTACTGTACTGTAATGTCCTGGAATCGTAGCTTCTCCAGCGAATAAAAGAATCGGTGGTATAGGCTCGCAGGTACCTAGAAAATAGTAAAATAAGTGTTGAAAAAAAATATTGCAGGTGCAAAATAAAAACAGACTTCATAATGGTCACACTCGCTATAATTAAATTAATTTCAATGTAATGAGAATAATTTCGAAATCTTTAGACGTTTCTCGAATGAATTAGCTTTAAAGAAATATTCACGACTAGAAATTACGTGTTCGCATACCTGGCAATGGACTAGCTAAATCACATTGATGACCAACGGTACTGTCCATCCCCATGTAACTACATGAACCAGCAAAGTATTGATCCATGCACCATTTGCTTCTGAGAAGATTCGCTGGGTAGGGAAGTGTAGGATCACCGGTAAATTGTCGAAGAACTCTTGTTATAGACTCCACCACCTCTTCGTCGGAGCACAATTCCATATCTGCCGCCTCTCGGCCACAAACCCACGCACACAAAACATGTTGGGAAGTCGATAATTCTTCCACTATTGAAATCCCTAAGATATATCGAAGTATCGATCGATTATTTAGAAAGAAATCTAAATTGAATCTTTAGTTTATCCAATGGTTTACAAATAATTAAGTGATAATTTGAATTTAAATTGAAGAAAACGTAATTAAAGCATAGGTGCGCAAGTACGTCGAGGTATCCTTCAAGAATGCAATTTTATAGATTATATAGAAAAGATACTTGAAAAGCAAGATACCGATGAAGGTGCAAATAGATTTTACTAAAATTAGTAAATTCTAAATTAATATGTTGATATTATTTCGATAGGAAATACTTCTCTTCTACTTTTATACCGATAAATAATATTACTTTCTTGGCTGGATTGGGCAAAGTATAATGAATTCGGCAAATACGCTGAATGTTTTTAAAAGCACATAGCGATTTTATAAATTTATGAAAGGTAATCGAAACTACAGAAGATAATTTATATTTTTATTCAAATTCATTCAGAAGATAATAGTTGAAAATGTAAAACTTACTAAATCGTATATTTTTTGCCGTTTCACTTTCCATTTATCATAATTTCACAATGAATCAATAATATTCTCGTCAAGTTTCTAGTCAACTTGCCAGTGGCACGTTGAAAAACAAGCTTAGTGTACCTTTCACCCAGTCGCATCTGTCAGCCAGTTCATCAGCTGACCAAGCCAGTTTAATGCCTCCTTCCTTCCAAACCCAGAACGGCCTTGCATATTCCAGGAATATTTTATTTACGTATCCGTATCCTAATTTGCATATAGCTTCGACTTTTTCCGCGGGTAACGCTGGACAAAAAAGTTTATCGTGTTGATGCTTCAAGACACCAAGGGACACCGTGACGATCACGTAATCGGCTGGAAATTCCTCGCCATCGCAACACTTCACCACTGCTCGAGGACACGAATCGCTTATGGCGCCCCATCTAATGCAACTCACTGGCTTGCAGTATCTAATATAAAAATAAATTTCATACAAACGTAAGTTTGATACCTGAAATGTATCACTCTTGCACAGTAGTTTACCGATTAATAATGCTATTAGCAAATTGATAAATTGCAAGTTATTCTTGCAAGCAATTTTTGATAATAGTAATAATATTAGTTCATACTTTTTGCAAGATGATTCCGATATTAGAAAAATATACAGCGTTTACATTTATTGCCTGATATTTGTGAATGCCTAATAATATGGTAAAATTTTTCCAAGTATGAATAACATATTAGCCTTAAAGAGTTTATAGATTTTTAACAGCGAAACAACTGATAATGTACTTTTTATGTTAATTTATTAGCAACGGTATTATCTTAAAACAATAAAATACGTTTTATACGACTAGTTTAGAGCATTCTACATATTCTGGTAAGAGTAGGAAATTGATATTGATCAACGAATAATTGTAAGTTTGGGCGAAAACTATAAAGAAACTAATTTGTGTAGTGGAAACGTTATGAATAGATTTTGTGACAGAGATGTTTACAATGAGAGTTTACGAATTTCACTCTTGCGTAAGATTCGCAAAGAGACTTGAGTTTCGCAGTTAATAAGATGAATTTTGAAATAGACGTATATCGCTTATAATAATGATTAATAAATTTAAGTCTAATACGATCGTACTTGGTCGAATTTCGGTAGATTTCGAGCTCCGTCAATCACATTTTCAGCAATTTTTTCTTAACACGTTTTAATATCAAAATTAGGAACGATTTAACGATAAATATTGCCAAAAATAATGTCATATTTTTTAATATGAGAATACACCAAGACGCGGAATTGTGTAATAAAAATAATGAGAATCAGATTAATAAAGTACTTTTACAAGGATTTTATCTTCGGAAATAAATAATCCAAGATAGTATTTTCCTCTAAATCTTTACGGCGGAGTAATTTTCACAACGAAGAAATAAACTTCTCTTGCGAAAATTACATTTATGACAATACTTGTTTCAACCAACTTGAGAGCGCAACTCGGCAAATCTCGTAACAGAGGTGCAAGCACTCCGACGTATCCAAGGGGCACTCTCACGTTGCCACCAGGTATCTCGATATAACTTCCAAACTGATCTGCAGAAACCAACGACAGATCATCTCCGCAACGACATCTCACGCAGTTTGTCATCCCGTACATCACCCTGGCCGCGTCATATCTGAAATCGCGAGATCACCGATGGTACCGAAGCAGAACAATCAAGGATATCGTGTCGTTAAAGACGCAGTGATGTAACGTAACGTTGATTAATCACAGAATCTTGCGCGCCACGTTTGTATAAATACGAATGTAAATGAACGTGAAATAATCGGCAAGATGAGTACATAAGTCTGTGGCGACAGATACTATGCAAAACCGTCGTCTCGGGTAACAGCGAGGCGACGGGAAGATAAACTAAACGCTTAAGACAAGAGACCGAACCCAACGACTAGCGGACGGTCCACCGAGCGTCTTCGACAACCGTAACAGAACGCACAGAATGTTTCCGACCGTCACACCGTACAATCCGACGAACCGCTTGTACGCGCGACTACAAACAATAAAGCTTGTTGAGTTTATAACCGCATAATTTATTATTGCACCCATAACCACCTCAAGTCGAAAGAATTGCTCGCGATTGAAAGGTGCAGAAGAACCAAAGGTACGTATGATACAAATAATAAAATTTTATTTGAGAAATTTGATATATTCTAATGAAACGATATGCCGAACGTTACTTTCATTTCTTAACGAATATTTACTATTGTAAATAACTTTTAATTATTACTAAAAGAGCACAACTACTTTTACATCGCTGCTGATAAAGTTTGCAGTTGACCTGGGCAACTGTACCGTTGCTCCTCCGGAAAATTGTGGAGCTCCTGCTGAATTCGAACGCCCATAAAATTCAGCAACGTTCCGTGGGTGCGACCACAACCTAGCGAGAAAAGAGTTGCCGCCTGTTGCTCGATCTGCCGAAACGTATGATAAGCCGTAATGCTGACAGGAAGATCGATAGCACGGCCATCGCTTGTACAAAAAAGACCTCGACTCGGATCGGGCCTGAAGAGCGGTGGCTTCAGAAGGCCTTCTTGAGCAGCTAGCGTGAATACAGGATTCGCTACGCACCCTCCTTCGATCCAGGTTGCACCCATCTCGGCCACCACATCACCCAACCAACATGAATGAATTCGACCTCCTGGTCTACAAACAAGACTCATTATAGGTACCAAGTAATTCGTTTTTAAACGATTGATCGTTTGTTTGAAATTTCGATCTTTTATTTCTTTCAATGACGAATGAAAGCATTGATGAAAATTAAGTATCCAGAGGTATTTAGAAGCCAGTGAATCGACGTTTATCTTGAAACGTTAATTAATTATTTGTACGAAGGCATACAATTATCTTTCCTACATAATTTGACTGCTAAATAAAAAAGGTGAAATTAATAAAGAGTTTGTGAGAAACTACGGAAATACGTCAACTCGCATGTTTCTATTCGACAAAATTTTATTTTAGATAACAATTGTAAGCGTTTAATAACACTCTCGCGCGATTATATTGATTTAATATATTTTAAATACCTATCCGTTGCCTCTAATATTGTGAAATTTTGAAGGCCACATTGCGCCAACCGATGCGCCGCTGAAAGTCCAGCCATTCCTGCACCAATGATAACAACCGTTGGTTCTGGTTTGCATGGATCCAGCATACAGGGATCCAACTGACACGTTTCGAATCTGGCTAGTTTTGGACATGGTGATATATCTTTTTCTTTTCCTCCTTTGCTCGATGCAAAGTTTCTACATATGCATAGATAATACGAATTAATTGATTTCACGTTAGTGCGTTTCACTGCTTTCTAGAAGTCTGTTACTTAAATTCTTTTTGTAACGATTATTCGTAAGTATGTAAGATATATGTCAGTCATGATTTCTTAAACAAACTTCCCTTTTTTCGATTTAATTTTATAAACGCGCTAACGAACACAAACTGTTAGAACACCGTCATACCTTTCGCTCTACCGACCATTTTTCTGCAGTGTAAAATAAATAACTGTCGTTCGATTTGATTAACGATTAAAAAATATCAATAAAAATGCAGAGAAAGAAAGACATTCTAAATTAAATGTTAGAATATTAACAGGATATTAGCATCTTCTGTCTAATCTGACACAGACAGTAGATGGAGTTGTTAAACGTGAACTCCAACCTCGCACAAACTTTTCTACAAAATCACACGTATCTTTACGGTAAATAAAATAAACAGACCTTTTATCAATTACTCGTCGTTTTTGTTAGAAATTATATGCGGAACATGATTAAGAAATCAAAGACACGAGTTTCACGGTTAAGTGGAGTGACATAGGTAGGACTGTCTTTATCTACCTTACTAGAATTGTTCGGAATATTCGAAACGATAATTTGGCCCTCTTAAGTAGCATCTCATTGGACATAAATCGGCGAAATCACTGAATTTGTTCATGAAGACGATGAAAATTAATCTTGATAAAAATTTAGATGCAATTACAGTAAGTTCCTTATTGGCGAACGTTGCTATGAAGAGAGCATATCACACGCGCAAACAAACGATCCTTACCGTTATGATGTTTTACTGTCGAGAATATTCATCAAAGCCAACTATGATAAAGATTTTACTCAGTCATCGAGTTACGTTAACTAACAGATCACTGAAATGACATAAGTCATAAATTACATAGCGAATACATCTGATTGGATAAATAGGATAAATCGTTGAAACGAAAAGATGATGTAGCAGGTATTTAAATGTTCATATACAAAGTTTTATATTTTTATGCGTAGCGTTGTTTACTCGTTTTTGCATTTTAATTATTTCAAGCTATTCAACTTGCTGTAGCTAGATACGTACGTAATATTAGTGCAAATATAAATCTATTTATTTATTCATATACTTGTTTTAATATTGTGTCTTAGCATTTTTTCTTTTTATTTCATTTACGTTTAATTTACAATCAACTCTCGCAGAGAATTTTAAGTAAATTTATCTGGCGTGGTACTATGACATGATTAATAAGTGTTTGTAGTATGTTTGATTCTACTTGAATCTAGTGCTTAGGTCTAAGGTGTAATGTCTTTTTAGCCTGGGGATCTGTTCCGACGTGTCGAGCAGTTGAGTAATTAGAGGATTTTGGTGATTGTTAACTCTTGCGCTATGTCTATTGCTGAATCTGGATATTTCCTCTTTGACTGTGGGTATTACCCTAATTATGAAAATGGTTTTATGCTGGGTCCTTAAGAATATTGAGGGTACGCGGCAAGGATGTGTAGACATCTGGTTGTCATCTTGCTCTCGGCGTGCGGCCTGATGTGCTTGACGTTATATGTACGTGGCACCTGAGAAGATTAAAGTCATCCACGGGTTTTAAAATACGATACGAAGATTCAAATTTTTGGAATTTATTTCTTTTACTGGAGTTGGTCATTTCGCTATCGCAAATATAAATGTTAAGGATCAAACATAGTTCGTATGGACTTAAAATATTTATTGTCAACAATGATACATTCTTATAATATAATTTAAGCTTAAATTAAATTACAAATTATATTCTATATTTTTTGTATAAGCTATTACCGTCGAATATCTCTGTTATTGCGGTTTATTCATATGGTATAACACTCGAACAATAATTATTTAAAACTGCGATATATAACTTTTAAAAATCGAACATCAAACCTGTATTATTCTCTGATTAATTTATTTAAACAACAATATCTTTCCTTCAACAGCCTAAATCTACATATACTACTATGTATATATAAATACATATACTACTATGTAATTTTATTAAAGATCGAGATTCGTACAAAATGATTTTTTTTATTCTTCCTTTGCGTTGTCCCTGGTCAAAGAATCTTTCTACAACTCAGTGAAGTAACATTATGCAGCACAGTTCTACGATATCTTCTGCGTTTTTGATTCAATGTTCAAACTTTTTATTCTCGACACGATATCGCCTGCCGAATTTTTGAAAGATTCATGTACCTCTTTCTCTGCAGCAGTAGTCGATGATTGCAGAATTTCTGTCGCTTGACTCGTAATTTCCTTCCATGCAAACGTGATATCTTCTTCGCGAGTAATACGGGAACCTACCGTAAATCGGACGATTAATCTTCCACAGTGCGTTGCAGCTATTACATAAAGCTTTCTCCGTTCTGTTAGACGATCGATAAGTTCCTTTGTCAACCGATCGTCACCCTAAAATAAGAAATATTTTTTAAGTTCGTCATAGGGTATCTTCTTTCAAACTTTTCAATTGAAAATGCATTTTTAATTCAAAATTTCTTCTTTTTTAATTTTGTTAGAAAAATGTTTAAATAATTGTACTGTACACATATCAGACAATATCCCTTGAATGTATTTGATATATAATATAAAGTATTTGATATTCTTCAGGGATGTCTGAGATTCTCCCTCTAAAGAGAAATTTCTTCGCAGTTTGTATTTTCTACGCGCGCACCATAACAAAGAATTCAGAAACACAGAAAACGGCGACTTTACATCATAACATGCGATATTTTAAACACCGAAATTACTCAGGTTGCATATTGCACATTGTTGACGATTTAAGATTATCATCAGTTTAGGATACGGCCAATATTACTGCTATCTCTTGGAAAAATGGAATTTCTCGTATTGCACGTTACAGAGTTTACAACTCGGACCTATTCGTCGACAAGTTGACGAGCACCTTAAGCGGCGGACGGGTCCGCTCAACAGCAAACGACGTGTCACAAACTTCGACATCGCATGAAAACTCGAGAATAGAGCGACGGACGATGTCGCTAACTGGACATCCCGCTACGTACCCTCGATCAGGTACGCGCAAGACGCACCACTCAAGTTGGGACTTTTGCACAACGTATCAGTAGTTCGACAATTTTGTAAGAATAATTTTTCTATAATTAATCGAAAAATCATTTTTGCAACGGCTTACTAAGGAACGTGTTCAAATTTACGTGTTCAAATTGTTAACTTTTAAGCTGAACATTTCCATTTCAGTGTGACTAGTCTCTTTAAAAATTGAATTATGTACAGATAATATACTAAATAACGTATCGTTGAGATTTCAAAGAAATTGCAAGAAAGTCAATCTGTGATACAAGCGTCTTCATTTTTTCGTACATACCCTCAATCTGAAACAGACTAAAGACATAGATCTCTCTGTCGCTAGTTCAAATCTACTGTCAGATTTAACATAATTTTCAAACATCTCCGCCATTTGTATCGTATGTCGTATATACTGCTCGATTCCTTCGCTTCCATATATACGAAGTAAAAACCAGATTTTTAAGGAGCGGAAACGGCGACCCAGGGGAATTTGCCAGTGCTGAAAAATAATTATTAGCGTATTACATTTTTGTTCAAATCTAAAATAACTTTGAAACTCAAGACATTTAACGATATAATGGAATAAAGTAGATGGATATTTTGAAGAAAAGTACGTACTCTGAAATCTGGAACTGGTCCTTGTTTGTTATGTTCTAAGTAAATTCTTTCTACGTTAAACGTCTCGATAATTTTCCTAGAATCTTTAACCCTGTAATCATTTTCAATTCTTTTCTGTTATCCAATTATCATTCGATTTTAATATCGTGAAATAAGAGTATATACATACCAAAAAAGAGAACAGTCGAAATTAACTAACATCCACTTGTGTGCGTTCACAACAAAAGAATCACTATATTCAACGCCGGACATTAAATATCGATACTCGGGACAAATGAAAGCAGCACCTGTTAAAAAAAAAAAAGAAAAACAATATATTCGTTCACAATTAGTCGTAATTCGACGTGTTTGTAAATGTAAATTTTAAATAAAAAAATTCCAATATCCCTATAGTGTATCCCTATTTTAATAAAAATATACGAAAACAGCTACTACAAAGATAATATCTTATAGGAACAGATTTACCTGCGTAAGCTGCATCAACGTGCAACCACATATTGTATTCGTTACAAATAGGTCCCAATTCGTCAAGCTTATCGAAAGCACATGTACCAGTAGTTCCCAAAGTTGATATCACGCAACACGGTATTAAACCTTTCTCTAAATCCTCTTTGACCGCTTTCAGCAACGTTTCACCACGTAAGACACATGTCTCATCGGTAGGTAAAAGTCTCAAAGTAATCGATGCCAATATTCCCCCTTTCTCTACAGACGAGTTCGATTGATCTGTGGAACAAATTTCAAAAAACGTATAAAAACAATGAAACTCGAAATTATGAATGCGAGTAGATTTTAGAGGGTATAATTTTCTTATTTAAATGATATCTTTATACGGTAACTTTCGTATGTCGATTTACTTTACCATTTTATATATGTAATTAGCTTTTCGGCTTCTAATCAAATAATAATATTATCGACAATATATAGTTTAGACGACAGATAATATTTTAGTCTATAAAAACAGGATGTAGAAAAACAATGGCAGGCTAAATATATTAGGAGTATTGATATATTAGAAATTAAATAATTTATATATTTAATATGTACAGGTGTAATTATTATAAATCACGATCATAACTATAAATCACCATAAATTATAATTTATAATACTGATTAAAACAAGGAGATTTAGGAAATAATTAAGAGATTAAAATGGAAAACAAGTTTTGCATTATACGATACATACCAGATGTATATGCAACTAATTTTTTCTTGATGATAGCTTCATCCAAATCTGGGTACATATGTTTCATACGACGTGTTGTTTGTTCCCTTGCTGTTAACAAAGCTATTAACGTGGCCTCGCTGGCTGATCCCTAATTATTCGACAGAAATAAAAATTATTTTATTAACAATAGCCCAAATTACTAACGGCATTTTGCACGCAGAATTTCTAATTCTTTATTTACTCTAATGCAATTAACAAATTTACGTGCTTATAATTTCAAGTTACTACTGCATATGAAAATCATGATTTATTTAAGAGATTTCAACTTATTTACTTAGAATAAATTGTATTACATATATTGTGATATATATTTAAATAAATTAATTTAATAACAAATAAATTTGACATGATGTAGTACGAATGAATAATAACCTTAAGGTAGAACTAGAACAGTATACTCGTAAAGTAATGTATAAAAATTAAGTTGCAATAATTTCTAAAACTTATTTCATTTTGTTAATACTGTTATACAATTATCAATTTCTTAATAATCAATCAGTAGCTGTACGCATCGGCTCGTTGGTCTAGGGGTATGATTCTCGCTTAGGGTGCGAGAGGTCCCGGGTTCAAATCCCGGACGAGCCCAATTTTTTTTTTAATTAATGCTACAATTATTAAAAATTGCTAAAATATCATATAACAAAATACTGAATAATTATGTCATTTGCAAAATTTTACTTAACCACTCGTATAACATCTCCTGTTAATAAATACCAAAGAATACTCCTTCAATAACAACTTGAGAAGTGAATGACAAATATTGTATACCTACTGCTAGTATTTTGTACATTTAAACACATATTTTATGCAAATTACAACGCATTTTTAACGACAACCTCAAAGAAAATTTTAAACATTCTATGTTTTGAGAAGAATATCCTTGGCATTTGCCAATGTTCATTGCCTGCAAAATTGTTATGTTTTTCAATTATAAATGACCCAACATACGTTGGGTACAACAAAAAATTAGTTTATAGACTCATCAATTGTTCCCCTCCACGGAAATCTTTAGTAAAAGGCGAAAGATTTATACGTGATT
The DNA here is from genome assembly GCA_905333015.3 of Bombus campestris. Classification (NCBI taxonomy): domain Eukaryota; kingdom Metazoa; phylum Arthropoda; class Insecta; order Hymenoptera; family Apidae; genus Bombus; species Bombus campestris. The sequence goes on from HG995149.1 coordinate 3,334,880, forward strand.
TGAAGGGAAACCAGAGTACCGACTCGCTCGTTCTGCTGACAGTTATATTATACCAGTACCTATTTCACTTGCGAGAAGCCTCTCCCTCTAGCGTCAAGTTTGCGTACTAATTCACGTTCATTCATCGAAACATTGCAAGCCTTATTGAATAGTATGTACCGTTGTTTGACTTATTATTTTAAACAATTTTATATATTTATCTTTTTATATCTTTTTATATTTTTTTATATATTTATTTTTATATTATATATATAAAATTTTATACATATATTCTAACTTTATTTGAGAAAATCCTTATCCGATTCGATAATTCGTTCATAATACAGCATTCTGTCGTATACAGAAATACTATTTCACAAATTAAAATATTATTTACAAATGTTTTATAAGAAATAGAAATATTATTGAAAGAAGAATGAAAACATGCTTAATGTTTTCCTGTATGAGGAATATTTTTAATATTCTTCTACAGTACCCTTACTTTTTTATAATTATTTACCTGTATAACGCCTCCTCCAAAGCCTTCGTTACTGTGCAGAAACTGTTTTGGTAATCCTAATAATTTTCCCATCCAATTCAATGTTACTACTTCTAGTTCAGTGCACGCAGGAGAAGCTATCCACGATAATCCTATACAGCCAATGGCGGCGCTTAGAATATCAGCTACAATCGAGGGATACGAGTTTCCCGCTGGATAGAATGCGTGGAAATGTGGTGAAGTCCAATGGGTCACCTATAAAAAGAATGATTCATTCAACAAAAAAGTTGTATTAAATATTTATACGATTGGATAACAGTTATCCAAGAGAAAACGATAATTCCACAAGTAATAAAGTTTGTTCTGTCTGTTTTTTTTTTTTTTTTTTTTTTTTTTTTTTTTCCTGAAAGTTTTTTCTGCCTATTATTTATTATTCATTTTTTAACATCAATTCGCGATAAGTAAAATTTGCAAATTTCTCCAGAAATTTGACAGACTGTATTTTATCTGTTGAAACAGTTACGTATGTATGTGTCTCTTAAGATGCGTCTTCACGTTGACGAACACTGTTCACGAACATGTTACAGCTGCTGGTGGATTCTTCGCGAACATACTTCTAACAGTTTCCGAACGCGAAAAAATAAAATCGTGTTCCTCCGGATCACCTCATATACTTAGATTTACTGCACAAGAACCAACGGTAAAAAGTAGATAGTGCAAGCGGGACAAAATAGACAAATTGAAATAAGATAATACAGAATCGAGGCATTAAGAATTGCAGTAAGAACTCCTAAGATTAGTATGAAAGTTAATAGAAATATTCTTCGAGCGAACCTCTACAATCTAACTTTTGTTCCATTCTTTGATCCCAATTAATCTCGATAGGCCAACAGGCCATTTTGTAATGACATAATAAGAAATATAATTCTTTTATTCCGGTAATTCAATAGCGAGTGAAATTACAAAATTACGAAATCCTTTGCTTTAAGGGAGAGAAAAATTGCACGTAATAAAATGTCTTACCCCTGGTAAAATATAACGCTCGACGTCTCTAAGCACTTGTTGCCAATCTTCCGGTTTCTGTGGAGCTTCTTCCGGCAGCAGTTTAAAAAGATATCCTGGCTCCACATCCGCAAGGACATTTCTATCTCTTATGTTGTCGTGATAATTAACCACGAAATCGAGCATTGCCTTGCCAAAATCGAGGAACTCCTTGGTGTCCATTATTGGCAACAATTTACGAAGATTAAAACCTTCGGCTGATTGTTTCTGTGTTTGTAAATAAAATAGATAAATAAATAAGATGTTAAAAAGGATATAAAAGGCAATGAAAAAAAGTTATTTGATAATGGATATAATAGTACTGATAAAAATATTCAAAACATATTCCAAAAATAATTATATAATAAAAAATGATTGTAGACAAATTTTAATTATTTTTGAATCGCATGGTGCTGATTTGTCTTACGGCCAAACATTGATATATGTATTTTACTTTCATCTGAACGAATAATCGTTTCTAGCAGAAACTATTTGCGCTAACGGATCCGATACATTCGATGCATTCGCAACGTTATTAATGAAACGTAATATGTAACTTTTCATTTGTCAGCACGTCACACACAAAACATTATTCTCTCTTCAAATGAGAAAAGTTGATTTGTATTGCAACACATTAACGGTACATTTTTTTATTCCAAGTTAACAGGTACACTTGTTTCACGAATTGAAATTCATTAAGGAAATATTCTCCATGACATTTTCGATAAGCAGGACACGTTATTACTTAAAAGGGTAATTAAAACAAAACACTATTATCCGTGATTCTTCACAAAGAACATCAAACTGAAATACATAAAATTATGAAACCTGTTTGCTTTTAACAGTCATAAATTCGAAATGACAATTTGTGAATAACAAAGCACACTTCTTCTTTGCTTACGATGCTGTGTATACCAAACTCTTAACGAAACGTTTCCAAAAAGATGTTTTGCTTAAAACGCGACATTCGAAGCAAATACTCACATAACATTAGCACCAAATAACGTACGAATCTCAAATTTTAAATCGAAATCTATCTTGACGATCGAATGGAATAACACCTGTCTGAGAACTATGACACAGATATCGAATCGAGAATGGTCCACGAGTAACTGACTTTTCTTGAACCGTGCTGGATAACTTTAAATACCCACATATAGAAAACTTTCTCCTGCTTTCTCCATGATTATTCAAAAAAAAAGAAAACAAACAAACAAACAAAACTTAATCAGCGTGTAATACCAAGGAAACGTAAAAGATTCTATTTCAAGAAGCGTTTTGAAGAAATTCGTGAAAGTATTGTAAATGGCTAAACAGATTGCCTAACGCGGTTCTAATGTCACAAATCAGAATTTTTCGATGTTAACAGGTGACCTATTAACCACACTTACTACGCTAAACGCGCAAAATCTGATATCATTATGCGTAAACAGTTGCATAATTGAAGCACGACTATGTTACAAATTAGATTTATGCAAATTATTTAGAGAACAAGCTCAATAGTTGAGAAGCTATTGATTGTTTATTATATGAAAGAAATCGTTTTTTTTCCTACTTATTACTTGTCACTATAAAGTAACGCATACAAGTGTTTGTTAATTTTCACTGTATCTTCTGTTCTTTTATGTTATCAAGCTATCGATTTACACACAATTTCAGCTTATTACTTTAATTAAACGATCCCTATTATACAACAGTACAGGGAGAAAGTAGAGGCAAAACGATTATAAATGGTGATCTCATTTACTTATTTTACATTTAAAATAGTGATATATGCTCTTCTAGATCTAATATTTCCACATACACTTTCTAAGATTTACTACCACATATTACTTATAGAGTAATCGTTTTATACGCATTATACGGACATCTACTGTATAAAAATGATATAAATCATAAATATAACATAAAAATATCATTATGAAATCGTAGTAACATTTTACTACATATAATTAGATATATAAATTCCTAAAATTTATGCAATAATATTGAAAATATTATGACATTTTCAATTAAAATTATTTCATTAGTAGAGGCTGTTTAAATTTGTAATTAAATTAATTAATGCGATGTACGATAACTCGGAATACATATTACGAGTAGTTCTGTAGAAACGACTTTTGGTAGAAGGAGTGATTGTAATGTGGAAAAAAAATATTTAACATTTATTTAAAAACAGCTAACGTTCTAATTTTGTTTACTGATGAAATATAAGAAATTGTCTCTAAATACTCTTCTTTTTTTAATAAACAAAAAGAACCTATAAAGATTTAAAGCATAAAAAGAATGTCCTTGAAATAATCCAGAACACACGGAAGAATATAAAATCGAAGCGTCCAAGCATAACGGCCTTCGTTTCATCAAAGAAAATTGTATCAAGTAGAGAAAGGTGTTAAAGATAAAAAACGAATAAATAATAATCATTCAGATCGCTATTATCACATTTTCTAATGTTATATTAACTATCTAAAGAGTAAATATCTTCTAAGTTTGGAAAATATGTTGTATTTCGTATAATTGCTGGTATAACGTTAACGTCATTTTACGATAAAAAATGATATAATTTGAAACATGCGAAACAAGTTACAAAATAATAACAGATGAAAATATTCGGCAAATTAATTAATTAATTAAAACTAGTTATTTTCTCACTTTTCGTTATTTTATAAATTTTAATTCGTTAGCAATTGTAATTTATTAATTTACCATAAAAAAATAAGTTCACATCTCGTTATATTTCTATTTGCACAATTCAATTAATCTTCGATTTATTTTCCAAGTAGACTTTTATAGCATTCCCCACTTAAAAAACAAGGTATTTGACTATTAACTATTTTTAAATGTTAAAAATTAATCAATGAGCGCAATTTATGAAAGTAATTGATTTACGTTTAAGATTCGCTACAGATCGATCACTCCACTATGATAATGTCAATGATTTACGATAGAATTGCAATAACATCCTATCAATCATCATTTTCCTAATGAATTAATGCACAGAACGATCGATAAATCATATGACTGACCAGTAAAGTTCAATAAATCCGTGAATTCATGAACATGAAATTAACGTTAATAAGATAAAAGTTGAGTCATTGAATAAAAGTAAATTTACTTACTTAAAAACGAAGTTAATTTTCAATTTGAACGAAAAGAAAACAGACTTGAAATTTTTGAGACGAGTTTCACCTACGACGAGAATATACCCCACTGACTGTAATAGTAGACCCATCCTCTTTATATAGCTTTGGCTACCTAAGACTATTTCCCATTTACCGATTATAACGGTGTTTAAATGGCCGGTATTTCTGTGTATACTATCAACTAAATCGATTTTGAATGCTGCGGCCAACCTTGGTAGGTTACGACAATACACAGAAGGCAAAGGCGTTTTTTCCATTCATTTCCTGCATATTTTAGATTCTATTTGCATCGCTTTACGTATATAATCGTATGTAATTTTTATGCGAAACAATACCAATCATGATACAATAATAATTACAATTCAGGATATTTCTATGAGTTTTAACGACATATATTATGATTTCCGTGGATTCTGTGATGGCAGAAATCTGTATTAACATATAAATTAGTAATAAATTAGTATACAATTTAGTAACGAAATAGCCATTTTAAGGAATAATTCAAGATAACATTGGAAATGGCGTATAAGGTTCGTAATAAATTTGTATTCATTACAATATTTGTTTCTTTACATATGTATGATCGTTATATCATTATAAGTGGGCTATAGTAATGAGGGACTTAATTGAACTAGCCTTGTAAACTGTCTTACACATGAGCACATAATAGCTAAAAACTTCTAACTATAACATTTCTATCTAGAGCAATTTACAACATATCTTCGACTACTTTAGGCTGCAGTCGTATTACGTGTTGCGCTCTTTCGCCAACATTTCGTAAATATTACAGACCTAGCCAAATGGAATGGAATAAAAAATATTGATGAATTAATAATTTCATATCAACGCTTCAAACTTGGTTACATTTTATAATCCATAACAATATTTACACGTGGATAATATAACACAGTGTGTGAATAATGAATGAAATCAATCTGTTAATCCTGTTTTACAAATAGTCCATTGAGATTTAGCTGCCAACTGATTGGTACTTCTTTGTCTACATGTATAATCCAGTCAAGGGAAAAGTAACTTGTTCGTTACATAATAGTAATAGTATAAAATTGCTTAAAGTTAACCACAATTAGTATATTTATAATTTAACTTCATATTTTGTTGTACATTCCACATAAGTTAAACTCTCCATTCATTAACTAAAAAGAATAACGGTTAAATGGAATTATTATACCATTAAATCTATAATTATCAACCCTATGAGTAATTAAGAAAACAATAAAAAAAGATTTATCTTGGGCTCGTCCGGGATTTGAACCCGGGACCTCTCGCACCCGAAGCGAGAATCATACCCCTAGACCAACGAGCCGACCTGAAAAATTTTTTTATGTTAATCATTACCAAGCTCTTGATTAAATAAATAAAGTTTAATTATTAACACATTGTTAAGAATAAGAAACGTCAAGTCATCATATTTTCGGAAAGTTTCGCTTGTTTGAGAACAACGGAAAATAAAAATCTTGTCGATGTTTTTGCCTCATATCTTTTGTCCCAACCATTTTGCTCGTCGCGTTTGTTTTTCTAACACTTGGAAGTGTTATCACAGCGAACAACGGAGGATGGTAATTTCTTAGTCTTCCGCATCCGCCGTTGACTTTTCTGCATATTAGCCGTTCAAATAGCTTAGACTTCTGCATGTTCCGGAAAATTCAAGGAAGCCAATGGAAGATGAGCACGCGGAGATGAAAATCGGCGAGCCGATATCGGTTCGCGTCATTGTTAATCAGTTGATCGACGAAAAATTTAGAAGAGTTAGCATAGTCGATTCTGTTCGGAATTTGGAGTGGCCGTCCGTTTATGATTCAGAAAACACCTTTGCCTTTGTTGGGAAAGTCCAAACCTCTCGGAGTTTCCTATCTCCCAAGTGTTGCGGATCTCGTTAAGAGGTTATAATCACTCTAGGTGCCCGATGGATCAAATCAAAGGAAACAATTATAAGGAAAGTTAGTATATAAAGACCAGACCAAGTTTCTGGAAGCAATATCAACAAAATCTTACAATAGTCTTCATCAGAACGTCAAATAACCAAACCACACTACTACTCGACATATTTAATTTATTTCCTCCTTGAGCGTTAATTTCGTTCAAGGTTCGCGATATCAATCGATCAGTTACAACCTGACTGATCGACAGTTAGTTGAGAATTCGCAACAGACTTCACTTTTTAGTAATCGGCAACATGAGTGCCGCTCGAGTCATCGCTGCATTTCGTTTTATGTTCTGCGCTTGATTTACGCGGGATCCCGTCACGATCTATCATTACGATTTAATGTGCGTCAAGTATGTATTTGAGTTTTTTATTTTAATGAGAATTATTAATATTCTGCATAAACTGCGATATTTTATAATTTATTTCATAATATGCACGTATTATATTAACGCATATTATTAATGCGTACTTATTTATCGTTAAAATATAAAGTTGAAAAGGTTTGTCAAAACAGAAGATTCAAGCTACTATTTTCCATCCAATGTTGTCATTGTATATATATTTCTGTGTGACCTATAATTTAGACAACGTGAATGTGGCTTTTCATCTCATGGAATCCATAGTAAGTGCCTACATTTACTAAGACTTTACTTGCATAACGTCGATAGTTAGGAAGCAATAAATAATATGACCATGAATATGTGTGGTGATTGTCATGGTCAACATGTTTAATTGTATCACTACCATAAACCAGAACTGTTTTATGTTTCTAATACAAATTCTAACTTGAACATGTTTTAACGAAAGAAAAAGTTGGCATTCCTTTTTCTAGAAACATATGTACAAAAATTAAATTTCATGTGAAATGTAACATTTTTACAGTCCATAATAAACATTTTAATACTATTGCAATAGTATTGATTTAGATCGTTCAATATATGCATTTCATGCATTATTACGCGTTTTGTAATATGAAATAAACAAAAACTTCATATTATATAAAAATAAATAAAATAAATATATAAGATAATAACATCGTAAAACATGGGGGGCGTAGCTCAGATGGTAGAGCGCTCGCTTAGCATGCGAGAGGTACCGGGATCGATACCCGGCGCCTCCATTTGAGACGTATTTTTTTTAAATAAATTTTATAATTTACAATTTTTACAAACATAACAATATTTACAATTTTATTTCATCCTCAAATAGCACTATCATTAATTAAATACAGAATAGACGTGAGGTTATATGGAATTTCGTATCTCGCATCCTGAAATACCGATAACGTTACGTTCATTGTAATTAGTTCGTTTAAACGTGCTCCGTTTATTCAAACAAGATCTTAGTTATGACCATGTTAATGCTCAATTAAAGAAATTTCTGGTCATTATATTCGTTTATTTGAACGTAAACTGTTATTATGGTACATTTACATTAGGCGAACTGTTTGTTTTCCATTCTAGTATAAATAAAAAATGAAAGTGGAAACGTTCATGTCTCCACGATGTGCACATAAAAAAGTGAGAACGAATACTTCAAATCGCTTCCGTTGTTTTCATTGCAACGAATGGTTTCATGGCCTGTTGTAAATGCTTCGTTAATTTTAAACGACAAAAGGAAATCGATGATCGAGGGATCTCGTCTGTCGTTCTATTTGTATTAAATGGGGAAATAACTCTTTCTTAACATACAGATATAATTAAACTTTTTAAGCTTCTTGAACTTAATAACTACAGTGTTTTAACTTTTATTTTTCAACAATAGAAGTACATACACATATACATACATATATACATGTACTCGACAAAATGTTATAAACTATAAAGAGCGTAATAAGACCATTAAATGATCGGTATTACAGAAGATGTGACGCGGTGTTCCGTAAACCACAAACGACAAGTATGGTTCCAGTTATCTGTGGAGCTATCGAATCGTGGCATCTTTTCGATAGTGTGTTGAGTGTTTTAATGAGCCGCCATAGAGGGCAGAGTAGACGAGGATTGGCGCCTTCTTCCTTTCTATCTTAAAATATTGATAAAATCCATAAATGTTATATTATTCTGGGTTGGTAATTTTTCCTAATTTACCTAATATACTTAAATAATCGAATTACTTTATCTCCTACATTCGTCTCGTTTATATCTTATAATTAAATCTTACTATTTCAGGTAAAAATAGTATAAAAATAGTATAGTAAAAATAAACCAAATAATATTGTACTTTCAATACGTGTTACATCCAATGTATGTATATCAAATCATTTCAATGTCGTATTCGAAAAATTAAAAAATGTCTCATAAGATAACTAATATTAAGTACAATATCGTATAGGAATATGGTACCACGGTATGGTATTTCCCGTGATATATAATCCCTTTTATTACACATAGATGCAGTTGTAACAAATGTTCAGTTTATTATCCATAGCTAAAATAAGCAGATATTATAACTAAGAAATTCAATTTAGAATTTGGATTACAAGATTCTCAACGAAATTCGAATGAATCGATAATTGGAAGGTTGCACGTGAAAGGTAATTGTATCGTGGGTTACATAAAACTGCTTAACTCATAACCACACGAGAAGAATTTCTATAGCCAACGAACAGAATACTACAATGAACTTTTACCGCACAAGGACTAAACAGTGAAAGCATGCAAGACAATGTGGAATTATTTTCAGAATCTTAAAAGAATCATAGCTTAGAATTTGTATGAAGAAATTGATACAAACTGAATTATAGAAGATCGAAAGAAAATTTTGTTTTATGATAAATAAAAATATAATTTAGGTATTATATATTATATAATATAGGTTAAGAATAATAACGAACACTGTATAACAGTATCACGATATGTATTAAATTTCCATAGTTAGAAACTTCGAAACAAATTTCCTGTAAATGCATTTTTCGCATTTTCATAAGTATTCATTATGTATGTAGATATACATACGAGGACGAAGGAATAGCTGTAGATTGCAGAAAATATATTGCTTTTTAACTTGATACTAAATCATCGTAACATACACATGTATTTATTACAATAATAATAAGACACAAGAAACATACAAGTGTTATCGCATCCAGTTTAATCAGCTGTTTCAAGTGGTGAATTCATGGTGAATTGAAGAGATGAAACTGATGAAACCCCTTATGAGCTAATGAGTATCGTATATCATTCATATTATTATTATTATACATGAATAGTTCCGCATCCAACAATTGTTATGAAACACCTAACCTTCCTAATCTATAACGAGGATTTTCTTCGGAAGAGATATTGATTTATAATGGCAAAAGGAATAATGATCAATTTTGAAGCCCATGAAAGGACCGACAGGCTTCATGATAACTTTTATAAATCGTTAATTACAAATGATCTGTTCGGACCATTTCTTGCCTAGAGTAGCGAAGACATCGCTTTCCCATAAAATCCGAATTGAAATTAAATATCAGACGAAGAACAATTTGACAAGCTTTCACGAGTGTTATCGAGAATACCGAGCAGTCCACTAATCAGATATTCATTTCCGAATATCAGATTCTCTAGCTTATTTGATCGGGATAAGAAGAACCAAATTGTCTGAAAATTCTTCTATCTCCGTCGAAAATATTTCATTCTCAAATAAAAAGATCACCAAATGTACATTGATCTATCTAACTTTTCATTTTATTCTAGTACGTTGGGCTTCTTCTACGGATGTGTCAGAAAAGAGAGTAAAAACTACCTTTAGACACCTACAATGTTTTTCATTTCTTTGAAATCTGATCTCGAGCGATATCTTCTTTTCCCATAGCCCGGTTCGATTTGTTAAAGCCCATCGATAGCTCGCGCAACCATCGTTGTCCAACGGACGTCCGGGATTAATGTTCGGCGGACCGACAGGCTCGCGTGTCGCGTGTTTGAACGAGCGCGTGAAAAAGCGTGACGAACGATGTATACGTGCGCGGCGTGGCTGCATCATGCGGCCAGGTCTTGCAACAGGCAACAGGCCACGCATGCAGATGAACTCGCGGGCTACGTCGATACTCTAGCAGCAGGGGTTCCGTCGATTGAAAAAGGGACAGCCGATAACAGCGCGAAGGGTAGATGAAATGGGGGTTCGTTTACCCCTGGAAGAGTCACCCTGTCCTCATCGATCCTCATCCTCCGCCTTCTCCACGGGCGTCTCCTCTTTTACTCCCTGCTATACTCCCTCTCTCGCACCATCGCCGCTACACCATCCTCGCGCGTAGCGCCTCATTCTATTTCTACTTTCATCCCTGTTCTCTCCCTACCGTACACTCCACGGTATCATCTCTGTCTCGCTGCTTCCTCGCCACCGTGCGATACTCTCTCTCGTCCCACCGTTTTTCCGCGTGTCTCTCTGTTGCGCTTGGCCCGGCACTCCCGTTAGCGTCGCGAAGAAATTCACTTTCGCGAAAAAAAAGCCCGCGAAAAATCGATGCTAGCCGCCTATTGGCCGCGTGGCCGGTGGATCGTAGCTGCATTGGCGCTCGCGGCCTCGCAGGCGTGGCTTAAAGATGAGCTCTCGCTATGTCATCGTTTATATTGATCCTATAGTCGGGCAAGCCGATGTGGAGAACACGAACGGTGCGTGGTGTGTGGCGTGGGCGCGTACACCGACGTCAATCCGCACCAGCACACGCTTATCCCACGCGAGCTGGCCCGTACACGCGCGGCCAAGCACACGTCCACCAGACGCGCGTTCCATTTCCGTTTCCACGCTCACCTGTCCGCGGAACGTCGCGCCACTAACTTATGCCGCGTTTCTACGCACCGAGAAAACAGTTTGAAATAGAGGGGACCGTGCAAGAATGCTTGGCCCTGCTTCTACTCGAGGATCTTTCTTTGAAAGGAACTGCAGGTGTTGCATCACCGACGAACGCGATTTTGCGTTTAGAAAAGGCTGCGCGCTTTGAGTTTAAAACGCACTCTCACGTATACCAACTGGCACGGCTGTACGAGACGCTTCGAGTGTTTGTACGCTTAAGAAATATTGTTTTTAAATAGAGCGACGTGCGAAGATAAACTATGAAAGATTGTGTTTATTTTATGCAAGTTTCTTGGATGTACACGCATAAATATTCATCAATTTCTCCCGTAGTCTACTTTTTGGCGAAGAAAATTCTTTTTACAGAAAGCGTATAATTTATTTTCTTCACGCTACTAATTTCAAGCACATCGACGTTCGTTATATTTCAGTCTAAATATGAAAATCTAGTCTGTGTTTCATAGAGTAATTTATTTATAGAAGTTGAAAATTTAATACAGGTATGGTAGAAGAAATGTTCAAAATTATAGGACTCTTCTTGGAAAATCTGTCACGAGTTCGTCTATTTACCAATCAAATTATTATATATATATATATGGAAGTTATTATACATTCTAGTTTTATTGAAGCATTATATGCATATGCTTTTATGTGCATATATGTACGTACGTACATAACGTGGAAGTAAACCTCGGATAATACTTTCATTTACTGGTAAATTATCGAATCGGGAAATTCCGAGGTCTATAGTTGCGAAGAATGCATGGGGGAGTTTGTGATTAATTTATCTACTGGGATCTCTCTTCATTATGAATGGCATATATGTATGTATATTTGGGTTAATGGTGCCAGCTGGTTTGAAGCCAGAATAGTCTTCGAGGTGGGTACGTGGTAAGAAGTAAAGCTCGAATCTTCATATACATAAGTTCTTCTTCGTTTTATATGACAGACAGCTTGCCTTCTCGCTTCTAGTGAAACATTTGAATATTAGAGAAACGTAAAAAGTTCGAAAATTCTCTTTCGGCGATATTGAATGAATTTATCTTTGAAATACGTTCTATCCTTTAATTCGGAATTTTTATCATTTAGATATTATAACGGAGAAGATTATAGTGTTTTCCTTATGTTAGGAAAACAAGGAAATTGAAATACTCTTCTGCGATTAAAATATCGTCTTTCCAATATTTTCATTTGCTCACTTTTAAAGTATGAACTCATAAATATTGTATCATTTTAAATATGTCCGTAAATGACACGGATTACTAGCAAACTAATGGACGTTATAGGCCGTAAAGTTAAAATATAGAGCATGAAATCTATGTATATCGTTTAAATAAGTGAGGTAATGATATGGTAATGATATTAATAATATATTGTTCGTATAGCATACAGTTATGATGTACTATCATAATCCATAACATTCACATAACTGAATTGCATTAGTAATTTCACTATTAATATTCAAATAATCCCGATGTCAGCGTAATATGAGTAAATTAATCACTAGAACAATCATTTCCTAAATACGAAATGATAGAAAAAATAAAAAAATATATATATATAAGTATGTGCACATAAAGATGGAAGGAAGCAAAACATTAAAGAAATACTAATATTTACCTAGATGGTTCACATAAGCCATCGTTGTTCGTTCAAGATGTAAAATTCAGAAAGGCGTTTTAAACTTCGCAAAGAAATCTTCGTGAGTCAATCGATGACATTATAGGGACGACGTAACATAATGACATTATTCGCGGAAGCAGTACGACCTTATACTTATGATATCTCAAATGAAAATGAGCTAACGTTATGCATGTAAGGCTAAGTTGACAGCGGCGTAAGTAATAATTTTTGTCTTTGACACGAAACTAAGAAAAGATAAAAGCAGCTGATAATGTACAGCTGGTAGATATATCAAACTTGAAATGTGTTGAATTATACCTACACTACAAAACAAAACAACGATATACAAAACGTACTTCCGGAAAGTGAACTTTGATGTAAATTTTTCAAATTTCTCATTTACACGAACAAATCGAATGTTCAACCCTTTGCACTTGGCTGTCCCCTCTGAGGCGACATCGTAAATCTAACAAAACAAATCAGATGTGCCAAAGAGGACACAAAGATATTACTGATGATTGTACAATACGAAATTAAACAAGCCCAAAATTTTGTTAAAATATATGTTTCCTTGTAGTTTTCCCTTCGCTTTGTCAGAAGAGGCAAGTAAAGAAATGAAAAATATGCTGAGATATACGTAAGAGAATATTAGCTAGCGATACGTAAGCCCTCACTGTGGTGTCGTCTCGACGCTTCTTTGTAACAGACGATAGCGATAAAGAACGGTTCCTTCCCGAAAATTGGCCATAACGTTTATGCTACATGATGTGACGTAATACCTGGTTATCTGAAATGCACAAGCTGGTTACCGTAGCATATAAAAAGAATAGATTCTGGGGATAATAACAAAGAGTGTTGAAAAATCGAACGAAACACACCGGATACAATTTTCTTACTTTTTTCTTTAATCTGTAAAATAATGGCAAAACGAGAAGACAGAAGTGAGAATTACAATATAATATGTGTAGTGTTGTGGAAGAAAACAAAAGTAAAAATAGTGACATTGTCATCCTACGTAGGAAAAAAAAAAAAAAAAGGAATGAATATAATTTCGTGTTTCACAAATTTCGTACGAAGCGTGTTCGAGTTGCTGATAGACGATCAAAGAAAAGTCACCGAGTGTCAGAGGAATAAATACAGTGCATAATTAATTTCGAAACTTTAAAAGATAAAGAGACGGGATGGCAAAAGCTGGGTGTGAGTTATATCGTGACCACTTTGATGGATTAATTCGCAAATCAAATGGAAAGCTGCGAAGACTAACTTGGACGTGTTGCGTTCGTTTTATTTATTTATTTATTTTTTTCTTTTTTTTTGGATTAGGAGGGGGCGAGTCGACGAAGACCTATTACAAAACGACTCACCCAACTGTCTATTGATCTCATGTTTTTGATTATTGTTTCCTAATAATAGCAATGCTATCGTCGTCTCTTTACTGTAGTCGAATAGCAGGATATCGTATCATTTGCACTCACTGTTTGAGAGTATTCCGAGAAACGCATAAATGCTCACAATCCGTTTTAATTAATAGTTTTCGAATGTGTACGAACTTTATTCACTTTTTGAGTTTTACTTTAAAAAACGGAACTTAAAATAATAACATTGGGATTGAAACGATTATTTAAATAATTGTCTGTCTGTCTATTATTTATCTATCTATTAAATTATCTATCTATATCGGCTCAATATAGAAAAATCTGGACTAATTCTCCTTTTTGTAGTTTAGTATCGTTTGTTATGGGTACGATGTATCGACAAAATTATCCTAGAATGATGTTTACGAAGCAAAATTTAAATTCCGTAGCAAAGCGCTATAAAATAAATATTTATATATCTGTAATTTTCAAACGCATATCTTGTACTATAAAATAAAAGTATAAAGAAAGATATAAAAATACAGATTTGTAAACATAAACAATATGAGCTACAATTTAAAATATAAAACATAATTTACATACAATTAAGAGTTATAAGACATAAATATAAAAGTGGTATATTATTATATATATAAATATGCATAAATTCATGAGAAACATGAATCTATGATTACAATGTACATACGTTACTCTAAAATATACCATCCACTTGAAAAACATACAGATGTAGAAAATAGGGAAAAAATTAATTTTCTTATTTTCTGAACGAAAGAAAAGGATTACGATTTTCTATTAAATATAAGATTCATCTGACAAACGTTAAATCGAGCAAGGAACTGCGAAAGAACGTAAACAAGTTATCCGTGTCAAGTTGGTGCCTTTGAAATGCGTTGGCGCCGCAAGAAGTCCCTTTTGAGGGATCCTGTGCCCTTATGGGGCCCTATACACATCGATTCCTGGCCATGTGTGCCTTAGTCACGGTGGCATATGGCTAAGTCATGAAGCCACTAGGTGGTCCTCAGTATATTACTCTACCTGTCGACATCCCTGCCTTACGGGGGGGTTGAGCTCATGGCTATTTGTATGACAACAAGAGCTGGTTTTCGACTGCCCTATGTCAGTCACCGATGACCTACGATCATCGTAAAGTCTATTCTTCTTATTACCTGCCATCTCGTTCATTTCTGTTTAATAATCACTCTAAAGAAATTATAAACCGTTTTCCATAATAAAGCATAAACTTACTTTGTCATTGGACATTTAAAGAAACTATAAAGCAATTATTTAGATAATTAAATCATTTTAAATTTAGAAAGTTAATAGAAATTAGAGATGAAAACTGAGAAAGACGTGTGTATTTTTTGAAATATAAATAATCAATTATATCCTCAATTTAATTTTAAGTTCAATCCTTTTAATTCTAAAGTACCTACAATTATACGTAAAAATAAAAATATTTGCAATGTGATTAAATAATCATAATGTAGCGATACCAAATGTAATGTTTTTTGTTCTTAATTTTGTAATGGAACTTAATGTCGACATGTACGTTTGTTATATTTATTTATATGTACGTATCAATTACAATTTTCTGTAGTATTATATTTATTATTAAATTTAGCATTAAATTTACTTGTTAAATTATATTATATATTACAATAGAAGAAAAGTAGTATCATTAAAGCATTTCTCAACTGGGGGTATAGCTCAGTGGTAGAGCATTCGACTGCAGATCGAGAGGTCCCCGGTTCAAACCCGGGTGCCCCCTACCTTTAATTTTTTCCTTACATACATTTTAATTTTTCGCAATTAATAATTTTAACTCGACTAGAGTTTTTATTACAATTTTTATTCTATGTCTTATTAATATTAATCGCTCGCAAATATTATTAGCCAAACGAGTGTAATAAAAACGATTGAATGAAAAATAATTTATATATAATGTATTATATATTATATACAAAATATATAGAAATAATTATAAACAAAAATAAGGTGAACTTTATTGCTTACAACATAATTATATACATATATATGTATCCATAAGAAGCGAAGATATAAAGTATGTCTTTGAAACAGCACCAGAGAGTAAAGTTGAGGCAATGTGTTTTAATGGGATGCGTAACCATAACCACGAGAGAAGGGTCGTCGATCAATCTAGGAGACTTTTAGCCGCACTAGACGAATGTTTGGGGTGAGAACCACCTGCTCTAACGCTAAACGTTAAATCCATAAGATCCCGAAAATATTCGACGAAATCCGTGAAATGCCCGCAGTGCTCCGGATGATCAGGCCAATTGGCCAGTCGCCAAATGAAATGTATATCCGACATAAGTCTCCCCATTTGACCCGTTTGTCGTATTTACGTTCGTACGTTCTCCTATATTGCTTTACATGCTTTTCGCTATTACCAGTACTATACATACGTACATATGTATCGATATTCATATAATTCTATGGTATATACATGGTATATAGGTATATAGTACAGTAATATATTATAACGCATGTCTTTAAAATAGCATTTAAAATAGTTAAAAGAGACGAGTATTAATTTAATTTTGCAATGGTAATAAATAGTTGGAAAATGTTCCTGCATTTACGATAAATTTAAGTATATCAAAATATACAAACTGCGCATAGTGTATAAAAATATGTAATATATTCGTTCCATTAAAAATAATACTTGATTCTGTAACATTTTACTTTGCCTTCTGATATTCCTTTCTATTTCTAATTATTTTGCGCGTACGACATTCTCTACGCAGTAGATAACTATAGTACAGAATTTAATATAAAATGTTATCGATATTCCACTCTCGATTCAATAGTAATAATCCAAAACTCAGATTGAACATAATCGAAAATGATTTTAAAGAAGTGTATTAAATTATACGATGGTTAAAATTGCAGATAAAGACACACTGTTCATATAATATATATTTACGTAATTATCAACTAAGTAATTAACTCCCTGAATAACTTAAAACGTAGATATAGAAACTTCGACATTTCTAACACAGGAAACTTATGTTGTATGGTATTTTGTTGCGTACATGATTAAAAATACAAGCAACCAGTGCATAATTTTTCTGTTCCATATTACCTATTCCTATGCGTCTGTTAATTAAAATCCAATAGACGTGGTGTGGTTCTATTTGGTATGAAAAGGATCGCATAAAGTATCGTTGAAACGAGTATGAAATAAACCAGGAAACAATACGATTTACGCAAAAATATTTCTTAATACGCTATTTTTTATTCCATGCTGGTTATACAATACGAGTTGTACAGATATCGCGAGTTTCTTAATGTTACAACACAACTCATACAATTCGATAAGTTAAATAATCAGCATGAATGGCTTCGATGAGTGGTGTTAATCTTAGATAAGTAACGTAAATCATTATCGCGAACAGTTATCCTACAACCAAAATACCATCGAAACAAATACTTTTAATATAACAAAAATTTATTGAACACGTTTCAGCATCGTGGAAAATGGAAAATTTCAGGCAGCATGTTAGACATAAATCTAAAACTTGTATTTAATTGCACGCGCATATCTTCGCTTAGCTTCGTTTCACTCATTTTCAAAATTGTTCAATATCGAATAAAAATTTATTCACAGGTCTTTAAACAACAAACGTATAGTTTTTACATGTTTTTGATAACGTATGATAAAAAAAGATATATATAGCTTAGAAAGTAAGAATACTCGGAAATAATAGTATCTTATCGAGACGTCGCATTTTCGCGATATTTTCAAACTCTATTAACCTGCGACTCACTTAAAGGTGAAGGCTACTTTATTTCCTTTTTCGTCGATGTGCCTCGGCTATCATTGCTACGTGTACGCGATCCTGCGTAAGTCAAATGACAGATGGGACCGTGCTAATCCGCCATTATCGTCGTCAATAATCGGCCCTGTGTTGAATACAATACTATCGATTCACGAGCCTTAGGGATCCACCCCGTAACAGAGTCAGTTCACTCGTTCATGAGCAGTCGCGTGAATCACTGTAGGTCGATCTAGCTGTTCTATATAATCTAACGAGCTATGCGTTGGAAAAAGAAGCATCGATTCGTGTAATTTCATGATCAGATATTGCTGGTTATTTTTAATCCAGTTGGTTGTCATTCTCATTTCGCTTTAGGCTTTGAACAGCTACGAAACAAGGTACTTTTGGACGATATTATTCGTGGAGAATATTCGCTTGGAAATTCTAATTAAAAAGAATATTAAATACGAAGAACAATTTTGACAACTTAATATTTTCGCCTGTATTTATTTGCAAATTCGCAACCCTTATACGGTCGGATAGCAACGTGAAAGACCAATGCAAACAGTGGCTTACCACGTGCGATAGGTTCAAAGAGCAGGATCCTTGCTTCAATCACTGGAAAGGCGGTAACAAAGGGTCTTCGTCCCTAAGGGGTTTCTGCGTTTTGTCCTCGGAGGATTGTCAGTCTCACCCCAGCCAATATTCAAGGTCTAAGCGTTTAAATTATTCATAAACAGTCGAGTGATTTGTAGAATATAACTTACTATTACGTGTTGTAACGTCACCGCTATATTCGATCTCGTTTCGACCACTTAAGATCTAACATTTTGCGATCTAAAAATAGTTACAAATGTATTATACTTCTAACGAATCGATTCGAATAATCTTTCCAATCTTATTTTATTTTTTAACCATTTTCTATGCAAAGTAAATTTGATTCTTCAGTTTGTCGATTAGATTTTTCTAATAGGAGAGAATGGATGAAAACCATTTATTTTGTGGTAACTTAAGAATTAATAACGTGGAGAAAGTTTAATTGCAAAATCAAAAACTAGCATTAAAATCTCCAAAAATGCATCTTCAGAAATCTATCAGATTTCTATGACAAATGACGTATTGATCATTCTGATTACTTCAATAGTACTGTCGAAGAAAAATTGATTATATCAATGAAATTATTCCTATTATAATGACATTACTAACAAGCAGAACTATAATCTCGAACTTTATTCTAAACAAATATAAAATTGGAAAAGTTTATTTGTAGTAAGATTATTAAAATTAGTAAAGATTGACTTCTTAACCTCTCGATAGAAGAGAAAATTAGGTTTGTGTCGAGAGAATTATAGACGACGCTAATTTAATTTTCCCTCGTTTCCTTACGGTTCGCGAAAGTCTCTTTGTACAGAGGGAATCCAAGATGGGAACCAATTCAAGATTCTGCTGACCAGAGGTAACGAAAGAGAAAAGTTTCTCGAAAGCAAAAGGAATAAAACGACGTAAAAGTTTGTGGACCAACGTTTCTGAATTGCTGAATGTCAGCGTTGCACAAATACCAATCGTCGTTAAACTTTTACGTAATTTCAATTCTCCTATTATACAAACAATCTTCTAATTCGTAACATCAAAATTATTTTTCTTGAAAAAAAAAACTCTTAAAATATACATTCCATAATAAATTTTTAACAATGATATTAATTAAAATGTCCCTTCGTTCGGCGTGAATCGATACATTGCTCTTTTCTGGTAACCCATTTTTCGCAAGGAGAACCTATATACAGGCTATATATGTGACATTCTATCAGTTAAGCTACCCCTCGTTGTCTGGTGATCTAATTTAATTGACACCCTAATAGCGAGCCTGCACGACTGCTAAAGTTCCGGGTACAGTGCTCGAGCGTTCGAGGAGAAGGATGAAAATATAAGGGTGGTTAGCTGGGAGACGCATGGGGCGAAGACAATTGAATTTCATGGGGGTTTGGCCGCTTAACCAGCTAATTGGTTTGTTCATGTTACTGCAAGTACGTAACTCATCCTCTGTCGGACGTATTCGAGGTCACACTACATTGTATATCTTTTATTTATTTTTTTCTATAATTTCTTTTCTTTGTAATGGAATTAGAAGATGTAAAACTCTGATTTTATAACGGATAGATATAGTAGAATAATATTTGGAAGAGAATACCCTTCGGTTTACGTTGTAAAGTCTTAGCTAAGTTTAAAATTGTATGTTTGAAGTAAATTTTTATTGCCAATCTTGAACAACTCTCTGTCCTTTTCTTTCCCAAGGAACTTTCCCATATTCTTTGTAGATTTTTCTTCTACATTTTATAGATCAGATTATCCTACGAAACTTATTATTTATACAGAGAAGGAATTTCATATTGTATTCGTCGCGTGATATGTAATATTTAAATAATCCTTTTTATTTAGTAAGTAGATAGATACTTTAATAGAATATTTTATATATAATCGCATATATATATTGTGGAAATTTCTACATCTTTAAATTTTCCATACATGTACAGCCATTCACAGTTTACCAGATAATAAATAAAGTACAGTAATAGAAATTGACATTGTGTTTCGTGATAAATTATTCGAATATCATCGTATTTCTCGCGACTAATATTTATAAGTATTGAGAGTAATTTTATGTGCTAGATTGACTGCATAGTATGTGAGTATGGGTATGTGTGTGCGGGGCGTCTCGAAGAACAGATAACTGTAATTATTCCGTGGGCAGTCTGGTATGGAAGGTAGTGAGAAAAGGAAATACTGAGACACGTGCAGAATGTATCGATTAATATTTTTGGAATCGTTCACTAAATACATAAATATATAATTATTTTATTATGAATGTTAAATGTATATTTAGTGTTTCCATACCTTTATTTCAGTAGTCAGGATGCAAAATTATCAACAGTAAGATTTCAGCAGGGATTATAAGAGCGAAGCATAGGTTATAAATATGAAGAGCGAAATATAAATAGAAATTGTAAATTACGCGAATCGAGATTTACTATGTTTTCGCAGAGAGAAGTACATAAATGAATTCCTCGCCGCTATTCGAGCCAGGCAAGCCACTAAGAAGAGGAAACTGTGCCCCTTTACGGCACTTTCATGAAGTGAATATTTAACTTTACGTCTTGCGGGTTAAAAATGCTGACCCGCCGGCAGAGGTTTAAAAAGTTGGCGAAGTACCGAGATAAAAGATAACGGCTGATAAAACTTGCTCAAAGTTCCGCGACAGACTTTGTGGCACTCGCGTTAGGCACGTCGAAATTACATCGTATTCTTTCAATTAAAAAGTTCTCGTCGCCTTTTTATAAGCAATCATCGAGGGTTCCTTCTAAAATTTCCTGTAACAAATACGCTTTTATAGAAAAGTAGTAGTTTTCATCTACGAACGAAGGAAATTTATTGCTTGAATATAAAATATAATAAATGCATGGTTATTAATACAATTATACAGTGAATGGTGTTCTACCAATTAATCAATTTTCGTCGCCTTTGTACAACTAACAGTCGGTGGTTTCTTCTCAAATTTCTTACGATTACGTATTCTCATAAAATCATTTTCACCGTCGTATAAAATAACTTCAATCGTTACATGTAAAATATTGTATATGTGGATTCTAGTTATATTGCCAATTAATTAAACGTCGATTAATCTTGTTTGAAAATAAATATTTTAGTCACTTATTATAAAATATTTATATTACGATGTTTGTCATTAATATTTATATACGTGCAAAATCAACCTTCAGAAATATTAATACTTCATGGATTTTCATAGACGATATTTAATACAACATTGACTCAATTATTTATAGAATACATTGTGATAATGTATCGTAGATAGATAATACAACAGAGTAGAGTTCGTATCTTGTGCACAAGGAAATACGACTATTACGAATCATAATTAAAATTAGAATTTAATCGTTATGCATATATAGAAATACGTAATATCTTAAAATGTCTATTTTTGTTAAACATTTAACAAAATACATTTCCCTCTAAAAGATTAGATAGTAAATACATTTGAAATATTTATTTTATATATTACCAAGTACAAAGAAATCTTTGCATTATCGTGTTCTATACTTTTTTAATAGAATAAAAGAATACAAAAAAAATTCCTAAAAATATTACTGTTGATAGGAACAACAGTAGGCCCCGGAGGGATTCGAACCCTCGATCTCCTGTTTACTAGACAGGCGCTTTAACCAACTAAGCCACGGCGCCGTTGAAACGTGCTGTTATTTTTACATATTTTATAGGAACGATGAACGATTTGCGAATAAATTTAAATATTTATATTAATTTAGAAATATTATTTATAAATCGTTAGAAAAATTCTCGGATAACAAACACGATTTAAATATAACTTTCTACCATTTATTTTCCTTGCAAATTTACGAAAGTGATAAAAGTTGAAGATTTATAGCGTTCAAGTGCCAAACAAAGTTTATATCAAAATTACGAAACAAACACATCCGCTCATGCTGAAAATCTTCACACGTCACGCTATATCATTTTTTATTTCAACATCAACTACTCAATTGTTAATTGCTATTTACTTAGATAAAACTGAAATACTGTTGAAAGTACCTGTATACGTGATTCATTTTCCTTCATTTTGCTGATTTTTTACGTTTTTTATTATTAGGTATTTTACGTAGTTTCTTGTTGGAAGCTTGCGCAGGAGGAGATATCGATGTATCGAAACTGGAACGTCTGTCACCTTCCTCTTTTTCGATTATTGTTTCCTTCTCTTGTTGGTGTCTCGTAGATGTCGCTCCGCTTTACTAAAGAAAAGACATTATTATATAAAATAATAGAAATTTGAAAGTTTATTAAACAATATACGGAAACTCTAACTCTTATTTACTTGGACTACTCTCGTGCGTTACGCTGGTTAATTGGAAATCTCTTCATTTCAAGATCTTTTTACTCTTTACTTACAAGAGTCATAATATTTACATATGGAGACGTATGTATAACAAGCAGGAACTCAATTTACGAACTATCGTTATGAATCGTCATGCTCAGTTCTGGCATATTCTATTTACCGTAATATACTATAATATAATTATCGAGGTATGTATAATTTTATGTGCTAAATTAGGTTAGATGCGTAATAGTACTACTTGTATGTGAGTATCAGTGTGTAGAAGCATGCGTGTGCGCGGCGTCTCGAAAACAAACGAATGTAAACTGTTTAGTCGGTTGAAGAAAGTGCCGAAACGCGTACAAGTGTGTATCGATGAATATCATTGGAATCATTTATAAAATAAATATATAACTATTCTAATATAAATTCCAAGTATAAATTTAGTGTTCATACACCATTATCTCGGCTATTAAGATCCGAAATTCTCAACAACAATATGTAGAAAATTATAAGAAATGTACAAGTAAATTGCACAGAAAGTGATATGTAGAGTACATAAACCAGCTTTCTGTATAATAACTTTCGCACTTTTTATATTTTATAATTAACTTTCCGATTATATTTTCACTTACATCTGTCGTCCATTTATTACGTATTAACTCATTTAATTAACTCACTTCTCATCAAATCTAAGTCTCTTCAAAGTTAAAATCATAATTCATTTTCGTCCTTTGATATTTCTATGTATCTACATTGAATCGTCTAATAAAGTACGCAATCTGGTTGTACTTTCTGTTTCTTCAATTTGATTGCCTCTTTTGTGAATAACTAACACGAAGTTGTAATCAAGGTTTCTCGTATCAAAAGATTGGGTCGAAGGAACAGATTAAACACCTAGCTCGGGGCAAAAGAATATTTTCTCTTCGACGAGTTATCTCGCTTACTTCGTTAACTGCTAATATATAATCCGTGAAACTGGATTGGTCGAATTGCGATGCATTAATTCAGCACTAATTCGCCCATCGCACAAGTATCTGCCTCAAGCTTTTTAATACATTAAATGTTAAGTCGGATTCCCCCCGGAACTGGTTTGATTTGATCCGTGTACCTTAAATTACATACTTGTTTTGTTCTCGAATTAAAGTCCGATTTCATAGCACGATACCTGTTTCTTTAGTTTCTAACGTTTAATTAACATCTGCAGGATTTTTGCCAGACTTTAATAATTTCTATTTATATTTTTATAATATATTATGAATATTAATCTTATTATTAGATATACAGGAAGCCTCGGTTTTAAACCACTTCACCGGTTTATTCTATGAGCGGAAACAAGAAAAAAAAATGTTATATAATCATAAGTCCGCAAATACTCTGTAAAAGGGCTATAACAAAAATATGAAACCTAAAGGCAATAGACGAATATCATCGTGAAAGATGAATCGGTCAGGGAAGACACATTGTTTGGCCCACGAGATCGCCAGATCTTACACTGTTGGACTTTTATCTATGGGGAACGATAAAAGCGATAGTGTCTCGCGCAAGAATTGATTCGAGACAAGAACCGATATAAAGGATTCATGGTGCATTCAGTGATCCGAAGCAAAATAACCATCAAACTCGGAGAGTGACAAAATCAATCTGCCAAAGATATGAAACGTGTATTCGAAACGAGGGATGGCATTTTGAAACGTAAAGACCTAACCCGAATTGATTAGTTTTCGTATCGCGTAACTTTTTTATAAAGCCTTTGCAAACCTAAGGTTTATATAATTTCTTTTTCTTCTTTTTGCTCGTAACGCAAACTGGTTTAAAACCGAGACATCTTGTACGTTTAATCTAATATTTTTACTATATATTTACCTTATATACATAAAGAAACGTGTGGGAAACATAAGTAGAGATTTGCCTTATCCTACAGATCTGGGTTTTTAGATTTTATCATTCTAAATTTTTATAACAAGTACTTTATTCTGGATATTTTATACATTTCTGCATAGACTGGTTTCTGTATGCAGTGTGAAAAGAGAAGCTCGTAGGAGCCAAGAGATTCGAGAAATATAGCAAGGAGATAGATGTATGGATAAAGAGTAGACGAGGGAGGCAAGAAGACAGAGAGAAAGAGAGTATCGGAGGTTCCTCGTAAATTCTCGCGAATAGCTTCAAGTAAAATATAGAGGTGGCTACGTTCCGCATATGTCATTCCTGCTCTTTCTCGCTCGCTTTGCGAATACTCGCGGACGATCACGTACAGACGGATAGGTGTGCAGATGTGTTTTAATCCAGTGCTTCTCAAATTGTTTTACGACTGAAATCGCCATTGTTGTTCCGTGCGATAGTCAACGATCATTACATTATATCACTACATAAAAGAAAAAGAAATGCAGTAAAAAAATAGCTGTGGAACGAATAAAAATACGTGTAAATATTTTATGTTCCGATACAATGCAAAAATACAAATATGAACTTGCCAATTTTAGAAATTTTGATCGTTGTTTAGAAACTAAAGAAGGTACTGAGAAAACAGTCTCTACAGTTTGAAAAATTTTGATATTCTTACGTCGAGAATTTTCTAAATTAATTCTATAACGTAATATGTGGAAAATTTTATTTTTTAATACTAACTTGGACGAAACGCATTCGCGTGCTCAGTGCTGAAATCGGTACTAAGTAGTAACACTCAGCGATGGGATTACAGCATCACGCAGTATATGGAGGTATTAATCGAAGCAATTAATGACAAGTTAACTCGCGTCTTCTCATAATTAGAAACCACAGAAACACAAAATCGCGAACGATAAATTTCACGCGATCTTACGGAGCTTAATTACAGGCATTCGTCTTACTATTCTCTCTCAAGATTTACGAAACTTCGTCCAAAGATAATACGCGTTTCTATCGATACGTCGACAGAGATGATCTCGATTTGAGGCTGTTTGAGAAACGCTGTTCTAACTTACGTAAACGACGATGCCGTTTGGAGCAACGCGCATAGGTCTGTGGAGAAGGAAAGAAAGAGAAAGGGCGAAAGAGCGAAGAGCAAATCGTGGGGACATTTCACACGCGAGAGAACACATGCTCGAGCCAGAAACTACGAAGTACATTGGAAAGGACAGAACAAGATGTGTGCCCGATGAAAGTACATTTTCCGGTTGTATACCAACGCCAGCGATACGTAGGATTCGCCAAATGCGCACTGTTCTTTCCTATTTTACTTTTCAAGACGGCTCAACGTCGTCGAGTTTGATATTTTCATTCCAGTATTTGTTCTGCTAATAATTATATATTATGATTATCGTACATGTATATATTTTTATTTTCCATAGCAGAATAAGTTTTATTATGTCGTCGTGTTCTTTGATTAATTTTATTACACCATTATTGGTTTATTAAAAAATCGTTTCTTCAACGATGAACATAAGTTTGATACTTCATACATACGCAGATATACGTATATAAACGTTGTACTTGATATAATTGATGATATTGATCAAATCTACCTATTCTATTTACTCGCGCCAGCACATCCTCCATTATGTGAAACCTCAAATGTTATTCTTCAGACGAAAATGCTCTTTTTCGCGTATACGTATATGTCTACTGTATATACGAACTACGTATATAAGTACAATGTTTCCACACTATCACCTATGCAATTTCAATGAGATTGGAGACGTTCGCTGCAATTGGAGGTTCCAAGAATAAAATGCTAACAACGTAGACGTAGAAAACCAATGGAGATTCCTGAACGTCAAATTATCGTACAGTGAATTTCTTATATCGAAGTAGTCTGCGGATATTTATGCAATTTTACATTTTTATGAACACAACTGGAAAGATTTGTTTTACCTGCTAAATATCGTAATTGGACATTTTATATACCTTTATTATGTGTATTTTGTACACCTCTATTTCTTTGAGTTTCCCATTAATCTCTCTACCTAAAACCCTAAAACATTTGATACTGTGAAATGAAATACAAAGGCTAATTAAGAAACACTTCATTGGAAACTGAGTGTATGTACACATGTACTTGCGTACAAATGCTTTCCGCAGTTGTATGTACAACTCTGTTCTTCGAGTAGAAAGTATAATATTTTTAACGCGTTGACTGTCACGCTGATCATCGATAGCCAACGTCTTTTATTAAATTTCTTGGCGCGTTCGAAACATCGACTGAAAAATGTTCAACAATGTGGACGACTTGGATAATATTGGCAGACGACACGAGGGTAAAATATTGCGAATATATTTCAATCTATCGTAACTTGTAGGTGGAAATATATAAAATTCGCGTGACAGTCAAACGCGTTAATATCAGTAGCTTTACAATCAGTGGGGTGCCAAGTCCGATCGTCATTTAGAAAACGATCAGTTGAATGGACAGCGAGAAGAAACGGCGTTTGAAACTCGGAGATGATCCAGTATCGGAGATAACGACGCCATGGCAAAATAAAACTTGAAAATAGAAACTGGCCGGGGCTGCGATATCAGTTTCCGCGAAACCAAATAATTTTTCCCTTCGGTTTGAGGAAAATAACGGGAAATATCGTTCTTTGGAGGCGAGGCCGATCCTCTGACGCGACGCGGCGATCCTGCGGTGCCGATGCGCGCGGGGAGTGAAAACGGCGAGAGAGAGAGAGAGAGAGAGAGAGAAAGAGAGCAACCATAGTAAGCTCGAAAAGCTCGAACAGCTCGAAAAGCTCGAAAAGCCCGAAAGAGAGTGTCACGTTTCCATGGAAACCTGGTGGGGCAACTCCGCCTCTGGACTTGCCGGTTCGATATCCTCTCGTCTACTCCCTTGCTCCAACGTCAACGTGCTCCACATTTTTCCAAGCCGGCCTCGCCAAGCATTTTCCCTGTTAGTTCACCGAAGAAAAAAAGAGAAGTCATCGATGGCGGAGTGGCGATCTGAAAAACCTCTTTTTTCCAACGAGACGCTCCGATACTTTCGAGTCGTTCGAGGATCCTCGCTACCTAGCACTTTCGTGCTCATAACCCAATTTCCATTCCGCGCTACTTTCAATTGCATTAGCTAGGGAATCAAGTAAAAGGACGTAACCGATTCGTTCGACGTGGATGTTCGAAAGTATACGTCGGAAGGGCTGATCGGTGATCCAGAGATCGTTAATCGTGAATGATATAACGGAGCAAGAATTTATCGCCGTTTCTCTTGTATGGGATTTTTAAGAAAGAAGAATTTCGTTTATTTACAATGGAACGATTGAGATGACATTTTTCGACGTTGGAATGTGCGAAGACACGCGAGAAGCGCATCTTTTCCAAAAACGAGGTACAGAGATATTTACAGGATTTTTTACTAAATTTCCAAAGCTTCATACGTGATAACAAGTTTTAATGTTTAATTTCCTATTAATGCTTTGCTTTATCAACGATTCTCCCACATTAAGGATATTCTTCCTTGTACCACTTTCCCTCGGAGACGTTCAACCTTTCATAGATATAATTTCTAATACATGAAACGTATCTGTCTAATTAGAACGTAATTTCAAATCTTTCTTTTCAAGCAAACGGTCCCAAATAAGAAAGGTACTTTAAGTTTCGTCCAGGTAAAGGTGGAAGTTAATTTAAAATAGGGTCGACTGCGGATTAGCGCAAAGATACGTACAAGAGTAGATGCTCTGTTAAGATTCGTGGCCGCGAAATTTCGCGGAAATAAGTTTGAAGTGGCGCGCGCAAAACGTGGTAAAAGCTAACGTTGCCGATATCTCGGCTGGACGTGACTGCGACGTCGGCCCGAGGTCGAGGAACGTAGGTTTAATTTCGTTGAGTGCATCCAACGGGTGATCCGACGGGTCGACGCTACCCTCTGGATATGTGTCTATTCAGGAACATGTGCATGTAAGTCGCTATGCGCGCGCGCATCAGCGCCAACGCTAGCGATGGGCATTCAATGCACCCTCCGCTTGCTTTTCAAGCAAATCCACCGACTTAACGTTCTCGGTGTCGCTTCGACATTGTCTACACGCAACGCGTAAAACAAGTTTACGACGATTACGATACACACGAAGACACGCTCAACTTTTTAGATGGTCGAGTCGCCTGTTGGGTATAGTAGCGTTTTTGTTTTTGGTTAAA
This sequence comes from Bombus campestris, assembly GCA_905333015.3. Taxonomy (NCBI): domain Eukaryota; kingdom Metazoa; phylum Arthropoda; class Insecta; order Hymenoptera; family Apidae; genus Bombus; species Bombus campestris. Next base: position 3,364,046 of record HG995149.1, read on the forward strand.
TTCGTTGGTTCGATGTCAACGACGAATCTTATCTCGAATCCGTAGACTTCTCATCCAACTAGAGAGAACGAGACAAGAAAAATCGTAACCAACCACTACATAAAGCAATTTATCGCTTCTTACAGCAGAATCGAGCACTTGCTTCCATCGCTAGTGGCGATGGTAGTGTACGATACCTGACTGAATAACGCACAGACAAAAGGTCCGTGATTCACTTAGGTACAGTAAAAATATGTCTCGCTCTCGAGCCACGACTGGAATCAAGCTCTGGCGAAGTTCCGGCTTAAACCACCCCGTACATACCCAACACCCGAAGGATAGGTTGGACTTGAATCAGACTAACCCGTGGCCGCCATTATTGACCATCGGTCTTGATTAGCACGCTACTATTTTGTTTTGCTTCTTTCGAATCTTCTGACATTCGTGAAATGTCGCAAAGCTTTCCTTTCCACGTTTTCGTTGCTCCTTTTCGTCTGCCATTTATTTCTTTCGCTTTCCAGCGAAAGACGTTTGGAGATTTTCTGCTCGACAGAGCGGAAGGACATCTTTTGTTCATGAAAGAACCGAACTCGTCACTTATTCAAGACCATTATCGTAGTTTACTTCATTGATGAAAATTCCTCCTCGTAAATGAGAAATAAGAAGGCTCCGTGCGAGAAGCTACGCTTCTTGAATATCATTCATGAAACTACTGAATGTTAGAAGGGGATAAAAATAACGAATAGACATTTTCATACTTACGATGAAACTTGATTCGATTTTTCGATTTATTTTAGCTTATGAACGGAAAATTCCATTTTTGTGATTGGGTTAAGATATCCACATACCTGGACGATCTGTCTATCGAGATAGTAAAAACGAATACTCGCGAATGTAGGAACAGTGTGAAATTTAATGAATTTTGAAAAATCGTCGAAATTTTGGATGACAGAGTTCCTTCAAATTGGATCATACTCTTATTTAAATGAGATACTATTTCTAAATTAGATTACGTATTTTTAGAAATCGAAACTTCTGCTCGGATCGTTCTACTTCCATAATTCTACGCTAGCGTGGGTATTAATCCCGTCTTAATTCGGAAACTGCAGGCGCTTAAAATATTTTGTATCGTATCGAGTTTGATCGAGTTTGAGGACGCTTGAAAATGAAACTAAGATGCGAGTATCAAATTTTTGTAGTCGTACGAAAAAACTATTAAATGATACGAAATTCGATACAATTAATCGATCGATACGTAAATGTTCTAATAAATATTACACGGTATTCATATACTTTTGGTGTCCTCTGTACATTATGTTAGGAGCGTTGCTGTCAAACGCAAATCTTTCTAAAAAACGATGCAAACTTTTTTAAGGAAACACACGTCCTTCTGAAACGGAAACTTGGCGAGCATGTAAACACGCTGGTCGAAAAGCAAGACTTTACAGCGTTTTCACGTTCGATTTTCCATTCGATTCGGCCGCATCTACCGCAAATCATTCCGAAATCTTGTACTAGGACGCGGCAGTGTCCCCCGCGCGGTTTCTCGCACGAGGGAGACAGGTTGCGGCGCAAGCGTGCCAACATCGATACCCCACCAGAATTTCCCCCTTTTAGGTAGCAGCTAGTGCGAGACGGTTCGGTGGCGGCCGTCGATGGTAGGGTGGAAACCTCTCCTCCGACAGGGCGATGCACGCACAGTTTTAGAGAACGTTCAGAACCACCTCCACCTTTCTATGCGTCCCTCCAAGTTCCCTCCAGGTCCCTCCAGCTCTCTGATCCTCGAGGTTGAAGCCAAGAACCCCGCGAAACCGGCTCCATAGTGCCGCGGTACCCGCTAATCAAATCGCACATTCCGAGATCTCGCGGCAGTGTACATTTTTCGGCCGATCAGGCCTAACTCAAAGACAATCGTTAACATTCGCGAAGAAATTCACTACCACTGGTTGTCGTTTATTTTTCAATCGTACACGCAGATGTGGATGAGATTTGTAAAGAATCGGTGATCGCTCATCGAATCGGTCGACGATCAATCATAGTGGACACAGTGAGGAAAGAAAAGACGAAAGCGACGAATTAAATGCAGGACGTTACCAAAACATCGACGTGGAAGGTTGCACGGTATCGTAAGCCGCGTTCTTCATTTACCTCCGAAAGTGAACCGATCGGTGCACCTTTTACGGTCAGTGTCTCCGCAGGAGATCATAAAAGGACAACGGAGAGATTAATTCGAGCAGGACGGGCCCATCGACGTGGAAGATCGGTCGCCGAACGGAATTCGGAGGATTCCCAAGAAAAGTCGTACGAAACTCAGAGACCCGGGAAAGAAAGTCATTGGCAGTGGACAGAGCGGGGGATAATCATCGTTGGGTGAATGGAGCGAACGTTTGCGGACCGATGACGAACTCGAGACGAGTTTGGTGCAGCCGATACCGGGGAAAAAACAAAAACAGAGCGTGGCAGGACGAAAATCGCGATTCAACGGCCGTGGAATTCGCCGTTTCTTACCGGTCGCCGCGGCGCGACTCGTATTCGGCTTGGAATTGCCGGACGAAAAGAAGACCCGCGACGAGCAGCGCCGGCCGAATCGTCCCAAAGTATCGCTGCTACGTGATTCATTGGGTTTTTCTCTCTATTGGCATTCGGGATTTACATCGGTCCCGGCCACGATTTCCATCGACACGCGTGTAAAAACCTCACGACCGCCCGCCGCTGATCAAAGACCAACAGCCGAGATAGACGCGCGCGCCGCCTCCAACAGATTAGAGGATAGAACTACTAACAAAGCCTTTCCTATCGATGATCTTCTTCATCCTATCTTCCTACCGGTCGTCGTTGTTGTAATCTTCTTCGCTGACCGTCATTATCGTCGTCGTCGTCATCGTTGTCGTCATCGCCGTTGAGCTTTCGTCAACCGGTACGGAAGGAAAGGACAAGGAGACTCGTTCATTTCGACCGCACCTTGCCGAAACTCGTATTAGGACTGGAACGCGAGGAATAAGAAAGGCCATCGCCTTTAGAGGTGGAGTTGTATTATCATTTTACTCGTTGAACGTTCAATGTATTCGATGAAATATATCGATTACAAAGAAACGTAGAACCGAAGCGTATACGAGACGTATTTAAAGGAAATCGGGAAAACCTTGGGATTTTCTGGTCCAAGTTATTGGGGATACCGTTTATCCCTTCCATATCGATGTTTTGGCGCTACGTCTCGTGTCGATTATAATGCAATCGCGGAAATTTTTCGATGCACTTTGTAACATAACTGACTATGAAATTATCGAGCGTAATTCATGAAAAGCCTATTGGATAGAGAATCACGGAACAGTCAAAGATAATCGCGGTGTCATTGGAGAAGAGCGACGAGCAGCTGATATCGTTTTAAAAGAAAATCTATAACGCGAAAAGAAAACCGAGACAAGAATTAGTCTAATCGCGAACGCGATTTTACAAAGAAAAAGTGTCACGATCGGAGTAGCATAGCCAAGGTTATGGTCGAGATAAACCGAGACCAGTGAACAGCCTGATAAGACGTGGACCGTCGCTCTGGGTTTCAGATTGCGAGAGGGACGCAACGAGTACGCGGCTGGTTTCAAGTCCGCTCGGACCTCGTCCCGAGGTGCTCCCTCTTCCCGTCCTTCCGATTCTCGATTTCGATCTCGATTCACGTGATCCAATCGAACCGCAGGGAAGCGCAAAAATTCTATCGGAGAATTTCAGTGATGCCGATCATTCGCCACGGTGTCGTGCTTCGCCACTTTGAAGTGACAGTTTTCCACGAAACGATTTAACTATCGCGTCTCGACAACGACCACAGTTCCATCACTCTGGTATCGTCGTTTCTTTTAATCATCCAGTGTCGACAAGTCAATTCGAATAATATAATCTTCTCCTCGCAGCTACGAAGAGTTCGAGAAATAATAATTGTTACATTCACGTATCTTGGCAAAAGGATAACGCGATTGTTAAACAAATACAAACGCTATTTTAGCTAGCGTTCATTGATCATCGAGAACGCAGCGTAAATACGCGAGACACGCGCGCACCTCGTGACCATCCCGCTTTATTAACGACAAATCAAGGTTTTTCTTCCCGCAAGAAGCGCGGTCGAAGCTATTTACAAACAAACAGTTCGACATCAGCCTCCTGGTAACTGCGCTCGTAAACATCTACCAACGGTTGGCGCTCCGATGATCTACAAACCCGCGTAGACGTTGCTTATGCGCGTGATACGCGATAGTTGAGCCGACGAGCGAAGCTCGAGCGTTCTCCCCTAAACAAGCAAAGTCATCGGAAGGTGACAGAAATAAAGAGCCTCTCGACGATCGATCGCCATCGACGTCCGCTCCGCGACAACGCCAACGAGATTACAACGGAACTTTGGACGATCGAACGATCAAACGATAAAAACATTGAAAACCGATCGTTCGCTTGGAACGGTTATTAAAACCGATCAGTCGGCTTCTCGAGTAATATCCGGAAGCGACGAACGGCTTCAACGAGCGACGAAAGTGAGTGTTGATTTCGCGCGAACCATCGATCCGCGCGCAACGGCACCAATGTCTTCGATCGAGTGCAACTGTCTGTAGGTCCAGTGAACGAACGATCGCGATATAGAATTTCGTCTCGCGTAACAGTTGATTAGTGAAAACGTTAATCTGGAGGACTCGATCTTCGAGATAAAGACTCTCGTGATAGTGAATCTCGCGAATGAAAACAGTCTACGAACTCGTACGACTTTCGACGAAAGAATTTGATGACGATATTACCGCGCCCTTCTGAAAACTCCGTCACCGTGTGATCCGAGCTCGCATAATCGAACCGTCGATCTTCCCGAAGAAACGACAGTACTCGTAAAGAATCGTAAGTAACGCTTTTAACGAAGGAGTTTCGCGTCGAACGAAGTCAAACGATCGCTCTACGACGATAACGCGAGTGTTATACATAGAAATCTGGTGTCGATCGATGCCGAAAGGAAAAGATTTAGGACAAAGTTGAGCCGATTTCGTTAGGACGAAGGACATCCGGCGTCGGTCAGTGTTCCCGTGACAGCCACTTCCTGGTTTATACTGGAGCTGTACTTGCCGTACGCACCACTGCCGGGGGGTGGCGGAATCCTCCCGGCGGTGAGCAGCGGACCTGGTTCTGGAGGGTGTCGTCCGGTATTGTTGGGTGGCGTCGATCTGTCCATGTCGGCGGCAGTGCAACCGGTCGCGACGCTGCCGACGCTACCGAGTAGCGGTCCGCCGCCGCATAATCCGCTCCATCATACACCCGGGGGATTGGCGTTGCCGCCGTTGGGCTCGGCGCCGGTGATGATGCCGCGGCCACCGACGACCACCATGCCGTCCTTGGGCCCCTCGTTGCCACCCTCGCACCAGGACGCTGCCGATTTGGCCGAGGCTGCGCCCAACCAGGACGTCCTGTTGGCTCTCCTCGCCAGGAACAAGAACTTGGAAGGTAAGGATTCTTTAAATTTGCTATGTTTTTGCGCGACGCTCGTCAGACCCATAGTCTCGAACATCGAGGCGAATTTGCTGGGTCGAGAAATATTTTATTTATGGAGGGAACACGGGGTCGGATCAAGCTGGTCACGTGGTCTTCGGACGTTTCAGACGGACGTTTCTTTTGTTCGTTCAACAGTTTAGACAATTTTCGTGCAAAGTGCACCGACTAAAGTCGAGGATTCTGTTGCTTATGAAGGTTCGTTACGGTTTACGTATTTGATGGAAATGTTGCGCGAGAAATAGAGAAATTGAGATGTTTGTTGATATTAATTGTTGTTATACTTACGTTATGAAAGAACGCATGGAGTAGTTTGTTGAGTATTTGAAAGTGCGAGCATTTGAAGTGGATGCAGAATCAAGCTACTTACTTTAACACTTTTTGATTATCGTTTTAGATACTCTGCTTTGTTTATCGATAATACGATCGGCTGCCAATACACAAAATGGAATATTAATCAATACTTTGTTAGAATATTAGAACTTTGACATACGGATTCTTCGATTCTCATACAGCGATAAGAATTATAAACGTAAAACTATTCTGTAACAAATAAACGTTTAAGATACGTCCGCGGTGTACGACTGTTTTATGCTCGAAACTAAGGGCTCGAGTTGTAATTTCTAACGTTAATCGCATTTATGTGACGATATTTTCCTAATCGCAATACGTATCGTTACACGCAAATCAAATCCAGCTGTCGATCTTAATCTTCTCGCAATTTCTATTCGCTTTATTTCGGTTTTCCTGGTAATTGGTAATTCGTGGTCTACGTACTTCGCACGTTGCTTGTATCTGTCACGAACGGTTTTATCATTTCTTAAGAGTTCGTCGAAATTCTCGTGTTAGGTAACGGTTATCGTTGTCGGTAGGTTGCGTAGTAATGCGTAGTACTTGTCTCGAACGCTGGCCACAATTTGAAGAAGGAATATGTGATGCAATTCATTGCAGACATTAACATTGTTGACACGAAGATTATATTATCTATATAAAAAAATATATCTGAATCCATGGAATATTGTAACAGAGTGTAACGCGTTAAAATTTCCAAGAAATTCAAATTCAAAGGAAAATTAAATTCCATCTTATCAGTGGCCAATTTAATTTTTGCAAAGGTCGGAAAAGTTAGGCAATCGTAAAAAAAAAAAAAATACGTCGCAATTACCTTCATAGTTTTATAGAAACGTTCGTAGATAAGAAGTCTAGCAATGATAGTTCAGTCGCTATCGCAAGTTGTTGTAATATCGGGTCAGGTTAAAATTTTTGTGCCACATTACGCGAACAGTAGCGAGTTCTCGATAAGAATGGTCGATCCGGATGATCGATAAGATTAATGTTCAGCTCAAGAGTGAATGATTATTACATTTGGGCCACCTTTCTATCGATCTCGAAATATCTCGTTTTTATTAATAGGAAACACCAACGCCGAAACATTTAATCTACGTTGGAAAACTGATATTTTGCAGAAGCATCGATAGTTTCGATTTAATTAAAAAGTATGCTTAATACAATTTAAAAAGAGATATAAAATAATGGGAACATATGTGATTGTATTCGAAAAATAGTTCATTATGTTGCCGTACTGTTACGGTGTAGAAACATATATTTTGTATATGAACATTTTATCATTGTAACGAAGATTAAGGCAAATTAAAAAGCGGCAGCGATTTACTATTAATCTATTTAATTAAACGATCGCGGCTACAAATTCACTATTCCTCGGTTGTTGACAACAGCAACGGTAGTATCTACTTACGCGATTTAACTTTTTATAACTATATTGATGAATTTAAATATTTAAAATATTATTTATCGACGTGGGTGTTAGATAGAATTTAACGAGAAGTTTTTTATAATTCTTTTTATTTGAGTTCGCGTTAATTTATTTTTATCGATATTATTAGTTTAATACAAAGAGTTCATGAAATATTCCAATAGAAATGTCCATAAACGAAGATTAAATTTAAACTCAAAATCTCCGATCAATCGTGCGATTTATCATCGACATACTTTTTCTGTACACGACGTATTTCGTACTTGCTACCCCCATAATTCTTAAAAACTTTACGTTATTGCTGTACTGTATATATACATAGATACACGAAAGAAATTAATTATATGGTAAGAAAAATTACGAAAAGCGTGATTAAAATATTTATATATATTTTTCTCTTTGTATTCGACAAAAATTTATTTTCAGAAAGTAACGTGATCCGTCTTTTGGAACATGTGATTTTACAGAATGTTGCTAATTCACAATGGAATATTTTCCGTCGTGTTATCGGTATGTTCTACGTGTAATCTCTAAAATTTGGACAGTTTATTGTACAGTTTGCTATAATATGTACCTTGAGAAACATGTTCGAAAGCTTTCGGTTATACGTAGAAATTTAATTTAACATTTCAATTCAAATACTAAAACTTATTTACTAGTAAGTTTGTATATTTCGATGGAAAGCAAAGAAAATTTGTCGACCAATTTTAATTATCGAAATGTAAAATGAAATAAAACGTATGTATGAAAGTAATATAAAAATAGTTATATACCATAAATCAGTATAATTGCCAATAAAGGTCTCGCGGAGCTGTACCATAACTTTTAACTAGATTAAAATGAGATAGGTATATCAAAAAGATGAAAATACTTTCTTTTTCAAGTCTGACAGTAATTTCTGACAAGTAGATTTATCTATATGTCTTAAAATTGTAAAGACGAGCAGAGACATTAATGTTTTATGTCTCATTTGTTTTTTCATGCCTGTCTTCAGGGAAGATAAACGATCCTCTGCATTAATGTATCGAAATAGCCTTTCGCGTTTAACAAATTACTTTGCGCAAAGGATTCACGTACTTTGCCATACTCTTTTATTTCTTTTTCATCTTTCGTTAGAAAACTAGGAAACGCAAAATATGAAATCGTTACTAATACAATATCATATTTTTCCCGCTAGAGGAATCAGTATCATTTGATCCTTTTAAACAACTTGGTGATTTTAATGAATTTTCGTAACGAATGTTGCGCGATATCTTCGCGCGTACGATACTCCTCTTCATTTGCACGTATCAAATAAGTTTTCAGTTAGGGCAGAAAGAACTGTTCTTTGGGCTCGTAGTTATTTTTTACAGTTCCTTTCGCGCGTCTTTTACACTTGTTCCGCAAAGCAAGGCATCGTGTGTATTATTTATGCAGTCGATTTCGGTGAGCGAAACAGGCCGAAAAGGTCGAAGATTCTTGAATTAAGAATGCACCTGTTCAAAGATTCCTTCGTTTCATCGCTACGTTTATTAATAACAATTTTCTATTCTTAATCATGCTGAATTTGTAATTTACATATCTCGAAGTATCAAGCTGTGTAAATATGCATTTTCGACTATCTTCGCGTAATTAGTCTTCGCTCGTTCCTTCAATTTGCTTATAGGAGGCAGACACGTTAGATTAAACAATAAAATATTTGGAACGCGACAGCTTTTGCGAATTTCTCGGAAATAATAATTTTAACGCTTCGATAGAATCGATTCAGTTATTTCTGCATCGTACTTACTGATGATACTTGATGACTCATCTAACATCCTTTGATGACATTTAATTAGTCGTTTATTTCACTTTTATACGCACGTAGAGTTTAGAATTTAACACGGTGGGTTATATTTCATACAATTAAGGTATTCACAGAGAAGTAGCTCGCCAACTAGTTACTAGTTGAGATCTGTAATTCTAAATTCTTCGTAGGAAGTAAATTTAAATCGGAATTCACCTTCTATTACTGAGATTAAACGGATTAGACTTAATATTGGTAGCGGTAAACCAAATTAAAATATACTTAACTTGTAGTAATATTAGAAATTGCGAAATTCCTTCGAACGTAACGTTAGTTAGATATATCGATTTTCTCACTTTGCAAATTTTCCGACATTCCATAAAATGAAATTTACCACTTCTGTCGTCTCTCATCTCTGTTCGAATTCGAACGTTAGACATCAAGCGAGAAATATAAAACGCGTACGAATGTAGAAAAAAATAAGTAAATTATCATTTTTTGACAGACATTGACCAAACAGAAGTTTGAAACGGTCGACTTGCTCAAATGCTTCTTGGTAACAAAAGGTAGGTGTTGGAATAGTTGGCAGGTCCGCGTAAAGGTTTTGTTAAAAGAGCGCGGCGAGGGTGGTGGATATTTTAATAAGGTAAGTGCTGCAAGGCCGGTTGCTATGCCATTGGGGCGGTTTAATCATGTAATGTGCTCGGAGGCTCGGCCACCCCACAATCAATACGGTATTGCTTCAGCACGATAGCGAATGTGCTTAAATCTAAACCTAAATCTAAACTGAGGCCCAAACAACAGGACCTAAACTACACGCCAGTTATTCTTCTCCACGTTATAGCCATCGATTAAACCTTTCCACCTAGCTAACCGTTCGTTGTTATATTCTTTTCCACCCGTTATACCGATCTTACGACACCGACAAGCGTGACACCGCGAATAATTCTCTGTATCGTCAAGAATTTTTAGTCACAAATACGCGTGTCGATTAGATTCTTTTTACGTACAAGAAAATGAGAAAGACAAGAAAATGGAAACTGTTGCGTACTTTCCATTACTATCCAATATTTCCAATAGTATTTGCTATTTTGCTATTTTGCTATTTTTCCATTGAACGAACTAAGAAGAAATCCTTACCAGCTTACAGATAGACTTTTTTTTTAAACACCAAACCCCCTTTCTTTTTTCTAACTAAAATGAGAGCTGATATAAAAATTGGAGAATCACAGTGGGAATAAAAATTAAATATTTTTCGAATCAATCGTTTGCAGACTCGAATAATCTAATATTTCGCCCGTAATATTAACATGGTTGAGTCATTCAACACGTTTATCCCGATGTATCGAAGGAAGAACATTTGTCCATTCTTGTGACAAAATTACAATACCTAGAAAAATCTTGAGAAAGTTGCGGAAATTGGTAATCTTCGCTATGACACTGGAAACAAGCAAACATCTTGATAATAAAAGACGCAAAGGGAAACACGTGGGAGAAAACAGGCGAAACGGAGTGAAACAAAATTTTGACTAAGAAAACGAGGACAGGAGAGAGTCGCACTTTGACAAGGAGTAGAAAGCTCCAATGAGGTTGTCAAGCATCCCTCGGGTAACTGGTAACCATAGGAAACGGTGGCTCATGGCGAATAGCAGTCGGATGGAGACGAGGGTGGAAAGAAAATGGCGGCTGGTTAGAGGGCGCGTAGTATTCACGTGCAGGGGTGGAAGAGTCGGCAGGAAAATGAGGACGAAGGTTCGTATCTTTGTTGCCGAAGGACGATGTATCGGCGGCTTTGCCGCGTTCAAAGACAGCCAGCCCGTACCTTAAGATTCCTGTCGAGCTGACGCGCGTGTGCTCGCGTTCAGACGTCTTTTTCGTTTAGAGGTAGCCAAAGCCGATGATTGGAAGACTCGATCGTATTACGGGTATAGAGGAAGCTTTCCCGCTAAAGGGCTGCTGAATCCGCGCGCCGTTTTATGGGATTCGTGCAGGTTTTCCTTTTGCTTGGTCTCTTTCTTTTTTCTTCGTTGATCGTTTCATTCGAATCTTTCCATTTTTCGTTTGCCCATCGCGATGAGAGTAGTCGTGCATGAATTAACGTTGGCGGTTCCGTTGGTCAAAGTAAACGAATTACAGATCGGTTCTCTTATTGGCATTTTGTTGAAGAATCTATTTCTCCGTTTCGTGAACTAACGTTCTATGGGAAATTGGTGATACAGTTGGCAATGAGGCGTGCAGGGAATTAAAAGGAAACAAATATAGCAAATTTTTATGACGCGGAAATTAATACAAGATTTCAATCCTACGACACTTTCGAAACTTATACTTTACTTAACTTAACTTAAACTTTGAAATGCTATAAAGCAGCGATCCAACGTGAAAACCCAATGCCGTTGTACTTGGCGCAATTCCCTTCAGGTTCAAGTTAATGGAAACTTGAAACATCCGTCTATGCACGACATTGAAACAAGACGTACGTAATAAAAATTGCAAATTCCTGGAAATACATACGCAACATCGAGTAACAAAATTACAAATCTTTCGAACGATAAAAGTAACAAAATCACGAAAGCGCAAAGAAATTTTGCTTAAGAGGAAAGAATTGACACGTAATGGGCGTACTACGGGGAAGAAACGTTCGTGGTAGTTTCAGTACGCATCGATTAGGAGCGACAAGGCAAACAGTAAATTTTCTGACGTAATAAAAAGTTGGTCGGTCCTTTTTCTTTTCGTATAAAAGGAACGCGAGCGTTTTCCCACCTACATTTCTCTGCCAGCGAAATGCTCGCGGGCCGGCGAGAAGGGAATTGCTTTCCAAGTCGAAAGTTTTCTGCGGTGGCGGTGGTTTTTCCTATTTTTTTATGGTATCGCCGCATCTCCTCTACCCAGCCACTGCCAGAAGCCCGTGGAAAACGAACCTCCGGCGATGGCTGCTCCACTACGGCGTTTCCTTCGTTCTATTCGTTTTCTCACCACGAGTTCGCCCCCCGAGTGACCACTCCATGTGATACATCGGCGTGGTAACGTCGTTAAAACAGCGGTTATCGACTCGCTATAGCTACTTTCTGTCTTTATGAAGAAAAATTATTGGCTACTGCACACCCGCTTATCGATGGCTGATCCAATGTGTCATTCTTACGAGCCTCGTTTCATCGTTTTAGGATTACGTTTCGAGAATTACCATTTTCCACTTTTTGGAAATAACCGTTAGATGAAACAGCTAACGTATATGGAATTAAACAATCGGAGAACGTCGGATAGAACATTTGTTCGTCACATCGTATTTCATGCGAGTCGAAGAACTCTTTTAAACTCCGCTTGGAAAATGTTGTTTTCAGGTAAATTTGATGCCCGCTATTTTTTTGGCAACGTTAACCCACCAAGGGCCAAACGGCAATCTGCTTTAATATTACAAATATCTGTTTCAATTGTTCTTTTAATATCATCAAAAAAAAAAGGAATTTGACAACGCGCATCGATCGTGTCGATCCTTAACAGGTTAACGATTTAAGAAAATTTCTATTTCTACTGGAGAGTTATATATTTAATTATTAATTTATTTTATTACTAATTTTATTATTACCTTCCGCTTGTAATGAATTCCATAAATGAACATTATAAAGGTAGGTACTAATTTTCAACTACACGTATCTTTGTTAATACATATCCAGTTACATATCCAGCGAACGATGAATCAGTTGATTCGTATAGAATCAATAGAATACGTATTAGGTATATATTAAAAAATTATTTTCTGATATTGTTTTTAATTAAACTTTAAAATCGAAGGAAATATTTTCCCTATTTTTATATCTCTAAGTTTCTATTCATCGTTTAAAGAACTTCTATCGTTCCAAATATTACATAAATTCGTTAAATATTTGTTCAATCGATTTGATAAAGGTCTTACATATCGTCAGCAGATTTAAGATAAGCCTAAAAGCAAAAATGTAATAGATTATCTATTTTAGAATTCTTATATCGCGAAATTTACTATTATTCAGACGTAGGAATGCTTGGCAATAAGCATCGCGTATTATCGTACTTTTCTACTATATTTCAAAATATGTAATTAATTTATAACTCTAACCAAGTCACATATATCTTATGTCTTATAGAGTTTATAAGATACAAGCGCACATGGAATCTGTGGATCAGTAAGATCGTGATAAGTAGTGGACGAATAATAAATTTTAGAATTCACAAAATTTCAATTTATAAATGAAAAGAAATACCTGTAGATTTTAACGCAATTAAAAGTAAAAATAACACAATAGAAAAGTTAACGCGATGTTGGTCCTTAACGGGTTAGAGATCCGGAAGATCAAGATTTATAGATCTGTAATAACAAGATACGTGACAACTTAGGAAATATACGCAAATTCGTAGATCCTCAAAGTCTAGATCTGTTTGTCCGGATCTAATTGCCAATTCAGCGTATAAATTGCAAAGGTTCGCGCGGATCGCGAATAAAACTGGATGCCGGTGTTACGGCCTCGTAACTCGCTGGCGAATAGGAGGGCAACGTAAAAAGTTGGTAAAGTCGAGAGGCGGCTGGCTTTCCACCGCTAGCGATCCTGTCGCGAAAATTAATGCGACGATAAAACACCGCGAGGACACGGAGAAAGGCAAATGGCGTGTAAAGTAGCGTCTGGGAAAGGATCCGCTCCTATGTCCTTCAGGCACGCGTCAAACAGCCAGGCATCAAGTTACCGCGTCTCACCCTGTAGCTATTACGTCGCTGGTAACTTTTTTCCTTTTGTGACCGATCGAAGTCCACCCATTTCCGGTTTGACGTTTCAAATTCAAGGTTTGATCGATAGTTCTTTTTTTCCCTCTCTTGAATCGCTTTTTTCCCCCGTTCTTTTTCTTTTAGTTTTGGTTTTCCGTTTTTTTTTTTCTTCTTTTTTTTTTCATTTTTGGAGATACTCGTGGGATCGCGACCGAAAATCTGTTCGACCAGATGATGCTATTTAGCAATACGTGAACGAATGTTAAATGTCAAGACTGTTGTTATTACGATAGACTTCAAAACACCAGCTCGATCTTTGATTATTTGTGTAAACAAGTTTACTCGATCTAGGTACGCAAAAATCATAGTAGACACATGCATGTTCTAACTTATAAAACTTGTTTAACTGATAACGCTCCGCGACGAGAGCCGACCTCCTTTTCAGAGGCAGACATCCACGCGAGTTGGCACATTTACTAACATCGAGATAACGCTGTTATACTATAGTCTATAGTAAGTATACACATGTCATTGATTCGGCCGACTGACTGAAGAGTAGGTACTCCTGTGCGATAAGATTAAGAAACGTCTCCGTCGTTCGCTATAAATGCCCAACTTTGGCGAATTTATGTTGATGAAAAATGTTGTTACGTTACTATTAACTATATGCCGATATAAGTGAACGTTGACAGGAATTTGCTATCGTATGGAATTAAATCGATAGAGATGTTTGCGCGCTTCGCTATACATTTTCCAGCTACGAACTAACTATACTGAATGCTCCTATGTACATAGGTGTTTCGTTATATAATAAAGGCGTTGTCGAATTAACCGATCTTCCATTATAAAATTATTCGATAAAACGGACGTGTAGAAAGAAATATGAATCCGTGAATCGTTAACATCAGGACTTTATTTATCGTGGTGATACGAGCCATTATACATTTAGATAAAATTAAGATGTAGATAAGGAGGGTAGATTTCAAACAATCTAAATGGATTAAAATTAGCATTAGGTCGATAACATTTTTGCAATTATATAATAATATATCTCGGCATTGATTTTCTAGCTATTTCATTTACAAATAGAAAATAAAACGTTATTAATTACGCAAGCATACATAGAAAATACTTTTAGGAGATTCAATATACAGATACATATTTATTATTATTATTATTGTTGTTGTTGTTGTTGTTGTTGTATTTTAACATTCAGTGGAACTGTCTTCCACGTTTATCGTTGTCTAACACGACCATTCAGGCTGCATATTAATCCTTTGTTAATGTCCGTTTGCAGCAAATATCTTGTAACTTCTATGTGCACTTTCCTATTCTCGCTACACCGTTAATGAAATTTCAGAATTTCAGAATTTCAGTACACACACCCGCTTCTGTGCGGTGTATTTACAAAAGTATCCTATGATAAGAGCGTTTAAATACGTCAATAGTATAAACGTTTATTTTCCACAGCAAACTCGTATGTCAATTTATAGAAATCGGTCCAACTTTCCTCTACCTGAAAGCACCTTAACTCGTTTATAAATAATCGGAGCAGAATATTCGCTTTCTATCGTCCGCAAAGTCAAATGATACCACCACGGTATACGGTATACACAAGAAGAAACACCTTCTCATCGAACCAGCAACTAACAAGTTGAGCAAACTCCGGAAATTTTCACTCGGAAGAGCATCAGAATGGCGAACAAAGCTTTCGAAGGGATTCGATCACGAGTCTAAGCAAACATCAAGCCGCAACAGCAATAGGCAACAGCAAAATAGCGTGTAATCCGAAACGTTACGCCGAAAACTCGAGGGCTCGAGGGGGTTGGTGTTTCGTGTGGTTCGCGTTTCGTTATACGTGGGAACGCATGACTCCGGGGTTATTTTTCTCGTAGGCAGTGCTCGTGGCTCCTTTCGGGCTTTGCGGTACGGTTTTTCAACGGCGAACGCCGAGCCCGTTTTTCCGGCGCCACGTGACTCCACGATGAAGTTTCGGCCAGCGTAATCACGTGCGCCCCTTCTCTGCCACGCGTTCCCCCATTGTTACGCGAGTTTACGCGATCGCAGATTAAGTAGCTCTTGATGGGAACTAAACGCCGTTTAAACCGCGCGCCTCCGATACTTACGTCTACTTTAGGCTGCGTAAATTTGTTAATAGCGTAGCGATTAAAAAATGTGGGTTAAAAAATAATTGAACGGACAGGGATACGGTGTAAGAGTATGGAATACTGGCGATGCTTCGAGATTAGAAATTTGATTAAGATTTTAGTCGATTTTTTGCGATAATGTGATACACGAGTATTCGTTTGATGCTGGCAATTCAACGAGAGATGGAAGAAGATTGAAAATCTCCAAATTTCGTACGATCTTGTATAAACAATAGCTACGAAACAAAGATACTTCATCCCTCAGTTTGACGACCAGATTTTCTAATTTAATGCAGTGTAGTTATAATTACTTATTAGAATATACAAACATTTCGAGTGTAAAATTCAATTATTTATGTCTTGAAAGATAAACAACAATGAATATTCTTATATGTTGTATTTACATTGTATTTACTGCTCTAACATTTTAACGAATACCAGGCACAATCTGTAATCGTTATCATTGGTTTTGACTTTTAAATTTCCCTTTTTTTTTTTTTTTTTTTTTTTTTTTTTTTTAACGAAAGTTACGTGTACGCATTATAAAGTAGGCGATGATTGCGTTTGCATACGAAACAAGAATTTTGCATACTTTGTTCCTAAATTCTATGGCGATTCTAATTTGCGATACGTGGCGAAGTTAACGGGTTGTAAGTAAAAGACGTACAGTCTGTCACACAAGAGCGTGTCTGCGATATCTGCGAAACCTGACACCTAATCAGAATGAGATAAAAAGAATGTAAACAAACGAAAACTTCTCTAATACGCGTTGCTGAATACCTTTCAGTTTCATTTGAAACAGTGAAAGGAACAGAGCTTTTTAATATGAGTGCCGCGTACGCGAAACGTCGAAAATCGTCTGGCATGGGCGAATGAAAACAGAGATCGTGATTGGAGTAATATAATATTCACTGATGAATCTTCGTTTTGGGCATGGTGTCCTATTAGGCGTGCTTGGACTATCCATGGAAGAAGGATGATTCAAAGAAGTGTAAAACACCCTATAAAAGTGCATGTTTGGGGTTGCTTTAACGCACGCGGTTTTGGGACTTTGTGCGTCTTTACAGACAATCTGAATGCACAAAAGATGGTGAAATTGTACCAAAGGGGACTTCTCACATCCGTGAAACGTTGGTTCAACCAAACCGAGGACCAATGGATATTGCAAGAAGACAACGACCCTAAACATCGAAGTCGCATCTGCACCCAATGGAAAGCGAAAAACGCCATCACAGTACTTCCTTGGCCATCGCAGTCCCCTGATGCAAACCCTATCGAAAATGTGTGGTCCCTAATGAAATGCAAGCTGAGAGGAAGACGTATCACAAAAATAAGAACACTTGTACATCACATTCGAAAGATATGGAGGTCGTTACCAGAATCCTACGCTCAAAAATTAGTCGAGAGTATGCCGAAACGATGTCAAGCTATAATCGCTAATGGAGGAGATTGGACACCCTACTAAGTAATAGCGTATTAGTGTTTTAGATGTAGATTCAATTCATATAAATTTTTTTACAAATATATAAATATTTACAGAAATATCGCAGACACGCTCTTGTGTGACAGACTGTAGATTAAGCTTTATATCTCACGTGTCTACGTATATACGTGAGTAAACGAGAATTAAAAAAGTCAAACATCGATCGTTTTTTTATTTATTTATATTAAACATACAGGAAAATCACATAGCAGCGTCGCTTGTAGATAATTTTACTGTAAATCCACAAACAATCGAACGAAAGGTGGATGATAAATCGGAATATTGTACAGGTAAGTCTGAGCTGAACGAACGTAGTACTTGTTTGCAGGTAAATTATTTATGATCGTACCGCGAGAAAAATGTTGTCGAGTTGAAACACGCCTGACACAATGTCCCATAAAAACGTTATGGTGCCTGCCAGGCGAGCATTATCTCGACGTTTTTACGAAAATTTTACAATAAAACCACGAACGAGACTATAAAGAAAATGTGTTCGTCAGATTGTCAACTGTTTACAATCTAGAAGAAATACTTTAACAGACCTTTTTATTCGTTTTCCAACTTACATGATTTTTTTCAACATCGAATAAATCTCTTCTTTTTTATTATTTTATTCCTTTCTGTACCTTTTATTTTATAAAGAGTACGTTATTTTTAAGTTTGGTCTATGATTTTCTTTAATAAACTTAATTAGTTTATTTTTCTCCTTTTGTTTTAGAACGGAAGATCAAAACACCAAGCTGTTTTCCGATCAAGGAAGAACGTGAGTCTTTTTTAATTTGATATTTCTTTTGACTTTTGTTTATTTCTGTCCCCCCTCCCCTCTTTTACGTTTCTTTAGTTTTTTTATTACGTATTGTTTTTCTTCTTCATTTATATATAATTTTGTGCGTTATTGCGCGTTATATAGGTAATGTAGTTTACAAAAACGATTCAATAATCAGCAATTTGTATTAAAAACTATACAGGTTGTCTTCTATATATATACCATAAACTAAAATATGAGAAAAAGACAAAATATAACATACATAGTCTACACACGTATTTTTCAGGACACATTCGCACTATGTACCTAAATATTCGCATACAAATTCTTCATTTTCTAACGAGTTTCAATAAGAAACGAAAGAAAATAGATTTATTCTAGGTAACGGAAATTCTTTTTACCCGCTTACGTAAACCATGCCTAAATCTGATACTAATTTCAAATATTCTAGGGGCAGTAAAACGTTCTAATAATTTTATCTTTGAAACTAATCCATTTTAATACATTTCTTGCCATTGCAATATATGACGAAAGATGGAAGTAATAAAGTACTTAATATTCAAAATAATTCTAAAATATACAGATAGAACGCAACCCAAGACAGATCAAACGTAACTAAAACATACCGTTCGACGATTCGCTCAAATCCGAATTTTTCATACGAATAACATTCGCGCATTCCTCTTGTTCTCCGTTTTAAATTACACGAACGTTTTCACGTTCTATCACGACTTCCCACTCTGTCACAACCTAATTTCAAACGCTCGATGATTCGATTTCACGTATCTCCGATACTTGGAACTCCGCCACTCGCTGTAAATAATAATCGTGCTAAATTCCAATTTCCACGTCATCTACGAACAATTTCAACGAAATTTTGGCAAAATCTATCGATATCGAAAGCAGAAGAAGATCCCTCTCAAGCCTCGACCCTTACCTTTTTCAAGTGGCTATCAAAGTTCGTTCGTACAGAGGGGTACAAGGTACAAGCACGAAACATTAAGTACTAGAAGGCCATCGACTCCATCCCATATGTCGTCAAAGATATAGTGTTAAGCACGGCAGTTGGTCGCACTCGTTGGTACAATGGAATTGTTACGTGCGATTAGGAGTTACATTTCGAGTTGTTTATCATCGAACCGGGGCCATCGTGCCAAGTTTCAAAGTCGAGTGACATAGTTCTCGTGAAAAATGCGGGTGCCTCTGGTACAACGTCTACTTACAACCCTTCGTATATCTTCAGGATCATCAATGACGATTTATTCGACGCTTTCGACCATTATGACGGTGAATTTTTCAAAGTAAGATCTTTATCTGCGAGCTTGACCGATGCAGGAAATAAATACGTATTCTATTCGCACGTGTTTTCTATTCACTTGGGTTTGTCAATGTGCATCGCTTGGAATTGAAATTTACGTTTCCACTAAACCACGCGCGTTTACTCGCGTTCCACTGCCCGAACGTTAAGTCGAACAAACGTCATTTTTATGTGTAGAGAATAGGACGACAAAGTCGAGGAATAAAAACGCGTAAGTCGTAACAACAAGGAAAAGGGTAACACGTACGACAGAGGACGTGATCTTACGTCGCGAAAAGAAGACGCGTGTTACACGCGCGTGCACAGTGCACGTTCATTGACGCACATGGTGGCAGAAACGACAGGGCACCAGTTGTTCCGGCACGCTCCTGGCACGTGCAGCTCACGTGGCGGTTCGGACGAGTGGATTGTTCATTCCAACGTTTTGTAAGCCACTTTTGTACCATCCCGAAAGAACATCGGTCTCGTTGCCAATACGCTCACCAACACGATAATAGAAAATAATTGATAAAACAAGTAACGCACTGCGCTCACCTGCAGATATGAGAATTTAGCCATTCACCAGGAATTATACTTGCGTTATATATTTGCGTCTACACCTTTCAGATTGGCACGAATTTGGTGAATAGAATCTGTTTTTTTTTTTTTTTTTTTATTTAGTAGATTATTTACAATCAATTCTCATACAGAATTTCAAGTAAATTATTTTGGCGTGGTACTGTAACTTGGATTATAAAAGTTTATAGTGCGTTTGATTCTAGTTGAATCTAATGCTTCGATCTAAGGGGTATCGCCTTTTTAGTCTGCGGATCTGATCCGTCGTGTCAAGTAATTGGGTTACTAATGGGTTTTGGTGGTTGTTAACTCTTATATTATATCTGTTACTGAATTTGGATATTTCTTCTTTAACTGTGGGTATCTTAAGATCGCGATGTATTGTTTCGTTGGTAACATACCAAGGTGCATCTACCAAGGATCTTAGAGTTTTTGTTGGAATCGTTGGAGAATTTCTATGTTGGAGTCGCTCGCTGTTCCCCATAGTTGGACCCCATAGGTCCAAACAGGTTTTAATATGACTTTATATAGCATTATTTTACTCTGCATGTTTAAGTTGGAGCGTCTGCCAATGAGCCAGTAGAATTCTTTTAGTTTTGTTCTCAGTTCTTTGGATTTATCTACGATGCGCCGTTTCCATGTCATTCTTCTGTCTAGAATCATGCCCACGTATCTGACTGAATCTTTGTTTGGAATTGGGATATTATTTATGGTCACCTGTAGACAGGATTGTTTTCGCAGTGTGAAAATTATACGACTGGATTTATTTTTATTTATTTTAAAGCTCCATTTGTGGAACCATTCTTCCATAGAGTCGAGACCTCGCTGAAGAGTCGAGGACGCAATTATCGGATCTGAGTGGGATGCTAATAAAGCTGTGTCATCGGCAAATGTCGCTATTGTTATATCTGTTAAGGTTGGTAAGTCGGCAGTGTAGACGATGAACAGCAGAGGTCCGAGGACACTGCCTTGGGGTATGATAGAATCTTTGAATCTAAATTATCGTTATATATCTGATTATTTATTGTCTAACTCCTGGAAAGAAGAAACTACGAGACAGAAACTTTACGTGCAACGAAACTTCGATGAACGACGATGTACAAAATTTACGATCTACGAATTAGATGGGTAGCTCGTATTTTACCGCCATCCGTACGAGATATAGAGCGGTTGACTCTCGACTGGCATCGATAGTTGCTGGGTGAACAGGAAAAGTTTTTAATACAACATTTTTTTCGCCTCTTAGTTGTGTAAGGATTATGGGACAGGCAATGTGGCGTGGCGACGTTTACGCATTGAATCGATAATGCTCACCAGTGTCCACAACTCCATTAAGATAATTGTGCCGTCGCTTTATTTCTCCTTCCATTTGTTCATCTGTCCGTCTGACTATCTGTCTCGTGTGCACGAAGAGACGAGAAGCACGAAATAGAAAGAAGGCGAACCAACAAGCCAGTCTTACAAGAGCGAGTTCGCGGACTTGAAACTTGGAGAACCGAAAGGCTAGTTTGTATTACGCTACCGTCTGACCAGAATGGTTTCATTATACCGTCCCGACAATACCAGAATCTACAACCTGAGCTTGCTTTCTGTTTTCTCAGACGTCTCCTTGATGTTTGAGTATCGTCTAGAAATAATTTGAAAGCAGAGTTTTTTATACGGTTTCGTAATTCATAGCTCGTTTCAAGTTTGAGGAAGGAATGGCTGTTTAATTTAGTTCTTGCTTGCTTTTCGCAATCGTGGAATCTCAAAGAAATATGCAGGTGAAACGCTTTCATAAGTTTTCAACGATCAAACATTTTTCAATTAATAAATATCCCGATACTTCTTTACCGAGGTAACGGACAAATCTAATGAAATTGAAATTATTATTTTACTACGAGAAGATTACAAATAAACGGTGTAACGCTAACTTTAATATCTACCTTTGCAATAAGAATTCGTTACGTAAAATACGTAACTGTGTATTAGGTTGAGTAATAAAAAAGTTAATACGATAAATAATATCTCTTCGAATGTTTACAAGATAAAACGAAAAAAGTACACGACAGGAAGAATATAATGGTTAAGTGATTTCTTTACGACATAATCTCGCGAGAAAGCTTTTAAAGGAACCATCGAATATCTTGTATTTTACACAGGATTGAAATGACTATTTCTCATAAAAGGCAAGAGGAAGAGAATCACATCGTGGCAAACGATTACAGCGCGGACAAAGAGCCTTTTCGATTCCATCAAAAAGTCAGTTTGAAAACACAGTGGAAATGGCTCGCAATGGATGGTTAACAATTGCAGTTGTCAAACATAGAAATTAAAGAGCATTGTAGCAGAGGCAACGTAAAAACTTGCGCACAAAGCGCCTTAGCTGCTAAACAACGTTTCGAACAAACGCGCTGGCTGTCTTCATGGAGTGGTCGGCTTAAGAGCATTGAACGGGTCACGTGTCGACCCGTGTCCACCGGATGTCATGGTTTTGTTGCATTTAACGCCTCTTCTGCGGACCATTCACTCCGTGGTAAAGCCATGGGCGTTTCCTTTTTCCGCCCAAATGATCGACCGACTGGTTCAAGCCTGTACCATATGAAACGAACGCGCTTGTCTCGGCTAAGACGACAACTGAATTCTCACACAAATTAGGATTTCGAAAGTTATCGAATGAAACAACTTTTTACCAAAGTTGTACGACGATTGCGACGAATGGAAAATGGAAATATTAAAAGGGAATTTTACTTTGAAGAAATCGATTGTAATCAAGGCAAAGATCGATTTAGACGAGGATATTGTTAATGAAATTTTACGGCTAACGAATCATAAATTACTAGTAGCGATAGGTACTTTTATAGGATTAAGTTTAGGAGTTAAGTTTTATGGGAATAAGTTTGATAATAAAATAAATAAAATTGTACAAGATAAAGATCTCTGGATTATTCTATTCGATGTGAAATCTTAAAGTTATAAAAGAAAAATCAATCTGCGATCTACATCTTGTCACTCGTTGTTCTCTACAATGTTGAATCGTTTACATTCGCAAAATATCGAAAACCATAAAGCAAAATCCATAAAGCGAAAGCGTATTATAAAAGCATGCGACCAGTATCGGTTTGAATCCGATTATCGAATCTATATCTCTGTCATATAATCCAATGAATTTAAATGCACGTCTTTATATCTTTGGGAATTTTTATCAAAGAGAAATAACAAATCGATATATGTACTTCAAGACAAAAGATAAATAATCTTTAACGAACACTTTCACGTCATTCATAAATATATTAAACGAATTTGACAAACATTAGCACACGATCTTGTCCATACAAAAATAGACCATACCTGTGTGAATTATTTCAAGTGTCTTCGATATTTCCAATATAGATATCAATAAAACGACGCATTATCGAATAAGATTTATCGTCACTTTTTCATGAATTTCAAAAGAAAACGAAATTTTAAACGTGATGTAAAGGAATGAATGAGAAGCGGTAAGAATGTTAAAAGGAAATTAAAAAAAAAAAAAAAAAAAAAAGCGAATGACGTTACTAGAGGGACTATTTACGGAAAAACAGATCTTCACGGACGATTACGCGGTGGAAGCATGGGAACTGGGCTACGGGACGTCCCGATTCGCCCATAAATCTACCTGCAATTTGCAATGCATGCCATGGACACCCGTGAGGCATTCCTCTGGAAACGCCGCTCCGGCATTCGTTGTCGCTCGTATTCGTCGTGTACGTAGGTGTGGCAGGGCGAGTATTGTCGCGCAAAACTGTTTCTGTCCACAATAGTCAGTGACAAAACCGCGAATCGGTGACCGTGATGAATCGCCGCTCTTCTATTATATGTTCGCAATAGCGTGATCTGCAACTGGATAAAGCCGCCCAAGTTACTGCTGTTTATTTTCATGAATTATTCCAATTCTTAGCCCCCGCAGTCTGAGTTACCGATTGTTAAAAGTTTTTGCAATATCCTAACTCGTGTTCTGTTCTCTTCTTGTAAAATAGCGGTATTTTTCAGGAAGAAAGTTCTCTCGTTTCGACCTTTTTCCGTTTTTCCATCTTTCAATCTCCCTCGCTGCCTTCCCTTTTTTCCTCCCCTTCTTTTGATCGATGAAATGTTCGAGATTTTTGACTGCATATGTATTTATGTGCCTACCGTACGTCAAAATTAAAATCTGTGCTTTAAAAATTTGGTTGGAAAAGAATGACGATTCAAAGGGCTATTGTAAAAGTTGGAGGTTTTAACGAAGGAACCGAGGAGATAAAAATTCGATCGATGTGATATCGTAATCGCGGGTTCTTAGCTTTTACTTAATCGCTTCTATATCGCAATTAGACGTAGGCTTTCCACTGGCAACAGGGGGAAATAGTAGCTATGTAAGCATACTTTTGGATTCTATTCGTGCGCGCACGAAGCCCCGTAAGCTTTTCATTTCTTTTTTTCTCGAACAGAATTTCTCGAGCTTCCAGTCATTGTTGCGTTAATAATAATCCGAAGCGGATTACTCGACCACCCGTCGAACGATACCACTGTCGATTGATACGACGAACGCGACCTTATAGAGACAATTAATCGAACGTTACGCTAATAACGTTACGAGATGAGAATGAAAGAAACGTTTTTTGCATTCTAAAAGACAGACGAATCTATCGGTCAATTCTTCTGCAATAATGACAATTTGTAATGCGATGACAATTTGTAATTGACACGGATATCAATTTGTGTTTCTCTCAACCCTTTTCCACAATTTTAAATCCAAGCAGGTGCAAGCCTATAGTCGACCGCTGACTCCAGATGAATTCACGATCCATCGATACAGAAGACAAGTACCTACTTAGGTATATCGTATATCCTGCTTACAAGTCGAAAGTCAACGCATCGAGTAGAAATCTGTGAAAGAAGAAAAACATATCGTCCCCTAATAGCCCTCATTGACGAGAGCACAGGAGACAAACCCGGGGGTGGACTCTCCTGTTTTCATTTCAATTTCTACCCCTTGGTGGCGGGGCCTTTCGTCGACGCCAGATGGCGAACGCTCCTGTTCTCTTCTCTCTTCCACCTCTGTCGTCTTCTTTCTCTTTCCTGTTGGTCTTTGAGCGCGTGTGGCGCACGGGGCTCGTGGGCTCGTCAAGCGATGGTAGGTGGAGAGATCGAAATGATTGAACATGTCAATGTTTGGCTTGGCTTACACCGGCGTGACTATAGCGTGGTTAACGAATCGGTTTACTTTCCTGCGGCTTAGCTCGCTTTTCCTCGCTCCATTCGTCTGAGAACACGCTTAGGATGCTCTTGCGGATTTTCCTGATTACCCGTAAATGTCATTTAGCTTTCAGTTTTAAGATTCAGGTTAACGAAAATTAACGAATGTTTAGTTTCAATATAAAAATTTGACGAATAATAAATATTGTTGTAAGTATGATCGTATTACTTACCTTGCGTTTCAGACGAAAATACGTCGAAGAAAAAATCGTACGATTCTCGTTGTTCGATGAATTATCTCGCATCTACGTAAAATATATATTGCACGCGTTATCAAGCGTATGACAATAGTAAACACAACAATAACGGCAGTGTCATCCAAGGAACTGGTCAAACAGAAAACAGCTGAGAAAAAACGAGGGAGATATTGAGATCTAAGAGGAGACTCGCCAAGCGGAATCGAACGTTCCTCGGAGCTTCTGCAATTCAATTATCAGCCTTGTGGCCACAGGGGCGTCGATAGGGCACGGGCACGTTCAAGTGTTTAAATTTAGACGAATGAAATAATAAGATCAAACGGTAAATATCCCCGATGAAAGGCAGCGCATGCAAACAAAACTTTTCAGACGAGGGTGTGCTTCTGAAAATACACATCGCGATTCTCCCGGGGCACCCCTGGTGCTTCATATCGATTGTCGACTCCGCGTACCAGCGCTTTTCGTAAACAAAATTACGCGACATGCAAATTAATATCAGCCTGATTAATTAAAACAAATAATCGAACATTTTTCGCGGTCAGTAATTTTTTCGGCCGCTCTATTCTAATCGGTATGAATCTCGTTTAAATACGAGAAACGTACTCTACGAGGATAAGGTAAATTTATTTTTGAATTTTCGATCATCTATCTGGCTAATGAAATCACATCCTGTCGAAAATAAGGAAACGTTTGGATATTTGTGAGTGGTAATAATTTGTGGATATTTGACGTGGAACGCAATATTTGCACGATGTTTTCATTTTACATAAAATACGAGAACGAACGAACGAACGAGTGTGTAGACGTATTTGAAGTTATACATACGTGATATCAACTATTCCGCTGTGTTGATACGCGTATAGTGACATATTTCACATACGTGTTGCATAATTTTAAGAGACGCAGCATATGAGTGTAACGTGTCCTTTTGTTTCCCGATTTTTTGGGAATATCAAATACGTCGGATGTTCTTGCTTTCCATTTGCTTTTTAATGAAAAGTGATATTTTAGTGGAGACGAAATAACGTACAACTGGAAGGATGGAATATATCATAAATGAATATTTTTATGTATTATATCGTTATAAATATTACATGTTATTTTCAATATTATTATTACATTCTGCTTGGATTTATCGTTAAAATTACTTGGATCTAAATTGGCATACGTTACACCGGCAAATCTGAATTCCAGAAATATTTCAACAATTAACGAAGAATATTTTTATTTATTATACATACGTGTATATATTAACGATTTATATTTTCCTTGCGAACGAAGCAAGGAGGAAAGGGAAAACTTAAAGAGGAAGGCGACACAGATGAATCTGATACGATGGAAGAAGTAGGAATCGAAGGAACTTACAAAACTAGAGCTCGGAAGATACATCCAACGTCTACCATATCTTGACATTGATAATTCTTCTACAGATAATCTTGTATCAGTAATTTTATCAACTTCTTTCCTGGTACAAACGTTTTATTCTTCAGCATACATTTTCTAAGTCTGATAAACACGAAAAAATAGCTTCTAAAATAAATAAAACTCTGCTGTATCTTTATACATAGGTATTTATTTCTTATTTTATCACATTCAATGTCTCTATACTCTAAGAATTTTCTGATATCATTGATCCATTGTATCCCTTTACAACAAAGTATTTTAAAACAAAAAGCGATGTTTCGAATAGATAAAGATGATAGATCGGCTTATACTTTCATTTTCATTTTCTTTTTTTTTTTTTTTTTTATAATTAAAAAGAAAACCAAATAAACGTTCTTGTATTATCAAAATCGTTGCAGCGATGTTAGTGGAGGACAAGGTTTAGAACTACGTAACTCGATAACTCGTTCCAGAAAAAAATTAAGAAAGGAAAGATCGCCTCGTTAAAATAAACGAAGGCAGCCGTGGAAAGAAAATCACGCGAGAAGATTTCGACCGTGCAGAAGCCGAGACGGAGTTGAAAGTCATCCCGTTAATTACAGGGATCGTCCTAACAAATCATCACGGGGCAACCGCAAACCCCATAATTGCAGGCCTTATGGTTTCACCCGTGGCACGAGCGCTTCCGCAGCTGACCATCGTGTACTACGAAGTCTATAACGGGAACGCAATATCCCGGAACACCCGTGGACTGTAGAAGCCATAATGTAGAGCAGCGCCCACCGTCCGTGAACGGAGTGATTCACCGAAATACGCGACAGATGCACGATCTGGAAGATAGTGGATATAACATTTAACGTTCGGAAGTAGCCCGATAACTTCTGGAAGCCCACACAGGGGTTGCGCTCGTTTTTATGTTCGGCTCTTGGTCTGCTTCTTCTTCTTCTTCTTCTTCGACGAGGTTCCCATGATGAATAAATCGTTAGTCCAAGGGATTCTCTGCTTGTTTTCTGAACGTTCATAAATATCGGCACGCTTATGAGAACTCGAGTAATTCTGAAGAATCATTACAAAATCATGATGAAGAATTATTATCTCGTTCGAAGCATTAAACTGTAAACGATCCGTATATTCGACACTAGGCGTAACATCGATCCGATGAATTTGATATAACGAAACGAATTCAGCGAAAGATTTCACGATCTGTGCGATTTTAACTCGATCGTTGCTTTTCTATCGAAGTAAAGCTTCTCTTGATCAGCGACTGCGTTTCTCGGCATTATTCGCATCGGTTCTCAGCGCGAACAATGAGAGCCACCCCTCGAAAGGGCAATTACAGAAACAGAGAAGAATGGCGGCGCAGACGCGGAACAGGCGAGCGCGTTTAGATAGTCGCGGCTACGTCGATGCTAGAAAATCGGAGCAAAGAGGGTGTCTGGCGTACTTTGCACAAAACACGCTGCTACACGCGGTGGATCGCGATATCTGCAACCTGGAAATAAGGGAATCACACATAATCGGACGTGACAAGTGACGTTCTCGCCGGGTAGTAAGTCATCCCCTATGCTTTTCGTCGGAGCGTTACGACGCCAAGGGGAGAGGCACGCTCTTTCTCTCTCCCCTGTTGCTCGTATTCACGGTACACCCACGCACAATGACTGTCCCTAATAGGTACACGCAGCCCTTGATTAGAATCTAGGAGACGAGAGATGCCAGTGACTTTTGTACCTACCAGCCTACAAATGTGTGTTTGTTCGGTCGAGTTGACGTATCGGGGTTGGTATTTTCTGACAGAGACATCGACGGATTGTTTGAAGAGAAACGATACCCGTGGTAGTACGCACAGAAGAAACCACGAATTTCTGGGAAAGGAAGATATTCTACTTCTTTTTACTATAATCGTATAATATTACGAATTACATAATTTACATTACATGGAATAGGTAAATAGGTTCTCAGGAGAAACTTGAGATACACGTAATAGTAATCGATTAGTAGTAGTAAGGAAGAGTCGCGAGTTTCGAGGGAAGAGAGTCGTCGGAAAATCTCTTCCCCGAATCGGACAATTTTTATTTTAAACGGGCGGCGTACTTCTCCTAGTTGGGTACCGAACTGCTCGCTTTCCGTGAATTTATTAATTTTGTATTATCGTATTTTAGGATTCTCGATTCTCAACGATATCTTCATACCGATTAGTATTATAATATTCGATTTTTTCGTTACGCTCGTTTCATTGATTAATATACGATTAAAACCTGGAAGCTGTATTCAAATTCGATTGATAATTAGCGTTACGATCTGTCGCAAACATTCACGATTTTCATTAGAGAAAGAAATATAGCGGTCTTGCGTGTTTCAATTTACGTAGAACGTACAAGATAAAAGGAAAACCTAAAAATTTCAACCTTCCTACTAGATACATATTTCACTTCCCTGTGCAAATTACGCAGCACGTGCGAAATATGTATTCTTCCATGTAGAAACTCGTATAGTAGAAGCTGGTGTAGAAAAAAAGTCACGCGATATTCGCGCGTACCTGTTTATTTATAAAATGCGCTAAAGAATAGCGTTACACGTAGATCGACCATCAGTTGTCCGATAAGAGCATGTACGCGTGCCACTCACGTGTAATTATAGTAATGAATCGTAATTCATGATTTATAGCGCATTTTTTAGTAGCCACTGTAGCGACGTATATCACGCATCATTTGCTTATGGAAATTTACGTACGGTTGAGCTTTATTAGAGAGATGACCTAAATGTATCCTGTACGTGTATATAATGTACGTGTTTAAGTGTATCTTTATATTGGAGATTTTTGGAAAATAGAAATGTTAGAACGTGAATTTATAATGGCAATGTATCATGTTTGAGAGTTGTACGAAAAGCTGGACATGAGAAAGTAGGAAAAATATTGATGAATTTTCCCTCCCGATTTATTTTTAATAATTACGTGTAGTTCAAACCTACAAACGTAAAACGCTATTTTATATTTTATAAATTTTATATCAGAGAGTTGGAAGCCTGTACGTGTTTAAGTGTATCTTTATATTGGAGATTTTTAGAAAATGGAAATGACAGAACGTGAATTTATAATGGCAATGTATCATGTTTGAGAGTTGTACGAAAAGCTGGACATGAGAAAGTAGGAAAAATATTGATGAATTTTCCCTCCCGATTTATTTTTAATAATTACGCGTAGTTCAAACCTACAAACGTAAAACGCTATTTTATATTTTATAAATTTTATATCGGAGAGTTTGTTGAAAAATTCCTTTTATTTGTCAAAACTTTGTTAAAATCCCACCAGTGTCATGAACGCTAAACATTATGGGTCCATTAATAATTATACTCACGTTTTGGTAAATTTAACGATACTCGTCGAAGCTAAAAGGGTCTGGCATTCGCTATTTGCTTAATTATGCAGGCTTCGAAACTATTTTCGTTGAACGGTGTTACCCTTAATCTTTATGGAATTTTATGGATCAATTTCAAGGCGATAATTAACGGTGAAGATTCAACTAAAGTACGCTTATCTAATTGAATTAATTTTAATAAATCTTGAAAATTAATTATTTTCTTAAACGATATATTACCTTGTCGAATATAAACGATGCTTCGTTTTTCTTTCATAAGTTTACAATTTCGGATTTTTATTACGTTGGAAAATTCAAGGAAAAATCTTGAACGTTAACATCAGAGCTGGCAACTTACAGCATATCGTACCACGATAAATATGCTACACTACGCGTATATCATCTAATGAAAATAAATAGAAACGCACAATATCTTTCCCTTGCCAAAAATACGCATATTTTTAGTAAACTTTAACGAAAGATTAAACGTTCGATTGAAAATATTTTTACATTAAGAGACAGAAAAAATACTTACGCTCTTGCAAAATATTGTTAAGCCTACGACTCTCTTTCGAGATATTTGGCAAAATCCTTCCAAAAATCTAAAAATATTAACTTGAATCATCTATTTATACACTATTTATATCTTTCCTGAAGGCCACAATTTATTTGCAAATAATCTGCAAGGTACGTTTATTCTACACTCTCGAGTACTAACGATACGCGTGCAAGTGCGACAAACTAGAAAAATTCAAATACTCTTCGTAGGAAGGTATTTAAAATCGTAGCACGAATGAAAAGAAGAAAATAACTTAACGACTGCAACGTGTGTGGCGTAGGAAGGAAAACGAAAAGTTGCGGACGCGCACGCACAGTTTGGATTATAAGCGGAGCGAAGCTCGACATTAGGTCCTCATGGGACGTTATTAGCGTTGGCTATCATGCGTGGTGCAAATAGAGCGTGCTCGAAACACGAAAGCATTACGCTTGATTACTCAACCTGCCAAGCGATGAACTAGCATAATAGGCAGGCCCGTGCAACCACATTCAGGACGTGGTTGCGCGAATCCAAGCTTGGAAAACTAGCCGACCAGATACCCGATCGAAGAACTAAATCCTTTCTTCGTTAGTCGTGGCTTTGTTTATTACAGACTTCCCAAACATAAACGAATAATTAAATGTAAATCTTTGTTTTCCGTTCTAACGCATCGTCCGATCTACCTGAAACGCTCTATGTAGTTGAAAGAATATCGTCGATCGAAATCTCACCGATGACAATTTGCTAAAATCAATTTGATAGTTCCACGAGTATAATCGATAACGATCTACCCTTGGAAAAAGCGACTATTTTCATAATCAATTTCGAATCTGTCCTGCGGCCACCGATAAGATCAAAAAATTGGCACGAGCTTCTTGATCGTGGGATTCCGTATCCCTGGGGGTTAAAGGGAATGATCCGGATTTCATCCGACTGCGGTATCCCTCGGGAAAACTTGGACGTTCCCTTAATTACTGCATTTTACCGTAGCCGGAATAATTAAGACCAACAGGGGCATCCGGCGAAACGATTATCGTTGGAAGCAGAAAAATTCTGTGATTAAAGTTTATGCATGAGACGCGAGCAAGGCTTTAATTCGATCTTGTTTTCATAGCTTTTCACTGGAACCGAGGAAAGCGAGCATGTTTGACCCCTTCTTCGTGAAACCATTGAGAATCGTAAAGAAGGTTGTTGCGGCGTAAAAAGTGGAACCCCTGGATGGTAAAATTGAAACCTACCGCAACGGAGGAATATTTCTTTGAAAATAATTCCACCGAATCTAATTTCGATGAAAGTGTTAAGCAATCTTATCTGATAGTAATTTAAATAAAAAACCTTAGTAAACTTATGTGTTGAAAATGACAACGTGAGTCCGTATGCAGATGCGCTAGTTATAAAAAACAGTAATTAGAAGATTGTTCTAGATACAATCGATAAACTCAATTAAGTGTGCGCAATAAAGGTTTCTCGGCTCAGAACGGTGTGATAGATTTATCCATAGAATATAATTATAGTTATTGCGATCCTACCTCTGAATAGAGAAATAACAACATTATGTTTAGAGATATGAATTGAAACTTTCGTGGCGAAAGAACTGGCAATTTTTACCTCAAACGTATCTATTATTATCTTTTCCATGAAGAAACAAATATCTAAAATAGTAAAATTGAAAATTATTACAAGTTTACGAAAGCTAAATTGTTGAAAGTTGAATATTTTTTTTTTTTTTTGTAATATTTAGTAAATTTAGTAAATATTTCTTCCTGCTCAATGTTTATGGAAAAATGTAAGAAATTTAAAGTTAAACCTTCCTCTTCTGTTATTTATAGTCGCGCCTATTTCTTGCGTATGTTATTGGCTACAGGAATGAGAACACAACGAAAAGTTACTTACATACATAGAATTTAGAGCATTGTCATTTTGCAATTCATCTACTAATTTACGATCTTCTAAATAATCTTGTTAATGATTATGGATCTTTACCGCCGAAATAAAGGTATAGAAACAATAAATATTCATTTAGTATTCACAATAAAATAATTATACATTTATTTAGTGAACGATTCCAACCTTATTAAACGATACAATCTTGCACGTGTCTCAGCACTTCCTTCTCACACTACCTTCCATACCAGATGCCCTTCCACACACGACTGACGACGGAACAGTTTACGTTCTTTTGTCTTCGAAACGCCGCGCACACACATACTCATACTCACACACTACGCAGTCAATTTAGCATATAAAATTACACGTATCTCAACAAATCTTTTAGAGCGAATTTGAATTAATTCGAAGTAAGATTTTACTACTTCGTTACGCTTCAGAGATTCTCGGAAATATACGCAAAGATCGCGTTAAACCACAAACTGAACAATCGCTACTCTCTGCTCGGTCATTCGAAATCGCTTCGTTTCGAAGGTCAAACGAACAATGCGAAACGATCGTTCAAATCACCTGCTGTCGATCCGTGTCCGCAACCTGTTCGATAGATTTATCAAGCGTTATCGATCGAGAGACATCAATGGACACGATTATCCTGTCACGTGCCGATTCAAGTGCGTGCATCCGAGGAGAGCCAGAAGGGGACTTTGGAAAAAGGTAGAGATAAAGCAGGTCCTTTGGTCCTTTGAAGGATCCGACGTTGATAAATGTCACGCACGTGACACGAGTCATACCGTTCGCTTGTCACGAACCTATGGACGTTTATGTATTCTTGATGGAGACTTCAACGCGTGGACTATGTTTCTTCTTTGTAAATCCGAATTTTATCATTATCCTAACAGACAGTTCGGCTCTAGCGTTTTTCGAATTTATGGAACACGTGGCTATGAAACGATTTTTAGTAAATATTTTACGAATCGTTCGAATTTGAAGTGACGACACTTGTTGTACATTGTCGATTCAAAATTTAGTTGGAAGTAGCTTGTAGGATTTTCTTTCTACGATTATTCCGAGAAAATATATCGTGTGTATGTACTCGCATAAATCATCCGCAAAGTGATCCAAGTAATTTAGAAATATCTTAATTGTACGATATTTGCAGTTTGCGAATATGGTTAAGGATTAAATATTACGAATAACTTTTCTCATTGGGCCAACATTTACGCGCCAATAAAAGAAGATTTTATCAAGTTCTGTATAACTTCACGCGTGTCGCATACGTGACTTCGATTCGAATCAGTGGATAATGACGCAAACAAATCGAACAAATTGATTCTATCCAATCATCATGAAATATTTATGTGTATATACTGGTTAAATAAAATTTCCAACGGTAATCTTCATTTTCGACACATGGCTTTGAATAAAAATAACACAAAAGTCGATCGTATTTCAGATTTTAAAATGAAATTATATACTTAATTAGCTAATTTGTATAATACTCTCGCAGCGAATAATAGCCAGTATCGTATCATTTCGATCGTAACGCGATATTGAAGATA
The DNA here is from genome assembly GCA_905333015.3 of Bombus campestris. Taxonomy (NCBI): domain Eukaryota; kingdom Metazoa; phylum Arthropoda; class Insecta; order Hymenoptera; family Apidae; genus Bombus; species Bombus campestris. The sequence goes on from HG995149.1 coordinate 3,398,246, forward strand.
AATATGCTGGCAAGAAGCATTGGGCATGCGTGTATATCGAATTGCAAATAAGTTTTATTAAACGTCTTATTTTTAGTTTACATGTTTTAAACAACTGAAATTACTTTCGGAGAATGACGTATCTACGTATATACGATGGAAGCGTGAATAAAAGCGAAATTATAAAATAAACGCTACTTATATAGCTATAGATAAACTCTACTTTCCTTCTCGTTTCATATGCGTTTCGTTAATTAAGATTCGATCACCGATCGACGCCCATCGATGCCCATCCATCGTTGAGTCGTCCCTTTTTAATTTAAACAACTCCTTGTTGCTTTGCAACAAATAACGAAAACGCAGCTAATGTCAACGCTCGTAAACCGGGAACGTATCCTCGGAATGCACAGCAAAGGCGATCCATTCGGGTAGTACGTAGATGGGCCAAGTCCCGTGCCTCTCTGATTTCCCGGGGGACTTGCCGCTGTTTCGTTTCCAGAGTTCTACACCCTCGAACGGAGCGGAGCCTCTTCCCATACGTGCTCTCTCTCTCTCTCTCCCATGGAAACCGTGAAACTCGCTGTTGCACAACCCTGATGATTACCGTGGCATGTGATTGCGCTAACTTTGTCGTAGAAAAATCTCACTCCTGCTATTCCATGCACTAACGTTGTGGAAAACTGGAAATCTTGGAAAACTACGATCCCAATTTCTAAGATTGCAGCCTTTCGTTCTGCGTACTCATCAACGTATGCTAAATTTTAGTTGTTAATTATTAATTAAATACAGGTATTATGTCGTTTATCTTTTTAGTAATAATATTTATTGTAATTGTAGCGTACAATGGGACATAGAATGGGTTTGGTTTACAAATATCACGATCATACCGCACTCTGTCAATTTTTTTAGTATTGTCGCGATAATAAATTTTGTATGGAGGGAATTATTTCCTCGTCGATCGGTTATTTTAAATTATCGACGAACCTTTCTCTGTTCGATTCCAGTCTTCCCAAACTTTCGTACAATTTTTCGATACGTTATATCCACGATGTCTTGTCAAGAAGAACTCTGTCTTTACCATGGAATCCTTCAACGTTGGTTAACTTGTCCGATCTTCGAGCGCGCCGTAGTAGCTCTTGCTGCTTAAAGCTAAACGAAAATCCAGGTCGAGCGTAGCTTAGCGTATCGATCTTCTATAATTCCCACAGTTCGCGCGGGTCGTGTTTAATCCATTTACAGGAGTTGTTATCCTTCTGTCATCCGATAATCCACGTTCGATGGATTGACACACGTTCGGCGAGCGAACTCAAGACTGTCTAACTTTTTCTCACAGAGGGACCGGAATCCTGGAATCTTCTTTGGAAACTTTTCATCGACGTGGCCGCGCGATTTTCGAACCTCGGAACAAAATTTTATTAAAGATCCATCGTCGTTGCAGTTTTTCTATCCCCGCTGGAAATTGTCAGAACAATCGTCGTATTAGCTGGAAAATCCGAGAAAATTAAGTACACGATAAGGACGCAGAGAAGAAACGATACGCTTATGATACAAGTACATGGAATGGAAAGTATGTGGGTGTATGAAAACAACTCTTCAGGGTTGAACGCGTCAATCTGGACGCTGAAACCGCCCTTATGTAAGTCTATAAATCGTACGGAGTATACTATCAGAGACGTTTCGCAGCGCGGTGCTCCATCGTGTCGACGATCGATGGAATTAAAAACTCTCATGGTATCCTGCTACGGGGCATCGATATTTTTTTCGATCTTCAGCGTGAGAAGGCAAATCGCCAAAACTCCCTACGGTGCCCATGGGTGCCATCGTATAACGTGTCAAGTGTGCAATAAGAACAGCCATGAACAACGACCGTGAACACAATAGCAGGTCGTAACACTTGCACGCTGCCCCATAAGTGGATCCACGTATTCTCGCTGTCTCTTTCTCTCGTCTTCTATTCCCAAGCTAGTATATCTCCCTCTCTCCAACAATATTTCTCTGTGAGACTGTCGTTCGTTGTCGACTTCTAGCACGGTGTAAGCCCTACGGGCGCCTCCTGCAATATGCTAGCGAGTACATCGGATACTCTTGGGTTTGGTGTTTGCAGTGCCGTTCCCATAACTCCCCCGTGAATTCGCTCGGCTTGTTACATCTCCAGGGACACTCTGGTGATATAATGTGAGAATCGAGAACGGAGGCTTGGTCGAAACCAACGGAAACCGACTCCGGTGAAGATTAGTCTTCGAGAGGACGCTTTATAGATGGTCCGATAAAAGGAAGCCAGGATATTGGAAAACGGCCAACGTTGGAAATTTCTATTTACGATTAAACAGTGTACTCGATAACGAGGGGAACGAAGAGGTAGAAATTGCTACGTAGATTGTTTACTTAGACAGCAGGAGTGTAACTTTATGTTAATCTTTTTCCATCTCCTGTAAGTTACGACTGGAGGAAGAATAGATGCGCGTATATATCCGTATGTTTGTTTTATTTTAATTTGCACGTTACTCGAGTATCGCTGTGTTATTGCATTTTATTGCGATAAAGCTGTATTAATTTCGAACTATACATTTCAGAAGATAATAAAACTTTGATATCAGAAAGTGAAATGTTAATTACACGCTTATCTATGGAAATAGTATGCAAGCATTTCTTCAATCTGATATAGTTGATACAGTGAATGTGGTTGATCCCGTTGTTGGTTTACTGATTCGCCGACGTACGGTGGTGCAAATTAAAAATTGGAGTGTTTATTTACCCCTTCTGAACGAACAGTACGAGCAGCTGAAACTTCAACTACTTTGATAGTTGTTTCCAAGCAGCTGCTTTCTGGCCAGTCATTGACGTTTCATCAGTTCCGAGCAAATTACAACTTCCGTACAAGATCACCAATTTAAATAAACGTCAATGTACCTTCTATTGCTTTAGGAAAAGAAAACGTGTCGAAACATTTCGAAAAATTTATTCTGAATGTTGCGTATTACTCTATAACGCGATGAGCAACGATTATGGTATCATTCCAATGATCTTCTTGCGGTCGGCAGTAATTTTAAAAACAATAGTAAACTAACGCGATTTGAATCAATGGTTGATCGACGACTAATCTTTTTATGAAATAATCAAACTGAAATTACCTAAAAAAAAAAAAAAAAAAAAAAAAAAACAGCATATTTTACTATTCATCGCATGTATATAGAGCTAAATATATTTATCATTTATATAAATAGCACTGTTCGCATTAACGTCGCAAGTCTTTCTATCCATTGAATTGGGAGTTCAGAAATCCGAAGACAAACGATTTGTTAAACAACGCGATGATTGTACGAGCCGAGTCAATCGCAAACGTCACTTTGATCGTTACATATTGGCGTTTAAAAGTTAATTTATGCTACAAGCTGAATTCTTTTACGAAACTAAGCAAATGTCCGGATATTATTGCGCGATAGTATGACTATTTAATTTCTAACGCGAATTTAAGCAATCGTGAATTGCCTGTATTTAATGAAACTTGGCACGCGTCGATAGACAGATGGTGAAGCCTTTCACTGTTCTCCCTTTCCTTACAATTAGTATCCTTCGTGCTTCCCGTCAGAAGTAGTTGAACGACGCGACGCCACGCAACGTTCCGAATGATTCCACGAGTCAATGAATTGCGCAAGTATCTTGTTACTTCGTTCGACATCGTTGGCTTCTAGGATCTCGTACTACTATACATAGCGTATCGGTTACACTTCCCTTAACCCTTTTACCGCGAAAAGTCAATGGTTCGTTATCGAGTTCTAACGTATTTAAGGGTGAAGACGTGTTAAAGAGTGGAAATATTATACGAAAGTCGTATCTATCGAATACCGATACTTTTTGGATAAGAAGATATTTTTCTATTTTTATATAATCTGATAAACATTTCCTCGTTATGGTTATACTAAATAACAGGAACGATGGGAACAGTAAGAACAATATTAATTATACGACACCGCTTATCGGAAACTATCGATCTTGATAATTGATATAATAATAACTACGATATACAAACAACTAAGCAATCGTTTTAATGGAAAATGATGAATGGCAATTTCGTTGATTGATACCTGTGTGTCAATAGCAAGAAGCAAAATGATTATTGCAGTCGTAAAAATGGTTGAAATTTCCGTGGGTAATTCGGAATATCAAAATAAAAACTACTTACATACGACGATGAAAACAGTCTGTTCGCGTTATTAGATTCAAAGGTGCAATCTTTTGAAAATTACCTGGCTAATAAAGTTAGAAAATTTTGTAACTATGTATATGACTATATATATACATATATTGGATTAAATGAAATAATTTAACACGAGTTGAAGAATTTAAAGATAGCTATTTAAACACGATTTTGTATCCTCGGTTACCAAAAATGGTTTCAGTGTTAAACTTACTTCTAAAAAGCCGAAAACGTGACTTATCATATTTCCAGTGAATGATCTTTAAATACAAAACCGGTCAAGAACTCAAATTACCGATTTGTTGTTCTTTCGATGATCGTGTCAGCGTGGCGAAAGAATTTGATCGAAAACGTGTTCCACAGGGGTGCTTTCGACCCAACCACCCCCTTAATACGCGGCCTCAAAGGAACAGCCCAGAATAGGTTTTCATTAGAAGCCCTCCTACTAAAAATCGTAACGCGAACGAGTAAAAGAAAATATAGAGCAACGGCAGCTGTGCTCGCTGAAGCAAACGAAAAAAATATTAACAACGTGGTCTCTGCGTCGTCCACCTAGCGGCCCTTTGATTTCCGGCGACTCGACCTTTCCCGGAAATAATATCTGTGTTTAAAAACCCGTAACGTCGCGCTTTGTATGAAAATCACGGCACCGGATTGTTCGTCGATCTCGGGAAGAAAAATGGAAGCAGCCTAACGTCAAAGACATCTGTATTTCCTTTCCGGTTCCGTTATTGCGTGACTATATTTAATTATAAAACTGTGGATCATGTAACAAAAATTCTACTTCAAATTGCACGATATTTTCTTACTAACGTTAAACGCTACGAATTGCCTAACAAGGTAGGATACCCAGTGAAAAATTATTTATTTGTTCATTATTTCTCCAAGTAATAAAACCGCTGACTGCTTACTTTATCGGTATCGCAAAAGCGGAAACAATCGTAGAGAATCAATTTAGAGTTCGTCTCTTCTAAACAAGCGTGTAACGAGAAGCCAGTCTTACCCAGTCGACCGATAGTAGATTAAAATCATTTTCCCTCCTCGGCCAGAGACGTATATCGTCCCCTTAACACCCCTATCGCGGTAGTTTTGCTTTAGTTCGCTTGACCCTACTTGTCCCATCAGGGTCTGCCGGCACGCGTCTCCCTACGAGACGCTTCTCTGTGTCTCTCTTCTGTTTCTCGTCGAATTTTTATTTCCCGTCCCTGTCTATCGTCTTTTGTTCCTTTGTTCCGCATTCTCGTTCGCTTTCGCGGCTGTAAACTTTCTCGCGTTTAGCTTCGTCGTTGCTCGTCGCTGCGTACCTTTTGCGTTACCCGTTTTGTCTCTGAATTTCCTTTAGTATCCACACCATCCTCCGCGCATTCGTCCTTTCACCTTTAGACTCGTCTTCTGCTCGTTAAAGATACATCGATCTCGCATCATCGTACGTAAATCGTCAAATTACGTTGCGTTGTATTTTCCACAATTTTTCGTATACGACTGTACGTTACGTTTTGCGTCACTTTTCATCGAATTTTCTTTTTCTAAGGAAACCGTTCCAAGACCTTTTACGTTAATTGTTTGCGCACTACATAAAGCGAGATATAGCAACTGGCAAAGTACCTACGACGATAGGTACACGTGACCGCGCATCTTTTTCAGTTCTCTAGATCACAGGGACTGGACAGAGATCCAGTCGTCCATCTAGAAACGAGGTGGCGCGTATGCACGAGAGCTTTCCGTGTCGGTTGGAAAGAGGCAACCCTTACTCGGTCCCCTCGCGCGTGCGGTTAATACGGAAGAATGCGAAAGCGACCCGACTGTGACAGGGAGCGGTGCGAAGAGTCCACGCAATTTCCTTAATGTACTCGCTAAATGTTCTAACCCCCCTGATACATGTACCAGCCGGCGCGGAGCGGCGTTACGTGGCTACATACTGTATCCTATATGACGTGTGTGCGTGTAACGCGAACACCCTTCGAGACAAGGGTGTGCGGTCACACGTGGAACGCTCGAAGCAAGTAGGCTAAGAGGGCACGAGTGGGTGACGTGATAGAAACGATTATCGATTACGGAGAATACGCGACAGCTATCGCGAGGATTACGACCTTGGCCATCCGTTTCCAATACGTTTCCAGCGAAGATACTATCTCGCTTTGGCGAAAAATTTTGACGCGCGAGTGTAGCAGGATGAAATATACATAACGAACTGTAGATGATATTGAGATATAGCATTCGAAAAGCCGGGAAAAGTGACGGTGCAAGCGTTATCTTCTAAACCTTAGCGTCAAGTTTAATCAAGTTTAAGTTTGCGACGTGTGTAAACATGAAAATGGATCGTCGATGCATCAATCTGGCATATCTTGTACGTGTCTAGATAGGCAATATAATTGCTTCGATGTTATCGAAAACATGAAACGTATCTACTCGAAAGATTCCTTCGTAATTCTGCTTATTTCCTGAAAAATGTAAGTATATTTTTAGGAACAAATATAACAAACGTATATATTATTATTTGGTGAGCAATGATAAACAACAAAATACAAATATCATAAACTGTAAAGTAACGAGTAGCAGCAAAATAAATTAACTTAATCGAATACACATATGAGAAAACATTTACGAATTTGCTACATTTTCTTCGCGCATTTATTTATGCACGTAAATAACTTTTACGCGTTTACCTCGATATTCCTTTACGTTTATCGTTAAAGCAACGAACATTAATCACGTACAGTTACATTTTGATCGGTGACTGTTCCGTCATGGGTCATTCTCGACCGAGGCAGATTCTAGGATAGAAAGAATACTCGGATAAAATGGTTAATGGGGTAGCTAATGTCCCCATATGCCTATGCCAACGCGTAGATATGCAGGACACGCAATGGGCGGTGCGCATAAATAATTTAAGCATAGGACCATCATCCATCCTCGTAGAGAAGCCCATTTGGCACACTTACTCGCGTGGCGCCTGTTTCAGCCATGCGTAGCTACCTACATTCTGCGTTCCTGCGATAATTTAACGAACAATCTTCTTTGATCGCTGTGTGATCCGTTGTTCCTAACGATAAGCCACGTTCGCCGAAATTAGAAGATCATCGACCTTGTTCGCGCGAGACTTTACGCGTTTATCGAATTATTATTCAAATATAAATAAACGGAATGAAATATTCAAGAAATAAATACATCATAGATTCTAAATCGAACCTGTATCGTATGGAAAATTTATAACTTTAGCCGCGAAACGATCGCGTAGACGCTGCAAAATAAATTTTACAAGGTAATTTGCAACTCGAGTTTAAACGAGTGCGCCGATACGATTTTATTACCAAGAAGCGACAGACTGGATGTTTCTTCGCTATTTAAGTTCACGCTTGCTTTTTAATTACATTGCTGTTGTGTCGTTTCTTTCCAACGACTCGTCAAAGTCTAACAATGAGATCATTCGTACGAAAAATCGCCATAAATGTAATACTTGCGTGGAGACCGAATCAATATCATTTGTCAATCTCGTAATCACCGATAAAGCCTGTTAAAGTGACTCGCGTTTTTCTCCAGAGGTTCACCCCACGCAAAGAAGGGAAGAAGAGGACCGTGGGCTTTTTATCGAGGGTTCTCCGAGGCACGATGAACCATTCGCATATTAGCCGGCCCCGCGGACACATTGTGCACATTTTATACGTGTTTGCACAATTCCCGATGATTTTTCGTCATGCGGACCAACTGTTTGCCAGGCCAGGATCGGCCAGAAGGGTAGGAAACGAATTCGACGGCTCGGTTGCCGTTTTATCGGTCGGAAGATATTGGATTTATTAATGTCGTTGGTTAGGCACGTTGGATTTATTTTATTGCGGGCCACGATCGCTCCCTTCCTCTGTCGATACTTATCTCAACGATACTCGATCTGTGCCACAATTTTTCCCTTTTCTCCTTTTCTATCGTGTACGAAGACACAAGTGTACAGGAATGTTTCTTTACAAATTGCGTAGCACAAAACATGGAATGGAAATTCATAGAGCACCTCCCGTAACTGTTAGTTTCGGCTGATTCTCACCACTTTGCTTAATCGCGTTCTCCTTGAAACGGTAAATTATCGCTTTTGCGTACGTATATCGGTTTCATGCGAAAAAGAGCTAACAGCGAAGGGAAATAGAATTATATCCGTAAGAAATGATAAACTTGCTTAGTTAAATTACGCACATACGTACAACGAACAAACATCCAGATAATTCAGATTATTTACGGAAAATTATAATTGTTAATTGAAAGCGATATTTCATCTAATAAGCGTCGCTAAAACTGTAAAATCATGCTGGAGAAATATAGCAAGGGGAACAATTACGGTAATTACACAGCTTAATTAGGAAATTAACTAGTAGGGTGGGGTTGAAACGAGCCACGTCATTCCCTCAAAGTATAGTACACTATTGTTTATACCAACTGCATTTGTCGTTCGTTATTAAATAACACCTTGAGAAATAATCGAATAATAAATCAAATAATAATAGGCCATTCAACCAGTGAACTCTATCCGATAACATAGAAAACGTCGCTCCTTTTATTTAGACGTTTCATCTGATCTCTACTTGGCATCTTGCCACGGTCCGCGAAAATCGTAATAGATATAAATAAATTGTCGAATTAACGTTTGAAAAGATAGCGAAAAATCAGGTCCGCGTTTAACAGACCGAAGCTGCAAATAATCCAACAATAGTAGGAAGGAATAAAACAAAGCAATCCTTTTCCACGCAAATTTTCGACCGTGCTCTCTGCACACGCTGTATTACCCCTGCGATTACTAGACACTAAGCACCCTGTGTCCCGGTTCGATCCGCGGCAAAGTCATAAGTCCGTGGTGCACACGGTATGGTCGTCGATCTCCGGGGATCGCGTTACTTTTGATTATCCCTCTGGCTGGGAGAAAGGGAAAACGGACTTGAAAGGTTCAGAGAGAACGAGCACGGACCGGTGCACGCAAATGCGCGGGCGTATGTCGTTTAAGCCCATTTAACCGTACAAACGTTTGAGAGATCTCGGCCGGTGCCGAGGAGACAATGAGAGGGAGCTGTCGTCGGCCTTTGTGAGCGGCTTTTCATAGGAGGGGCAGGCTTGTGCACGGGGATTGCACGGAGCCGAATTCGAAATGACGAGGTAGCTGGAGGGGTTGGTCGGTGAGTCGAGGTCGCGGGTAGAAGCGACGAAGAAGGGGTTGTGTTGGCGAAACGGTGGTTACACCGCCGCGACGGCACACCCACGCAGGCGCCCCTTCACCCAACCCTCTCTTTCTCTCCCCCGTTTCTCTTCCCTCGTTCTCTTCGTCCTTCCTCGTCCATCTCTTTCATCCTCGTCTCGTCCCTCTGCTTGTTTACCGCCGCGTCGACACGGTACCGATAACTACGCGCTACATCCTTGCTCTTCTCTCCCCGTTTCCGCATAAGCCTTTTCCATCCTCTTTCAACCGGCTGATTCTCTTTTGTCCCCGCTTTTTCCAGTCGTCTGCTACTCCGCTATACTCGTATTCTCTTTTCGTATACGCGCTCTCTCGTCTCAGCCCGATTTTTCCCGTTCTTCTCTGTCCCAGCCGACGCTTCTGCACGTCCGTGACACAATGGCACATCTGGTGTTAACTTCTGCTTTTTGGTCGCGGCGCTTGTCGAGAGAAATCGTCTCGCTTGTCCTCGTCCCGCCCGGATGGCGAACATCTCCGCCGATCCTACGCTCGGTTTTTTCCTTTCCAAACGAAACTCTCCCTCCTCTTTCCTTCTTGTAGCCGCGTGGAATCGCGACGATCGTTTGTTTCGTTCGCTCTGCTCGCTGCAGCTGCGTGAATACGACGGCCAATTTTTCCGCCACACCACGCCGAACTGGTCCAACGAAGAACGACGGTTTGCGATTATCTTTTCTCGGTGTTCGCGACTTAACCCGCTCCCGAACCAGGCTTTCACCCTTTCTCGGGGGCCGAGATGCATAGCGCGACTTCGAAATGGCTGAATTTCGAAACAGAGTCTGTCAGCTTTTACTTAATCGTTCCTTTTCCACGGCGATAACGGGCACCGATACCGTCTTTCGACTTTTTGCTACGCGCAAACCTCTATGGAAGATCTAACGTCTGCACGTTTCAAAGCTAATACGCGATAACGAAACTAAGCTTTGTAATTCTCAGATCTTACGGGACTACTTATTTTTAGTTACTCGATAAGCTCTTTATTTTTATTAGATTGTCCGAAAAGCGTCTTTCATCTACAGACACCTCTTTTACAACGATGCATCTTTACACAAACACGAAGCCTAATCTGTCGAACGTTGTGATCCCTGTTTTGCTAAAAAATGGATTGTTACGTCGCGTAAGACGGTCCGTGCGACGTCCCTCATGGTCTGACCGCCGAGGCCTACACACCGTTACACCGACCCTCGATAAACTTAAGGAACCACCATAAACCGAATCTTCTCAGTTTAATTTCTATTCGCATAAGTATTTTCGGTTTATGGATGGTCCTTAAAACAGTCCTTAGGTTTATTGCACGCTCTCATAACTTACGGAGACAGCGGTTGTTTGTCCATTAAAAATAGCAGGTATTTCCCATTAAAAAGGACACCCATGCCGAGCTTTCCTCCGTAATTATACGAGACGGGTCATCACTGTTCTACCAAACGTCGTGCAGTCAACGCGACTGTTCCTATCAGCTTCGCGTAGTCAACTTAAAACATAGTCCTCGCTTCGATCAAACTGATATTATCTTAATCTATTCTTTATTACTACTACTCATCTATCAAGTATATTATTCTTCATCACCTGTATCAATTATCTCTTCCGCCATGATGGAACCTCAAGTGTAACAAGTTGTTAAAAATATAAATATTATAAGACTGTAGACTACAGTTTCATTCCCCAACAAATACCTCTATTATCCTACAAGAAATAAGGGGATCGACCTGTTCGTGGCGTCGATCGTTATAATCGTAACGGGAATTTACGACTCCCGTTGACGCGCTTCAACGCGATCGCGTCTCCCCGCGACTGAACGATAGAACATGCATCATACGTAATTCGATAAAGCAATATAAATGTTTTGCATCCATTATTTCCTTATAAAACGAAAGAAACTTTTCGATCGACCTAATAGATCTGCCGTGTAATTTTTTAATTAAACGTCGGCTTAAGAAGAGCCTTGCAACCTGAGGAAAAGGCTTGCGATGTTAATACAAACAGCGATATTTAATCGATAAATAGTATCCACAGTATGCGATTATTGACACCTTCCCTAATTATTTAGCAGGTAATTTAACGCGCACTTTTATAGTTACAGTCTGACGATTACGCTCCAGTTTGCTTCTAATTACTAATTCGTTATCGATTTAATACAATTTGGTAAAATTCACGTATCGTTATACAAGTCGATCGAATCGTCGGAATCATTATGAATGGTAGGAACGTGAATATTCTTTCGTGTATACGTTTTTAACGCCTAATTGGTATTCATACGCGATTCAGCTAGCGTTAAGGATGAATTGGACGAGGCGCGCGACCTCCGGTGCTGTCGTTGAAGCGAGAAGCCCGTCCGCTGAAAAACCATATGCGTAAATGGGGCAAGGGAAGCGAACCGGCCGATATAAATTCAAACGTATTTGCGCGGTAAGGGTGGCGTAATTTATTACCCGTCGATGTAATGGAAACGCCCATAGAGAAGATCTGCTCCGCGCAAATTCGATTATATGCAGTTGTATCTCGCTTGCGAATCCTCTAGCCACGCGGGGAATACAGTTAAATTAAAAAACGCAGGAACCGCGCGAACCTGCATACTTCATCGGCGTCGTCTTTTTGCCAGTTGAACCCGCGTCCATGGAATATTCTGTTGGCGGGGCTCCTCCGAAGAAATACGGCACACCGTTGAACGTCATCGTTTCTCCTTCACCTCCAGCTACTAGAGCAGCAGCAGAGCTACCGCCTACTACAAACGCGTTGTGCGATTCACGATTTTTAGATTTTTATCTGTAATACTTCGAATAGGTGTCCGAATAGGCGATATTTCTTGCCTCGTTGTTGGGTTAAAGACGAAGCACTTTATAACGAGATGAAATCGTAGGTGGTAGTTCGGTTCAGCTGTTGATAAACATTAGGAGACCTACTCTTAGTTGCATTTGATCGACCCTAACAAATTTTAATTCGTTTGACACTTTACGTTGTTTAATTTGTACTTGATCTAAGAGAACGAGAAATTGTATATTTTCTTAGGACAATCTTAAGAATCTAAAACCTTTGAGATATGGAATACTGTGTCGCTTATGAGTAAAACATGATTCGAAATGGAAGAAGTCGATATAAACGATGTGAAAATCTTCGGTAACTCTCAAATCCATTTTGCCTGGAAACAAACAAAAAGGTTGTATCTCCAAAACCAATCACAATGCCAGCATCCTCGAAACATTCTATGATACATCTTCCAAATACCTGAATGCACTCGCGTTGGTGCCTCCGTTGGCCCAGAAAAATGGAAATAAAAAAAGAGAAGGGCAGAGAAAGAGGAAGAAAAGGAAACGTGGCAGCGTGGAGGCTAAAGCAAGAGAAAACAGTCATCGTCCCTTCGGGGGATGGAGATACCGGTAGCGCCGATAATGATTCGAATCCGACCCTCGTCTCCCGACCTTTCGCCAGTTTCTGCCAGCGACTCCGACCGATATTTACGAGATCTGTGCTCGCGAAGTAAGCGAAATGAAAAAGAGGAATATGGTCGTTCGTGGGGTCAAGCGTGCACCGCTGCCGCGGGGGTGCGTTCGCAGACTGCTCGCAACCCCCTTCTCTACCGCCCACCCCTCGCCGGTCGTTAGTCTTGCCACGAGCCAACACGGGAGAAGACTCGTGGACGAACGAAATCTCTCCACCCTTGGATAGGCCGCGATAAACCCTCGTGTTGATGCTTTTTACGGTGACGGACGACTCCTGGAGGCGTGTCGACATGTGCAACGGTACCGACGAAGGGTGGGTTCGCGTGATCGAAGCTCGAGGAGGACGCCCACGGAAATCACGGGGTCGCGCAATCGCAGAGACACCCCCTTATAGCGGATCTTGGCGATGGAAACTCGCGGCCCGTGTCGGATGTATCGCCACAGAATCGTATCTCTGTCGCGGCTGATTCCAAAAGATTTCAAAAGTCACTGCGCTTTCCAACGAATTCAATGGCGGGTTTCGAGGGTTTCGATGATTTCTTGGCAGAGACGATCGAGTTTCGTATCTGTTGAGGTTATTAGATGTATGCGGACAAAGGAACGCGTGGATAAATTGTAAGGTAGAAGATATATATTTTAAATACTGAAGTGTAAATGCAAATCGGAATATAATTGAACTGATCCAGATCCGCACGCTAGTGTCGCGTCGATTCGAGATTATTTCACGTTCCGCACGTAAGGTGAGAGATTCGTACTTCAATTACGATCGTTATTGCAAAATTTATTATAAACTGACAGAGTACCGATACAGAATGCTATAACAGAACGGAATAGAATGTCGAGTACTGACTTGGCAGGATTTTTATATCAAGGATTTGGTTCCTGTGGAGGGGTTATCGCTGGATGCCGGTTACATAGGTATGCTGTTACTGCTTAGTTATTGTTTCGATGGCTACGGTATGTGAAATACGATTATCCTATCGCTGTATTCCCGGGATCACCGTGACACTAGCAGTGTTACCCTATGATTGAAAACCCTGAAGCCATCGTCGCCTGTCTACGGTTTATGGTCTGTCTTTGTCCCAGTCTTTTGTCTATACGCTGTCGATGGCTTCGGTGCTTGAGAAAACTAAAAGACCAGATGTAGAGTTTTCTTAGAAGTGGTGACCGCTTCAACAGTACCGTTGTATGGAGAAAAAATTATACGTTGACGGTAGCTCGCGGGCTTGGGACGGCTTCCTATCCGCTGACTCGAGACAGTTGCAAAAGTTTGCCGTGTAGACTTTGACGAGCAACGGTATTGACTATGAAAACAGGATTATAGGAAAAATCATCGACGCGTTTACGATCGATCATAATCGGATTCCGCCTATCCGAACGACCAAAGATGCAGAATTTTCCACCTGACATGGATGGGGTCCGCAGGCAACAGATGGTTCGATACTTTGCATGCACGGCGTCATGCTCATAAAATCATTTATGCGAACGCGACACCTTCTCTGGTCCAGAAACGAATAAAAATGTTCGATACGCAAACGATTTGCCAACCACATGGTACGGCTCGCTTTTTCAGCGGTAAATAACGCTTGTTAGTTACGCGCCATTGCCTTTTCTGGCTGGTTTTCAGCCGATCATTACCTATCGCAAAGAGTACCAAGTATTTTATTTTATAACGATGAATGGCTTTTACGCTCTCTTCCTGCGTGATAATTTTCCTAATAAAATCCTTCGTACAGTTTGACGGAATGATAATATCCGCACGAGTCGAGCGTCTTTGTCGTTCGAAGGTTAAAACATCCCCCATAAACGTAGGGTTAAAATGTCGCTATTTCGCTCGCTCCTCAAAATCGTTTATACGCTTGCGGAAACGCATCGATCAATCGTTTTCGACGACAGACTAAACTCGTGCTTCTACCGAAATATTTTACACCGTTGCCGACTGATTTTGTCGGTTGGAGCCGAGATTCGATGCTAAGTACGATTACCCTGTAGGTATCCGTAACTCCATTATTATCACGATCCGAGCGATAAAAGAGCAGGATCTTTATCGCATTTTAACAAGGCTAACTTTGAAAAACCCTACCAAAGGAAAATACGACATTCTACGCTTCTTGCGCTACCGATCGCGACATCGGTAACGTGGTTAACGAGCGCGAAGATGCCACGATAGGATTCGAACGGCACCGGGGAACATCCTAACACACGGGCCACAGGAATTTCCATAGGAAAAGGCGAAGGTAGCGAGTCTAGGTACAAGGACAAACAGAAGGATATCAGCCATCCGACGCTACCATGAAAGACAAAGACTCTTATCGGGAGTGTACCGTTTCATGGTGGTGAACGCGTCTATACGTCTACTTATACACGTTCACGCCGGCCTGTACCCTCGTCGGGTTATTCGTTTCGGTGTAGATAGGCGCGCGCGGGCACGAGCCAGCCAGCCAGCAACGAGAAAAAGAGTACGTATAGGTACACGACTGATCTCGACTAAGATTATAAAATGGCGACCCTCACCCCCCGGCTCGGCTGTTCTTAATTTCGCTCCAATCCTTTTGTCCCCTCCTACTCAACCTGCTTTCTCCGCCGTTCCCTTCTCATCTCCTCCGCGCCCGTTTTCTTCTTCTTTTTTTCTCTGCTTCTTTTCGCTCGCTCCCTCGCCTACTCCACCTACTTCCTCCTTTGCCTTTCGCAAACGGCACGACTCCCGAGACGATGCCAAAGGAAGTCGTCGAACAGAGGCCAACGAATTCTTTTACGCGACGATTCCAACGAATAGAAACCGTGGCCATCGTTGCGTTGGAACCGTGGAAATGACGATTCGCGGATACGACGCAGGATGATCGTCGCGGATAATGCCACCGCATACTCGGACGGAGGGCTGACTCTTTGTCGTTCCCTCTGCCGATTCGCTCGTGTCTCGGCTGTCTTTGATGAATTTCAGCGTTGCACGTTGGCGAATACACCGACCTTCCTCGTGTATTTAACCACGCGGCATTGGAAGATCCGCCTACGAACCAGCTTCAACCAACGAACAAGGAAGAAACGTACTCTTTGTCGTTGTAATCGCTCGTCACGCGTCCTTCGACAGTCGCATAAACTTCTGCCTATTCTTCTCGAGTACGTATCGCTCGAACGATTCTTACCGATTCGATCCATCTTCCTTTCGCGACCAACTCCGAGCCACGCTGCGCGTGTAATAATTCGCTCGAGAGTAAACGCTCTCGCTCTCTTCCGCGAGTGTCATCGCTCGATACGAAGAGACGCTCTCCTTCTCCGTATTCCTGGTCCGAAGCGATCTTCGAAAAGCGTCAAGTTTACACATGGCCAGGCGAAGATAGATGCCGTCCAAGTTTCCAGAAGCTTCACCGTCGTCCTCGCGGCGCATCATCGCGGTGTCAACGGCGCATCATCGGCACCCAAGCGAGCAGCAAGAAGTTGGAAGAGCGTCGCGTCGCTCCCTCGGAAGACGTTTCGCGGTACGATGATCGCCATATTGGAGGCGGTAGATCTTTTCGCCAATCGGCGACACAGCGTCAGAAGCGTGGGTGCGAATCACACCCAATAGCTTTCTCCCATGCCCCACCATAAAACCACCACACCCACGAGTGTCACGTGCGCACGAGCAGCTGCAACATCGTTCGAACAGTCGTTCGCGTACTCTTACACCGGTCGCGTCGATCGCTCCTTCGCTATTCTCTGTATCGCGATCCTGTTTCACCGACGTTGCTCGCATCCACGTTGCAAACGAATTTCCATTGTTCTCGTTATCTTCGACAACGACGATGGTTCGATGGACTGATAGGCAGTGCGGATAATCTATCGCCGTTAGCTTGTTCTTCTTCGACCAACAACGTCGCATATCTGTGCCGATCCGAAGGGATGGCATGGCATAGAAATGGTGCGGCCGAACCGACGTTAAACGGTTCAATAAATTCGGCCGCTCTTCCTAAGAATGTTTATCGCCAAGAACTAGGCAGAGAGCTCGCAACGGCTTGTTCTTTGGCGAAAGTGAAAGTGAATTAATCGGTCGACGATCGACAAAGACGTATGTCCCTCGAGATTCGACGAGATCGTCGAGTTGGAATTAATCGCACCGTGTTGTTTAGAGGTGAACGGTTGGCGCGCTGTTGAGTAGAACTTACGACTTTGATATTGCTCGCCACCTACCCGTTGCTGACACTCTTGCTTCGATCGGGAACGAACGAATACGAGTTGGTACTTGAACGAAATTAAGAGAACCGGAAGATAAAAATGCGAGGAGAAGGAACGAACGAGTAAGTAAAAGCGCACGGCGTAAAGAACGGAGGAATATAAATAGACATAAGGAAGAATAGTAAAAGATGATCGCGAGACAGGTGTCCTGTTTAGGTGCTGGTAACGTAAATGCGAATGAAACAAATAAATGCCTGGGTAAAACCAGGTAACGTAAGAAAGCAAAGAATATAGACGATAAAAGCTCGCGAACGATCACAGGACAAGCGTCGAGTAAAACTCATCGCGAAGCATCCTTGTGAAGAACGGAACTTGAAACCTAATTTCGTGCCTACCTGGTCGACGTCGAACGAATGGAACGGAATATTAAATCTAATGAAAATACAATTTCATAAACCAAAGGGACAAATCCTAATGAAACGATATTTATCGTATCGTGGAGTAATTTATCGCGATATCTGAAATACCAGGGCTCGTTAGATATCGCAATCGACGATTGTCAAAATTCTATTAGAAAGAGAAAATAATTGTGGAAACGTTTCAAACGATGAAGAAACAAGCTGCGTAAATTCGATCGAAGAAACGCAATTATGACTATGATAAGTCTGGAAATGCTGGGCCGTGAGGCTTCACCTCTGGAAGGGATGTATCGGCGCGCTCGTCAAGATGTCTTGACACCGCCACGCGATAGCCCGGAGACACAAAACGTCCGGCGGAACGGCAGTAGCACCGGAAACGTCGCAAACGTCGCCAGCTTCGACGGCGCTCCTCACCACGAGATGCACCCCCTGGATCAACCGGCCGTGGAACTCGATTTGCCGGCCAATCTTCCTGAGATCCTCTATTGTAAGTGAGGAACGTCGGCTTTTAATCGACCGAATTCCCTTTCGATGACTCGCGTACCCAGATAAAAGTGTAACGGTTAAGTGTCGAAGCCGATGTGACTGACAAGTGTATAGAGAAGCGAGGAGACGTTGCCGAAGAATTCAGATATTCGGCGTACTTACGATGGTTTCAGACGTGAACCAAAGCAGAGAACCGAGTAATTTGAAATCGTGTAATTGCTCGATCGAGAAACGAGATTCTTGTAGGAGAGAAAAATTAGCATGTAGTTGAATTTAGAAAGATTCGACCGCTGCAACTGAACTGTCGATCGTTGTGTTGTACGAACGAAGATCGGGTGATAGAAATTACGTACATAATTGTAATTCAAAGATCGTAAGGATCTCATTTGCGTAATACACGGTTGATTTTTAACATTATGATATAGTTCTTATGTATAAATCACAAGGTCCTGAATTATACGACTACAATAGCTCGGTCTTAAAATCATCGTAACAATGATTGTATCATGTTCGCGTTAGAGAGAGACCATTGTCCATACAGAGAAACGATATAGATATTGTACGCGTGATTTGTATTATAGTTAAGTTAAATGGTAAATAAAGGTACAGTTATGTTAGTGATAACTTGACTTGAAGTTAAAGTATACAGTCAGTGGTACATTCTCATTTACGAAAACTTATATTATATTGTAAGGTGTTGCTGCAATTAGGACATTTCGATAACCTGCTTCGAATCTGAAACTTTAGACTTCGATCATCCTTCGACTTTAATCTATTACGATTTCAATTGCGAAGCTAATAAATAATCGCAATTTATTTAAAGATCTTATAGTTATGATTATATTATAGAACGTATAGTTGAGATTATATCGTAGGACGCATAGTTAAAGTTACAGAATCCAACCCGCACCTACAAGTTCCAACTGCTCGCGTTTCTCACAGATACTTTTAACGACATCTTTAAGTATATTAAACGATCTTCCATCGAATGTTACAGCTTCGATACCAAAATGCGGAGGCTGTCAGGAAGCGATTTTGGACAAATACGTTCTGAGAGTTCTGGAAAGGTGTTGGCATGCAAGGTGCCTCACGTGCCGGGATTGTGGCGCAAGATTGACTGATAAATGTTTCGCAAGAAACGGCCATGTCTTTTGCAAGGACGACTTCTTCAAGTAAGTACCAACAATTATTTTTATCACGCTCTACCCGTCGCTCGCAGCTGTTTCTATCAGCAGAATTTATATTCAAAAGATCGTCGATTTCGAAATTTTACAGACTTCTTGTATTTCTATTAGAGCACGCGATCGGAAATTATTTTATACATTTGAAATAAAACTCGGGATAGAATTTATAATCGGTATCTCATTCGTTGATAAAAATACACACAGATACTGGTACTTCGATTAATTTTACGTCCAGTCTCGTATGTAGATACGTACACACGATATAAGAAAATGTTAAAAATGTACGTGCGTGTGTTTGTAGCTTATAAGATGAAAATAACGTTATTTTAATACATGGTATAATGTATTTTGATCTACATATATTCTGTCTGTTCTCGTTGTGGCAAACGTTCGATTAATAAAACGTAAGCTACGTATATTTGTCGGACTAACAAGCGGTCGTACATTACCAGCTGGCCGCTACCAACCTGTTTATGCAATATATCAACAATACTGTTAATCTATCAACCTATTTACACGTTTACGACGATCCAAAATATAAATCGTAAAACTAAGCTATAATGATAAAAATGATTTTTAATATTTTCTGTTCCATGTGTTTCTTACATAAAATTCACCAAAATAAAATAGCAAGATACACGATACACCTGTATACATATATAGACGCTAAAGGAATTTTTCGCTATTCTCCAAAGAAAACAGGGTATACTATACCTGTGTACCTGTGTACGTACTCCACATTATACGCGTAACAAGACTCTCCTTTATTTAACATATTTTACTATTGCGTGTTATAAGCGTGTGAACCATCGGGTGATCTACGTACGGTAGATCATTACGTAATTGTATCGACGTGCTGTAGTGCAATGTTTTTTTTTTTAGATATTATCTAAACAGATAGCGAAAAGGTATAAAACGCTTATCAACTGTTACTTATCGCTTGTAAAAATTGCACCTACGGAACCGAAAGTCCGCATTATTCTCGGTGGATAATAAAAAAAAAAAAAAAAAAAAAAAAATGGATGTACCTGATAGAAAAATGAGAAACAAGTTGGATCAAACGCGCATATATATCCAGCAACTGATATCGATTGTGTGAGAAAAGAGTGCCTTTTCTCATCTACCCACACCTTCGCAAGGACGAGACGCCATCTTTCTTCTCCTGCTAGCCAAATCGAAGGAACTTACCCTCTTTCCCCTTCGTCCTACCCTTCTCGCTGGTATTCCATTTTTCCTAGGGTTCAGGAATTTTCAGGAAAACTGGTGAACTCGCTCGTGCATTCAAAGACATTAGGAGCAACGTTCGAGTTTGACGAACCACTTATTCGTTGTATGTAACGTCGACTGCAAGCTTTGTGATTAATCTCCAACGTGTACATTATTTCCTCCCAATGCGTAGATGCGTTTATGTTAAGGAAGCGTAAAGAAAAGTGAATTTGAAAGAAATTAAAGGAAACAAAGTGGGAACCTCTGGAAATATTATTAAATATTATTAATTTAATTCTAAAACAATTTCTATTTAACTTTGCTCCGTTCTTTCAGTTACTTTTAATTTCTTCACGAATAATTTCCAACACGTGTGATATCTCGTTCTGATTTTATGCCAAGGGGATCATTAAGATGCTGTTCTTCCGATGAAATAAACTTCTGTTCGCTGAGATGAAAGTAAAATTGAAAGGTCAAAATTTTAAGAGCGTAGCAACTTCGTAGCAGACCGACAATCTCCTACGATACTTTTATATATTACATAATTTATTGCTTAAATTGACTTTGTCAAAATTGTGAAAAATATCGTTCTAACGATAAGTACAAAGGTAAATACTCCACGGATTGTTTTGTCTGCGTTTCGCAGATATGAAAAATGTATTTATTAATATATAAACTGTAGCATGACATAAACAATCCATCGTGTTCAAACTACTCTAATTACGTTTCGTTATTTACTTGATGTTGCGTGTAATTGCATTTAACATGGACAAATTCTACTGATAATTCTTTTATTCGGAGTAACCTCGTGTCTCTATAAACGCAGAAAAGCGTCTCATTAACAGCAAGATTGTTCTATCTTAAATATTAATACAGCAGCTGATACAGTAGTTTCGTTAATCAACTGCTTACGTGCATCGGGCTACTCATTTAAATTACTTAACTTAATGGCACGCAATGATAAAGGGAAAGGTCTAAGCCGGATAGGTCAGGCGATCATAGGGCCCTGGTGACATTTTACAATATCGGTATTTCAGTTTATATCTCGACCGAGAACCCGAATGGACCTGTTGCTTGTATATTTCAAATTCAGAATTATCTGCCTCCTCGACGTTTGCAAATTTCGTCACAAAACACGACGCAGATCTTTTCCTAATTACACAGTGCGGCAAAGAAATGAAAATCGATCATACTGGAGCTCGAGCGAACAATTTGTTCTTTATTCCCTTCGAACTGACCAATGAAGAATTCTACGAAGCGCTTACGATATTCAAGGATTATTCAACATTGAAAATTTGTCTGTTTCAACTGCATTTGATTCTGTTCTAATACCCTTTCGAATATCGACTTCCCACGTATTAAAAACGCTGACTCTTCGTTCTCAATTTTCATTTTGGAAACGAAACGCAACATACATCCACGCGCAGCGAAGCCAAAAGAGTAAGGATAATGGTTCAGCGCGAAAGTACCTTTTCGATTTTCCTGGGAAGAACGTTGTTTTCACGCCAAGGGATGATATTTGTGCGGCTGCGTTGTTTGCGTCGCGTCATTCATGGTAACAAAGAAAGCTGGGAATCAGATTCCGATTAATAGAACGTCAAAAAACAGTCGGTCACCTTTCTCGCTGATTCAGCCAGGTATGAAATCGTTGCTGACCGCGCTCTACGTTCGTATTTTTATGAAATATCTTCAAACGGTTATACTTAATATTCCCTGTTTTTCAAGGCGGTGCAACCTTGATCGAACGAGATGTTGCTGTAATCAATACGCGAACGTAATGTGAAAATGTTGTATGTTGTTGGTATGGCAGGCGTTTTGGGACGAAATGCGCGGGCTGCGGCCAAGGATTGGCACCGTCGCAAGTCGTGCGTAGGGCGCAAGAATTGATCTACCATCTAACTTGTTTCTCGTGCGCCCTTTGCTCTCGACAGTTGGACACTGGGGACGAGTTCTACCTCATGGAAGATAGAAAGCTCGTTTGTAAACCTGACTACGAGCAGGCGAAGGCAAAAGGTAACGTATATGTACGTTCTACTTGCTTCCATACGGTTTTATTATTTTACAATCCAGTCTTTTCTCCTACGATCCTGAGATTGCGCGAACAGAGTTACTTTCGCACGTTTAAACGACTTATATCTATTATTGAGTCTTCTATATCATAGAATTGGCAGACGGGGGAAGTATAGACGGTGACCAACCGAACAAAAGGCCAAGGACCACGATCACAGCGAAGCAGTTGGAAACTTTAAAATTAGCGTACAATACCAGTCCTAAGCCAGCGAGACACGTGCGAGAGCAACTTTCTCAGGACACAGGACTCGACATGCGCGTGGTTCAAGTTTGGTTCCAAAACAGGTACGTATGTACATCGATGTATTTAATAAAATTCAAGCTCGATTCACGAACGATTAAGTATTCGTTCAAGAATTGACAATTTCAGTATTCTGTACGGCAGAATATTTCTCGCGAGTGTAAAGAAACATAGGGTATCGTAGTAATTACGACACAAGCAGAAAGGGAGTGATTCTACGCGAAAAAGTAGAATAAAATTTGTTTATAGATATAACGTATCGTCTTCGAGAAGATCGATTTTGAATATTCTCCTTGGATAGTTAAAAGTTGGAGGAATTGAAGATATAAAACACATTAAAAAGGCTGCATAATAGATTTATCTGTGCATTAGTAAGGTAAATCTTAAAAACTACTTGTCTTATTGTAGTCGACGGCTTATTTTGCACAGAGCCTGATAAGAAATCAACTATACTTGTGATATTAATGCTATTTACGAAGGACAGGCATAATAGAACCGCCCGATCACGATGTAGTTAAGTACACACGTTCCAGAAGAACGTTCAGGATCAATTTTTTCGAAAACAAAAGCTCATTTGGAAAAATTCTATTCTGCATTTTCAACTTATCTTTTCACATAGAATCTTTTTTTGTGTGTGTGTGTGTGACACATTGTATAATATAAGGTATACCTGCTACACGATTGTGGCTAATTTTTTAATCGTTTATTTATTAAATATTTCTTTAAGAAGATACTTAAATGAAAGTAAAATTTAAATTAAAAGAAAATAACGAGGCTAGAGGGACGTGTAAACTTTCGAGCAATGTTTTAATCTGTACGTAAATTATGAAAACGGTACTTATGCATATAGTAACTAAGTACGTACATATCGTAGTTTGTAGCTGTAATTGGAATATCGTATTAAGTTGATTTTTATCGCACTGTTAAAAACTGCCTACAACATAAGTGTTTGTAAGTTATTATTAAAATCGCTACTCGAGACTGAAGATTATAAATTATTCGAATAATTGAATTATTTATCAAGTTTTCAAAAACAGCAACATTATTCATAATATATCTATGGAATACATGGATCGTCAGTTATCACACTAATCTAAGATTTTTCTTCCAATTCGACTTCTTGTTATCACTATCGAGAACATCGTCGTGTACAACGTTGCACATAACTTAAGAAAAATTGCTTTATCGATTCTATTCGCTCGTATACCATAATCCTATGGCTTCGTGTTGAAAACGGGGAAAACTGTGACAATCTCGGTACAAAGTATTATTATCGCAATTTATGTCATCAATGACCGCCGATAAAATACCGTAAAAATCTTAAAAATTAGCACGTGTGGAATACTTTAACTCTGTAGAGTCACTCTCTTAAGGCTCTCTTCCGTGAAATTGAAGTGGGTTTTCCTGCGTCACCTACTCGCTTAGTATATGGCAAAAAATGTTATCGCAGTATCACTTATTTTTGTTTTGTATACATATTAATAGATATTTGCCTTGCGATATCGAGTAAATCTCGTACTACGGATCATCGTTCAGATTCAACGAAGGTACAAGTATTATAATTTAACAGAATTTACTTTGAACTTTATTTGTAATTCCAACCCTCCAAACTTAAATTGAACTGTAATTAAACTGTAATTGAAAAAATACGTCTTATTTACGTGTAATTTACACCGGACACGGTATTATAATAGTTTACCTAAGTAGTTTCTAAAAAATCCTTAGTCAAGGTTACACGTAAAAGTTAAACGTTCGTCGTTTTCGTACTTGTTCAAGAACGGAGATTCATATTCCTTTTCTCATTTTCCAGGAGAGCAAAAGAGAAGAGACTGAAGAAAGACGCGGGTAGAACAAGATGGTCTCAGTATTTTCGAAGTATGAAAGGGACGGGTGCAGGTGGACATTCACCTAGGCATGATAAGCTTCTTGATAAGGACGAGCTTAAGGTCGACTTAGATTCCACCTTTGGTCACCATGGTACGTACTTACGATTAATCACTTAATATAAGATAATAATATAATATAAGTCGCTTAATATATCATTGTGTCCAATTTCCTTATCGCTTGTACTTAAACTTTCACTTCGACTGCTTCTAAATTGATACTATAAATTTAATACCAGTTGTATTGTTTAAGATACGGGTAATACAATATAATAGAAAAATTACTTCTAGATATAGGCACACACATTGTAGATTAACGTTTGATTAAGGTTGAAGTAGATCATGGTATAGATCGATTATCGATAAATTTCAATTATTTAATTACGACTACATAATTAATCTTACTTATCGTTGAATATGAACGCGAAAGTGATAGTAGATGTTGATGATTTCTGCGCGAGATAAAATCCTTGGCAGCTTCGTAGTGCAAAATTGCGCTGCGTTGTTAGAAATAGGCATTGAAAAGCGACCCATAACGGGTTATTTGTAACTTCCAATATCACGAAATGTACGCAACTTCCTCTCTGCATGCACAAACGTTCCTTTCGATTCGCCAAACGAGAAAATGTTACGAGCAGTGGTACGCTATCACCGAATACCCTCGTATATGTATATTTCAAGAGATTTCGTTGTTAAAAGTCACTGTTCTTTGAGCTAAAAATTTATAAGAACAAAAATTTCAAAGGATAAAAAATAGGTTTCTATATTAAGAAGAAAGGAACCAGTGTTTACATAAATATTTTAAATAATTATCCCGCTAATTGGTACGCTTACGATCTTTTTCGCGAATAGATTTAGTCAACAAATTTATCATTTTTTCAAGCGACGAAGAACAAGCGCGGCTAGAAAATATTATTAACTCGTCAGTTATACGTAAAAAAGGTGTCATATAAAAAAAGTTAGAAGTAGATAGATGCGTACGTAAAGAGATACTTATCGCGAAAAACGCAAAACCATATAGAAGCTTTCAAAAAAATTACCTATTCTCTAGCTCTGTTGCTTTCGCTTTAATATTGGTTACATCGAAGCTTTCGTGTACTCGAGCGTTTAGCAAAGGGGAAGACGATCTCGTCAATTATTCAGGAGTTCGTGGAGGCTAACTGCTAGTTCGCCGTGTCCGAGATTTCAGGAAGATTGCGGACCATGCTGAAATTTATGCCGATCGTTAACCATACACGCCGTAAAGTCATATAAACTTCAGCTATTGTTTAAATTTTAAACGGCTTCATTATCCAGTGCCTTTCTAGCGCCTGACAGATATAATACAAAGTTATTCGAATCATATACACTTAACGTCGCTACTATAAAAAGAAAAATGCCTTTGGTACGGTGTAAAGTTGTAATTTTATATTAAAAACAACAAATTTCCGATGTAGAAATTTTACAAGAAAATTTGACTAGATTTAGTTTCACGTAAATGTTTGATATAATTTTATTTCTTGCTACAAACAAATCATACATACGTGCGACAAAGGAGATAATGACCATTCTATAAGTTCTTTTACAAATTTAAAATACGAGTAGCAATTTTATGTTATTAATCAATTACAGCGATTATAATCTGTTCTAATATTCGGAGCAAACTTTTATAGGACAATAAAATAATGAAATTTATGTTATCTTTACATTTAGATTTGAGTAACGATAGTTACGGAACAGTGGTGAACATGGGATTAGATGGTGAAGGCGCGAGTCCAGGTGGGGGTGGAAATGGGACAGGCGGGGGCCCTCCACGTAGTTATTTGGGTGCAACAACTCCCCCTTATCTCTCAACGTCCAGATCACCGTCCTTACCACCTCAATTTCCATATCCACCGGATGCTGGCCTCTCCGTCTACACTACCCTTGGTAAGTAAACGTTTCATTTCTATATTATAAGATCATTCTATATATCATATCGTAATCCTCCATTTCCGGTTGGAACATCTAGTTTATCTAAAGAAAGAATAAGTACAGAATTTAGATCTACGGGACACTATCTTTCTTTGATATAAAAAAAAAAAAAAACATATAAGTAGATACGTCGCGTACATAGAAAGGCAATAGGAGGGAAAAATCAAGTTTCGATCGTGTCACCGTTAATTTCATTTCTCCATTTATTCACGCTTACGTTTTATTAATTTCAGTCTATATAAATGTTAAACACACGTTCGTTTAAACTTCACCACCACCGTACATTTCCAAGCCACGATGTTATAAAAAAAGGCGAAAATGTTAATGGAAAAATTGGGCGATGCATGTTGCAGGAGGCACAGGTGGCATGGTACCAGGACCGGCATCGGATTTGAGCAACGAATCGAGCGGAGGTGGTGGTGGCGGCGGAGGCGGCGGCGGAGGTGGTTACCCGGACTTTCCACCCTCGCCCGATTCATGGCTCGGGGAACCACCACCTCCACACGCTCACCACCATTCCCACTACGCCACATAACCCGGCAAACCGACGCGTTGCCAAGCACCGTTCGGAAGAACGGATCGGCGCAAGGCGTTTACCTGACGATCTTTCTCCATAAGGCAAGACTCAATTAAAAGACTAAGCCTTCGATCGAATCATCAACCTGTCCACTTTCGTCGATCGTCGACGATCTTACGTTCACGCGTCTCGATCTCGAGAGGATCTCGGTGTTCTCGGTGTATCACCAAGAGATCCATCTAATAAGAGCGGAACTCGATCAGGATATGCGTGACGATCGAGCACCGTCTCGAGCCACAGGAGTCATTCCACACCGTACACTTCACCGTCCCGGCGGGGTTCCCATCATCGGAATGATGCCATATGTCACTGTCGTATAAAGTTACACTTAGACCGCGTATACGATACGCATTCGATAGGTACGATTAATCTAAATATATTTATGTACAAGTTCCTCGTTTCCCGGTACTATGGAGTTTAATCGTCGAATAAAGAAAAACTAGAGGGTAGTTTAGGCGTGTCGCGAGACCGGTTGTTCGCAACGAATCGATATCGTTCGAAAGAACGATACTTCGTAACGAACTTTTTTCCTCAACGTACATGTATGTTGGTATTTAACGAAATCATCAAAATATTTGCTAGAATGGATATCGCGTAAAGAACTGACGTTCGTTCTAGGGAATAGATACACATTCCCGTTGAACGAACTGCGATTCATAGAGATCGTACTTGACGAAAGATATCGTTTCATTCGTGAGCATCGCGGGACACGTTTCTATGGTATACCGCGCTTACGTGACGCTAGAAGTTTCAAGTGTCGTTTATTGTACATAGTTCAGATTAGATTTTATTGTACTACGGTAAGGGAAGGAGAAAAAGTGGGAGGTAGAGTGAAAGCAGGAAAGATGGGAAGGATAGGCGTACAGCGATCTCTAAGCAAGCGACGCCGTCCGCAAATGAAATTCGAAATAAAAGTTAACCCTGAAGCACTAATGAATTTTTTCCATCGACGCTCGATAAATCGATTTTCTCATAAATGCAACATAATTACACGAGACTGATCCGTTATTTTTCGTTATCGAAGCTGTGACATAGCATGGAATCGTGAATGTTCGATCGCGGAAGCGTGGATTGTAAAATCAGTTTCGATTGGTCAAACGATTTACATTTTTTTCATAATGAATATATATCGAATGTCACGCTCTTATAATGTAAAGTACATACGTGAAATGTAAGTACATACGAATTTAGTGCTACAGAGTTGGCTAACTTCGCGACCAATCAGAATCGTTCTACTTACCGCGAACCGCTCAGTCCACTTTAAGAAACGGGCGAGCGAAGACGAAGTGGAAATATTGTCCACGTTAGATCGAACGTCGTCGCATGATTTCCGAACGCCTTATTCAAATTCATTCGAGAGGTGTGATTCTCGAGCGAACGACAGCCAGGTGTGGGTTATTAATTGTGTTGTAATTTATTGCAAAAAAGTTTACTTGCGACTGGTGAATCGTGGAGAACTATGATAAGTCGAGAGAGGCTTGCCCTTATGGATACAACGATCGATGTATCCATAAACAAAACCAATCGTGCAGTCTACATCGTGAAGCATAACGAAGATGTTTCTTAGCGTGACAACGCAACGAATATCAACATCCATGATTGTCGCTCGAAAGTAAGTCCCTTTTTCGCGACTTATTAGATGATCGCCATTCGATTCCACCAACGTAAACGAAATCGACAAACAAACACGACGCCATTTGATCGAATACCGAATCAAAGTTTACTTTGCATGTTTGTTTATCGTTGGTGAAACCGAGCGTCAGTAGATTACACCTTTGACGTGCTCTGCGTCACTTTTTATCGATTTACAGCATCGGAAAGGCACTGTCGCGAGATATTTCGATCAATCGATTCCATTTGAACGAACGTTCGTTTACGCGGTTAACGCTTCACAGATCAAGCTGTAAATTTACTTAAAAATTTTATGGATATGGAAAATGAATTACATTAATACCTTTTTTAAATATTAGACTAAAGCGTACGAATGCACAATTTGCCAGGTTCTGTCTGTAAAGCGGTAACAATGTTCAATAATCAAAGCCGTAACGATGTCAATTGTACTCCTGTCTCAACGCATATATGTATATGCGCGATTATGTATAAATTGTATACATATGTATGTACACGCGAGATACATATTCGTGACAGCATGCCTAGATTTATATATAAATGATCGATAATCAAAAGCAACGGATTCAATTGATCGACGTAAGTCTCCGATTGATGGCTAACTTCATTCGTATATGTAGTAATATGAGGCATATATATATATATATATACACACCATATTAATTACGTAACAAACAATTTTTTATGTATATTTGTTCAAGGTTTGCGACGACATAATTTGTACATTTATTTTTCAAATATTCCTATATGCCTCATATTATTCGAGCGATATAGTACTTGAAACATAGCGCACATCGTCCGAGAAGGAGCGATAAAAAAAAATATATCATTGTAGAATTGTATATACGTCACCCCGATTATTTTACCCGCGAAAATTCGATGAACTGAAATTGGAAGGAGAGCTGAAACAGAAACATGGTATATTTCGTCGGGTAAAAGAACTGAATGTTGTACAGTTATGAAAATCGAACACACACTCCTCACCGGGTTTCATAAAGATGAATAAAAAAGATTCGCATGACTAGCGCAATTCATAACTTCATCGACACGAGTTACTACGGATCTTTATATTATTATCTAGTCATCGAGTGATAATAAAAATTCTATCGTAATCTATATCACGTTGTACTGTGTACTTTCAAACTCTTCATTTTTATCCGTACACGAGCTTAAGCAAAATTTATTCTTTGTACATTAATTTTACAGACATTCTATTAACGTTAGCTTTTATCAAGTTCATCGTTTTGTTCTATTTTATCATATATCTCGTTATCATTTTTTTTTTTTTTTAATATTTTCTAACGAATGTAAACAACGTAATTTTTAGTAAATTATTGTCTAGCCTTGACAATTGAGAATTACGGATAAGATTTAAAGATATTTTTTATGTAAAACATGCCCCTATTTATAAAATATTTCTGCTGTCCAGAACAGCGGGAAAAAAGTTATTCTAATTTTAAGTAAGTAAAATTTATTGTCCGCTTAATTTTCTTTTACTCGTGTCACATGTACATCCGACAGTAAATGAAAAATAGTCTTTTAAAATTTTTATTGGGTGCGAGAATACAACATAGGATACGGAAGGGAAATATAAACGAAAGTAAAAATTGGAATTGGAAGTAAGAAGTAATCTTTTTTTCTAACTTTAACGTCATTTTTTCCTTTCAAATATCAATGGCACTTTATTTGCAAAGATTATGTACAGATGCTGTGTAATGACTTTCTCGGTGTTCATATGTACACGCGCGCGAATTTCGGGACGTCGAGAACTCGAAGATACGATA
Organism: Bombus campestris; assembly: GCA_905333015.3. Lineage (NCBI taxonomy): Eukaryota > Metazoa > Arthropoda > Insecta > Hymenoptera > Apidae > Bombus > Bombus campestris. The sequence continues at coordinate 3,428,653 of HG995149.1, forward strand.
AAATGGACAGCTTTCGTTTCGATGATAAGGTTGTAGTAACCTTCGAAGAGAAGAAACAATCTACAAAAGAATTCGAATACACATACACGATTATATACAAAACTTACATATACAGCTTCGTTTTTTCCACGAAGATTCCTTTCTTTCTTTTTTCCTTATCGTCATCTTTTCTTTATATTAATTCTTACATCTTCCTTTTTTTCCTTCAATGTTTCACGAATATACGAAAATACTTTTTCTTACAAAATACAATAACCGTCGCCGTCGTCTTTCGTTCATTTGTACAAATAGAAATCGTACGTTGACGATTGCTCGAAATTTTTATATAAATCGAAAAACGTATGAAATACAGAAATATAGTAAAAACGCGATTAAAAAAGTTGAGGATAATTTCAGTTCTTTAAAAACCCACAACGAACGGCGACTTTTCATTTGGTTTCCTATTTTCTGGCAAATGAATGACATTTTTCTGTAGTTTCTTTAATCGTTTCAATTGTCCAGTGATTCTTCATACGTCCTTGTTTTCTTCAATATGCTCTTGGTAATTTGTAATTGTTTCGTTATCGCTTTCTCGACGTTTTTCTTGTTTTTATTCGACGCCGAAAGATGTTGGAAAGTATCTTCCAATGCCCTTCTTGTTTTCATTAATCTTCTTTTCAGTGTTTCATTTTCTTGTTTCAAAGCTTCTACTTCATCGAGGCCTAATAAATAACAAATTTTATTTGTTGAAATATATAACGAAGGATCAGGAATGTATGATCGATATAAAATTAATTTTAATGTAAATAAAATTTTATAATTTATAAAAATTAATATAAATCTATAGTTATTACGATACAACTTTTCAATTAAGTTGTAACGATGAAAAAGAAGTTGAATCTTACAAACTTATGAGATGAAATGTGTACTTTTTTTTTAAGTTAAGTTACCTTCTATCGGTAAAGGGCTTTCGCTATCGACTTCTCGAACTGGCCTATTACCATTGTTATTATCTTCATCGCTCAATAAATTAGTCATGGATTCGGTGATTTTTAAAGTGTCTTGTAATGGCCTCATAGTTGTAACAGCCGCATCACTTTCGATTCCTAGGTCTGGTGAACAGCTTGTTTTACTGCGTCCACCAATCGTTGAGTAGCTTATAGGTAGCCAGTACTGCGAATTCTAAAATAATATAACTTAGCATAATCTTCAACTTATCCCAGAAAATAATTAAAATATCAATCGTTATAAAATTTCTACTACGCTTTTAAATCGACTGCACGTTTAATTCATATAATAGAAGAAACTTTTGAAGCGTCGATTATTGAACAGCATAATTTAGGTATACATATTTTTAGCTGTAGTCCATTAAAAACACGGAATCCTTACAAGTCCATTCAAGCTTTCAATAAATTCTCTCTTCTTGAACGAACCGTAAAAAAAAAAAAAAAAAAAACAAATAAGAAAATAAAGATATGCTTAATAAAAATATTCGACTAACGTTATATGCTTGATATTCTTGCATGATATCTTCGCAAGTCTGTTTCAGCATAGTCTCTGTAGGTATCGAAGAAACGCCACTAGAACTTGGCGCTGAATCGCTCGCTTCACAAACTGCTACGTGTCTTCGCAATTCTTTATTAGTCACTTCCAATTCCTGTAATCTTGCCCTTTGAGATTCATTGATTTGATTCAGATCTGATATCTGTAAATGTACACAGGTATTATAAAATGGTATTACGATTGAAGATGGATTGATTCCAATTAAGTGGAGCCATAAACATCGATAATCTTACTTCTTTGTTAAATTTATCATGCATGGTACGAACAGTTATGTCACATCTGTTCTCCGTTTTCCTTACTTCTTGCTCTAAACGTAACTTGTCGTTCGTTAGCTTTGTATTCTCCACGAGAATCTGACTATGCGAAAGAGTCAAATGGTCCAGTTCTTTCGTCAACGTTGATATGTTCGTCTTTGCAGATTCGTGTTCGTCTTCCAATTTTTTGATTCGTGTTCTCAACTGTAATTATTCGGAAAAGATAATTACTGCTAAACGATAAGAACTAATATCGGTAAAATATTAATTCTCAAACGGCTATATTTTCAATTAATCTTAAATACCATTGAAAAGATATAATATACGTAATAGCTAAATTGTAAAGATTTACTACCGTGTCATTTTCCCTGTTGAGTGATATTAGCATTTCCGCGGCTTTTCTTTCGGCATTGTCTTTGTAATGTATTAGCTCAGCCTTCTGTTTATTCATTTCTGTCGCCATGCCCTCCAGGTCAGTCAGTTTCTTTTCCAATTGCGCTCTACGCGTACAATTTTGTTTGCTTTCTTTCCTCAATGTGTGGACTTCGTGTACTCTTCTGTCCAAAGCTGATTGCAGTTTCTCGCAGTACTTTTGCGACTTTTCCAATTTGATTATCAACGGTGATATTTTTTCGTCGAATATCTGGAAATTTAAAAAGTACATTTAAAAACAAAATCATCCACTTTACTATCGAATTGAAGACTTGGGAAATATATTTTTACAAAATTCCTGATAAGCAGGCATAATAAAATAGAAAAGGGAAAGAATATACGAAAATTAGGTATGATGCTTTGAACAATTAACTTTTTAACCCTGCTACTGCCTTCGAATTTTTAACAAACAGCAAGAATCAACGAGATTTTTGATATTTTAATAAAAGCACGAATTAACACGCGCTTAATTAAATTGATTAACAAACGAGAAAACAATCTAAACAACGTAAAGAACGCGACAAAATGAATAAAACCGCGTAGACCATACTTACACAATCGAAAGAAATTTTGGCAGTGAACTCATTCCTAAGAGCACTGAGCTCCGTGTACAGTAAAGCGTTTGTTTCTTTAAGCTCTTGTATCTGATAATTAGCTTCGGAATCGTTCAAGTCATTCTGATACGACTTATAATAAGGCACATATTCCAACGAGTCTTCGGAATCGGTGAACGTTTTGGTATACTTGGAAAATCTGGACCGGTTCAAAGACTTCTGTTGTGTCTCTTGTAATCCAATTCTAGCCATAGAAACGGTCCTATCAGGTTCAGAAAACGCCTCGGAATCCGACTGCGTGGACGCTTGATTCTTCGTAGCGCTGAGTAAATTGTCAGATCGACTTTTCTTCACCGAATTGTCCAACGATTTTACATTCGCTTCGTCGGTGTTAATGGCCAAATCGTTCGTTGACATACCCTCGAGCGCATTGACGAAATCGTCAGACAGTATCTTCGAGTTCATGAAAACGTCTAATACGGTCTTCTTATGGTCGTTACCGATGGTATCCGCGTAATTAGCGTTTTTCAACATTTCCTTCATGAACTTTACCAAGTCTTTCAAGTGTGTACGCATGAGTTCGCAATATTTCTTGGCTCTCTCCGTTTGATTATCACCGTATCCATCGATCTCCGTGGCGATGTCCGGTTTCGAAACTAGCTTCAACCACTTTAGGTAATCGACTTCCTTCTCCAACTCATTTTTCTGCGCTACCAGCTTCTGTACATAGTCTGTCATAGTTTTTACGTCTATGGTCTCGTTCCCGTCGACGTAGTTCAGTTGGATCACCTCATTGGTAAACGTTACCTTGATACCAATGTCGTTCAGCTCTTTGATCAGAGTCGATAGCTGCGTGCTAGCGCTTTCTTGCGTCGTGTCTAACTTGTTTCGGCTCCTTTCGAGACAGTGAGTGGCGGTCATATGGTTGTGAAGCTTGGCGATCTCCTTGTTCTTGCTCCACAGCTCCGTGTTCACCAGCTTCTGTAGGTTCTGTGTCTTCACTTGCAGCTCCTTCGACAACTGCTCGATCTTCTGATTCTTCTCCGCGATCTCTGCATCGCGAACTTGCAGATCGTGAATAAGGTCCTCCCGTTTGCTCCAATCCTCCGTATCGTTTTTTATCATTTTCTTCAGTTCGTCGAGTTCATCCGTCTTGTTCTGCAGCTCCTCCTTTATCGTCTGCTTCTCGATCTCCAGAACTTCTATCTTCTGTTCCCTATCCTCAAGTCGCCCTTTCAATTCCTGGAGATAATATTAATACGTTGTTAGTTTAAGGATTTTAACGGAGATCAGAACTCGGGTTAATCGTGCAAACTGAACAATTTGCATTATCGCGCGATTGTAAAAAATTCTTGTTTATTCGATGTTAACGAATTTTAATCATTAACTACGTTGTTTTATTATTAATTACATTACGCGAGTATTACGTGTATCGATAATTAAGCTTAGACACGAAGAAAAGAGCAATATTAGTAGAATAAGGTGTTATACATACGCGTGATGATAAATAGAGGAAAATCTGTGTGTTATTTATATTATTTTAATGAAATCTAAAGCTACAGTTTCAACTAGTTATAATATTATTTCGCAAACCATTTAATTTTGCTTGAACTTGAATAAAACCTACTCTACGCAATGGCTTAATTTGTTACAAATATTATCAAATATTTATACAAAGTTATTCAAAGCGATGAAAATATATTTTTTAATGAAAGGAAACGAAGAAAGCTTCGCGTTTTAAGAAATTAAATTGGAATTAAAATAATTTAGAGAAAATCCAGTCGGCAAGCTTCTTTCTACTGTATCTAATATTAACAATTTTATAATCTGCTTCTTAAATAGAAAAAGTAGAGAAAAGTATATCCATTCATAAAGGAGCCAATCAGAAAAGTACAAAACTTTCAAACGTTGCAATTTTTGCAAGAATTCACGAATCGAAATATCGTCTTGAGTGATTCGTACTTTTTACTATATAAACAATTTTTACACAATACCGAACACACTCTTTTAACGTATATATAAATAAAATATTACTATCGTATGTAAGTATCTGATCTTCGAACAAATTAATCAATAATTTCTTCCCTCTTGAAATTCTTCGATCGAATGACAATTTGTCGTATTGACCTTAGAATTAATCAATTTTACCAATTAAGTTACGTAAGTTTATCAAGCTTCTTGTTTAATTTCTCAAATTGATATAAAGGTAAATTCTTCAATAGAATGACAATTTGTCGTGTTGACGAAACACCTTAGAATTAATCAATTTTGCCAATTAAGTTACGTAAGTTTATCAAGCTTCTTGTTTAATTTCTCGAATTGATATAAAGGTAAATTCTTCGATCGAATGACAATTTGTCGTATTGACGAAACACCTTGGAATTAATCAATTTTGCTAATTAAGTTACGTAAGTTTCTCAAGCTTCTTGTTTAATTTCTCGAATTGGTATAAAGGTAAATTCTTCGATCGAATGACAATTTGTCGTATTGACCTTAGAATTAATCAATTTTACCAATTAAGTTACGTAAGTTTATCAAGCTTCTTGTTTAATTTCTCAAATTGATATAAAGGTAAATTCTTCAATAGAATGACAATTTGTCGTGTTGACGAAACACCTTAGAATTAATCAATTTTGCCAATTAAGTTACGTAAGTTTATCAAGCTTCTTGTTTAATTTCTCGAATTGATATAAAGGTAAATTCTTCGATCGAATGACAATTTGTCGTATTGACGAAACACCTTGGAATTAATCAATTTTGCTAATTAAGTTACGTAAGTTTCTCAAGCTTCTTGTTTAATTTCTCGAATTGGTATAAAGGTAAATTCTTCGATCGAATGACAATTTGTCGTATTGACCTTAGAATTAATCAATTTTACCAATTAAGTTACGTAAGTTTATCAAGCTTCTTGTTTAATTTCTCAAATTGATATAAAGGTAAATTCTTCAATAGAATGACAATTTGTCCTGTTGACGAAACACCTTAGAATTAATCAATTTTGCCAATTAAGTTACGTAAGTTTATCAAGCTTCTTGTTTAATTTCTCAAATTGATATAAAGGTAAATTCTTCAATAGAATGACAATTTGTCCTGTTGACGAAACACCTTAGAATTAATCAATTTTGCTAATTAAGTTACGTAAGTTTATCAAGCTTCTTGTTTAATTTCTCAAATTGATATAAAGGTAAATTCTTCAATAGAATGACAATTTATCGTGTTGGCGAAACACCTTGGAATTAATCAATTTTGCTAATTAAGTTACGTAAGTTTATCAAGCTTCTTGTTTAATTTCTCAAATTGATATAAAGGTAAATTCTTCAATAGAATGACAATTTGTCCTGTTGACGAAACACCTTAGAATTAATCAATTTTGCCAATTAAGTTACGTAAGTTTATCAAGCTTCTTGTTTAATTTCTCAAATTGATATAAAGGTAAATAGCTGGGTTTACTTTCTAACGAAGGCACGATAACAGGGGAAACAATTTTTTTCGAAGGGATACTCAATTAATGGAGCGATACCTCTGATTCAACTTGAATCTGCTTCTCCAAACGACTCTTTTCGGCCTTGATGGTCTCTATTTGGTCTCGTAGGTCGTTTATTTTGGCTTCCATTTCGTCGAATCGTTGCTGCACATATAAAGTATTGTTCTCGTCAATAAAACTCGGAAACAAATCGGTTGCAACGATCGGTAAGCTTTATTTGCAACAACAACTGCGATTACAGAGATGGTGTATGGTACAAAAGTTTGCGTGCGATCAATTTGCATCGAAATCCTGGGAATTATTTAAGCGAGAGGAAAAGAGTTTCGCGGTACGTGGAGGATTCGTATGGAACTCGTGGACGGATAACGTGGAAGGAAAAGCGGAGCAACGTTACATGCTAATTTAACATTGTGCAGAGATCGTTTTTCTTTTTTGTTCTTTTTTTTTTTGTTTTGTTTGTTAAGTTTTTGTTTGGTAATAAGGGTATTTAGTTTTTCAGTTTCCTTGACCAACTGCGCGGCGAGACAAGGGTAACGATATCTGGCTCCTAAAAGCAAAAAGATACATCTAATTTGTAACTTTACAGTTAGCCTTAATTTTACCGACTTTTCTTATCGATTTTGACGAGCTAACAATTCGCGGCGTTAGTTCCAGCTTTGGGCACGGTACTGCATTTTTTTTCTTTTTTTTTTTTTTTTTTTTTTCGAAAATATAATCGAAAGTGTAGCAGTTTTATGAATATAGGTCTTACGTTGTTGATTGGAAAATTCTAGCGTAGTGTCAGCGATCTTAGCGTTTTAAGAATGAAACGAAGAATCGAAAGGAGTGAAGTAAAAATGTTAACTGATAGACAGATAATTAATTCGATGTTTTTGAATTCATGTTTTATAGAGGAAAGTATGGATAAGAGTTGAAGCTTTGAGACTAAAGATTTTATAAAAAAAAAAAAAAGATTTGCAGTTTTCTAATTTATATATTTGTTAACCTTCCCATGGGGAAGATGAGCACCGTATTCTGTCGTTAGAGATAAGAAATAATTTTCACGCAAAATTTCTACGAGTCAGTTTATCTTCTCTAAAATTTATCTTTTCGCGTATACGGATTTGTTATATCGCATAAGAATTAATTATATCGTAATTAATTGAATTGTAATGCGGAATTGAATCGCTGTCAATTCATTTTGAAAAAAGAAACCCCTTCTCTATGTCAAATATATGATACTTATAATTTCATAGTAATCGACTAGATAAACATGTTATACGTGACAAAAGTGTAACATAAAGATAACGTTAATTTCTCGATTGTTTTATAAAGTCATATGATCATTGCACAAAACGTTCTCGAGTTTCTGTAATAAGTTACTCAAATTTCATTGTTAAGAGAAGCTAACTACAATTAACCGTAACAATTTTTGCGCTTAATTCGTTAAAATGAAAAGTAAATTATCAATAAGTCGCCGTCAATTTTGTACAGATGCGCTTTGATTTAACAGAATAAAAAATCAGTTACCACGATAAACATATCATACAACTTAGATCGTTTTAACGATAAATACAGAAGAAATGATGGAAAAATAGGCGAGAAATTTATGGATTTGCGGAAAAGACGATACTTGTTACATCCACCTACCTCCATTCTCACCGAGGCGCACAAACAGGAGAACATTTTTATCGTCTTTCTTTTCTTTTCTTTTCTCTTTTTTCGATTTCCGTTCGATTCAATTACGTTGAATTAATCCTTGAAAGATACTCAACGCAACAATGCTACAATTATTTCTAGCACTGGCGAATATCTGTGACAGAGGAAAGGGAAAGGCACGAAAGCGCCGTTTCTTCCCCAATTGTTCCCGATACTTTTCGGTGGATTTTCCGTCGGAAAATCGCGAGATTGCTTTTCGATTCTCTCTTTCGTAAAACAAAACGAGGAAAGCCAAGAAACAAAAAGAATAGTAAACGGATAAACTCGCGTGTTCTTCGACTCAACTTCGATCTAGAGTCGTTCTCTTCGTTTAGACAAAAGAAAAAAAAAGTCGCACTTCTTCGAATTCGTTTTACTTTCAAAATCTAATCGAACGTTCGTCGCTTTGATCGTGTATAAAACAAAAGAGAATAAGGATAACTGGACTCTGAGCCTCCTCGAATCTCCTGGATCGATTATGTCGATTGTGTCGCGTTCTTAGTCAATTACAGTCGTTTTCAATTATCGTCGTTCGTTGTGGAAAAAACCACGGTGCTTGGAAAACGGTCGAGACTCGAGACGAATTTTCGTACGAAGACTGCGAGCCGGCAGCGGATCGCGCAGACTTCGCGAGCGGACTGTCTCTATTATTAGACGAAAGGCACGTCTTCGGTTTGGTATCTCGAAGACACCGCCTCGCCGGGACTTGCTCTACGAAAATTACTTTGATAATCCGATATACGATCGCGTTGCCTACCCGCACGCACGCCCTTCTCACTCCATGTCCAGCTATGATCGCTAACTTGCTCTCGTTTAACGTGGAATTCGTGTGTAGGACGCTGCTATCAGTCTGAGAGTTTCGAATTAAGCTACTGACTGTTGGCGGTCGTTGCCACCAGCGGTAATCTCCTTTCAGATGTAATTTTCTCGTTTCTGAATCGAAGAACGTCGAAATAATCGAGGAACGAGGTCAAGTACTTTGATTTAACAATTAAGTCGACTAACGAGACAAATAGCTCGAGAGATGTGAATTAAGTCCGTGGCTTTTAAAAGTGATTGACTTTACTGTATACACTTCCACTCCAGAAGTTCTTTGTCTATTTTTCACCTTCGTTATCATTGATTCAGTCGTTCGTATCTTGGAATCTGAATGACGCGAATTACAATACATTGGAATCGTTTTAAATCACTTGGCAACTCTAATTTCGTAGCAGAAAATATTTGATGTACACCTATAAGAAGAAAATAATAGGGGACTGAACTTGACGGTAAATTTGGACTTTGAAACTCCTTGGGGAACTGGAACCTTGGGCCGTAGCCTAATTAAACTATATTTAGATTCCATCCATGTATCGGATTCGAAGTAGAATCGAGAAAACAGCGAAATCCTTCAGAATATATGTAAACGTGTTCCGATCCATTAGTTAATATATAGAAATTCGACTATAGTTCGCCAATTAGACAATTGATAAACGCAAAGTGAGTAATTAATTTATTTGTTGACAGCTTTGATAACAGATTGCCGATTTGTTAAAAATATGCAAATTTCTTAAGAAGTTCTTGTTCAATTTCACATCTGAGGAAGCAGTTGTATTATGCGATTAGTTAATTTAGCTTGGAAAGGTATGTTAGGCGTGCAAGTAATGAGATAAAGTAATGTAATATCGCGGAATAATTAATTAGCAGGACCAGAGCGACATAAAAAGAATTGTACAAAAATTTATTAAATTTTGTCGGTGCGATTTAAAAAACCATTTTTCCAACGTACATAACAACGTAAAATACAAATATTCCGTTTGCTTGTGTTTCGACACTAATACGCATACGTAAATTAGAGACGCGATTTGATCGGTCGTATCTCTCGTACATGCCATGCGTTAACACTACAAATCCGTGCAAAAAGACGTATGCACAAAGAAAAAACCAATAATAGATCACTTCATAATAAAAAAAAAATTTTTTTTTAAGTGAACAAAAAAATATGTAACTCGTACTGAACTCGAGATATAAAATAAATTCGATCAATCAAATTAAGCATCAAGTAAAACAAGCGTAAGAAAACGAGAAAGGAATCTACTCAACGGAGGATTCCAACTTTAAACTCGTATCATGAATGTAAAAGAAAATTCTTGAAAAAATTACTAGAACTCGACTCGAGTAACGCTGGATTTGTATATTTAAATCTCATATGCGTACATGTTGAATAGCGCAGAGCTACTTGTGGTCGCAATTTTCGTTGCACCGGTAAGGATATCGAAATGTAACGAACAGTGGCCCAAAGCGATAAGTGTCATGCAGTGAGAGAGATGATGACGATAAAGCAGAAAAGGAGAAGTAGAAGTAGAAGATATTAGGTGAATTCAGTATCTCTGAAAGAAAGAGAAACGTTTGATAATACTAAACCATTCCGTGATTAATTCCGTTTTCCTCGTTAAAAGCGGAATGCGTTACAATTCCAAGCCTTGTCTCCACGTTAGCGAACTTTCATACAGTGGCCGTTCGTCCGTTAGCCTTTCCGGCTAATCATCAAGATCCAAATTCCATTCATAATTAATTATTTTTGTATCTTACAATAGCGTTAAATAGCTACGATAATATAGAATAACCTCGAGACAATGCTACCAAGCCTTAAAAGCCCAAAGCCTAAATTTTTGATATGATGCTTCAAAAACGTAGAGACAAGCATGCAGAATCGAGAAATCATGATGTCGACCTGATTGCTGGCATCGCGTTCTGGATCGTCCGTCGTGTCGGTGCTGAAATCTCTCGGAACGAATTGATCGTGTCCATCCCTCGCAGCCTTCGCATTCTCGTACTCCCGCAGCCTGTTCAGTTCTATTTCTAACTCCATGATCTTCTGTTCCTTCCTCAGCTTCGTGTTTTCCAATTGTTGCTGTCTCTCCATGAAACCTTGAATCGTCTTGATCGCTTTCTCGTGTTCACCTTCTAATTTCTTCAGTTTGTAGCTCGTTGTTTCTGCGTGTTTCTGCGTGTTACATAATTTCAGTACCAACTGTTTTCTTGATTCTTCTTGAGCTTTCAGCTCCTTCTCTTTCTCTTCCAGCTCCTAAGCGAGACAAATATTCGATTTAAGCGAATTAACGATATTCCCTAATGATTGATGTTTGTAGGATCGTTAGTAGTTCGATAATTCTCAGCAAGAAAAAAGAAGAGACGAGAAGAAAAGTTTCTGCGAACCTTGATTAAATCTCTAATGTCTCTGATCTCTCCGTTCAGAGTTTGCACTGGCGATTTCACTCTCGTTGACCTTTCTCGATTTGGTTCCCAATCGAGACAAGCGTTTCCTCTCTTCGTCATCCCTTGCACGCAGGTCATCTTTTGTCCCATTCTTGCTTGCAAAGGATCTTCGACCGAATTCATAGCCGACGGGCTGCTCGGGGGTGATCTTTTAACATAACCGTTCTCGAACTGTAATATAAATTCATTGAAATTAATTAATCAAACTTAATGCATTATATCGGAAAAATAATTTTCCTTAGATTCAATATTACTTTAACGTCTAATTTCTTAAATCCTAGTTTTAACTTTTATACCAAGTAATACCATTTATCAAGTAAATATCAAGTGCCTCTTTTTTTAGTTTTTAATTCCAAAGAATCCTAAAGGACCACGCATTTCACAATATGTTTTCTTTCTTCATAGTTAATGCTGTATCGCTGGATCTCTTCTTCGGTTTTCGGTAATTGATCCAAGTGCTTTGGACCAGAATCAATGTAAAATATCAATTACTGACAGTCCTTCGTAATTTCTATTCCACGAGTCAACACTGGCTTCAGGATATCTCTACGGATACTCAATTTATCGTAGAATAACAGTTGAGATTTCCTACCATTAAGCCAGTACATTTTACCTAGTTTCAGATCCAATTCTTTCCTCTTGGTTTTTATAGGCTTTGCCCGTGTTGGTCTTGTCTGTAAATTCATTCCAAGCTACTTCACTTTATCTTTACAGATGGTAAGACTTGACCATGCGACTTGACACCAGGACAGTTGCTTTCTCTCACGGTAAAAGTGGTATACACAGATTTTCTTTCACTGATTTTTATTCGTCAGGTATCCAGCGATATTTGTACGTCTCTAATGCCTTTCTGAAGCATTTTTCAGCCTTCTTTGGGATCTTGATTAAGCGCTAGAACGTAACCACCGTGATATCTCTTTATATACAGGTAAATCCGCGGTGTACATCGCGCACAGTGCTAGTCTCAGCACGTTACCTTAAAACGTTCCAAGTAACAAGATGGAATATAATTTCGATGGGTCATGCTCGTGGCGTACGTGCAACCGTCTATTGTTTAAATGTGATTTCAAGAATAAAAAGTACCGACATAGATTCATTTTAATGTTGCAAAGTAGACGAACATGTGAAACTTCATCGAAAGCTTGTTGTATGTCTAGGAAGACGGTATTTCTTCTTCTCTAGTAGTGTAGTTCTCTCAAAGTGTAGGATTACCTTATAGACTCTATCGATTTGTTCAGCCGTCGAGCGATTGTTTCTGAAATCGAACCGATGATCGAGGGCAAGTTTTTCTTTGCTCGTTACAAGTCTCGGTTCTTTTAGAAGTCATTTTTCGAATGGTATACGCACGATGGGCAATAGACTTATATATAAAGCGATATGATGTAGGTTTGTTGATGTAGGAATCACAATGATTTCTGCAAGCTTCCATTGATTAGAGACATGCGTCGTGCGGATGATTGCGTTAAACAGGATGATTATGTAGACGATAGCTTTTCTTTTAAGGTAACTCTTTAAGGATGATATCAGTAATGAAACGATAACCAGGAGACTTCCTGGAATAGATACAAATGAAATTCAAATCTGATAATCACCTGAGAGAGCAGGGCACGATGTTTGTTATTCAGATCTGTGAGGGCCTCGTCCCTGGCTTTTATAGACGTCCTTAATTGATCGACTTGCTTCTTCCTTTTTTCTGAAACGGCATTCAGCTCCTCGTATACCCGACACCTCTCTTCCAGCTGTGCATTTTTTCCCTTAATGATTCTTTCTTTCTCGAGTAGCTCGGTTTTACACTGCTGAACGACAGTGTCCCTTTTCAGCTGCTGTTCCTCCAGTTCTTTTACTTTCTCCCGTAGCGACTCAATATCTTGCAACCTCTCCGCATCCAAATTTTCTCTCAATCGCGTCTCAGCCTCTAAACGTTCTCTAAACTCATCCCGTTCACCCTCGAGTTCTTGCGCCCAGACGCGTTCCTCGTCCAAGCTGTTCGTCACCTGTTTCACCTACGTTCATTTGCGAATAAATTCACGTTAATATACCTAGAATAGTAAAATGGTAATTTTGCATTCAGTTTCGTCATTTTGTTAGTGATTGCCATCATATCTTTAATTTAAATCGTTCTCACTATGGGTAAAAATTAATAAATGGCAAGTATGTATATGTATAAAAGTCTTAAGCCGCCGCTTTTATTTCTAAGGCTGCAAATCATAGGGAGAGCAGATAGTCGTTTAAATTAAACGTTAGCGTCGAAAGGAAAGATTTTTAACAATTTTGTTTAAGAAACAGCTGATTACTTCAAAAGTTGCGATCAATTTAAATTCTTAAGGAAGATATTTCCTTTTTATAAGAACTATACCCTCTGTATACAATTTTTACTATTTTACTATTTCAGGTATCTTAGCTATTTATGTGTAACGTAACGTAGAAATTTGTATTTTCCATAGATCAGTCGAATATGAAGAGTAATAAAAGAAAAGAAGAGAAACATTAGCCCACACTTTTCGCATACGCGAAATTTTTGTTGGTCGTGTAATTATTATCTGTTAAGAAGAAAACGTATGTATAAAAAACTATTGCAAGGATTTGATCAAGGAACAATGTTAACGACGCATACTCATCCACGGACAAAATCGTACTGATTAATTTTTTCTTCCTTTTGCAGAACGACGATAACTCGCTTATCAAGCTCGCATTCTTTTCGTGGCTGAAGGAAGTGAACAAAGATAGCGTTGAAATGGTGTAGATACGTAGAAAAAGGGAAAGAAGTAGGGCAGACGAGTATTTGCTTATCAATTGCCATGAATAACGACGTTCTTTGGGGATCAACTTTGTAAAATCGAGTCGGCAATAATTCAATTTCCCTCGAAGGATATACTCAAAAGAAACTTATATCTTCTTCGATGTTCGAAAAAGATTCAAAGAGAATTTAAAGGTACAGGATAAATAAAAAATAAGTATCAGAGCTTGGTTCTTTTACGCGCATTTAATTTAACTTAATTTAGATAATCTATCTCATATTTTACTGACTGTCAGAATTAAAGATCAAGATTCTGAGTATCTGTATAATACTTAGAAATTATATAATCATACGCGATACTACTGTACTTTCACCAGTATACCATTTCTGCCAACGTTAATCAATCTATTTACAGTAATTACCATACCCTGAGTTTCAAATTGGAATAAAAAGATTGTAATCAATTGTGAGTATTTTTCTCATAATAAAGTTATTCTAGTTATAGAGGATTAAGTAAAATGAATTTTAGTTTCTCTATAAAAATCATTTCCTTTGCGTGTTATCTTTTTGTGTTATCTTACCTCAGCTTCTAGAGATGCAACGAGTTCTTCCATTTGACATAATTTCTCCTCGTTCTCCAACGCCTTTTCTGGCGTGATGCCGAAAGCTTCCTTATAGAAGATGGATACATCTGCTTTCTTTTCTTCGTATTCTGCTAATTCTATCGCAACAGACAGCAACATAAAATTTTCATCGTATCAAGCACAAGTGAACTTCGTGGAAAGCAAAGGGTATAAAGAAGAGGATTTACCGAAGCAATGAGTAATTATGCAAATGAAGCACAACCTATCGAAACATTCCGATACTTTCTCCTGCAAAGAGCTTTTCACCAGCAATATCGTAAGAAGAAACGCGTTGAATTATATACGATCTTGAATATTATGAAATTACACCGCAGCATTAATAAATCATGGTTATCAGACTGCCGATATTAATGCAAATTTTTACTTTTACGAATAGTATTAAAAACAAAACGAATCCCAACAGGCGATGAAGATTTATTTCGCGCTTTAAACACTACAACAAGGTACTCTATATTGGATAGTTTGTATGTGTTTGCGGATGAGCCGTATGTTATTTGTATATTTAAGTTATTTGTAAATGCATAAACGTCCACAACATCCACAATCTAGCAATTACATACTATTTTCATGGGAAAATGATTCGATATCGATGAACGCGCATAGTAGCAAGTAGGTTTAGTAGCTGTTAGTAGGCAATCTGTGTTTGATAGTTGAAAGTAATGAAGCAGAATTTATAAAGTTGTTAGTAAAAAAAAAAAAAAATTAGCTTTGTAATTAAAAGTATAGTTTTCTTTTTACGTAATAAACTAATTTATGATAAAATTTAAACCTTTTTTAATTTAATCCAAGGAAACTGTAAAATCCCCAAAATACATAAATACATAAATAATATATACGTATGCATAACTGGCATAAATGTTGCTAGAAGAATTACATACATAAATTTTGTAGGAGATCAATCATAAAACCATTGGAATCCAGGTATAAATTCTTTTTACCGATTCTTCACTGACAAAGAAAATATACAGAATTTTGTTTAATCATGAAAACAAAGTGGTAAATTCTATCACGTACCCTTCTCCAGTCTTCTGATCTTTTCTCGTTCATTTTCAAGCGACTTCTGATACTGAGCTTGATTCCGCGAAGAAGCTTCTTTTTGTTCTTCGATTAATTCGAACGCCTTGGCCGCCTGGCTGAGAAGTTCCTGCTTCTCCACCAACTCTTTCCTCAATGATTCGATTTCAACCTAACGGTAGAATAAAACAATGAAATCTCATAAATAAAATATATCTGCAAAAGTTGATAAAAAATAAGAATACATATCTCTGATTTTATCTGTAGAATCCACTATATTCGAATTTTCAGCAATAATAAAGCGAATTATAGTTTCAAATTAAAATATTGATATTTCCAGTCAAAACTTAAATGAAAGTAAAGAGAATTTGAATCCGCGGAATATATGCGTGCTTTTCGGATCAAACGATTGAAATTTTAATTAAAAAATAACAGAGAGAAATTGCGAATAAGCTACAAAGTATTGCAACGATTCGATAGAAGGTAAAATGGGATACGTAGAAACCTTTAATTCGATATTCTTCTTTATCGCATTTTCATCCGCTGATGTAATTCCCATCCGCTCCTCGAGAAAATAAATCCGTAATTTAAGGTTGAAGTTTTCCTTTTTCAGAGCTTCTAATTGATCCTCGTATTCTTTCATCGTCCTACCAATTCCTGCTCCATCTCTGCTTCCAATTACCCCCGTTGGTGACGTCTTCCCAGGCGATCTCGCATTTGTGCCTAAAACAGAAAATCAAACACATGCTTTAATTCTTTTACCCGCGAAAAGCGTTTTCCGCACACCTCTGAAATATTATAAAAAGATCTACCGGCTTTACTTAGCCTCGTAATACATCGTATATTATTTACCAAAGTATTTAAAAGGGAAGATAAAATGGAAGAGAAGATGTTAGCAAGATTTAGATGTGGTAACGAAACTAAGGCAAGGGAACACTGGAAAGACGAGGGAGGAAGAGGATGCAGACTATGCAAAAAAGAAGAGGAAGACCTGAAACATATATTAGAGGAATGCGAGGCAACAGGGGGAGCAAAGAACATGGAAGAAACGCTAAATGAGACTGGAGAAGGACTGGCAGAGTTGAAAGCGATAATAGAGAAGAGAAGAGAAGAGCAAAGGCGATACAAGACGGGGAGGAATGACAAGAAGGTGGCACAGCAAGCAGGCAAAAGACCAAAGTGGCAATAAAGCGTAGTTATAAGTTGCAATAGTGTAGTTATTAATTTTCCTATTAGAGATAAGAATAAACTAAAGAGTGCGATACGATAGAGTAGAGAAGAGAGGAGGTAGATACATAAGGAGCAAATAATTGTAAGAAATGTAAACCGAAAGTTGGTCCAAAGCCGAAAGGCACGGACTAAATAAAAATAATAGTAATAATAATAATAATAATATATCGTATATTATGTTTATTAAAACATTATGCTATTACTAATCGTAAATTCATCAATGAATTAATTGTAAGGACTACGTTTGAACCGATATCAGGATATAATATTGTAATAATTGGAAAGAAGAGGGAGAAAAAAGTTGCAGAAGAAAAGAAGAAGACTCGAGACACGTAATGGAAGAATACGAAATAACGGGAGGATCAAAGGACACAGAAAAGATACTAAACGAGACTGGAGAAGGACTAATGGAATTGAAAACAATAATGGAGAAGAGAAGGGCAATACAATACGGGGAGGAACGGCAATAAGGAAGCGCATGAAGGAGACAAGAGCTCAAAAGTTGCCATAGTTTTTGAGATAGATCGTACAATGGAGTGCAATATAAGAGGGTGGATAAGAGGGCAGGTAGATACATAAGAAAAGAGTTTAGATAGATATAGACAAGGAAAAGAGTTTAGAGGTTTAATTAGATAGATATAAGGAAGGAGGCAATAAGGTGATACCGCCGTAAGACTGAGAAAATGTAAAAAGCGTGATAGGTAAACGAGATGTAAAACCAAAAACTCGTCCAAAGCCGAAAGGCACGGACTGAGTAAAAATAAGTGAGTAAATAATATTTGAATAAAATCATAAAATAACGAGGAATAAATTGTTAGAACTATTTTGATATAATAATTTTGAAATAAATTATTCATGAGTCATAATTACAATATAAATTGCTAGAAGCATTGGATATAGAAAGAGATAAAGAAGACTCGTCGTTCAACCGTATTACAAATCGGTTCGATTCAATTTCTGGCTGGTTGATTCGCTTAATTAAAGCTATGTAGATTGCCTACGATATTCTGTATGAGTGTAATATCAAAGATGATCGTCGTTTACGATTCAATTGATATGATAAGTCACGCACAGAACGTAACATTTAAATGTAATACGAGAAAGAAAAATGTAGAAGCGATTCCATTTCTGAAAATAATAAGAGAGGAAAATAATTTACGTTAATCATTTTCAATTTTACATTGTCAAATGAGATAACCAAAATCGTCGACAAATTAAAGTTATCGAAGACATTGTGGATTATCTCTCCTTGCGATTCAATTAATCCTGAAATACACACGAATCAAAGATTTCAAACAATATGTAAATAAATCGGATGGACGATACATGACGTTCCATTGGCGTGTAAACTCGCATTTGTATTAATTTTTCTTCTTTAAACTAAACGTTATTACGCTAAAACCGTTATCAAAAATTATTTAAAATTATTGCTTTTATTTAAAATTTCTTACAGAAAAATTAAACGATTATCGGTATAAAAATTCTTACTTTCCATAATTAATAGGGCGATCGTTAACCCAATACCGTAGGGTATTTCGTTAGCAAAGAAGATGTCTTTAAGCCATTTCTGACGATGACAATTTTCATCAATTCCCAATGTCCGACAGGTAAGATCTTTATCTTTTTCGTCGCCTATTAATCGACGAATCCAGTCACAGAAACGAGAAAGACGATTGCATCGATCCGGTTACGTTATCTTTAACAGTTACGTGCTGAACATTTGTACCCAAATTTTGTGTTTTGTGTTTGCTTTGTGATAGTTCGTTACACCCTAACCCGTATCCCCTGACTTGTTATTGAAGCTATCCGAATTACAGGATCATAGATAAAAGACGATCTATAGATGAAGTTACGCACGAACACGTTGTTCCAGATTGCTCTATGGAAGCAAAAGACGTGATTTAATAGTTTTCAAAGACTTGGATCGAAGGTACGTTTATTTAGAATTTTGGCTAAAGCGGCTATACGTTTTTTCCGATTATTCGTGTTCTAAAATTTGCGTCGTCTTTGCGTAAATATCGTATTTCCTCGGAGCATCGCATAAAGACAAGTTAATACTCTCGTTATTCAAAGGTAATTGAAAGAATTCTGAGGGCACACGTTGCAAGGTGTAAGATATATTTTCTAATTTCAGTTTAAGTGTATGTAAAACCAATACTTAAAATTCAAATCAAAGAAGTTTATTACAATAGGAAATTGTTTGATCTGAATACAAAACAAAAGTATTTTTGCTGTTTACTCTGTAAATTCTAAAGTGAATATAGAGTAAAGACGTAGCCGAAGATTCACCATTTCAAATATTTGTGTTTTGTCGTTATTTCAAATAATAGTAAATGCTTAAAACTTCTTAACAACCTTATTTTTACCGATGATGTATACATACTGATCTCTTTTTATGCCTATGCAGCTTTTCTTAAGTTTTTGTATCTTAAAAAATCCCCAAAGATTCTTTTGAAAACTCCTGCAAGTTTCTGAAATATCATCCGATGATATTTATCGCCACATACCACCGTAATCGTCTCGAGCGAAGCAAAATTTAAACAGAACAACGAACAAAATGAAAGATTACTTGAAATTATTGATCGGAAACTACCCATGCAGATGAAGGGTTAACCCTGGAAGAGAAGCTCAACGTCAAATATGTTAACGCGTTTGAATTCCCCTTGGTTAACAAAAAGAAGAAAAACAGAAAACACGGACTAAAGGAACGAGCTCCACTTACGGACAAAGTTTCTAGTAATGCAAACAGAACTTCTCAAACACGAAACCAAAGATAAGCCTGTCGTGATTAGATCCCTTTTAAGGACACGAGCGACGCACGAACGACGTACAGCACGAGCGACGTCCGTGACTAATGCACGCTATTGCACACAAGATTGCTACAAATCGTTCGTTTTTCTCCAGGTGCGCTTGTTGCAATGATTGAACGTTGAATCGATCCTATTCTCGAATTCATTCGAGCTACGTGACTGATGCCAACTTCGCGATGCTAAACGAGCGCCGCGGTCTTCTTCTCTTTTAAATCTTCTTCACGCGTCACCAACCGCCATTAAGCCTTTCAGCCGATCTTCGCAAACGTCGTCTTCGATGCTCGTTCGACGCAGATTTTTACAAGCCTCTGGTCCTCATTTTCCTTTGTTTCGACTCATCGCGTTCATCAGCCCTGTTCTTGGCCGTATCTCCTCCCTCTTTTCTTCTCTCTCGTT
The DNA here is from genome assembly GCA_905333015.3 of Bombus campestris. Classification (NCBI taxonomy): domain Eukaryota; kingdom Metazoa; phylum Arthropoda; class Insecta; order Hymenoptera; family Apidae; genus Bombus; species Bombus campestris. The sequence goes on from HG995149.1 coordinate 3,448,685, forward strand.
GCCAGTTGTCGGCGAAAATTGCAACAAAGAGTCGCGAGGTGCGGTGCGCTTGTCGCGCGGTTCAACGACTCGTGAAAATTTGTATCGACCTTGCGAACGATTCCGACGAAACAGCGTCGCAACAAACTGCGCTCTGTTCGAGTCGAATACACATCTACGGTCGGTATAGTCGTACGATATCAAATTTCGATAATCCTCGTTGAAAATATTCGGCAAGTCTGGTAAAATTCCATCGACGTCGATCGAAGGAGAACGAGACAATTCGAAAGCATTGCGATGGCACGTGACCTCATACGATGCCATTGGCAGCACCGAGCCGTGAAATGAAAATCATTGAAACATAAAGGAAAGGCGAATGAAAATAACGCATCTGGACGATAGGTGCTGGTAACGAAGCAACCAACCAGCGCTCAAATTCACGCTGCCATTTGTGCTTTAATACGGTCTATTAAGCTCGGTAGTTAGCGACCTTTCTTTGTGCGACACAATTCAGCGCAAAGAGGGTCCAGCATTGAGTGCATTCTGCAAGGCCCGTTGACTTTATTTTTCTCTCAATAGGATGAAATTATTCAAGGTCGAACGAGATATAAACAGTATCATTTAAAATGCTAAATTTCTACAATCGCATAAAGATTACGTTCAATTATGACAATGAGCGATATTCGAGTTGTCGATAAACGAAGAAGCAACTCGATATCGGTAAATAGGTTTACGTTTCTTTGGACTAGGAGAATAAAGGATAATAATAGAACATTTGGCAATGAGCATCTAACGATTTATTTGCTAATACATATGATAGAGTATTAGCTAAACTTCAATTGCAAGCAACAATTACTTTCTGTTTAAAAATTTTAAATAAAGGTTTATGATCGTATATATGTATATGTATGTTGAACAATTCGAAGCAATCGAAACGTAAGAATAATTCTTTTTAAGAAAAGCATAGATAATTTTAGCAGTCACGTTACCGACGGAGCAACGCGCTGTGTTACGTAATTCGGTATAAAGTTTTCCTTTCCTGTGATATGTTTACTCGTTGAAAAATGGCACGTCTATTACGAAAAAATATCACGTCGTTTTAACAAATTATTATCCATATATCGTAACAAAAGGATTTTTCCATTTTTCTCTGAAAAGTTTAACCTGTTTGAAAAAATGTCAAACATATCGGACCGACCGACCTCTAAATGATTCACGCAATCAATTCGACCTATCGTCACTTTCTTAGAACACGATATATATTACATTTAACTACGAAGTAACATTCGTCAGTCGTTAAATTCAATCACACGTGAAAACAATTGAAAAAAAAAACAGAATCACGTTAAAACACTTTAATTTATAAATCACATAATTTAATTTCGTCTATATACAAGAAAATCACACGCACACACAGAGTTATTGCAATTTTATCCCTGACGATATACATAGCAGCAGATCAGACGTCAACACGCTAAAAATCCATAATTTAAGAAGAAACAAAATTTAGCTCGGAGAATAATATTTCTCGTTAGAATCGTCATGTACGCGGTATAGCAATTTATCAACAGAAGAACTTCACCGACAGTCTCAAACCATGTAATACGAATTGTAATTAGTGGAAAATTTTGTGCGTAAGAATCACAAGTTTATAAATGCATACAATCACATTTATGAGAAATTTAGAACTGAACTAGGCGAACTGGACTGAACAAAGGAAAGAACGCTGCTGCTGTAACACGCGTGTATTTAGTAGTCGAAACGAATCTCCTCGCAAAGTTCGTAAGAATACGAATACGAATGTTATGAATATTCACAGTCTAACGATTACGTAAAACAAAGATACTAAACAGATGCAAGTAACATGCGAAGTGATTTTTACCGAACATAACGTGAACTTGGATTGGCCTGTCCTGGATGTTGTCAAGGGTGGTCGGAGCGTCAACGCGCGACCTACCACATCCCATGCCACGTAAAATCTTCCGTGAAACATCACATCTTACTGGCTATTCTAGAGCCGAACTAAACGCAGAAATAAAACGAACAAAGACCACTGAGTGTTCTCCGATGATATTTCGTAGGTCTTTTCGCGATGGACGTAGAAACGCTAACTGAGATAAAATGGCAAAGCAGCGCCAAAGTTTACATCGCAATAACCCACAGTTAAAATTATATCTCGAGCATATATCGTATCGCGTATAGCTTATGATACACATATAGGCAACCTTTTCAAGGATTCTCCGAGCAGTAGATGCATGGAACAACGAATCGACAGCTGTGGAAAAATTCGTTGTTAATTTACGATACGAAGCTACCATCAAGCACGATGGAAGAGCTTCGATTAATTCGACAATAGCAAAAATGACTTTCATAATCTGTATGTTTTAGAATGTTAAAGACAAACATTTTTTGGGCAAAGATATCGTCTGGATTCTGCGTGTTTGCACAGATTTCTGGTATATCCAACGGGTAAACAATACCGAGATCGCTAAGTTTTTCTATTTTAACTGCGACAAACTTCTGAACATCTCTGTGTATATACTTTCGAAAAACGATCGTTGCTTCTATGTACCGAAAAAGAATACGTAACACGCATAAGCAGGATTATAAACAGGAAGCAGATCCTATTTCATGTTCGTACGTTAGATTGATCACAGGAAGCCGTCATATCTTAACCCTAACGTGCATTTCCTCCTATAGTTAGAAGTACGAGTCCTGTTTCCACTCAAGTTCAAATGCCCTCAACGCGGTTCCTGTGCTGCGTTGAACGTCACGTGCTCTCTCCTCACGTGCTCTACCCTCGTGAGTAGAAATTACTATCTACACATATGTTTTTAGGAAGAAGCGTAACTTAGAAAAGGAACAAGACAGTGTGTGCTATTTTAATCATTTAATAATAGCATTATTTAATTTTGGTTCTTAATATGTAGACAGTAGATGATATTTTATATATCAATTCGTAAAATAAAATAGACCGATCGAACTTCGTTTCGATCAAAATACCTTTTTTAAATCGTACGTAAATATCTCTGGAAACAACGAAGGCCAATTTCAGCCACTCTATTGCATCTTATCTTTTAGCTAAACAAGGTTGAAATCTTTCGAATAATCGATAATCACGTATTCGATAAACTCGCTTTCCTTTCAACCTCGATTTTTAAATTCAACAAAGCGTATCATTTACACTTCGCGTGAAACGAGCATACCAAGCAAGAGGAAAAGAATCTTTAATTGAAGAAAAAGAAGAAAATTAGAAATTAAGGAATTGTCGTCGTCCATGTTATCGATACCAAGTTGTCAACTCGATCTTTATTTTTTAATTCTCTTTCGTTAACTCGCATCTAAACTCAATTCCCCGTACAAACGTAAACGTATCTGTCAGTTCTTTTCTAAAGAAAACATCAAATAAAAAAAGAAGGTTGATCGTTAGATCACCAACTAAAAAAATAATCTTTGACTCTACCAAGCCCCACTTTGCCATCGATCGATCAAAGCAGAAGCTAACAACACCAACCTGCGTCTATTAAACCTACTTCTTCGAAGGCTATCCCGTTTCGAGATCGTAAATTTTTCCAATTGTTCCATTTGCCCCCGGAGAGATCGATTCGAGGCAGAAATTCAGCAATGCCCGAGTACGTTAAAGAAATATCGGCAAAGTTGCACATCCATTAAAACCTCTCTCCGGGCAAACCACCGTACAGCATCCGCGTCATATGCCGCGTTATGATTCCAGGTTTCCAGGAATCGATCGGCAAATCTCAGCGATTTAGGTATCGGTACAAGTACGATATCGACTGTGAACCTCGGCTCTGTCGGCCGGACGTAGAGCTCGCGTATTTATAGATGACACATTTAGGCCAGAAGCAACGTTTCAACTATCTTTATTTTGGCAGGCCACTCTCCAGCTCTTCGGTGTGTGTCTGTTCGACCTGGCTGTAATTAAAGTTACGAGAAATCGTCTTGAACGTAAGCTCGCGCAATTGTAATTCTGCCGGTTAACATCGGCCTGTTAATCGTAGATCACGAAATTAGAAGCAGAAGAGGTCAAAACGGGCTTCGCGGTTATTTCGGGTCGCTCGAACTCGCCACCGGCATTGCGACACCGTGTACTTACATATTATGTTACCTTTGGTAATGCACGTGTCGTCGCGGTTTCTGTGTTCGTGTCAACCGGAGGCTTCTGTGGCCGATATCGAATTCTGTTAATCGACTTGGCCGCTTGAATCGAGCGGAAAATAGAATTGGATTGGATTCACGAGGGTCGGCCCGGTTATTAAAACTTGATCGATAGAACAACAGAAACGTCTTACGAGACGTTTTTCTATTGGCAAAGTTTATGTTGATTTTCATTTTCTACATTTCTTTCGTCTCTGCTGTACTATTTGGCAGATTTCTGATCCAATGAAGAAAGTTTATTCGCAAATCGGCACATCGACGATCAAAGTTTAACGTCCCTGCCATGTGTATTAATCTTAATACGTAAAAATAGCATCAGCGCTTGAGTTATCATTTAGTTCATAAAGACACTAGGTTTTCGCAGACACGTAGGCGTCTGGCTCGATCCCAATCGTGTCAAAGTATAAATGAAAATGACACGGAGGTTGTAGCGGTTCCGAAACGAGTAATTAAACTGAAACCTAAGTATCCCACGTTAGTCATTTAATTACTCACCCAACTGTGTCTGCCGATTAAAGCTACTCAAATGAATTATGACTTTATATTATTGGCAAATTGAACAATCTTGCATCTATCGTGATAAATTATCACGAATTTTCTATCGAGAATCGAATTTTTGTACTGGAAAATTTATGGGTCGTTAAAGAGACATATGGAGAATTTTTTCGATGCCGATTTACTCGACTTTGTACGATTGTCGAAATACTTTTCAAATCGACCAAAATACCTTTCATTCTCCTTAGTTTCTAATACGAAATGGTATTCGTTTCTTGTTTTCAACGATGTTTTCTTTTTCTGCAATTGGAAATATTGATTATCTATACATACGCATGCATAAAATACAAAAGTGATTCACTCGTCAACGTTCAGTCGAAACCGCTGTGCCTAAAAACAAGAAATTTGGACACCTACTTCTGTCATGACGTGAAAGGGAATTTTGGAAATTAATTGGATTCTAAAGTGGTAAGACGGAGATGAATTTTTCTTAAAGGAGAACCACGTGGCTCGTATCCCACGAGTTACTAAAGTTAGGGACGTGAAATTCGGGATATGAACTTTTCGTTAGAAGCAAAGAAACACGTGTTTCAGCGTTTTTCAAAATTCAACCCTCACAGGGACGATGAAGGGGTAAGGTGTTCTCGCAAAGGATAAACGTATCTCTATGTGTATACACTAAAGCTGGGTATTTAGGATTTGGCAAACAAACTTCTCATTAGAAATGAATAAACACGCGTTTAAGCGTTTCTCGAAATTCAATTTCTAAATGGTAACAAACATAAATTATCATAAAAAGAAATACTGAAACCGTGGCCGAGCAGCTAGTTATTTCGTTATTGAATTTATCTACAGCTTGACTTATCCGCTTCATTAGAGAAAACTTAATATTTTAGTAACGTAAATTCTTTGACACTTAATTTATAATTCTATAGCGATAACACAGAGCTTAATCGGAACAAATGTCTAAATTATAATCCATTTCACACATGCCGATTGAAAACAGTCGTCTCGATTTCGATATTCTGTTTTACGTTAAGATCTCAGCAAACTCTTCATCGCAAAATAAACGTAACGTAATTTCCTACTAGTTTCGCGTATTTTCGTAAACTCCTAATTCAACAAATTTCTCACCATTCACGTACTACGAATAACCAAAGTTAATAACAACCTTTCTAGCTATCCAATTAAATCCAATAACACCTGCAACATAAAGACTTGAGAAATCAGGAAGAATCAATACGCGAGCAGAAATAGCGAAGAGTTTGGCTACCATCGCGTCTAACGCTTGAAGCTTGGTGTTCGATGCAAATTTCGCATTCCGAGCATCGGGAGAAAGTTTGGACGATAGGAGAGTTCGACCATCTGGAGAAATAAACAACCGGTTCGCTTGGACAATGCACCGCAATGTGCATGGTGTTTTATCTAGAAGCAAGATCGTGTCGTTCAACATGGAAATCGTTCGCAAAGGTGGCGAATAACGTGCCGCAGGACCACAGGGCAACGTGTTACAGAAATAAATACAGAGTCGCGACACGTTTCTCCTACTCTCTCCCTTTCTCTCTGTCTCTGTCTCTCTGACCGCGGAACCCACCGAAATAAATGGATCACTGCTTCCTGTAATTTGAGATCGCGAAAAACATTTTTCTAGGATACATCAAACATCTTTGTTTCGGAGGGAAAGTTACGAACTACGCTGCAAGCGCATTGTATTAGCTTACGATATTTGAAACCAACTATAGCGACTATGAAAGATATTCTTTTTTATCAATTTCTACACATTTCGTTTACGCAGTGTGAAATTTTTGTAGTCACGCGAACGATTGCTATTAAACGACACGAAATATAATATACCGGGTCTAATCGGCTAGTACGCGAATGCTAAAATAAGCACAACTACCTTAACATCGCGACTACCAATTCGGTAAAAGCAAGTGATATCAGATTTCTTGCAATTGCTAAAAACATTCGAACAATAGGAAGGATTATACGCAGAAAATCGTAATGCCACTCATAGCGACGTTGCCTCGTTTATCTGCATAATGGGCTTTCATTCAAATTTTTCGCATTGATGCAAAGAGACCGTCGCGTTCGTTATAATGCCACGAACCCATCGCCGCGAATCTATCGGTACGAATGGTTCGCTAGCACGTCGAATATTTCACGTCGGTCCGAGGCATCGTTTAAAACGCGGACTGGGCGCAGCTGTTGTAAACGAAGAGCCGATGTTTCGCGCGCGAACGAAAATCAACGCGGCGTATGGAACGTGCGGCCACGTGCGATCTTTATCTATAGATCGCGGATCACGGAAACGTATAGATCGCGGATAGGACCGGGCCAAGATGTCGGTTGGTTTTGGCACAGATTCGTTTACCAAGGGCCAAATTTATGCGTATACCACAAAGCAACCGGGCTCATATAGCTAACTTTTGGCCATTGGCCACAGGTTCCTGGTGCTAAAGACTTTCTTTTGTCTTTTAACACGATACGCGTATCCATGTATTTCGTCGACTTTACCATTCGGTACCAGTTATGGAAGAGTTTGGAAGCATATCGGTCGAATTTGACGCAAAGTTTCTGTCATTGTTCGGCGAATAAACAGATTTTGTTACAACGTCGGATGAATTAAGAGGCTGCGTTCGAAACACCGGGCGTGACCACCCCTGTCGTAAACCTGAGATTACGTCTCGTCGGCGCGCGTCGCGGCGCGGCGTCTGCGTGGACGTAAAATAGCAGTAGCCGAGTGGAACAAGGTTCGTTGCCCCGTTTTCATCGCGATAGATGCAATTTGAATTCTTGCGGGCAAGATCTAATTAAAGCGAGATCGGACAAAGAGGTATTTACGATCTACGGTAATATTTGTTCCAACAAAATGGTAATCCGCGCATGTCAGAAGGAATTCGGCTCGAGATCAATCTTCAAACCGACGAGTATATTTTCGTACGCGAATTTAGGACGAACGATCGTTCTCCATGAGACAATCAGCTGTTCATCGACTATGACCGATGTCGACAGGGGGTCAATTGCTCGAGGGAAATAGCCAATGAAGGTAGTTTCACTAGGGAAACAGGAAGGTAACTGATCGTTCCATTGTCGAGTCCAATATCAGCGACCTCTCATTCGAGCAATCGCTTAATTTGCAGGGACATCTGTACGCGATACGTTCATCCGATCCGGGACTATAAGTAATAAATGTAATCGACTCTTATGCAACGATATCCTACCTTGATCACGCACCGTAAAATTGTATCCGCTCCATCCAGATGATTGATAGACGTTTGAAAATTTTAACGAGTCATTAATCGCTGAATCGCTGATCTTAACGCTTCATTTACGGAGACATTTGAAAATATCTATAGCTTTATTATTAACGCGATACGTATTCTTTATTTCTATAGATAAATAAGTTCCATTATATATAAAAATTTGCGTATACGTATACGAAGAGTTTATATGTCAGATATAATGTATATAATTTTGTAATAATGTATTTATCAGTGATCGTTATAAAGAAAGTCGATATATCGATTTATTAGTCGCTTCGAAATTAATCGAAATATATTCATCGTATTATACGAAACGCAGATAATGTTCCTCCATCCATGCACAGTTTATCTTACGAGCACCAAGTTTCAGTTTGTCAGTATTTTTTTATCTTTTAACAGCTATAAGACATTTTCTCTTGAATCTCGATAACGTACGTTCTTCAGAATTTCTCTTCCTTGATAACGAAAAATATTTCTCGCTTCGTTTAAAGGTACGATCACGTTATTTTTGCAAGTTTTATTAAAAACGTAAAACTAGATAAAGAATTTTCACGTAGTATTCTTACCCGCGCCTATTATTAATTAGTTTCTTTCTAAGCAACAGTTTTATTAACATTTAGTATCTTGACTCTAATGGTGTCAGAGTTTCGTGTCTGTAATATTCCTTCTAACCCCGTTCCGCTGCTCCAGTTTTTCTATCTCAGTTTCATACTCGTTTCATACAAACGGTAACGGCACTCGGTGTCTTGTAAACATTTTTATGCATAAAATTGAAATCTGATTACTATCATACTAATAACGATTCTTCTATTTTATCTTCAATCTTAGGAAACTTTTTCAACGAAGCTTGTACACTGTTAGATTGTATAGATATATTTACATACTTTTGTTACACTTTGAAGATATTCGCTGATAAATAATCTTATTTTAAAGAAAACAGAGGAAAGACACTTATCTCTCTTCGAAAGGTAATAATTTAGGGATAATTAGATTTGTTAATGAAAATAGTAATTTTCTTTTTATTCTTTAACAAATCAAATGATTCAACCGGTCTTTTTAGCGTCAATCAAAGAAAAATTTAATATTTAAATGTGAAATTCGAGGTTGCTACTTACCATTTATTAACGGCAGAGTTTGATTCATCGTAATGTCCTGCAGTGGCATATTTGTGCTGTAACAAACACGAAAAAGAATACCAATTAATCACCAATTAATTCACATATGTACATGCATGCAATACAATTTCAAATTAATTCCATAGACATATGCCAATTGATATTTTCTAATAAAAGTGTAACGCAAAGAACTGTAATATTATTTTAAAAATCGAGAATGCAAAATGAAGAACAGAAGCCTTTCTTTTACGGCTCCTGGAGACGATAATGAAAGTACGTCACCGAGGCTTAAAGATAGTTTATTTTTGGAATAGGGCCGAAAATGGAGCGGAGGCACGTGGTGGCTCCTGATTCCATACGAAATAGACTGTACGAACTAGACCGAATTAGATGAAACTTTTAAAAAGGATCAAGATGAAGATTGCGTTCTATTTCCAGAGCGACGATCGGTTCAAAGTAAAACATTCGATCCTAAGAACAAGGTCTGCGCATAGACAAACTATTAATCAGACGACATAACGATCATCCGAAGAATCTTCCGCTAAAATTTCTGCTCATTAATTTTAACTAGAAATTCAACTACTTGAAACGTCCTGCGAATGCGTTGCTTCCTTTTATTTTCATTTTCCATCACTTTCTTAATAACTTTTGATACCAAATATCCATGGAAAATCGTATTCGCAATTGGCAACAACAGAAAATGATTCCTTTTAGTTTCTATCGACGATATAAGTTCCCTTAACAATGAATCAATTAAAAGAATGGTACAAATTCAAGATTGAAACGGTTAATTTCAACAACTGAAATTACATTCGAGAGTGTGAAAATTCGCGGTATGACATCCGGCGGAATTTAAGGAACGATTCGTTATAATTAAACGCGACCCAGATTTTGATTGCAATTTTCTTCGTTCTAACGAAACGGCGAATTAGCTCGATGTAAAACTGTTTGCGTGATATGTGACATGTCAGTGATTTATAGTTGCGGGCCACTTCAAACCGAGTTACGGTATACTAGTAGTAAGGAAATGCAGAATTTCCAGAAAGGTTTAATTTAGATTTCATCCAAACGCTATTCCTGCTGACCAGTGTTGAAATGTGAAATGAGTAATTAACGGATAATGTCTCTCCAGCGGCTTGTCACGGATCTTAACAAGTTCTAAGAGTTCCGCTATTATTCGCGAGCACCGTGCAGTCTGGAAAATCTGACCTCGCTTCCCTTCTGGGACGTCTGACGCTCAGAAATTCGTCTTAAGCATCGGTGTCCTCATAGACAAAGTCTCATTCAACATTTACAAACCGTCTATTTAATTTTTATTTCATATACCAACCTCTCACAATCTAAACTGATTAATTTCGCTTTTACATAAATAGAATTCGTAGATTTCACTATGACGCGCTCTAATCATTATCCAAAATATATTACATGAAAACAATTCGACAAATATGGAAATTAGAAAATAAAATATTGAAAAACAAATTACACGATTTGAGCTAATCAGACTTCGCGTTTGTCAACTTCATAAATTAAAGAAACAGAGGAAAGGTGACGTTTAAATAACACGTTTTAATTTTTCCTTACAATCTACCATTATTTATGTCATCGACTCACAGAAAATGAACTCGTGGGAATCGGTACATAATTGGTTTCTTGAAAGTCAAACTAATTAATCGCGTACTTAGTTGATAAAACTGAAAAATCGGTCGGTTCGACTTCTAAGATGGTGAGGTTTAATACATTGCTAAAGGCAAAAATTATTAAATATGAAGAATACACGCGTTTCGATGTAATAAACTTCGTTCTTCTAAAAATAATACGCTGCAGAAAGACAACAACGTTGCACGCTACGACGCTAATGGTACAAATTAACGTACGCATTTGAAGCTGAAACTGACACATTGCACGCAGAGATCTGCAGCGTGTCATTAGCGTTGTTCATCTTTTTCCATAGTCACAAAGAGACGAGGGGGAAAGAACCAGTCATTTCTTTTAGCAAGGTCTATTTAGAAGCTTGCGGTGCACGTAATCCCGTTTACCTCGCGAACCGCAGGCCTGTAACCGTGGCCATCCTCTTTTTCGGCAGCACCCCAACATCTGACTCTGATATATTAAGCACTACCCCTTAGGTCCATGTAAAACTAATCCAGACTTCTCAGAATCTCAAGACGCCTCAGAAGTTGCTCAGCCCGGAACGAACACGAGGGGAGCGAACGGACCAAAGGGTGACACTATGCTGATATTATTATTGGCCACTTTACGAGACAGGGTTGCTTTGCGTAACGAGAATCACAGCCGCGACATCCGCCACCAGTCACAAAACGCGACTATTAATTGGCAGCGAAGGTGCTAAATTTGAAACAAAATGGAAAGTTCCCTCGATTCTCAGCTAATAAGTTTGGTAAGAGCTTTGGCTGTTGTTGTTCCTTTGCGCTCGACACTGACAAACGATTTAAGCAAACGCGATGAGAGGATGGAAAGAAAAGCGAATTAAAGACGATGAGTCACTGATGGTTGCGGAGCATTTTTTTAAATTATGCCAGCGTAGAATATTATACTTAATGTCTGTTCAAGTTCAGTTTTAAAATATCGATCAAAAGATTAAGTGGTTTAAAAATTAATATTGGAATATTTAGCGAGTAATTAAAGGATTGAAATATATTAACGAAATATTTATTTTGTATATATTAGCTGAAACAAACATTTGTTTGAATAAGTTCTAATTTTAAATTTTTGTTTAAAACTCTAAGAAATACTTAAAGGAGAGATTTTAATTTAAAGAATTTTATTTCCTATGTAGATTCTGAACGTTAATTCGTTATGCAGGTTTTGAGCCACGCTACGACTGCTGGATAAATAAAAAACAATATATCATTGAAGAAGAAAGCTTAATTACCGAATGTTTAAACTTAAATACTCGTTGCATCTTATTGCTAAGTTTTATCTGTAAATTCTTGTTAGTATTTCGCATAATAAATTTGTACAGTCGCGCTCTACTCGAAACAATATTCATTATAAAATAAAGTTGTTGTACCTTCACTAGGTAAAGACTGGAGTTTCGGTGTAAGAATTAATTAGTTGCAAACGCAGATTGCAAGCACATCGTGCGATCGTCGTCAATTATCTACGTCGTTCGTAAAACTACAATTGGTCGCAATAGAGATTCGTTACATAATTCATAACGCATTTCGTAACATGCAAACGACAGTTATTGTCGCGTTTCATGCATAAAAATCAGTCAGAAACATGTCGATCTAATATGAAACAGTTTATAAATAAATGTTTCTTTATCTCGTAAATAACAATACTTATCACAATTGCAAATTCTAAATAGCACTCCCAAAATTTGCTTACTTTAATTTCTATACAAAAATTTATACGAATATCTTAATTAATTAACGCGTGTTAATAATTTAATAGGAATAGAAACATAAAAGAAACCATTTCGCTTTATGAAGCCTCCTCGCGGATTTTCTATTAAAATAAAATTGATTTTCAAATTAACAAGCTAAAGTTTAATCGATCACGCTTGTTGCTTAGAAAATGTATATTTGTACAGAATCGGTAGACAATTCCTTGCAACGAACTTCGTCTTTACAACGATTGATCAAAAGATTCGACAACTGACGATACTAACTGGAGTATGTCACCTGCGTGACAACCCAGCTTGGAAAGACGTTGATAAAGAGGAAAACGATTTCATGAAATGACCCCACACAGTTGTCGTCATCTGGCAAGATGGAGGCTGGTTGTGTAAGTAATCAATACTGGTGAGCAGATATGGTGGCATGGACCGAAAGAGAGCAGTATGTATGCAGCTTGAGCTGTAATTGCTTTTACGATAGAACTTTCTGGCGTATGGAAAATCTGGCGTTTATTATTGTACTCGCTTTATCCTATCGTGTAGCAATGGACAAATTTCTTAAAAAAATGCTAAATATTTAACACAACATTATTCGAGATAATAATAACCATCGGATCACCTTGTGTTTCCATTGAAAGTAATTCCGTAAATCGAGCTTTTAACGCGTTATCATCTAACGCATTATGCTGTTGAACGATATTAGAACAAGCGTGTATTCACATTGACGTGCAAAGTTCGCTAAATTACCGGATCGTTAAACGCATTAACTTGCCCAGTTAAACAATTAGCTCGGCCCTGCCGAATGGAAAGATTGTTTATAGAGCGATTCGGACTAGCTGCCGTATTCTTATGGCTGACCGAGTGGGTGTCCGGTGGGCGAAAGAGTTCATTAAGGCTTTAATGAACGTATGAGACACTTGGCGAATGTACGCGTATGTAGATTGATGCAATTCAGTCTGATGTGTCGCAATATTCGCTATGTCACGACCTATGATAGCAGTGGATTTATATCGTCGGAAGAAAAAATAGAGCACTTTTAGAAAAAATGATACTGTTTTCTAGTAAAAAGACACGTAGATAAAGCTTCTCATTGAACATACGCTCTCCATTGTAATACTAAAGTATCGTAATACCAGAGAATTTACATCGTTAAAAAGTACTAGCTTAACCGTGATGAGTTTACATCGATACATAGTTAAAAGGATAGCAATGAAAAGGAATCTCGTAATATGACAAAAACGTGCAAGGAATTATTATTTATCTACGTTATCGTGCAAATATAACGTCTGGACAAAGTAGTAACTATGTATAATGAAAATGACTCGTATAATCGCAAGGTGCGTTGACCTCCTACAATCTAACATTCAACGATGCTACAGTAAGCACAATTGAATACAGCTGCATCAACTGACAATCAGGCGAGTTATACTTTCTTCCTAAGTAATACTATATTTTATAATAAAGTAAAACGTTATGGATAAATAAATAGGCTCAGAGTAAAAAGGTTAACGATAACCTTATACTGTGGACTTGTACGATTTTTATAAACAGTACAATAAAATTCTACAATGAATTCGATATAATTATACATCCATATTAATAAATGAGGTAATTGTAAAAGACACCTACAGACACCTAGTAATAAATCGGAATACATAGCGGTATAATTAATTAAAATAAACGGTATTTATTCGTCTCCAATACTTTACTTTGTACAATACAAATAATCAGCAAAGTACACTAATCATTACGGTTTACTTGTGACTCATTTCATAATCGAAACAATAATTCGTGCGATAACCGTACCGGAGGGACAAATATAAACTCTTTACGGTACTTTTCCTATCTCAGATCAACTAACAGTGGCAAAGTTAACGCCTTACGATAAACGTTAAAATAAGATGTTACAATAAATTTATTATATATCGTAATAGATATTGTATATCGAAAATTTCTAAGAGAAAAGCTGGGATAATAAGCTTCTTCGATAACAAAAACACGTTACAAATGTATTCATTTAAGGAATTAGAATAATTCTAGAGTAATGCACATATTTTGCCACTTAAGTCACGGAAATCTGTGCGTTTGTCTCTGGTTTAGAATATTTGAATCGCGTGTAGTATACGACGTGTACTTTACATACTTGTACATCCTGTTATTACGACCAATTATACGTATTTTTAATAAGAAAGATAGAAAGACAGCAGTTAATTAAAACGAAAGTGAGATAAAGAACGACACGTTGGACGTGTAATACATTTAAAATAGGCAATGATCTAACAAATGCAAAAAAATGCAGCCAGTCAAAGAGAAAGTGTGGTAAAAGTCGCGAAGATGTTAGATACGATGAACATGATACCACGAATAAACCATGTTTCTATTGCTCTCTTAAAATATTTAAGTATCTCTTTATAACTATCTTTGAATAACTTTTATAATGTTATTTGTTGCGATGGGAATCTCGTTATTCAATCTCGGAAAAGATTACTGCCGGGAATCTCTTAAAATATGAAATAAAGATATTACACGGTAGATTAGGACACACAGCAGACTATAATCGAAAAATATGTATCTCGGCAGTCGGATATTTTTGTCGGAGGCCAACGATTTTCAAGTTCAGAGAACTAAAACGATGCACTAGGGAGAGAGGAATTGCATTTAGCGGTTTCTTTGATTTTCCTGCCTCACAATGAAACATTTGATGCTGTTATTCGAAGCTGTCAAACCGAACCCTACCGTCACGCATCGAGAAACTAACAGACTAAGGTTTACCCCAAAATATTCACGATAAACAATCTAATTTTAAGAAACTAAGGGGAGACGGCATCTTTCACGTATGTAGCTTCGATTTGCTCCGATACAGTAACGAATTTCCTCTGCCAGGCGTATTTTTAAAATGTTTCTCCTTGTAAGAGGATATATTTCTTCGTATTCCATTAAAATCAATCGCATAAAGATCAGAAAGAGAAAAGGGAAGAGTATCGAGTATCGGTGGCTTATTGCCGTAAGTTAGTTGAAAATTGGCTAAACGCTGTATATATACATTTACAGGAAAATATAAATATGGAAAAATGTACGTAATGCGCGTAATATACAAAAATATGTAAAGAAAGATTATAATTACAATGAATACCATGTTGTAATATCTATACATATACGTATATGCATTTTCACATTGACTTTGAATTCGATAAATACAATTACGACAGCAGTGTCCCGTTATAATGTTAATGAAATTTCAAAATGTTTTATAAAACTCGTATATATATAAAAATTTTTCATGACAAACGTTTAAATACTCTTTCATCGGTCACTGTATATATATTTTTGCATGCTGTGCGCAATTTGTGCATTTTTGCATTTTCAAATGCCTCGTAAATGCATAAACATCCGCAGTTTAATTATCATGCAGTTAGTAAATTAACGTGGAAAAGGATCCAGGTTAATAAGCGGTTACTTACTTCCGAAACGGACTGTAAACGCTACCCCAGACGCTGGATCTGGTCGGCGAGGGTGAGTTGTTTTGATGTTGATTGGAATATCCGTAGCCGGCGAAAAACATATTGCGGTAATTGTTCCTCATTTGTACACGAAAAATATGACTTCCCGTACGAATAGAATGGTCCTCGAACCGAATCATATACAAAATCACGCGGCCATATATATATATATATTTATATGTACAAAACAAACGTACGTAATAACTATGCACAACAATATAATGACAAACAACGATAATAACAACGTGAATAATAGTTTTGTGATAATACTATGATAACTTGTACTTTCAATGAGCCTCTTTGGCACCTTTTATTTGGCACAGAGCGTCACTATACTAGAGTTCTCAAGCAAGCATTATCAGCGCAAACGTGATCCAACACCATCAAAAGTTCTCTCTCATCGGTCTTGTTAAAAAGCCATACCGAAATCTAACGATTATTCGTGGCGTAATTCGGTGGCTTGTGACCCAATGAACATACGAAAAAGTTGTTTTCCACAGTTTCGATTGCCAGACTAAAACTGTGTTAGCACGGTCGACCTATATGCTGCTGGATCGATCAATGCAGAGATAACTCTCGCTCAAGACGACACGTCAGATGATTCGCACTACTTGTGTCCCGATGCACTTCCTAGTCACTAAACACCTTTTCCACGAAACACCGTTTCGAATCTGTTTAACGTAAAGTCCTGTTCGATACGAACGATCTGAGACAAGAAAGGATCGAAAGAAAAGACGAAAACAAAAAACACAACGATAAGGCAGTCTGGCATGCGTTGAGACTACAACAAAATCACCCTGTCACTGAATCAGCAGTTTATATTTTAGCACAGTCCTTTTGGAAAATAATAAGAGCTTTCTCGCTGGTCGTCTGTCGTCTTCCATCGTGTCCGACGACCAAAACCACTGTCGATCGAACGTTCACAAACTTTCGATTGTGAATTATTTGTTTTCTCGACCAAACGATGATACTGAGGGGAATTTCCAAACGCTTGGCTCAGTCAGGCGTTGCCTTTATAGATAACGATTAACGAATGTACTTTCGACGAAATGAAGACACTGCTGGAGAGCGCACGTGACATCACAACTCTGAACCTACTCCAGCGATAGATTGAACGCAACTGAGGGCAAGCAGGCGTCGATGCGACACGGACACGACACGGACGCGACACGGCTCACGTTCTGATCGAGGGGAGGCACGAACGGAGGGTTTAAGGTCGGAAGATTCGTGCGGCTGGTCGAGGAGCAAAACGGAGGCCGACGTATGGACCCCAGCCGAATGGGCTAACGGTGGGCGGCGGCGGAGGGAGTCTACGGAAAGAGGTGGGGGAGCGGAGGAGTAGAGATAAAGAGTAGACGAAGAACGGAGGGAGAACCGAACGAAACAACAAAAACAGATAGAAAAGCAGGGTTGTAAAAAGACGGAACACTGCGTACATCGGTCAAACACAGTGTCTCTCAATTGGGGGTCGATAAATAAAATTGGTAGTTATGTAAAATAATGGATTTTAAAGATAATCTTCAAGTTGGACGAGTCTGATGGTGAAAATGCAGATAGCGGAGGCTGAGTCAATGAATAGCTATGAAATTAGTCTTTTTATTGTTATAAAACAATTTTAAGATGAATCGTGTGTTATAAGATCAATATACATACTACATGCATATATTTTATAAGAGTACTCTCTTTTTGTATTACAAATACGATGACAAAGAATTAACATTTTATGGCTTCAGAAAAACAAATTAAATTTTCAAGATAAAAAATACAGTCTGTATAATATAACCGTATTTTTTGCGAATATTTAATTTATAACGCATACTGAAAATTGTTATTCTAACTCTTCTTATATATTTCTACCAATTGCGTCTTCATTTTTGTTTTACGTACTTATATAGTCTATTGAAATATTTAAAAATACAATCCGTTTGATACATATAATATAACAATTACCAATAAACTACTGTTTCAGAAAATTTCTCTGTTTATAATTTATTACTAAAAAAAGATTATCAAATATAAAAGCTATATCAATTCTAATAAGTAGAACGCATTCGCCAAATATTTGGGAGTATTTATTGAAAGTTTAAATACTGAGTAATTTAATTAATTATTGAATTTTTCAATTATTTTAAACTTCGTATTAAAATTTATTGGAGATTACAATTGTACAAAATTGTTAGGAGAAACGGTTTTTTTTTAATTCTAAGTATTCCTCCTTCGTTTCATCTGTCTTTTATAATTCTCCTTCTCTGACAAAAACCCATCCCATGTGCGGAACATTCGTTGAAACATAAATGCGTTTCGGAGAATTAGCGGTCGCAGAAGTAAACGTTTTACAACTGCATACAAAGAACGTAATTGTGACGATATAATATAGTTTGACAGAAAAGTAAATATTGAGATTTATGACTTGAGGTAATTATACCCTAAGATATAAGATATATATCAACAAGCCAGGTATATGCTTGTAAATGACGATATTACTACCTACTATTAAGGATATTACTTACTATTATTACTTACTATTAAGGAGAAATGATTCCTTTTATTTTGTAATTACTATGATTAGCCAAAATCGTAAACATGCATAATGAATTGTATTTCTAATTTTTAATAGTTCAGAGTAGATTTGAGAACCATTGAATAGACAGTGAACTCCATCCTTATATAGCGAGGTAATCATTGTTTAAATAAACAGAAAAATATGGAAAGTACTACGAGTTACTACAATGTGTAGTTTTAACATTTTTTGCGTGTAGTTTATAAAATAAAATATAAACAATCAAGTAAAATATATTTTTATGAAAGATGTCGAAAAATAAATTTCTAATTAATAATTATAAAAATTTGAAAGTTTCCTCTCACAAGAACTTTTCTCGTTTTACACGAATTCTACAATTTAATGAATATTAGCAATACAATGTTGTATTTTCAATTACCTTGAAAGTAATCATTCTGCTTATGCATGTTTTTGGTTACAATAAACAGGAATATAATGAAATATTATTAAATAATTACATACAAATATAATTTTAACGCTTTATCTCCATATACTATACATTAACACTAATACCATAATTATCATATATAATAATGCTTTAGTACCTTGTTCTTTTTATAAAATTAAAATCATTTATAATAATGCATGTATAAAAACATTGTTAAATAACTTCGAACTTCAGTATTCACTTCTAACCTTAAAATTTAGTCTGAAGAAACTTCATCCATACATGCATATCATTTTTTGGATATATTAATATTTATTCAGAGCGAATGTAAATTTTTGGGGGGGAAAAATGAGTTTAAGAATTTACGATAATAAAAACAAATTATTATGATCTAAAATTATTGACTTGTTTATGAATACTTTATAGAGACTTGTCGGTAAAAATATTTTCTACTATACTTATACCCTATTGAATGTACTAATGATTTTATAAATATTACTATACATATTATGGGGAAATATAAAATGCAAACAAATAACCAAAATTAACAAATTATTTCTAATCCCTTTTTTTTCCCTTCTTAATTCTACAGTTATTATAAACTATTTTACTAGACCTGTATAAATTATTTCAAGTACATCAACAATATGTTAATTTCTCTTCAAGTTGTAAACAATACTATGACGGTATAGGCCCATTATAAAATAGTGACAAACGTGTGAACAAAGACCTCCAGCTTTGAAAGACAAAAATAACATAGCGCAATATGCAAAGCCATAAATTTACTTACGTATCAAAATAATTTGTCGTGGCAGCCGTTTCATCCATAAAATCCCCCATTTTTTATTTAATTTCAAGATGCACATTAGCAACAAACAAATAAAAAACAAGAACCTACATGCACTTTCAAACCGTCAAATTTAAAAACTAATTCTGAATGTTTCCGCTGTACGCGCTAAATGTTCTATGTCAGTTCTACCAATGTTACACATTATGTTTAACATGAAAATAAAACTAAAATGTTCCTAGTATAACGACAATTCTATTGAGTCACGGCGTGAGAACAAAACGCCATGTAATCAGATGGTGACGACATTATTTGTACATATAATTGTCTTTGTATACAAGGAGATAAGAAATGTTGTATTTATTTAGTGTACGCGTCTAAATTTTCTTGTAGATGAATCACACGCGTATCCACCCGTTTTTCAGTATCGTAATATTACTCTTTTAAACTATTATTATTTACGTTGTTCATGAAATAGTGCGAGTTAGTCATTTGCATTTCGCGCTGTACACGTTGTGCTAATTTTCTAAAACAGGGGATACTAACTATACCTAAATATATAATATCGAGCTTCAAAACCAGTGATTACTTAAGTAACTGAGTGACTGGACAGTAGTGGACAGTATGGCAGTCGTCTGCACTTAATCCGATAGTTCAATATATGCAAAATTTCTGCGGCCTTGGGTATACAAATTATTTAAGGATGACTCGATCAAACCTAGTTGTGATGAATCAGTAAAGAATGAATTCTTGGCACGTTACATTTTTACTATCTTTCCTTTAACATTGCTTCGGTAGACGGGCACGGAATCAGCACAATATCGACTTTGACAGGTGCTAGTTGTCATTTTTTGCTCGTCTAATTGGAGGTTATAGCATCATGTTTGCAACGCTGAAAAATAAAATACGAGAGGAAATAGGGAGTGACGTGTCAACTGTCGTTAGAAATGCCGGCAATGTGCGCGGCATTAACTCGAGGCATATGTCTCAGGTAAACATGTTGTTACCATGTGTAACTTATTATCAGTGTGAAACCGATAACGCAACTACATAGCATACTTATTTATAAACAATCTATAATTGTGATCTATATTTGTAGTAGTCAATTTAAATCATCATTAATTTTCGAGAAAGTACTGGCGATATTTTAAGTTAGATATTTATGTTTCTTATTAATTCCGCATATGTTTATCAGACGATTCATTAATATTTCATGTGTTCGTTATCTGATTTTGATAATCACAAGATTTGCTGGAATACCTACTCATAGTTTAGTCTATTTCAGTGATATTACTTTATAGCTACTTTTGCTATTTTTATACCGTTTAAAATTATATGCTTTTAATTAATCTATAACAAACTAAATGTTTAAAATGAAATTGTAGAGAAGACCTTTTATAAATTTTTATCTATAATATAATATAAAGTATTGTTATGATCATACGTATAGATTGAGTTATTACAATGAATGGTATTATTTTTCTAGACGGGATCCACAAGTAGCATCAGTGGATCTCAAATTTCATTAGATGGTTCGCGTGAGGAAAATATAGCTTCACCTTTACCACCTGTTTCTTTGGAAAAAGATACTAATTTTGATCTTAAATTAAATGATAATATGCAACTTTCTGCTAAAGATATTAAAAAACTTGAAAATAGAGAAGATGAATGGCGGAAAAGATTGGCGAAAAAGGAGGCTGAATTGATAAAACGAATGGAAAAGAAAGAAGAGGATTGGAAAGTAAGGTTCTTGGAAAAAGAGAAAGAGTGGAAAAAAGTAGTTGAAAAACAGGAAAAAGAGAAGAATAAGATAGAAGAGGAATTAAGACATGTAGAAAGTTCAAAACGTTCATTAGAATTGGCTCTTAAAGACGCAGAAGGTACATTTGTAATTATATGATACAAATTTAAAAAACAAATTAATGTTGTTTGATTTAAATTTTAATGCCAAATAAAATTTATATATACGTGTATAAATTTTCATAACTAATATTGTGTTTCAGAATACAAGAAAAAATTATATAGTTTTCAAGAAGATGCAGAACAACTAGAAGGTTTTCAAACTCAAGAAATGGCAAAAATAAAACACCTAGTAAGTTTTATATATTTCTTTCTATAAAAGTTTACCTTTATTATTTATATTTTCTGCTTAATACGCTTCTATGTTTAATACTTTATATACTTCTATATTTATTTTATTTATTTTAATTTAGTTACTGGCAAAGGAACAGGAAGTAGAAGAAAAATCGCATCATTTAAAAGCAGCCACTGCAGAAATTGACACTTTAAAAAGTGAAGTCTCTCGTCTTAGAAGATACGAAGATGAATTGAACAATGTACAGGTGAGTAAATTATCTGATGGTTGGTTTCATTTTAATTATCACATGAAATGTATTATAAACTTCAAAATTATGTTAACATAATTATTTAATATAGTTGTGTTAATATAAGTTGTTTTGATGATTGACATCATTTAAGTGAGTAAACATGGACTATACTTTAAATTGAGTTTAAGTATATTTATATAAATCTTTTATTTTTAAATATATTAAAAAATTTTTTCCACACAAAAATATTCTATGTTAAATATTAAGCTATATATGAACATTTACAAGTACTATCTTAGATTTAATATTTTAGGTTTACATTTACTTTTTATTTACTTACAAAATTTGTCACAACTTTGCAGAGTTTAGCAGTTTGTAGCTTTTAAGGAAAAAGAAGTAATCCCATAAAAATTTTAAGTTATTCTATTTCCATTAGATGAGCATTATATTTTACAAACTAACAGCTTTACTTTGTCACATTTAAGGAATTAGTATAAAGAAATGATTGGTTCGATAAAATGACAATTAAAGTTTGTTTTTTATTTATAAGATATAACAGTATTATTGATAAGATATAATCTAAATTTGTCCTTGTTGTAATAGTATTGTTTCTAATAAATGCAAATTATTTCTTATTGCAAATTTCTTATTAATTTGTTATGTGTATATATATAGTATTATATAGATAATCTCATAACAATTTGGTTTAAAAGTAAATATTAGATATTATTTTGTCATGAATTAACATTTCAATAGTAGCTTTTCATATATTGCATTTCGTGTTATAAATTCATTTATAACATTGAACATTTTTTAATGAGAAGGGATAAAGCTGCATGAAAAAGTCAATTCTTTTTGTTTGTCATAATGTTTTTTTTAATGAATATTTACATTTATAGTGCCAATTATTGATCATGTGGTCTGCTACAAAAATAATGACCATAAACATATTTTTTAGGTATAAGCACGCTTCCTTTTAAAAATTAGTTTTGTTTTTAAGCCTCCCACTACTTTTCTTTCTCCTTTTTTTTATTTTATATATAGCTTTTTGTTTTGTCACGTTTTTGCCATGTTTTTCTGCACACTTTTTGTATTGACACATAGTATCAATCTATGATGAACAGGTGACATTTAGTCAAGAATCTTAATTATTTGAATATTTAGAATATTTGGAATATATTTTAAAATAAAACAAATGAGCATATGTTCCATAACTCTTATTTGTACTCTTAGAATGCGCTATTAATACTTGATGGGAAGTATTTACTTCCATTTTATTAAACTTAGTTTGGGTAAGAACAGGCATTTTATTGAGTACAAACAAATTGTGAAAGAACAATATTCTTTTATTGGTTATGGAACATGAGCAATACCTAAGTGATACTGAAAGTTTTGTGAAAACGACATACGCATGAAGATTGGAAAACTTTGATAAACGAGAGCATTGGAGATCAGAGTAGGCGGTATTTTCCGCTAATTCGCTGCTGCTACCGCTGATGCTAGAGGTACGTCTTCAAAGCTTTGCTGCTATTCTGCAATAAATTATTCTGCAACATAAATAACTTCTATAGATTTTACTTACATCAATGTTGCTCTTTATGTAATTCTCTCCTTGGTGCAAAATTTTATAATATAGGAGAAATGCATGTATTAACTAATGGAAGTGGTTTAATGGTAAAGACAAATTTTTTATCTTATTATAATAAAATTTAATTTAAAATATCTCAACTATTTCTACTGCAGTACTCATACTCCAATGTTGTTACTCTCGTAACAGCGTGGAATAATTATTTTAAATAATAAAATGTCTCTTATAAACTTAAATATTTGTCATATCCAGTTATATAGCAATTAATGGAAAATTTTAAGAGATTTTGAACAAAAAATTTATTCAACACTATTTAGTTTCGCTTCATAAATTTTTTTCTTCATTTTGTTCACTTTCAGCATTATTATCATTAACCATCAAATTCATCATTCGCTTGTTCTTGGCTTTATAAGGTTTGGATTATTTATAATATTCTATTCATCTTTATGCATTAGAGCAATGCTTTGGTAAGGTTTGCAATGAAGCTTTACAGAGCAAAATGTAATAATGATAAATATAAAAAGACATTCCTGGTAATAATATCACCATTTTCAGGATGAAATGGAGACACTACGTCATTCTACTCAGCGTGAGAGAGCTCAGCTATCCTGTCAACTGGCACAAACTGAAGAAGAAGTACGTCACCTAAAGGATAAGGTTTTTGTGTTAGAACAAAGAGTTGCATTAGAGAGTAATGATCAAGTGACAGTGGATGAAAGAATAGCTGATCTTATGAGAGAAAGAGCACTGTTAGAAAGAAAGTTAGAAGAAGCTCATCTTCATTTATCTGATATAAAGACTAGTTGGTCAGGAAAAATATCTAGCTTGGAGACACAAGTTGGAAGACTTAGTAGACAGGCTGGTGAAGAAGGTTTGGAAAGGAGACGAGTCGAAGAAGAAAGTGAAAGACTGAAGCAAAGGATTAAGCAGCTAGAAGCTGAAATAGAGGTGAACAATGTTGTCATGGCGACGAAAGACGCCAAGCTTTTGCGCATGGCAGAGGACATCGACGAGATGGCCACGGAACTAAAAGAGCTCCGGGCCAGCGTCGATGATGAGGTGGACGAATTTAAACGACAAATTGTGAGTTACCGCGATATGTAGTCGTGCATGGGCTAGATTGTTTCGAAGAGGATGTCTTGTTAGAGTTTGAGATGCAAAAAATAACGAACATTCCCTATTTGTTAGGTGGCAATTTTCAAATGATCACAGCATTGAATAATAGATTTAATTTTTTAAAGAATGTATAACGATAGAATTTCCAACATAGATATTAGATATATATGATATAGATATATTATAATTCCTGTTTTGTTAATATTTAAAAAAGGAAGTTGATATTTCCATCTCGAATAATTTCTTTCATTTTTAAATTAACTGTGATCGTATAAAGTTGTGTTTATTTTCTCATTTGTTATAATTGTTTTAATAATTTTATAAAGTACTAAATGTTTATGACGTTACACCATTAGTGTAAAAACACTGGACGCGTAAAAATATAAACGTCCGAAACGTGTATACACGAAAGTTGTTAATTTACAATTGAAAACTACATATCGCCTATATACTTGCATGTTATCTCTATGATGCTTGACGCTTAACGCACAGAACATTTATTTTACGTATATTTACTAGCACACTCTTTTGTTTATAATTTTTTTATTTACTTTTATATGCATGCAAAAATTTATAATGTACATTATATTTCATCAGTATCACGTATCAATAAACAAACATAATTGTAGTCTACTTTTTAAAACTTCCACATTTCCACACCGCGTGTATTTATACATGAAAATTAGATAGTACCAACAATAATATTTTTATGTACGATCGCATTTCTGTATATTTTATTTGTGGAATAAAGAAAAGAACAAATAAATTATATCGTTTATTGCATTCGTTTTTGTGCTTGTTTTTAACCCATTTTTATATCCCCCTTTTTCAAGCGGCTTTTTATATATTATTATATACACAAATGTGTACACGATTTTTTTCTTACAGGGTTAATAAATCATATTATATTTTGCTACACCAACGACACAGTCCGATTATATTTACGTTGCTGTAAATATTAGGAATGCGTATCCAAGCTGATACAATTAAAGGAAAACGTATCGTATCCATATTCGTATAGATTAGAAGATAGAATGGTTAAATAGAATCGAAAATCTTGCAGAAAGGCAGAAGATATAACAGAAAGCTTTTTTAATTAATCAAATGTACTCAAATTAAAATTTATTGCAGGTGTGAACCTCGGAATCAATGGCGCATTCCGACATTATTTTGTTTATTACATAAAATGAATTGATAAATATTTTACATTTTTATATACCCTCTTCATATAAATTTAATATCTGCATTTTATTATATTTGAATTTATCTATTTTAAATATAATTGTTACAAAGTCGACAAGATACAATAATGTCTTATTCAATTTTTAAAATTTCTGTTCATTAAATGTTTTTTGTTTTATATTACCTTTAATCATACCGTTCTGCGAATATTGTTTAATTTAAAAATATTTTGATAAATTTATATTATTCTGCAATTCTTAACTTCAGTTAAGATATAAGACTTATGTATCATATTCTTTTCTGAAAATATCATTATTACTCTGTACTTTTCTATGTTATTGTTACTTGTGTTATTCTTATTAATGTCACTTTTCATAAAACGTTGTTTATCACTTTGAACGTTAAATTTTGTTGAGTAAATTCTTTTGATAAATCTATTTTACCATAAATTCCAAAGATAGTAGATAATGGAGTAGGTAATGAAGAAGTAGATAATGAAGCATATTTTAAATAAATTCAATCATTGCCAAACTACAATTATTTCATTTGAACATTATAATATTAGATACCACTCACATTGTTTTGTTGTTTGCTTTCTTTTGTCAGGAATCATCGTCAAAGCAAATAACCCGGCTGAAACAAGATTTAGAAGAAGCAACAGCAAAACTTTCAACTGCTACTTCAGAATTAGCCCATGTTCGTCTGACTCTAGAAGGTGAACGGATGAATAATTCTTCCTTACATTTAGAGGTAGCGCGTCTACGGGAAGACCTGGAATCTGAAAGAACAGCATCAGCAACATTAAAAGTGTGCCTAGAAAAGGAAAAAAATGAAAAAGACACTGCATTATTGAGAAACGCTCAAGTCTCCCAAGACATAGAAATGGTAAAGCAAGAGAATCGACAGCACGAAGTCGAAAATATTGAGTTACAAAATAGGATAGAAACCTTAGAGCACAATTTACTAAGTAAAAGTAAAGAAGTAGAACAAGCAATGACGACGCTAGAAGAAACTAAAAAGAAAATGTTGGAATTGGAGGAGGTAGAACAAAATAGGAAAAAGATAGAGAGAAATGAAAAACTACTTAAAAGTAGCTTAATGGACCTAGAGGAGCAATTAAATGAAAAGACTAAGGTAGACTTGAAAAATAGAATGATGAAAATATGTTTCAGAGAATAATATTAATTATTGAATATATTTTTAGACAATCAAAGTCTTACAGCAGCGACTAACCGATATGAAAAAGACCCTTCAACGAGAGTTGAGAGTTCCATCTTCATCATTGGATAGCGATGTTGAACCTTCTGCAGCAATTCTCAAGCCCAGTTCGTCGAAAACGGTCACTGCCAGGCACAATAATACAAGAGACGACGATGTTAACTTTAAATACCTTAAACACGTTCTCATAAAGTTCCTAACAAGTAGGGAATATGAGGTAAATATAATGTATTTCCTAAAATTCCAAAATCATAATATGTAAAATAAATTACTAAGAATAGTATGCTGAAATAATTTTGTTAAACAACAATGAAAAGAAATGCATAAGATATTTATAATTTTTCAACTATTTCCTAACTTACACTTTGTTCATTTGTTCAAGGCTCTTCATTTAACAAGAGCAGTAGCTACTCTTTTGCATTTTTCACCTGAAGAAGAACGGTTGTTGCAAGAAACTTTGGAGTGGAAAATGTCATGGTTTGGTACACGGCCTAATTTAGGTTTTGGACAAACTGCCAAAGCTATACCGCCTAGCTGATAGCTGAAGCAAATTTCTCTTTCTATAGATATCATAAAAGTGGCCACAGATTCGTGGGTAAAATCAAAAAATTGGATCGCGTCGATGGTCGGTCGCAAATGATTATAAATACTTGAGAAATTAGGGAGGACACAAATGGAAAAAGTTTACAAGCTAGAAATTTCATAAATTTTGTAAAATATTTAGCCTTTATAATACGCGTATAATTTATTCGCGTGAACAAATATTGGTCATAGTTAGCTTCCAAAACGCCCACTAAAATATGTAGCATCAAATATTATTTAGGTAAAGTAAGTAAAATATAGAAAAATTTTGACATTCGTCATACACTGACATTACAAAATGAATTAGTGAAAAATATGTACTACATGCAACATATAAAATATCTTTTTCCGTACATAAATACTTGAATATACACAATCATTCTGCAATATTTAATATCCAAAAGTCATAGTTAAGCTCATTTCTATATACAAAAATCTGACACGAGATACTTAATTATTAAATTGATACTAAACTTATAATTTTTTCTTATATTCAAATTTTGAATATACGATAATTTTGCATATAAGTATTATATTGCATTGTGTATATTATCAACTGTTTCATATTTAATAAATATAAGTTGAAGCAAGTTAATATGACTTAAAATGTATGAAATAATTGCGTCATCGTTATATGATGTAAGCAAATTAGATCTTTTAAACGAATTTAGTATCGTCTAGACATGGCTGCAGATTGGTTATAAAAACTAGGAAAAACCTGTTTTAGCTCCGTTAATATCGAAGGTATCTGTAATTGCCATAATTATTATTTGTGATATGAATATTGCAATTGTGTCATGTTCATGTTTGTAAATAATAAGATGACGTTTCTATATGCATAATTAAAGCAGACGGGGTAAAATGACTCTCTAATAAAATGATTTATTTAATTTTTCACCTATGTCTATATCGAAAGGTTGTTACTTACCTTCGTCCGTAGTACATAATAATGTTGTGCATCTTGTGAAATTATTTTATCAATAATAAAATTTATAATTATATGAATAGAAACTACCGATATTATATTGTGTCTTATTTAAGCAGACAAATATGTAAGAAAATTATTTCGAGAAATTAAAATTTTTTCTTATTACCAAATTTTGTGAATTTAGGCTTTAGACTTGAATATTCTACACCAGATTAATCTGATAAATTCACTAAATTTTCAGGACTCTATTTTAATCTTTTTTTTCAGACTGCTATATTATTATAAAACATTCCATCTCGAACATAATGTTAAATTAGTAAAAGAAATTATCTTCAACTTTGAAGATAATACTTTAATAATATGATGTGACACTAAGGAATAAATCAGATTGTCGCACGTTATATAAAGCGTAATTATTTATTTACAACAATCTATATCAATATCATATTGACTAATAATATACAAGTCGATAATATCTAATAAATAATAAAACTAGTAATTTAAAGTACTTTAATTCCCAAATGAAATTCAAATCAGGAAAGTTTTACGACGTATATAATTTTGAAATACTAATTTTTAGATTTATCAGATATTGAATACAAATGCAATTTTTCTATATATAAAAATATAAACAGAGTCTTTGTTCACAAATTGTTAAACAATTATTAAAAAACAAATTAATTAGTTAATATGATCACTGATAAAATTTTGTAAAATACATAATTTAATTTTATTAATCGTCTATACAAATTTTAACGTGAATATTGTTCAGATATTTCAGAATCGAG
The DNA here is from genome assembly GCA_905333015.3 of Bombus campestris. NCBI lineage: Eukaryota > Metazoa > Arthropoda > Insecta > Hymenoptera > Apidae > Bombus > Bombus campestris. The sequence continues at coordinate 3,478,041 of HG995149.1, forward strand.
AACATCTATACGATATTTTAAGTATCAAATCTACGAAGATTATACATACAGAAAAACAAAAATCTAATATTTCATTAAAATAAAGATTACTTAAAATAATCAGTTGCACCATTACTTTGGTCGAATATATGGACAATGTAGTGCGCTATTAAAACATATATATATATATGTATACAAATACAGACTTCTAACTACAACAAACTATGTATTACTTTTAAGTAGTTTAGAGTGGAAGTGAAATTGTGTTTGATTAAATGTCAATTCTTTTTAACAAACTTATATACATTTATGATATCTTGACGGACCTGGTAGAATAAGTTGAGCTTACATATAATATTATGCTTAATCATCGTGTATATTCACATTTTGTTTTTAATCTATCGGCATTTTGGTATAAACGCAAATGGGCCGAGTGTAAATTCAATAAACATATACGTATAAATAATAAATTTGCAAACGGTATACGACGTGACAAATTACATGTAAGCTAAATACTACAGACGTAAGTAATTTATTTCTTTTTGATTGTTTTATAGTCGCAGGTAGAATTATCTAAAAACCTGAGAAATTTCTATACGTTTAAACAAGGTATTTCTGATGAAAAATCAGCATTACGCGTTAAGAATGATTTTATTCGTTGCTATCTTCTTACCTACAATGCCAATTTGTCTTATATTACGGACCGTTTCGTTTGATTAAAAATATACACAGTATTTATAAAATAAACAGGAACATGTCACCATATTCGTCTCCCGTCGTTGATGACAAAAATGTAATTTCTTTTTCGCTTATCTCTTTTTCCTATTTTTGAGCCCCCGTAAAAATAACTCTCTCCCCTTCTTTTCGTAAGTTCAAAAAACATCCGCCTATAATTCTATGGTTTAACATGCCTGATGTTATTACATAATATCCTATGCATTGTATCTACAAGGCGCGTGCAGAAAGTCATATTCATGTTGTAAAAAAAAGTTGTATATGTACTCGTTTTACAAGTATATTCGACAGCCGAGTGTCGCTCGCCAAGCGTTAATGTTACAACTAGAACTTTCTCGATCCCGAAATAATTTCTTGATAAAGTTCTGGTGTGATTTCAACGTATTCTTTGTTACCGGATAAAAAGTACATCTTGTCTTGAATTTTGCTCGGATCGAAACCTTCCTTTTGAAGGTTCATCTTCTTCAACTTAAATGTCCCTGTTATTTCCAGTTCTTTCACAATTCGCAAGAAAATTGGTCTAGCATATGCTGGCAGTGCTTTCTCTAAACCTTCTGCAAGAGCTTTGAAATCCAGAAGGCTGTCTGGGTCAACTATCGCTGCCATTCCTGCCCTTCCTTCCATTCCAGGTACCTTCGATGATATTAAAATTAATTCAAGTTTTTAGATTTAAAATACAAGTCAAACTTTATATTCAAAAAAGTGTGACAAGTTTTACGTAGTTATTAACTATGTCTTTTATTAAAATTATCTATGTATTAATGTTATATTAAAAGCGGATATAATTGTTTTTGTTAACAAACCTGAACTCCGTAAACGGTAGCGTCTCTTTTTCCTGCAATGTTACTGATAACTCCCTCCACTTCTGCAGTAGCAACGTTTTCTCCCTTCCACCTAAACGTGTCGCCTACTCTATCCTTGAAATAGATATAACCGTATTCATCCTCTACTAAAATATCACCTAAAAAAAGAATTCCAGAAAATAGAAATTATCTTAAGAGAAAATAGTTGGTGATAAAGACTTTTATTTAAATGAACATTTGATTGGACGAAGGTCGTTTTACGACTGCATATAAGTCCCTTATTAGTTATTAACTATAACTCACCTGTTAGAAAGGCCTTATCACCTTTCACAAACACATCTTGTATTATTTTTCTTTTCGATTCTTCTTTATCCAGATATCCATTGAACTCTCTTAACGCGTCTCCTTCTTTTATTAATCCTATGAACATGCCTGGCTCATCTACGTCAAAAAAAAAAAAAAAGATAATTTTGTAGAGAAAATAAGTAGAATTTCGTATTAAGTGTATTGCAAAAATAAATTTAACACGACAAAACTAATATTTCAGTAAAGTTTGCTTTCGCATCCGTTATGAATTGTTTAATATCAAAGTTAAATTCTTACTTGTTTCTGCTCTTATACATAAGCCATTCGTCCCTCTAACAGGCTCGTATGTCTGGTTATTTACGCGGATAATTGCTAGAGGATGAAACACTCGTGGCACGATTAGTGGCATAAAACCGACGGCGCCAGTTCGACCGTCTAAATTAGCTGTAATACAACAATAACAAATTATTTAAGATCTCTATTGTAAGAATTAAATATAAAAATTAGTATAAGAAATATCAGTCTATGATTTATTATTACAATTTTACTTGAATGCTATAAGCAAGTAAAGCTGATTACAATATAAAATGCGATCAAAATTGGAAATTGAATAAAGACAGATACTTTGCTGCAATATAAAATATAAGAATATTTTCCAAATGTCTTTATATAACGTTCCTACATATATAATTAAAATATTGAATATTACCAATATTAGCATTGCCCTCGCTAGACCCGTAGAATTCGGAAATTCGTTTAATATTGAAGCGTTTGACAAATTCGCTCCAAATCTGCGGCCTCATGCCATTTCCAAACATGAGTCTCAAACGATGCGCATTATCTTCCGGTTTAGGGGCTGCATTCAGCAAGTAACGACACATTTCACCGACGTATTGTGCTGCCTAACAAACAAAATTACAATTCCATAGGAACAGGCTATTACATTTAAAAATTGCACAGTGTCCAATTAATTGTTATACTACGCCGTGCACTAATTTAATAATTAAAAACGCATTAATAATAAAAAAAATATTCTCTTATAAATTATGCAATCGTTGCAAATTAATCAGTAATAAAAACACTTAATATAATTTGGATGTTTTAGAGGTATTAACGATATCAGTAAATTAATTATTTTCCAGAAAGTTTAGGAACAAAATAACGTCGAATATGTAATTTTACGTGTAACAAAATGACTCAAATCTGTATAGCGCAATGTACTAACTTATTCTTGTTTATAAGCCCTTCCTTCTGCTTTGGAGAGACTAATGGATATCGTGACAAAAATGAACGAATTGAAAATCCAATTTTGTAAGCATTAATTTCACTGAGATCGCTATACAGTATAAAAATTTTGTAAATCACCTACGGTACAATTATATTTGATGCAATCTGTCCAATAAGCCGACACTGAAAACTTGGTCCTTAACACGGTTGGTATACCTTTCAGAATTGCGAAACCTACTCCAAGCATTCCACCAGCAGTATGGTACAAGGGATTTGGATTGTATAGGATATCACCCGATCTCAAGCCCACCAAGTTAAAGGGCATTACGACCAGCAGGTATCTGTAACACATACGTTACGTTATTATTTTTATTCTTTGTATCATAAAGTGATAATGACAATGAAATAATTAATGTTGTTTCAATTATTTATAACACAAATAGTACTTTTATATCATAAATAGCAATCGCTCAAACCGTTATTGTCTGATTTAATGTAATCTTATCTGACGAGCTTGAAATTGAAATAGTTTTAAAGAATGTTGGCAGAAATAAAATATTTATAAAAGGTAGGAATCTAAAATTGAAAGAAATTCTTAAAATCTTCCTGTATACTTTTTCATTGCACGCCATGCTCAAAGTTAATATATGACGTATGATTGAATTAAATTGCTTCTTTATTTCATCCAAAAGAATTAACGATAAATCGAAATGAAAGTTGACATGGACAGGAGCTAGGGTATTTTATTAGCAGCATAAAACAGTCATAATGCAGGCAGACAGGAAGCAGTCTCTGGGTAAAGAGACTACATTCACATGTAATCTCATTCTCGACGAGTCGTAAGGCTTTCCTGAGAGGATTATAGATCATTTATACGTTCAGCAGGGAGATAATTCATTCTGTAGACGGAACTCTGCCTAAGCATAAATGAAAGTTTAAAAACCTTTACTAAATATTGCTCTAACAGTACAAATCGAGTTCGTTATCTGTTTTTTTTTTTTTCTTATATATTCCATAATTAACAGAATGGAAAATTACATATTTTCGATAAAATATTTCCAACGATACCGTTATTCGTAGACAAAACTTGGTTAAAAATATTTTATTTGCTAACAATAAATTAATTTACCACACTAGAAATAATAATTATTTGTAGTGGTAAATAGTCCAATAAATGAAACGTTCAATGTTTAAGGCATGTACAATCATTTCTACCTTTAAAATTTTATTCCCTCTTGTAAAATAATTTTTCTCTTTAGAGTTTCGTTCGAATTATATTGTTTATTAGATTTTAGATAATACAATTATGCAGACCTGGAATTATCGGTTCTATAATTATGTTACAAAGTTAATTGTAATCAGGAGATTTACTCAATCGCCATATAATACCATTAAAAGAAATACCGTTGATTTGACTTTAAGTTTCTAAAGGATTGTCTTAATCTTGTCGTTCGACACTGAGCCAAGCACGGAGGATCGATATTTTTACATAATAAATCAACTTTTGTGTTAAAGATTATAGTAAATTCTAGGGTATAGCATCTAACAATACTATCAACCTTGACCACTTCTTAGTTAAAGTTCAATGCAAAATAAAAAAATCAAACCGCGTCATACAGAATGTGTTTCACTTGCTTGATTTTGTTTATACTATAACTATACCTTCAAAACTAATGATTATATTTAACATGATTGGAAATGATAATTTTATAAATAATACTAGGTAAGCCAATCACCCTTTTTAATCAAACTAAAGGTAAAAGGATAAAAGCCTCGTTTCACTACGTTCGAAGAAAAGATTTAAAGAATATGTGTTCTTACCTCGAATTGAGAACTATCGCAACTTTCGGTAAACCAGTGGTACCGCTCGTGTAAAAGTATAGCAGCTTATCCCGGTAATTGGGTTCGTCTTTTACGACAGGCTCGTTTGTGCTGGCTTCCGATAGAAGTTTGTTCAAATCGTACACTCCGCTCTCACAGGTTTCAGACTTGAAACATACTTTGTATCTCACGATTCCCTGGATCGACTCCATAATGTCATCGATGGCTAAGAAGACAATTTAAGTTTTATATATTTATCCGAGTTATTGTTCCACCTACATCTCTATAATCATCGTTAATTCTAATGTAGAAACTTCAATAATTTATACTACGATTTACGCACTATTATTAGAAGAATATACTGAAATATCTCTTCAACTTTATTTTAACGATTTTAATGGCTGAACAAGAGTTTGATTTACCGTTCTCTCCCTCGCCCTCTGATTTTTACACAACCTTTAATCAATATGTATAACCAGAGAAAATCAGATTTTGTAATAAATTAAACGTTAAAGATAGCAAGTTATCTCCAATTCCATTAACAATGATCTTTACTTAATAATTGTTCTACATTTTAAATAACGATTTCTTTGTGATGTCTCGTTCTTTCAATTGCCTTTCTTCCCTTTCTTTATCGTATCGTAATTATTGCAAGATAAATCACGTCCATGTAATATTTACCAGACGAGTATTCTTCCACGTAAATAATACTCTTCACCTCAGCGATACGAAGACAATGAATCAAAGACTGGAGACGCAAATTTGTGTTAATCAGTGCAGCAACGACACCGAGTTTTCCCAGGCCAAGCCAAATAGCGGCATATTCTGGTCTATTGGGCATCATTAAGGCCACAGCATCTCCTTTCACGTAACCAGCTTTTTGGAAAACATATGCTATCTGGTTGCTATATTTATTGATCTGCAAATTTGAATTTTTAAACATTATCCTCTTATCGTCTCTTATATCTGCAGATGAAAGAGACAAAATTACTAAACGTTATATTTAGTGTATTATTTGCAAATAATAAATAAAAACAGAGAGTAAAATAAGCAGAGATGATTTTCACTTGAATCTGTAATGATCCATGAAATACCTGTTTGAATTTTTGTAATCCTGTTTGAAAAATTAATTAATTTAATTTACAACCTTTTTATATACTACTACAGATGTATTCGTGTTTATGAACAAGTGAAAATTATTCTGAACAGACAAAATTCGTGCAGAGATATAAACGAAAAATGTGATCTTCCTCCGCTTCGATGTTCTTTAAAGGAAACCGAAAGATTTAAGAAATCGACAAATAAGAAATTAATTCCCACGATTTAAATTATTGAGTTGGCATGTTGCATATGTACATACGTCGGAATAAGTCCAAACTTGATCCTCGAAGAAGAAGCAAGGCTTGTTAGGATAACGATCCACTCTTTTCTTAAATACCTTCGCAACGGTCATATTGTTTCGACTATGCCCCTTTATTTCGATCTCTGCCGTAACAGCACGATACAGAAATCTGAAAATTATAAACATAATTTTTCACGAAATTAAGAATTTGATAAAGTTGTATATTTTTATCGAAAAACTTGAATCTTACTTTTAGCTATATGTTTATTGCATTTCCAATGAATTCAATTTATAGTCGTTGGTTAATTTCTTGTTTAACGTTTATCGCGTTTTTTCGGTACTATAATAATTTCGTCTGAATTTTTTACATTCACACTGACGCAATTACGTTCGTTTAAAAGAATATTTGCATAAACAAGATAGCATTTATCTATTTTAATTTCACGAAGCATGAGTCGAACTTTGCTAATTTTTCTAAATAAATATATTTATCTCAAAAATATTTTAGTGAATGTTCAAGATTCTGGAACACTGTAGACCTTTTAATTAAACTTTAACTTTGTCTACGGTTTTATAAAAAAAAAAAAAAAAATGTCATCAATTGTATTATCTTCTCCGAATTTCTCCATTATCACAAGTGGAATAAATTACATACATTGTATTTAATTATTAGATTTGATAAACTAAAAAATAAGTATATAGATACTAACGAAAAGGTAAAAACTAGTGTCGTTAACATCAGTAATGGCAAAAGTTTCTAGATAACACTTACATTAAGTAAGGTGCAATACGAGAAATGTTTTGTCATTTTATGTTACGATGTATCGTAAAAAGTTGGTAAGAAAAATATTACATCGTATCGTATCTTAAATAGAAAAAGAAAAAAAGATAAAGGTAACAGTTTGACTAGGAATCAAAAGATAACAAATTAATTTTCTACTAAGAGGTACATTTACTCGCATTGATAAAATATGGTACTAATTAATGGCATACTGCTAAGCTTATAATTAATATAAAATAGTTTTATTCACACATACAATATCGAGTGGAATTTTCAAATTATAAATAAATTAACAATATTCAAAACGATTTAATAAAGAAATTGTAAAGATATACATATCTTGCGATATGCTGGCAGTCTATATTTGATATACGTATGCACGTAATATGTCTAACAAAGGACGACCCATATTTTCTTATCGTCTAACGCATTGCATATTCTTATCTTCTGATTTTATTGCTGGATATTTAAAATTGAAAAATTTCTTATCTATTTATACCTTACATTTCTTACCCTTTTTTTTTTTTTTTTTTTTTTTTGAAATTCTAAGGACACTTAAATTTACATAATCTACTGTTCTTTGTTGTCTATGCCTTATATTTCCAGTTTTTTCTATGAAGTTTAATCATTAAAATGTTAACCCCAATCATGTCGGATTAAAAAAAAATTAGAAATTTGATACTCGAAATACGAACATAGAGTTAAGACGTTGCTTAAAGTCCCCTGTATAAATCTTGATTTTTCACCAAATACTTGTAAACGAAAGAAGATGTTAGATTTATTTCTTTTAGACCTCCGGGGTTGCATACTCCCTTCCGCTATCCATCTTATGTCTTAAAATTCTAATTATAAATACTCAACACTGTATAATCCATTCTCCCTTGTTCGCACGTATTTTCTATTTTCTATGTCTTCTTCGGATTTTAATCATATTTAGAACTGTCGGTTCATTTCCCTTTGTCCTCGTATGTTTTTAATGTCGTATATTTTTTCTTCGAATTCCTATCATTTAAAATTGAATTAAAATTATCCAGCTTCTTCAGCTTCGATTTAATTAAGATTGAAACTTTTCACTTCTCCTTCAAATTCTAATTATATCTAACATTTAATTCGTTCGTTCCTTTATTCCCTTAACGCTGTGTTCTCTATTTCTTCACCAAATCTCCATCATACAGAAGATTATAAAATTCAAAATTGCTTGTGTCGTTTATATGAAACGAATATTTAGGATGATACAAGAACTGTGATTATATGCAAACATTTACCTACAATTTTATTGGGCGGTAAAATTTCATTGCTGTTTATTCTACTATTTATATCGCGTTTCATATCATAAACATAACACATTTTAATGTTAATGATCATTTATCGGGGCCCATTGATGAGACATCATATATAATGTTCGAACTTTGAACGGTCATCGAAAAACAAGTAAAACTTGCAGATGATTCAAATTTATTTTTCAATGATAAGTTAGTTTAAATGACATTATCGTATAGTCCAAGATACGCATTGATTGAACTTTGGAATTTTTATCAGCCACAGGAAGCGCAATGCGCGTACGTGCACCTTTTCCAATAATAACAAGCTTTGATTGCTCATCTTTCAATGCCAATTATAACAAGTAGTTATAAAGAATTTTGTGTACTAGTTAGTATGTGTATGCGTATTTAAATAGTTCAGCTATCTACTGGATAAATAGGAAAATTCGTCTTTTTTCATTACCTCGCGTATATCGTACATAGCGCTGCGAGAACATAATCACTGCTAATTCTGATCAGGGGCAACAAATAGTATTAAAATAGACTTAGGATAGATCCCACGAGATTTCTACGCTCATATTTATTATCTAAGACCGATTCTTTGATTTGAAAAATATATATGTAATTAGCAAATAATCGCGAAACGCATTCTTTCAACTACTCGAAAAAGACAGGAGCTTTTGATAAAAGTCTCAGTGATAATGAGATAATATCAGAAGTGTATCTTCCTTTTCAAGTTATCCGATATATTTTATAACGCAATTTACTTTTACTTTTTGTACTGATTGATCTCGTGTCGCTAGATTAAAAGCTATTAAAAGCGTGATACTAAATAGGAAAATAAATTTTTCCTGCCTCTTAACCATTGTCGCACAGAAAATTGTATTCAATCAGCTTTGTATCAACTTTTACAAATACACTCAATTGACTCGTAGTATTGTGCGTCGACACAATGCAACGGGTACAGACAACTCTTGGGTACAGAACAGTGCGAGAAACATATTTATTACGAGATGTAATAGTAGCAGAGAGAGAGAGAGAGAGAGAGAGAGAGACGAGATTCATTTTTCTCCAATAACAATTCCATACCCTTCTCACATCTTATTTGATCTTCAAATATTCTATCAAATCATCCCTCTCTAATCTACTCCGTTAACATTTGTATTCCCCAATCGAAGTTCATTTAACCATCGATGGTAACGGAACTACGTTTCTTGCATTAGACAAATAATTCCGCGTTCTGCTCTCGATACTGACACTACCGATACCACTTTGCCGTATTATCAAACGACGTGCGCATTACTTTTGCGACGTATACGTACAGAAAAACGAGTAGATACAAGCATATTGATCAAAGTAAGCATTTCTTTTCTCTAACGGTCCTTTTAGCCAACGAGCGTAGCCTTACGCAGGTCAGTGACCGTTGATGATTAAAAGAAACGCATCTGGTATAAGCAAGTACTTTCTCGTCGCGGACGAAAGCGAAACGTTTAAAAAACAATTAAAAAGGCTATACGAAGGTACTGGTAATAACTTTGTATAGAGCGAAACAGGCGATAAGGCTGATAAGGAGCCGCGATATGAATGTTGAATTATTGGGATCAAGCGTATAGAGGATCGAGCTTCCTATATTTTTCTTTGTCAATATTCTCTTATTAGTAAACTTCTCCCTCTAACTGCATAATAAATATGATGTATAAAGGTTATAGGAATAAATATGATAAGTAGATTTTTAAATAAATAAATAAATAACGTAATAGAAAGTAAATTAAACAGTCACAAGGAAACGAAATATTATATAATTACGATAACTACGAAATGTTTAGTCTAGACTAATAAACATTACTTTTATGAATACTTCATAAACGCAGCGAATGACCTACACGTGGTAAGGCTATGAAATATGGCAGATCCAAAGAGATTCATAGTATAGATTTCCAGACGTGAATTTTTTCTAATAATAAAGCTTGTCGTACAATAGTCTCGCGAAGACCTTATGCACTTTAAACCGAGATCAATATAGGTATATAAATAAATATTCATTTTCCTAAAAGCTTTAACACTTTCTCACTGTATTTTTAAGTAATATCTTACTACTATTTCCTGAATAACCTCTGACGCAGTCAAAAGAGTTACAAACGAATACTATATAATTTTCTCTATTCGATACATTCAATACTATTCATCAATTATCGGCATTCAACAATTTCCAATATTTGGTGAAAAGTTTTCTCTACTTCGATCCTATCAGTTTCCACGTGTAACGTTGATAATTTTAGAAAAATTTATATTTTCGCGAATATAAAAAAAAAATTGGCTCTAGATAAAGAATTATTTTACATACTGTAATAAATCTTATAACAAGCACTATAACTTGGGTGTTCTATACGTTTTTGCATTATGTTCGTCGTTGCATTTTCAAATTCTCCGCGAATGCATAAAAATTGACAGTCAATCGATAATAATAGATTTAGGACTTACTTTAGGTCACGAGGTAGAACTTTGCAAATGATATATAGCTTCCGATGAAATCTGCAGATAACTGGAAGTAAGGCCAAAGCAAGCGCGACCTGGGCAATCTTGTTGAACCCAGGGAAACCGAACCTCGTCGCCACAACACCGAACATCGCAGCAATAACACCCAGAGCTAACAGCAAAAGTGTAACATCCATGATCCAGCGTCAGCCAGTCTGTTCGCTGAGTTCTGGTACCCGTACCTCGGAACTGCAAAAGATAACATGATAATCAGTTTCCTTATATGTATATCGAATATGAAAAGACGAATTATACCGCGTACTGTTCTTCTACGCAGAGTAAGAACGTTTCCACGAGAATAACGTCGCTACTTTTGCACCAAAGAAGATTAATTTAATTTTCTATTTTACATATAGGAAAGTTAACTTCTATGTAGAACGATTACTCTCTGGCGTTTCAAAATTACGTAAGGTATCACAATCAGTAGCTTTATTTCTGACTCGCACAAAGTGTAGCGATCGATACTTAGCATTTTAAGGGTTGACGACGTAATCGTATCAATTATTTGTATATCGAGCCAAAGTTAAATTTTATTAAATTCTGGCGCATTTAAATACCACGACCAGTCTTTTCTATTTTGAAGCCAACAAAAACACGCCGCGAACGATGTTTGCATCTGAGAGTCGTGCTATGAACGACGCTCAGTCTCTTTGTCGAAGAACTTATACCGAATTAATACGACAAGGTTCTTTGTTTCAAAGATGCACGAGATTGCTTGGAAGACCTCCTTGTCTTAGAGTCGCACGTGCTACAGCTCCGACAACCGCAACCTTCCGCTATAGGGATACGCGAGTGCCACAACAACGATCATTTATACCTATGTGCAACGTGTCACGATCAATATTACATCCAGAACCGCGTAAAACGCCCTGATGAATCTTTCATGCCCGAATGTCACATCGTCGCTTTCCTCACACGCAATTATATATAACGAAAACCTACGAGTTTTAAGTATGTTTTAAAAGATAAATACCACGACCATTGTAAGTTATTATTAAATATTGAAACCAGATAAGATATTACTATAGTATAACTATGCAAAATTCGATGCATTTTGATGTTCCACTGTCACAACCCTTTATATCCCTTTATATCACAATTACAATCGCGACGATCAATATATCCTATGTTTTACTAATACCACGATCCAGCTAAGACAATATATAAAAATATCACAATCTTTTGATCCAATCCCAATCCAGTTCCCTCATATGTATTTTGGATGAAATACCAAGTGATCTTAACAAAATCGCAGGAACTTTATTCAAAATTTCTTCCGTTAAAACGAAATTGCACATGGTGCACGAGAATAAATAAGTACCTTACTCGTTTCAAGGGGTACGAGAAGCACCACGGTTGATCCTGAATTGAAAATCGTACGAGACAGCGTACAAATCAATATCCTGTGCCTCTCGGAGCGAGGCCACTCTCGACGATGCACCAACAACACTAACAACCGGCAAAGTGGCTAACTGGAGTGCAGAAACCGCGTTCCGACGGCACTTCGCTATTGCGCCACCACTGAGAATAATTCTCGAGCGATAGTGTACGTACAAAGCAACAGAAAATCGAAGTTTTATTTTAATGAGATTCCTACCAACGGCGTTCCTCCAACTTCACGTTCCTGTCGCATCGCTACTAGGCATGCCCAGCCACTCCGCGAACCTGAGCAAGCGCCGTTTTGTTTCGTGTATGCTTTTTGCTTTCGAGTTTGCCTATTGAGAGTTTTTTTCAAAAATCACGATTAAAGATAAACGAGCAAAGAAAAGTGAAATGGAAAAAAATATTCTATTCGAAAACATTTATTAGAAACAGTTTGCTTTTTGTATAAAGAATACTTGAAAATTTATATTATTACGTTTCTCATTTGTATAGATTACAGACGTTAATCTATAATTCTTGTCGGCCGTCTTCATACACATAAACTTGCTGCAGATATTTCGCCAGAAGGTGATATAATGTAATAAACATAAGAAGCACGTGAGGTGTTTAAAACTTATGGAACAATGTAACTTAAAAATCATTTTTGCCAAAATATGTTAAATATGCTGTAGACCTTTATTCGAGATTTCAATTTAATCATAATTCTGGTAACTATTATAATAAGTTGTTATGTATGATATTTTGTTAGTTTTCAACGTGAAAACTTCTGCAACCATTACTATTTACTTTTACATATTTATTAATTATAAATACAATAATACTTAAATAAAAATTCGATCACATATATGTATATCTTAAAATAAAAATTCATATTGTCAATGAAAGAATTATAATTTTTAATGATCTGCGTATAATTAGATTGCAGCACCATTTATATGTTAAAGAACAATGAATAATCAGTATTCATACAGCATAATATATTTTAATCGAAAATATATGATTTGTAATATACGAAAAATAAACTTAAATAATATTAAAGATTGTGACGTATATAAAATACAAATAGGTAATACAATAGCGCATCATTTTGATTTTCAAAACAAATTTCATATTATCTCCAAATGGTTTAAATAAAACTGATTACCAGGAAGCGAAATTCAATTAAAATTACCAAAATCTTGATTATATCTATAATTTTATAATCACATTGAAACAAAACCTATTAAATTTAAAGTGTTATTTTAAATTTATTAAAATTGGTATGAAGATTTGATAAATTAAAGTAAAGCTTAAAAATCTATTAAAAATGCAAATAAAATACGATCGTTATTGATTTTATTGTAAAATTAAATAATCATGCATTTGCATGTTACAAAAAGATATATGCAATCAAGTTTGATAAAATAATACTCATGTATTAACTCTCTTTGTAATTTATATAAGTCTTTTATATTGAGCGTCGATAAAATCAAAATTCATAGCAGGAATGTTATATGATAGAAAGAAAATTTGATGTAGAACTATTCAATCACATGCTTTAATTTGTAATTTTCATACTATTGGCCTGGTCACAGTAACTTTATTATTCACGTTTTATCATTTTCAATACATATTTTACTGCTAAACTTCTTTCAGAATACGTGTTATAGAACACGTGTTTCTGCAACACATTTATTATTATCTAACGAAAGAACAAATATCGTTTAAACGTATTTTAATTAGTTCTAAACTACAACTGTTCATAAACGGGTGAAACTGTAAATTATTTTTCATAAAAACATTTAAATCCGTGATTTATAGAATCAGTATACGATTTATAAAATAACGTGCTAGTTTGTACAATTATTAGTCATTCGATTATATGACTATGCATTAGGTGTACAATAATTTTAATATGAATTATCTCTATCATTTTACTAGAACCGTTCAACAAAGAATTTAAGCATAAAAAGTAAATAAATGTAGTTCTACCTTATAAATAAGCACCACTGACATTTCACTGTTACTTAAGTTGGATATGCACTTGACACACATTTATGTAAAAATGCAATAGTTCTGCAACTGCATCAGCCATTTATAATCAGCATACTGCTACTGAATTAAACTCTCATAAAATGTTAAACAGATGTACAATAACTAACATATCTTATTTTTATTATAGCATTACTGATTTGGATAGGAAATGATGGGAAGACTTAATGAACGTCCTGAAAGTGAATGTATATTTAAAAATAAGTAGTTCTTCATGGATTAAAAAAAAAAATGAAGTTGGTGGCAATATGATTTGTAGCAATTTACAAAGAAATTACCTAAGTTTGCTGGATTGGATATAATTTTTACATTGATCTACAACGGTAAATATTCTAAAATAATTATAAATTCCTTCTGTTCAATTTTATGGACTTTTCTTGTTATATGCATTTATATCTTCTAAGTTCAAAATGTCAAATTCTATGATATTTTTTCCTGCAAATTGTCCAAATACTCCATTTGATATGCTACGTTTAACAACTGCAAAATAAAGATATATACATTAATGCAATCAATGATATTAAACGATTATTAGATAGTATTGAATATACCGACCATTTGAATTTACTTTTGTCAACATATATGTTGGTAAATCTTGACATTCACGAGCTATATATGTCCCAACAACTGATAAATCAGAGATTGGTGGAGTGACCACTTTCATTGTTTTACGCACAATTTCTGTGTCTACTTCGTAATAACCTGCAAACATTATACAAATGAAAAATATATTATTATATTACTTATTTCCAAATTTGAATTCATTTGTTTTACAAAACATACGAAAATTACCATTATACATTTTTCTGAGAAGATCATACATATTGCGTGGTGGTAAAACTGCTTGACGATCAAGTGGCATCACAAAGCAACATTGCCCATCAATATCAATTATGCCAGTTTTATTCTATAAAGAAATAAATTATACAGAGTAATATATTCTTTCTATCAGATACTTTATATAATACATATTTCAACATGCTTACAATGTTAAAATCATGTACAAATCGACCTTGACGCCCGCCACGGAAATCTGGCACATCAATTTTCTCATAGTGCTCATTTTCCAAATCGATCTCAAATCGTTCCTTGAAGAAGTTTTTGATGTTATCTACATCTTTCGCGATATCCGTAGCTTCCTGATCTGTAGTTCTCCTCAAACCTTTTATAATCAAACCAGAGTCAATATTTTTCATAATATCCATAGCTTCTTGTTCTGTAGCTCTTCTCAAACCTTGTATAATTAAATTAGAATCTGCTACCAAGCCTTCGTGTACTGCATCTTTGGTATAAGGTGCTTTGCTTGATTTGTCATAAGGAATGCTGTACCATCCAGTTTTAAATCTGTGCATTTGTGTTCTAGCATATTGTCTGTATATGTATAATCCACCTATGACTCCAATTATCAGAATCATCAATGCAACAAGGAACAATAAAAATGTTGCGGTCACATGAATGCGATAAATGCTTCTCCGAGAAACAAAATAATGACCTCCCACATCGGACTTCAAGCATTGCGCCTCTGCATCCCGTTTACCATTTTCCTATTTAGATAATGATATTTATTTATATTGAACCCTACTTCATGAGTTTTGATGAAAACAATGTTTGATGAAGAAAAAAAATATCATTTTAATATTCACAACGATTAACTAAATAGGAACAGTAATTTTCTAGAAACGAACTCTCATCTATCTATATCAATTTTACAATCCCACCACCACCACCACTATATCATCGCTGGTCTGTGATAATGGTGAATACGTATAACGAACTATTAAACGACGTCATAAAATGTATCAAATACGCAGCACTATGCAAAAGACAAAGATAAAATTACATTTACACACAAATAAATTTATTAAAAATGAATAAAATTCATGGAAAACAATAAATTCGATGACATGATGAATATTTATTTATGAAGAGCGAACTAAATTTCAAATTTCTGCGATTATTTCGATTAATGTTCCATAGTTAACAATATTAAAATATCACTAATGTTAGAGTCTGATAAATATCAAAATAGTGCTAACCGCTGAATTCTCCGCAATAAACAACGGTTGTTCCTTCTTCTCACTAATGGCCTTTGTGATGATCGTCATCTTGATAAATGTTTTGATTTCAGTATTCTTTTAAATATCAATAGATCTCTAGCACGAAAAATTTTTCCGTGCGCTCGATCGTACAATTATAACGAATAATCACCACACTTTGGCAAATATCGAAATGTAACACAACTTACACAACGTACCTAAGTATCGCGCGCTATATCCACAAAATTTCAGGATGAACTACATACATACATACATACATACACATAACTACACACACATATAAATGCAATCGAGATTGATCGGTGACAACCGCGCCCTCAATGCGCTAATAAATACTATTTGCGCATGCGTCAACTCCGTGTGAAAGGAAGTCGACCACATCTCAATGTTTTCTACGTATAACAGGTATTTTATGTATTTATATGTGCAATTTTGACTGCACACACAACGCCCGCGCGCGCACACACACACACACACACGCACACGCACACAAAACGATACAACTTAGAATATTATATGATTTACACAAAGCACGAAGTTTTAATATTATTATTATTTAATATATTTTTTATGCATTCAATGTTTACAATATTTTCAATCACGATATATAGAAATTATGGATAAAATTCAGTGTACATTTCAAAATGCTAAATCAAAAGAAGAGCAGGGAAATAATTTGATTGAAAAAGAAGAAACAATTGATAAATGCACAGAACTTGATCATGATGAATTGGTCAAGCTAACAAAAGGAGCAATTCGTAATATAATTGAAAGTGATCCGTTACTTTCTGGTCTACCGGCGGATGTTACTATCGAGGAACTCAAAGCTCAAATTGCAGTTGCACAAGGACAAGCGATAACTTTATATTTGAATCGTGGAGAATTACCGAAACTTGGAATTGTGGTGAAACATATTTCAAATAAATTTTTATATATTTTTTATATTTTGTATTACGTTATTATACATTTGACATTGTTTGTATATAACATTTACTATGTTTGATAATTAAAATAAAGAAAAATTAGGAAAACAATCTATAACAATTTTTGAATTATTTTAAATTGATTCTTTATGATTTTAGGTACCCCCTCACCACACTACAGTTCTAGATCTCAAGAAAGCTATAAAACGACATACAAATTTATCTCTGAAGAGAGAGAAAGTTAAAAAAAAGATAAGTTGGAAACATATTTGGAAAAAGTATCATCTTTGTTTTGAGAACGTTAGATTAATAAATGACAATGAAAATATAAAAGCTTATGGAATCACAAACAAGGCAGAATTACACTATGTAAAAAGACGCAGGGAAAGAAATAAATTGATAAAACACTCTTAGTTTTTTCGTAAAACATAAAATACTGCAATTTTACATTACATAGCAATTTATACTTTAAAAAGTACATTATACTATTATTATTAACTAGATTTCTCGTATATATTATTTTTTAGGTAAAGATTTGTATTTTGGTTGTTGAATTTCACATTTTAGATATGGATTGACATCTTCTAATAATAAACAAGTTAAATCGAATGCTGCAGTTCCATAAAAATTAGTTACCGTTAATTTCTTCAAGTTAGGCATTCTATATAGTGCTTCTAGTCCCCTTTCTGTCACATTTTCACATTCTGATACGTCAAGATGCTCTAAATTTGGAAATTCTGCAGATAATTTATCCAATGACCAATCATTAATTGTTTTACAACCTCTGAAGCTTAGTGTTTTTAAATCATAGAGATTAAAAATAAAATCAAGATGTTCATATTGTATAGGATATCCATTGAAATCTATTCCCTCTAAAATAAAGTTTTCATCATATTCGTTTGGGAATTTTGAAAGTTCACTCTTTTTAGTTTTATCTATCCATTCATCTTGATTTTGGAACCTTATTTTACCACTACACTCTATAACATATTTAGCTGCTGCCACATTTGGACCTGCTATGATATATTTTTGATATTGTTGTTTTTCTACAAATTCCTTATAATTCTCTTTTTGACGTTCCCACCAATATGATAGACGTAATGAAGTAAAATCATATATAGTAGGTGCGTTTATCCTTACAAACATTCCTGGTGGTGGACCGTAAACGTGTTTGCCATAAGCTTCTGCTTTTATTCCAACAGTAACTTGCCGGTTACGTAAATACTTTATAAAGTGATTGATAGCTTCATAGTTATCATAAAACGAACGTGTCACGTTAACCTGTAACGGTCTATAAACACTTTTACGCTCAAAAATTTGTTTGAACATCATGCGGGTACAACGTTGACGTAACATTTTTATTATACAGTTTCATGTATGAATGATATCTCTTGTGTCACAAATAAATATTATAGATTCATCAACTTGTTTCAAAATATTTATAATTTTATAATATTCACTTAATAACAATACTTTTGCAAAAATTAACAGTTACTCACTAAAGTTATTGAACATCAGAGAGTATATATGTCTACGGTGGGCATGTGCATTATGATATCGTGTTGTCGATTGTCAACATAATATATCGATTTACCGCCGTAATTTAAATTATAAAAATTTCACGAATCATAAAAAATCCTCGAACCAATGATTTCTTTTACATACATTACTTGGCATAGTTATATATACGTGTCGTAATAGAACAAGAAATACTACCATGGATGATCAGTATGTATATACATTAAATTGAAAATTATTTCAATAGCAATTATAGCATTATAATAATACTAATTGAATGGTATTGAAAATTTGTATGGATATCTGTAGTTTTGCTGTTATTATTGTATATTATCTAATTATTAATGCAATAAATTTGATACTCAATTAAGGAATTATTAAAATTATTAATTAATTGAATACCGAAATAATATTACGTACTAACACGTATTGTTTGCTACTAATACTAATATTAATACTAGTAACACTACTAATGCTAATAAATATTTTAATAAAAGTAAGATATTTTAAATGAATTAAGTAGTTTGTAACGTACAATTATTTTAACCTATACGATTTCTTTTGTGTATCGTACAATTTATAAAAACACGAGTTAATATTTTAAGGAAGATGTATTTAAATTAATAAAAGAATATAAGATATTATGTTTGATAAGATACCCTTTATATTTTATACTGAATTATTTCCTCGAATTTAAAACTATTTGAAATTGACTTGTCAAACGTCTGAACGAATATGCAATGTTCAACAGTCGACAGTAATCAATTTACATTCTGCGGTAGTTGTCGCTAGATATTTCTTTGGTGTTGCTGATGAAACTGCAATACGTCTTATAATATACTTGTGCCGGTATTTTTGTGTGAAAAAATATATAAGGTGAGAAAAAATATAATTAATCCAATATAATTTATAAAGCATGTCATTTTTTATTTGTAATAGTGTGTATTATTATTAAAAATGATTTAATATTCTAATAGTATTGGCGATGTCAATCTATTAATCGTATTTTGATTAAAGGGGTAATTATTTTTGGATTAATATAAAAGTCATTGGTGTGCAATTTATTAAAAGTTTGACAAGATGATGGAAGATATGCAAGAAGAGGTTAGTATTTTTCTCTTTTTCAAATAAAATGTGTGTCTATTTCTGAACTGTCAGAATATGTGAATATACAGTATAGATTCACATTTTAATGCTTTTTTATATATTTATTTATTTTATACGATGTTTATTTTAATGACAAAAATTACTGTTACCTTGATATTGATAGCTTATTTTATATGTGCATTCACATTTGATTTAAATGACTAATATCTTTATATAATAGTTTAGAGAGTACTTTAATGTTTTAGACTCAATTTGTGGTCGATGATGTAAGCAAAATTATTAAGGAAGCGATTGAAGTATCTATTGGGGGAAATGCTTATCAACATAACAAAGTAAATCAGTGGACCTCGAATGTTGTCGAAGGATGTTTGGGAAATCTTACAAAACTTCAAAAGCCATATAAATATATAGGTATGTATTTTTATAACTCATAAGAACCAATTTAGTAATTGTAGTTAAATAATTCATCTTTTATTGAATTAAAAAAATTGTTTTAGTGACTTGTACTATAATGCAAAAAAATGGAGCAGGACTGCATACTGCGAGTTCTTGCTATTGGGATAATGCTACTGACGGTAGTTGTACAGTGCGTTGGGAAAACAAGACAATGTATTGTATCGTTTCTGTATTTGGCCTAGCGATTTAACTGACTCTAGTATTTTAAATGCTTTTCTGATAAACTAAAATTTCAATACAGAATAAAATTTCGTTTACTAAGTTGCAAAAATTACAAGTATGGTGTAGGAAATATAAAATCTATTTTACACAATAGCTTCTTCCTTTTCGCGATATATTATGTATTTTTTATATTACAAATACATTGCATTTAAGACACTAATTATTGTATTTATTAATTAAAATATTTTGTTTTTGTATGTATGTATATGTATTTATTATAATTAGGAAGTAATATTAAAAGCATCTGTTTTAATACTTTGCAATTTTTATATAAATGGTATTTATTATTTACATTTATGTTATATACGAAAAATATTACCGTGTGTGTATTCGTACTTTACAGTACTTAATGATATATTTTACACGAAGAAGAAATACATAGTTATGTTTTAACTGTCGTACACATGTCAAAATGCAAAATATATGAATATTTTTTGAAAACGAATATAAAGTGGAAATTTTTATTTCTCGATACCGCGTATTCCAACTGAATTGGAACTTCATAACTATGTAATATTGGTTATATTTTTTAAAAGTAAAGTATAATAAATTATTAGCAGTATTAGAATAACGTAACTGATAATCATTATTTTATAGTATTCTATAGTTCCGATACTTCGGATAAGAAATCCTCGTCAAGTAATAAACCATCATGTAACAGAACCATATTTATGTTTAATTCATCACCAAATTCGTCGTCTATGTATAAATCTTCGATGGTATTGTCTGGAATATCCTGTAACAATATAAGTAAAGTAAATATTTGTCATTTAATGCTTTTCTATTAATTATTGTTGAAAACATAATAGCTTTTAATATCTGCTTTATTGCATTTTTATATAAATGTTCCTTTTTATTTATATTATTAAGGAATTACAAAATAATTAATTGCATAAATGCTTAAAGCATATGTAGTACATATATAACGTACTACAGCTTTTATTAAATAAATAGCTTACCCCTCTGCGTATAGGTAATTTCCCTAAGGCCGAGTTGTTAACTATTCTCAATTGGTTCAATGTTGCTGGTAAAGAACGCCGCCTTGATAAATTACTGTGACGACACGTTTTGCAGTTTCTGGATTTCGTACTATCGTTCATAAACGTAAAATCATGATTTGTCATAACAGACTTTTGTTCATTTTCCTTAATTTCTATCTCAGTTTCGACATCGCTTTCCTGAACGGATATTTCAGACGTTTGTGCAGTTTCGGAGGCTTTGGCGTTTTCTTTAATATCAGTTACTTTATTGTCTAAAGATTCAGCCTTTTTTTCTTCCGATATTGTATTAATGTACGAAGCGTTGAATTCATTTGACACTTCGGCAATTGATTCGCAAACAAAATTTCTGTTATTCGTTGTGTCGTATGAATGGCTGTAGTTTTCAATATTGGTAAGGCTAATGCCATTATTATTACTAGACTCGCCTTGTGTTTCATTATTAATCGTCGAGTTATTTACATTAGACTTATCGAACAAAAATGATTTGTCTTTTGTCGTTGACCGTTCAATAGTCCTAATTCCCTCGTCGTCGCTGTTATTTTGTAAATCGTACAGATTTTCGAAGATATTCTTCTTCGCTTGATTATCACCCAAAGTTGCTTCAATGTCTGGACAAGGGTATTTAAACGTAGGTGACAGACACGAATCGTTACTAGTTGGAGTAACAGAGCGTACAATTTTTGTAGCTCGGTCCAAAGCATCTTTTAAAACTTGCAAGGGTTCGCTCTGAAGACCAGTGGCCGACGTTGAATTGTTTATATTTCCGTATACTTGGTCAGGTCCTTCCAGGTTGGTTTCTGCTTTAGTGACTAATCGTTTTATCATAAAGATTAATTGTTACACTAAAGATAAGAAAATGTTATAAATTTTAGAAAATTATAATATAATAATAACTTTTCAAAACTACTTAAACAGGAATAGCACTATTTCAGCCTGAGACAAGAAGATTAGAAAAATATCTCATTTTTACTAGATTAATTTATTACCTTCCGAGTTTTTGTTTATGACGTAAGTAATATTGTTGGTAGAAACCAATTCTGTTGGTTTTCCGGTTTGATTTTTAGTTGTAGCTTCAGCGGAAATAGTATCGCTATCGTCTGTCTGTTCTGCAAGGTAGCGTGGCTGTAATTATAAAGTATATAATCGTAAAGATTTCTAGGATTTTCAAAAACAAAATAATATAAATTCTTACAGATTCATTGGTATGCATTTTTCTCATTTTAGATAAGCAAATTAACTTCTCCTTTCTCCACAAAGAAGATTCGAAGAAGGTTTGTGGGTTTGGATTCAATACTTGTGGTTGTATTATTGCCTCCTTAATGCCCTCAGGAGTATGTAAATAAGGAATCTGTAGCATGTATTAGAATATAATGAGATTCAATGTTATTTGTCGAAGAACGATCTAGTAGAGCCCAGAGTATCTTAAACTAATTTTAAAGAAAATTGTACCTTACGATGTTGTTGAAACGTTGACTTCAAGTAAGTCGGATCATACTGATTAGAAGATTTACTGTATTTTGGTTCTAAGCTAGTTTTGTGGCTAGCTGGCTTATGTGGTTCGTAATCCTTGCTTTTTACTTTAATGAGCATTTTACTGGTCGGACCTGATTTAAAATGATTAAAAAACTACATAAAGTAGTGTTGTAATAATTGAAATATATTATTTATTTAAATATCTTATTAGCATTATATTTGTAACTTTACATCTTTTAAAAATTAATAAATAATAATGGGAATATATATACGCAAGAATTATTAAACTTTTAATAGAATTTTAATTCATTTTTTTAATTATTAATTTAATAAAAATACTTCCAATTTTTTTATTCGTCTTTTTAATTTTTCTAGCTGCAGGAAGAAATCGTAGCTCTTTTTTTCAAATAATACAAATAAAAAATGTATACGTACTTATATTTGGAGATGCACACGACGACTTGTTGCCATAGAAGAAATGTTCCCTTTTATTTGCCAATATTTCTTTCAGTTGTTTTAAGTTAGTCCTTGCGTCTTTGTAGGATTCATCGTCCGAAGATTCTAACAATGGCGAGGAATAAACCGATGTTGTTCTAGACTCTGTCGCTTCCTGCGGTGCTTTGACTTTTCTATAAATATTGTTCCACGGTTGCGAAATTTCCTGTGCATTAAATTCTTCATTCCGAATGTCTGCCACTTCTACGTCAGAAGTCTGATGGTTAATCTTCTTATAATTATTTTGTAAATTGCTAAGAATGTTCGTGTTTTTCTCCATATCGTTTCTAGTATTGCCTTTAACGTCGTCAGCAAAGAAATTTATTTCTTCGATATCAGGCGTTACTTTTTGATTTGCATTTTGCTTCTTATTATTTGATATCGACTTTCTTGAATGTTGCCTCGATAAAGAGCCTGGACTTATCGCGGAATGAGATAACTGTTTGGTCGAGACGCTTTTTGTCAGTTTCGAACCCTTATTTTTCGACATGGGAGATTTCTTTATTGGCAAGATATAAATATTTTCAGCATCGTTATTATTGTTCGCATATTGGTCGACATAAACTGGTTCTTCATGTTCATATTGCGCCTAAAATTGATGATACATGTTCGATACAAATTCGTGGTATCTACAAAGATCTTAGAGTTTCTAAAAGTGAAAACTGCACAGAAATAAAATTCCACAATATAATATCTTTTGAAATTTAATGGACATGTAAAAATGTACCAAGTTAGATCGATATTATATAATTTTTCAAATTACCTAATAACAAATTTCATTGATACTATATTTCTGAATTAAATAAGATGTCACGAGATTTAATATTTTAATGAAGCTTAAGTCTAAATTTCTTCTTCTTTTTTTTTACAGAAACGTACCTCCAATCTCTGGAGAAATCTACGCATTCTATCCATATCCAATGTCCTTTTATTAACATCTAATTGTAGTCCAGCGTCTAGCAAATTATGCAACAATGGTGGAAAATCATACAAATCCATAATAACACCACGTTTCCAATGCACGTACTGTCTTTCCACGTCTGCTTTACTATGTCCACTCCATGGTACATGCACTATTTATTAATCAAAAAATCAATATTTTCTTATCAAGCAATTCATAATTTTACTCATACGGATATTTATTAATGTACGATACAAGGACTAAAATTAGTCGTTGCAGAGAAAAGCTTTCGGAGGATTTTTTTTTTTCTTTTCTTTTATACAAAAAACGAAGGATGTACAAATTTCAGACGTTATATATCTAAAAAATCGAATTTTAATTTTTAGAATATGAAGAAAAAATGACGACATATAAAGCATTAAACTGCAGGGTGTTTCTGTACGAGTAGTACAATCGTACATAGATGGATTCCTTATGAAAAGATAAAACGAAAGTATACACTTGCAGCTTCGTTCTTGAGAAAATTAACTTTGACAATTCTTCGCGTACGCTGTCATTTGCCACGCTCTTAAACGTAATCGATTGCAGTACAGATTGCACCAGTAGATCTTAATTGATCCAATCTAATATAAAATTACGGTATAAATGTTAGTTATAAATACAAGAGACAGAAATACGGTTGCTGTTATTTCACTTATAATTAAAAAGCAAACGCGCATCACACGCGCATATGTTATCCTGCTTATTATAAATAAATATTTCGAAATAATTGAAACAGTTGTGAAACTTTGTTTATCGCGTCTAATAAACGCAGTGCCACGAAAATCACACCGTTCGTTTAAAACTATTGAAATCTCAGTGAATGTGATTTCGTTTCCTTATTCGTTCTAAACCTGTTTCACTTTTATATTGAGTTGTTGGTGGCGTTTCTGGTTGAAAAGTTAATCTCCTAATCGTTCAGATTCAGGCGAAGAAATCGTACGATGCGTATGAAATTCTTCGAATACACAGAACTCGTTTCGGATTGTTATACCAATTGAACGTATTATAAAAAAAAAAAAAAATAGTGGAAGAAGGATCGACGATTCGATCCATCTGATCTGATTGGACACTTACTTGTACACATTTCCCAAATCAATAAAGCCAGTCCGTATACATCGCTCTGTTTATATGGTTCGTAACTGTGAAAAAGTTCTGGCGCTTGCCAGCGAAAAATCTCGTTTCTTAAACGTTCCTCGTATTCTCTCTCTGGTTTTGGCTATAGTAAAATTAAAAAAATACGATCTTGTGAAAAGAAAGTTAATAAAAATGCTTCTCAATGACACTTGCATAAATTTATAAATTGCGTATTCGAGAAGGTAGATTATTATTTATATTCGTAAAAAAAAAAAAAAAAAAAGAAAAAAACACTGGCGTATATTATATAAGATATCTTTATACAGTTACAAAATATTTCCTGACTTTTTTAAGTCTATCGATTGTTCTTTATTTTGTATTACTAACTAAAACTTTTATATATTTGTATTACGTTTAAAGTTATATTAAGATATCTCTCATTTCGTAAAGTATCTTTACATTATAATATGCGCGTACATTGCAACATTAGGCGTTGCTGTAAAAAATATCCATGGGAACTGAACGCGAATCGAGACGCAAGATTGTGCAAAATTCACAGAGTTTGTTCGAACCTTCGCGTGTATGTTGCAGCTACTTGACTCACATACATACTCACACGCACATTTTAGTATAATTCTCTTCGTAAAAATATCTGCAACACTGATTTCAGGCATAATACCTAAAGTACATAGTACATAAATGGTAAAATCACGTTTTCTAACACTTTAACACAGAGGAGTATCCATATGTGTGTGTGTGTGTGTGTGTGTGTGTGTGTGTGTGTGTGTGTGTGTGTGTGTGTGTGTGTGTGTGTGTGTAAGAACGTAAGTTGCTAATTAGGTGGAGTTTCTTAAATATCCAGAAATTCACCGATAAAATATTTTGGAAATATAGACATAGGCTCTTAGTTGAAAAATAAAAAGATATATTAAGTGTTTTGTTTATGGTGAAACACAAACACAGATGAGAAAAACAGTATACGAATTTAGATTGAGTCATGTGTTCAGAAATAATGTACACGACAGATTCAGCTATCCGCTACCTATGATTAGCGTAAATTTCCATGTTTCATCCGCTGAACGTAATTAAGAGTGTTACGGTACAGTGACTTTATTCAAAAATGAACATTTGGTGAGAAGCGATGCCGACAATTTCCTGCTACGAAATACTGTTGGGTGCGTCAATGAAAAAACGGATATGACGTTATACTTAATGTCAGCTGTGTATAGTTTACGAAATGATAATTAGGGGATTTCGCATATGTCGGAAGAAGCTTTTTCTTTCACGTTTCGAATTGATCCAGATTTTCTAAGTATAAAGTAAAAATCGGGTACAAAAGAGCGTATAATATTAGTTAAAAGATATTCAATATCGTTATACGACACATGTGTCGTATTATAAAATAAATCACGTATATTATAATCTAATGGATATGAAATCTACTAATCAGCGCTTAATCCTTCCATTGAAATAGCCGAAATCTCGCTAGTATACTTACGCAACGTGCGAATTATTATATTTTTCATCAATCTTCGATCTACCGCATCATAATCAGTTCGTTAACTTCCAATAGTGAAACCAACTTTCAACACACGGCTTTTTACCTTTATTGTTCTTTGTGACTAGAGGTTCTTTCTTTCGTTAATAACCTGACGATTCACGCAGAAAAGAATAATTGCTGCTGGCTCTGTGAAAGTCAATTCGCATTGTGCGAGCAGGTAACGCACCGATATTTGTTCACAAATATTTTGCATGGATTAATTCCTGAGGATTTATAAAAAAAAAAAAAAAGAAAAGAACTGTTAAGTAGCGACACCTTGTAAAAACCAGTCTGCACAAGAGTTCGACACGGACGGATTATTTTCAATTAATTTCGTCCGATGACAAACGAGTAATTCGCCGTATCATTATTTTTCCATGACAAACAATTTCTTCATTGTCCGCGAAAGAATGTGCAGCGCAAAGATTTATTGAAACGCTTTAACGCAACCTGGTTTAACAATTTATTACGAACGTGCTATTTTGTTTGTATAAAGTTCACTTATGAGATGCACGCTGATAGGTAAATTATTATCCTTTGACAATAAGTATGAAACAGTTACTTTGTGTAATTGAATACCAATTGAGGAAGAGCCAAGCGATCGGAAAGAAAAATTGATCGACTAAGATTTTTTTTCTTCTGCGATTACATCAACGATCATTGTATGTAAGCGACCAAAGACTTCTCGTTTTACATTTGTAAATCGTACGGAATTGCGATTTTGAAACAATGCTTGATTTCTGACTTTACATTATTCTATTCTTAGATTTTAGTTCATGAGAAAAGATCGTCAAAGAATGGCAAATAATATTCGTCGAAATAATGTGGTAGAAAATAAATATAGATCCTACATTTTCTGATTCTATTTGAGGTGTTACGCATTAGTAATGTTAAGGAGACATTTTCTGGAGGATTATTTACGCGCTAGTCAGTCGCTAACACTTTTAACTCATATTACAGAAATGTTAGAAACATAAGTATTGATATCGTTAAACGTCATTGATGAGATATTTATTAGTACATCCAATCTTCTTATAACACGGTATTCTGAAAGTACGATTCCGATATAACACGGAACAAATGAGCCATGTTATAAAAATATTGACCAAGTAATTAATACCAAAGTAATTAATCAACGTATGTCATACACCGCCATAAAAAGATGAATATGTTCACTTACACTGTTGATATGCATGGCCAGTTCCCATCCACCTAGTTTCACGACACCATTAGAAGCCAAATAGACGCAATGCGAGTTGATGGCACTGTGCACGTATCCGCGCATGTGAGAATGTCTTAAAGCATCGGACAGTCTTCCTCCGCATTTCGCAATGCCTTGTATGGATATTCGTTCACCCTGATCGTGCATGTAATGATAAAGGGTACAATCGATGGATTCGAAAATAGAGACTAGACCATGCTCGTCTGTGAAGGTACTGGCCATTAACAGTAGCACGTTAGGGTGTCGAATCTCCCTAAACAGAAACATAAATATTACAAAAGCGAAAGTGAGAAGATAATGCTTATGTATCGTTTCCACTTGTCTCGTTTGATATTATTCACGAAAATTACTCTATTAATTATCTTTCTTTTTTAAACTGTCAGTTGTGAAGATCGTAAAACGTATAACATGTATAAACTGTTTTATGTAAATTCATATTTTTGAGAATAAAATGAAAGAAACGTGTCGATAAAAGTCAATAGTTTTATAGAGTATCGATCGGTACGTACGAAAGCACATCTAAATCCGCTTTCACAGCATCTTTGCATTCCGGATGCGAATGCCTCTTCAGTGAAACTCGTGTATTTTGCCATTCTGCAAAAATCAATTCCAGATATCGATCTTCCGTGCCTGCTATGCATCCAATTTCGAAAATCTCAGGAGCTAATACATGCGGTACACCTGGTACAATCGATTTCGATTCTCGTAAGTTCCGTTCATTGTCGGATTTATTGTTATTATTTTTTGTCAAAAGGTCTGCCCTTTTCTTATCGGGACTACAAGGTGCTTCGATGTCCACGTCGTCGGAGATTCGTCTTCGATCTATGAAAGCTTGAAGAGCATTACGATAAGATTCGCTAAAAACAGAAGTGAAAATATTATAAGTAACATTTAGAGTAATGTATTGGAAAAAGAAATGTTGTATTTCATAATTGTATTTATTAATAATCTATAGATTATAAACACGTTAAAATATATCCGCATATAATGAGTACAATAACAACAATTAATTCAAGTCACAAATTAATACTACGAAATTATTACTATAATATTAAACAAAAAGGCAAATAAATTATATAAGTGAAATATCGTACAACAAAGTATTCAATATCTACGGATACTTTAAGAGACACTGCCATTTAATTAATAAAATTTAAAGTTTCATATATATTTATTGATATTTTTAACCTACATTACATCACATCGCATCACATAGCATACCGTATAATATTATATTATGCAAATCACACTTATATATATGATTAATTGATATTGTAACAAATATTACAATAGTACTAACACTTTACTTACATTAGCTAAGTTGAGAACCCTTTCACAAATGTAACTGTTTTTAGACAATACGAAAAATTCATACATGACGAACGATAATGACAAAATAAAAGACGGACAATGTTTCTAAAAGATAGTAACAATAACATCATGTGACACCAAAGTGTAACCGATATACCACTCAAATATACAAAGTAATTTTAAGTGATAATGATAATGCTTAGAAACTAGGAAATACTACAACCTTCCAAGAAATTAAATATGACACGATTAGAAGAATCACGGTGGATGCTGTCAGTTTGAATTCTCTTTACAATATACATGATAAAATAGGTTAAGACGTTTATTGCTTTCGCGCGGAAAATGTAGCACTTACCTGACAGTCTGTCTGCGATTATATTTCGATCCTTGATGGCTTTTCTTTCTGTCTGTCATTTTTTTAAATCAAAGTAATCAAATTCTGTTTTACATTTAATAGTTATGTATCCTTCAAACTAAATTCGTGGTGGCACTAGTGTTGTTAACGTGTATACTGGATCGAATTATCGATCGTATATCGATAAAAACATTCTAAGATGAGCTATTAGTCATCATCGAATATCTCGTATTGCGATTGGTACGTTGCAATTTTGAATTCGAGCAGTTTTTTTTATTTCGTGGTGCAAGCTAGTACGACATTTTAAAAATTATACTGCATTTTTAAAAAGTGAACGATATTGATTTGAATCAAATGACATTCGAATAAAATGGATTATTACGTGATTATGAACTACGCAGTAGTGGTTTGGTGAAAATTTGGAAGTCCTAAGCAGTAAACAGCATCAATACGGTCTATAGTCGTCGGATAACTACAATCGCTAAACGATTTTCCACGGTAGGTGTGGTGATAATGATCGCTATTTTCTCGTGTTCAGTGAGGTTTAACATATCGCAACTAGCCGGAACCTGACCTAACATTGAACTTTCAAGAAGAAAAATACGAGTACTGTATACCTTTGGATATATTATACCATACATTGCAGCAACATATGTCAGTGAGTACCTCTTTTCTATCGAATGTGAAACTTTTGCAAGTGTCACATGTTCGTATGTTTTATCTGCGAATAAATGTACAATACCAAAAAGATACGATGTCTGTCCACTATCATTTTTTTTAAATAATTCAATAAATTAAAAGTAAGGATTTTTTAGGAAGACATCAAATGGCGGGCTGAAAATCATAGTAGTGTAAGTCAATTTAGCGCCATTGTTTGTAAATTGAGCTGTTTTATCTTCGTTATTATAAAAACAATCAATCCCTCACCCTATACACACGTACATACACATATATTTTTAAAATTAAAGAATCACGTTGCAATACAGAATGAAATTATAACCTAGTTAATTATCAAATTGAACGACTAATTCTTTTAACGATTGTAAAATAACTAATGTTCTTAAAATTTTGACTTACATCGTTATAATTCTGAGCCAGCCAAATATGATATAAAACTTACTTATTAAGGCCGTTCTGCTTTTGAGCTAAATTCCAGTCGTTTCGATCTCTTTGTATGGTATCTCTGAAAAAATATATATACTCGTGTCATTGAATTGGCAGTGTGTATTAATGGAAAAGAATTCGAAGCCGAGTTCAGCACGTCAAATTCGTTCGATCGATCGGTAATGAAAAAATCATTTACTCTAGATATAAGAAAATTTCCGTGACGACTGAACTACATTGTAGATATCAAATTAGAAATATTATTAGCAAATACCGTAACATTTTTTAATACTTTTGAAATCAGAGATATTAAAATAAATTGTAGATCTTAAATTGGCAATATCATAGGCGATGTTAATTACACTTTAAAGACATTATTAATAATATTAAAACTAAAATTCGTTCCTCAGAGGGAAGATAAGTAATAGACCCGTCAATTTTATTCTGTTACGATTCGAAGAGCTAGAGAGGTTAGCGGAACGATTCGAATGGGAAAAAGCCGAAGCATTGCGGAAAGTAAATAGCTTATATCTGGTTTTTGCCCGCGAAATTCCAGACTCCACTAACTTGTACTTTCTCTGATTCCTTTTTCATGGATCGTAGAACAACGACACTGCCGACACGATTATGTATTTCGTTTCTTACTTTGTTCTCTTTCCTGCGCTTCTTCCTTCTTTCCGGTTTACATATCGTTAGCGATGTATTCGTTAACAGAGCGAAAACCCGAATGACAACATAAAGCGAATGTTTCGCGATCCAGTAAATATAGAATTTAGGCTTTTAAATTGAATAATTTTTATCGGGCAAGTTTAGCAAATTTTATTATTAAAATTTGATTAGGCTATCTTGAGAATTCTCACAGCTTCCAACTATTCGCTACATTAAGCCACTATATATGCATACATAGTGAGCCATCGTTATGGTTAATTAGGCATATGTATAATAAGGACCACGATTCATGTTGTATGCCAATTTTTTACTAACGCTAAGTGTGTGTTTACGTTAAATATCTCGCAATCTCTATATACATTTTTGGTTTCAAATTTTATCAATACGATCACGATAGCCGTATGCTAATGGAAAAAGTTTCATTGATAAAAATTTTCTCCGTTAACTAATCAAACGCTTTTACGAGCCATTGTACTTGTGACATTAAATCCAGATATAACAAATACCATAGAAATTTTAAAGACGACTCAATAGTTGTTATTTAAAATTATTATTATTTAAAGTTATTTGATTATAAGATTACGTAGCTAGGAAAGTAGACATACTCGCAATTGGCGAGATCAAGCGTAAACGGCAATTTCTTCAATTGAATTTAAGTATTAAACAGGATTTCGTTAAGAAATCCCTGCAACCAATTGCTGGAACGATTAATTAAACTCTGCGTAATGGTTACTACATCGAGTGGTTAAAATTGACCCTATTAGTGTTGAACTTATTCTTCTGTAAATGGTGTTGATAATTATTACGTTGCCTCTACGTTTCATTTGATCAAAATCAACTCGTTACATTTTTTTATAAATAGTATGTATATTACAATATCTGTATACTTTGATTAATATAGACGATTTAATTGATTAATCAATTTCATGAGTCGTTTAAGCTGTAATCGATCTTAAACGAAAGACTAATTGAACGACCGATAAAATCGGAAAGTGAGAAGCGATAACCTAACGAACTTTATCGATACTAACGTCCATAAAGTTTTTTCATGGTTTTATCGATGAAATGAACACAAGTGGAAGCATAATTAAGACTCTCTAATTTACACTCGAAGGTAACCGAAACGCTTTATCTTGTGGTTCGTACAAGGACTTACATATGGATATCGCTCTTCTTTGAAATTCAATGCGAATCGTAACAACGTGCACAATTTACAGAGTAGCAATTTTTACGTCTATTTCTATGCCGGTGAAATCAGGAACGCCGGATGAAGATAGGTAAGATACAGACGTAACGATAATGCAATCTGATAAACTGCAATCTACTAACTAGCGAGAACGTTAGCAAAAGTAGTACGCTTCCGTGATTCACTTCGTTTGAATATACTCGCTTAATTAAAGCTAAATACTAGCGACTGTTTATTAAGAACGATATCAAATCATTGAACGTTACGATAGTTTAACGATTATTTAATTCGATAATAATTTTCGTCAGAAATAAATGTCAAGGAGTAAGCGAAGAAATGAGCAAAATTTATAACTAAGTTGCGAATTTCTATGCAAATTCGTATTTCTATATAACTCGAGAAATTGAACCTGGGTAAAGATTCGTTGTCAATTTTGGTAAAGATCGTTTCACGCTCCAGGTATTATAACGAAGAGTTTACTTCTCCTAGATTTATGTGAGATATTTACACGATTATATCGATAAATTTATCGTGATATTATTTACGATATATTAAATCAATATTATTCAAAGAAATAAAAGCGACTAAGTGTCGTAAAATAAGCGATAAATATAGCTGTATTTTTCTACAAATTATCGAAAGATATGTGCTCGATACATATTTTGTCTATGTGGTGCAGATTAATCATGACAGAATAAGGAGATTAAATACAAATACTGCACATCCTATGACCGCATTTCACGTATCTTCGGCTAATAAACTAGGTGACGAGTTGTTTCCATTTTTTCTTTTTTAAATTGTAACTAGTTTGTTGACAATCTGAAATAAATATTCAGACTTGAAAATTCATATGTTATAAGAAGATTATTTGTATAATATGCTGCCTTTTGTGAAATCTTACTTTTATAGCAAGTGTATTGGTACTTGATAGTTCGAAAGATGAATCTCAAAGACCATCAGCCATGTCTCATGGCAGTAAAAGGAAATTTTTAGACGTTAGAATTATTAACTAGTGTGCAAACGTTGTGAAATAACGTTTCATTTTAATTAAAGTTTATCGATTGTATGAAAATACTAAAACTTTGATATACATAAATTCTTATTTATACTTTTGACAAATTCGATAAATATTCATTATCAGACTGATTGCACAACCGACGATTACTAACATTAAACGTAACGTTCAAACAGATATCAAAACGAATATCAGTCGCTTCCAATCTGCAATTTCTTATTAAATATCAACGTGTATTATGCAATCGTTATCGCTCATTAAAAAAGAAAAAGAACTGCGGTGATATGATTTCTTAAAATAATTTTACACGATCAGCGAAGAAACAGGACGTGTAGTTTTAGCTTGCGCTTTAAATTAATACTACCGATGTCTATGTACTCCTCGTCCATATGACGACATAACTATTAACAGAGAAAGCATATGGTGTATTAGTATGCTTAATAAACCCTTATTGTGTGCTTGTGCAGCGAGAACTGACCTGCCGCTATTCTCAGATCCGCATCGTCACAGTTTCATTAGCAGCAATTATGTAATATGAATATGTGAAATAAGACGATTCGCGAATTTGTCACAAGACAAACGCAAATACGAACGCTAAAACCAACTTGTAACACAGTGTAACGCGAATATACTGGAATCGCTTCTCATATTAAGAATTGAAATAATAATATTACAAATGTTTCACTATATATTTATATAGTATATTTTACACTAGCAATGAAATTTACTATTTCGAAAATCGAGTAATCCTACTGAAAAGAGGAAATTTTATCTCTTACAATTGATAACGAGTAAAATCGAAGAGTTTTATTTCAAGTTCGAAGGTGAATCTAACTTTCGCGAATAAAATAGTTTATAATAAAACAGTTAAATAAAACAGTTTATCGCGAATATAATAATCGTATCATTTTACGATAGAATTTATCATTGTTAGACATCCTCAGTTTCAGTCAAAGATAGTAAAAAAAAATGTAATTATCATTCTAATTTCTCCAGACGTACGATATCCAGTATTATCTTCTACTATTTCTCTCAATTTTATTTCTGTAACATTCCGTTAGCTTTAAACAAATTGGCCACTTCTACGCCTGTCTATCGAACGATACAACGCAATTGCTCGAAATCTTTCTTATTCTCTTTTGTATTCTCACTTTAGAATATTCGACGAATAAAGTACAAATCTATATCTTCGTTTTTCTATGATTTTACGTAGAAAACACTTGGTACCGGTAAGCGTATGATCATTTAGTTAGGAGCATAATGGAGGTCGTTATATCGTAGCAAAGCTACGTTGATTCTAAGGTAACGGTTTACCTGTGCTCACCTCCAAACCACACAAAAGGCCCCGTTCTTTTTGAGCGTAATTAACCCGTATCTTCGATACGCTTGAAACTTTTCGGGACATTTTCACGAAGCAGAAAGCAAACGGTATTACGGAGAAACTCGTCCGGCTATTTATCTATTTTTGTCTATCGTTGTCCATTGTTTGATCGGGCTATTTATTCGCTAGCATTATGTAGCATCTATCTCGTATTTTATGTTTCATGCCACAATCGTTTGATCGTTGTCTTTCATTGATATCGAATCTTCCTATCGCTGTCGTACTTAAGATGCTGAAGCAAGTTTTTTAGATTAACGAATATATTTGTGGAATAGAGTGCTTTATCAACTTTCTTGAAACTTTGTTATAAATACGATAGAATAATATATTCGTAATGAAAAACGTCTGCAGCGTTGTCGAAATTTTAATTTCACGAAAATAGCTTATGTCATCCCGAATCTGAGTATCGTAGGTTGTTGATCTTGCAGGATGTTAATTTCGTGGACCACTAACTCCATTGAATTTCAGTAGCACGGAACAGCGGTTTAACGGAATTTTTATTTAAAAAAATACTAAGGATTTTAATTTCTCAGAGTCGTATTCGTGAGTCTATTGTGTACATGCAGATATAATACGTAATTTCCAGATATAATTAATATATACTTGTATCGATCCATTGGGAAATTAAGCAATGAGTTATATAAATTTATATATGAATTTTACGATAATTCTAACGCCATAAAATATAATGTCAAAAGTTCCTTAAATTAACGTTGATACTGATAACGTTAATATCAGAGATATTTTGTTTTAAACGGAAAATTCTCTTTCAAAGAGTATCGACGTTAAAGGAATTTCAACTTCACAGAACATTAGTTCCATGGGATTTTATAGAGTAATGGCCTTCACGGATATTCCAAGTGCATAGTGTTTGATTTTAAACGCGCACTATATCAGATGATATTTCAATTTCAAAGGACATCAACCACGAGGAATTTTAATATTGCTAACTGTTCATAAAACATCGCGAAACCTTACGAGATACAATAGTTCTTATGAAAACCATTTTCTCTCGGGTAAAATTTCGATTCCAAGTAATAGTTGAGTAATGTTAAGAAGCAGAAGACTATTTCAGCCGTATAGAACTTTGCGAAACAATATCCATCTTAAAGAATCGATCTGGTCCTACTAAATATCACAGACAACTCGTCTCAAATGAAATTTTTTTTTACTAACTTTGGACAACTTCATACGCTTGCAAACATCGCAGAAACTTCGACAGCTCGGAGCAAACCGCGGAAACATTCCACTTGAGACATTAAGAGTAGATAAAACTCGCACGAAATCGAACACGAACTATAAATTCGATGAATAACCACGGTAACGTTCACGGTTGTGTACACCAGTGATGTAACTAATACAGCAGATCGTCATTTCGCCGTGAACTATCCGAATGTTTTGGAGCAGGGGAACCGGTTGCAGCGACGTCTATGATAAAGCATAATTCTCTCGTTGACGAGCTGTGTTATGGGCGAAGGTTAGCATGTTCGTGTCGCCTGTTGATAAATGGCAACGGCACCAAAAACTCAGAGAAAAAGTGTTAGCGTGTGACATGCGTAACGTGATCGCGAGAAATGCCAGTGCGAAACGCTTGACTTTTACCTGACTTGGACAAAATGTATGTACGTTGAGATTCTGCTCAAAGTCTGAAACGTTTAAGATACGAGGAATGTTAAGAAAGAAAGTACGATATTAAGTTTTGAAACGAAACGAGGGACATTCTTAAAGTTAAACGACGATAATGGCACGGCGAATGTAAGAAAAATGTACAACATCGAAGATATTTTTATATTGAGATATTTAGGAAAGGAAAGTTAGATGAAACAAAGAATACAGTTCAACGTAATTTCAAGGTAGTAAAAGATTCGTACGATTTAAAGACAGAAAGAGATACGCGAAAAGACTAAACTTGGATTAAAGTTAAATTTTGCTTTTTGTTATTTTTAATGCCATCGTTCTATTTGAAATATAAGATAATCACTAGAAGAAGAGACGAGCGTTCTTTTTATTAACTGCACCGGATACCGAAGGTTCCATCATATTTTCATCAAGCACGTATTGTTTTGTGATGGAATTCCAGCGTAGATTTAATAATTCACGCTCTTTTAGAAGATTATTTTTGCGCGTTATCTCTTCTAGAAAATGATATAAAGTAAATAAAAAATACAAAATTGGATAAAGTATTTTTAGATGAATATATAATAGGTACCTGTTTCTTATTTCACACACGTTTTACTCTTATATCTGTATTTTTAAACGAGATTAATGTTCTTATCGGTTTTACGTTATAGCAACAAATTATGATAAATTACGTAGATATTAATATTTCCTCTAATGGGTTTCGTAATAACCGTAGCGTTCTAATTACTCTAATGCTCCGTGTATAAGCTGTCACGTGAAAAAGAAAAAAGAAAAAGTAGTAAAGCGAATTCCATATTTCCAACGCTTTTTTCCGCACATATCCTGGAAACTCGATCACTCGTGAAACGTTTGGGAATTAACGCGAAGCTATTCTGGTGGAATTTATTTTTATCGAAAGTTTCCATTGCAAGGATTCCTTGTGAAAGTACTGACATTTGTATAGTTAATTGGATCTACTTAACATTCAATTACACGATGTTAATTTCAACCTAACGATAAATAGCTCTTTCTATTATTACTTTCATATGCAAAAATCGTTTGGTTCACAGAACCATTTATTCTTTCATGTTTTTCCTCGAGAAAATATCTTCATAGATATGTAATAAAGATGCAAATTTATTCCATCTTACTTACTCTTACTTCTCTGTGTTAGTTAAAAGTTACTTGTGCAAATTTTTAATCACATACCTATTCAACGCGAGATATAACGATCTAATATCAGGTATCAATAATTATTCATCAAATATCGATTATCTTCTTTAACGCTACATTTACCAAAGTGATTACTTTCTTGAATATTATCTGTAGACCTTTATTTTTTTTTTTCCATTTTTGAGATTCGAATGATTTTCATTCAAGCACATTCTACGCGAACAAAGATTCGTTCTCTTCTCAATATGTACGTTCTTACTTGTCCTCCGTTTTCATTTTTTTTTTTTTTTACAAACTTTGCAGTTTCAACGTTAAATTAAGTTTGATCAAACCTAACCCAAACTTAGCGTCGAATATGAACGTTTAATTATCGACTACGACACGCAGAAGATATAAAATATTTCTTCCAAAGGAGATTGAAACATTTCTTCGTTCGGTGCCTTATCCATCGAGGAACTGTTCTATCGAATTAATTTCACTGACTCGGCGTTACGTAAAAGCGGACCATTTTCTCCAAATATAGGTTGAGACACGGAACAATCGTAATAAGTGTCACACGTGTGATATATTTAGTAACCATAATTATCGTATTCATTGTTGTAACGCAGTGAAAGAAGTGACTGCTCGTTTGTCACTGCGCGCCGCGTCGGTTCGAACAATGTGGTCTCACTTTGTTGAACACAGTTTCCTGTGGTAGATTCGCTCGATATGACAGTAACAGTGAGAACTTGCAGCAAAAAACCTTACTGTTGGATTTCCTACTAGCCATTCTTATCTTTCTATTCTCCTTTTTATTACCGAACTTTTGGACGATTTCAAAAATTGCGAAAATCCAAGGGATACCGAAGCAATTCTTTCGTCGAAGAAATATTTTCCACATCTGTTGCACGTAGGACGATAAAGTGTTCAAACATGAATTGTTGGCTCTTTTTAACTTTAAACTAGTACCATTGGGTTGTAGGTGGTTTACATGGATTTAGATTAAATTCTTTAATTTTACAGCACTTGGTGTTTATTTCTACTTTATATTTTACGTGGTAAAGATCATCAATGATCATAGTAAGGCGTAGAATACAAATTACAATCAAATACTCTACAGTTGAATGACTTAAATTACATTTCATTGAAATTATTATGGCCACCTACGGTCCCAACAATAGCAGTTCGGTAGTTGTCAACTTACCAAAAATATTTGGCGATTCAATATTTCCTTATGTACATGTTCTCTTGTAATGATCTCGTATGTTCCACCGAAACTGTCCATATCACATTGTTTACCACCTCACGTAAAACGCGCAAAATTAATTCGTCCATTCGCTCGTACGGAAGGAAGAAATAGTTGCGTAATAGAATTCGGTGGTTGGATAAGCGTCCAAGAAATACGTAATGACGAAACAATACGCTATTATCGAGTGGCAACTAGACAGTCTACCGCGTCATAAAATTTGTTTTCATTTTGAAGGTTGACTTTGTTTTCCTCGATGTCGTACAACGTATATTCGCCAACGAATTACGATTTTCGAACAAATATTGCTTATGACTTGCAAGACGTATTAGTATAGTATATGAATACACATATAAAATAGTATAGTACAGTTTTATTAAAGTTTTTAATTTTTTAGAGTTTTTAACTTCTTGAATCAGAACAATTTTGTTAAAGAACAAGACTTTTTATACGTACGTAATGGACGTAAAGGTACGTAAAGGTACGTATTTCGTAAAATAATGCACGTACTGCAATTTAAATTAATATAGATAAATTAAATTAAAATAAATAATTATCGAATGGACGAGTTTTAATTAAAAGGCATGTACGTATGTATGTGTATAATAAGAAATTGCAAAATGATATAATTGCTGTATGTGTCTGAACAGAAAAGAAAAGTTTTATGTACGTGTTTTTGCTACAAAATTGTTTCTTTTATAGTAAATGAGCGTCACAGGAGGTCGTAGCACCCATTGATTGTAACAAAAGTTGCACAGTAATTACCTTCGAAACTCTTTAAAACGAGTCTTTGTAAACATACAAAACTGCGTCGTGCTAACAACTGTCACATTAACAATCCGTCTGTTAACAGCTTTATGTGCTTACGTTTAACGACACTATTCTGTACCTTAAATAAACCTGAATTTACATCGTTTCTTTAAAAAGTTACACGTACACGAATTTATTTTTACTAAACGGAGGACCGACAAATTTTCTCTATTTTTTAATTAATTCGAGAATTTTTCAAATAAAATAGACCCTCGATTAACCGATGAACAGAAAATTTAGACGTAGCCTCTTGTAAGAATAATAATTAATAAATATTGATTTATATCTAATATAAAAACTGAAAGAATTTACTACATTTTGATTCGAAACTTTTTATCAAACATTGATATTAATATTTACGAAGTAAAATATATAATTTTATTCATAAGACAATTGATAATATAATTTTAATAATATCTTCTAATTTATTTTTAACTATTTGGAAAAAAGTTTTATAAACATAATTCGACTATCCGAAATATTTCATTATTCGGAAAGCATCTATTACGATCAGTTTGATCGATATTTGATTTAGAAAAAGTATGTTCCTGCAACAAATGATCGTAGAATGTCTCTAGTCTACTTATTACTCCAATTGATATTCGACATAGGTCTAGTCTACTTAATATTCTAATTAATATTCGACACTTTAATGTCGGAGCGTCTTATGAAAGTCAAAAATATGTTCGTACATGCATCATGAATGTGTCTAAAACGCTGTGTTCTAAACTCCAAGAGTATGATACTAAATCTTTCATCACATGATTCAGGAAAAATACGACTATGTATATGTGATCGTGATGTTTATAAATCTTTTAAGCGTTTGCGTGCAATAATTCTATCTCTGGTTCATTACGGTTTAAGGAACCTTATCAGACCAACAGTTTACCACGCGATTACGTTAGGAGAAAAAGAATAAAAGATCAAACAGCTGTTGGATTTGGTTGTTCGACGATATAGACTTTTTCAAGCGAAGCTGGTTGAGACATAATTTTGGAAATGTTGCAATAAATAAGTCGCGATTTCTTCCTTCTATCTTTCCTTTCGTTGTATAATAATCTTTGTGTTTGTCGAGTAGGAAAAGAAAGAAATTAACGTTTTAATAATTTTACGTTATACGTAAAACACATTAAAATTCAGAATAATATATACAAGCGTTTAAATTATAATATCGTTTAAAGAAAAATAAAGCTATATAATAGGAAATTATTTTACTCGTGGTAATAAGGAATCTCGTTATTATTAGCACTTTTCTTTCTTCGAAATAACTTTTCATTGACGTTAATCAAGTTTTTCAGCTCACGAGTTTGTTAGTAGTTAATTACTTTTTTCTGTTTTGTGGGAAATATTACTTCCTCTTCACGCTTCGAGCAAGGTGTACTAAAGTGGTTAAAATAAAATCACGCATAAAATAATGCCTGCGATGCAATGTTTTGATCATTAAATATCGTTAAAAAGAAAGAGTTATACGACTAAATTCCTATGCTTGAGTAATTAATAAAATAAGATCGAATTATATCGTAATCGTAATAGTTTCTATTACATAAAATCGCAAATGTCACGAATATAAAATTACTCTGAGTGTGTAAGCAATATCTTCTACCCGTATTGCTATTCTTAATAAACAAAGTGTAGAGTATATGGAATATGATTTTAATTTATCAAATATCTTCATCCTTGCCGTTCGAATAATTTATCTCGTTCGCTTGCAGAAACAGTGATATAATTTCCAATCTTTCGAGTTTTAAATTTCCTGAAAGTCTGTGACCTTTAATCGGTAAATACACTAACAGTTGAAATTCTATTGCGCCGGACGTTTCGAAGAATCATTTTTTTTAAACCTTATTTTTTATCTTTTCTGTTTAACTGTTTTCAGTCGTGTCACCTTTATTTCAAATTTATGACAACTACGCGAAATACGATATTTGAAAGTAATGTTATTTATACACGTAGCAACGTATCAGTACGTTTTCGCCTTGACAAGGGGTGGAAAATACTCCGCGTTATGTTTTACTTGAACAATAAGTACAGTTAACTGTCAATGGCGATGTAATTATGGAAGTACACGTACAAAACGCTCTTCGTTATATTTCATTGTTTCTTTACGAGATAAATAGGACTACATCGTCCAGTGTAATGATTAAGACATCACCAATAATTAAGTGATCGATGGAAATTCGAGAAGAGCAGCTAAATATTTGCAAAGTATAAGGAAGTTTCCAACGTTAAAATATACAGGAAACTCGATTGGCAAGTAATAACAGACGATTTCGTATGTGACTAATTGACAATAAAATAAAAAAGAAAAGAAATAATGTTAATATACGCTGTCAATAAATACGGAGGTTTGACAAAAAAAAAAAAAAAAAAAAAAAGAAAAAAACAGTACAAAGGCTACATGCGACGACACTCGATCTTTCTAAAATGTTTATCACAAGTTCATTGTAATAGCTAATTAGAAAGCAGCCAACAAACAATACGCGTTTCTAATCTAGTAGCATTCTAACTAACATCACCGCTATAAACAATTTCAAAGGTAAAGCTGACGTAAAAATATACAATTTGCATATTCGATTACCAATAGCCTCGAAACTATGTACTACATGTTTATATATTCCACTTATCACATTATCTACAACCTATCACACACGTAATATTTTTAATTGTTCATTACTAGATCGTTTCATACAGATCAAAATACACAATAAGCAACACCAAGTGACAAGAAAAAATGAAAATGCAAAAGTATAAAAATAAAAAAAAAAGACTTACTTTCTCAGCCACTTGAACATTCCCATCATGCCCATAGCGCACGTGGCGCATCGGCCGACCGTATGTAGATTAGTTTCGACGAAATGACAGCTGAACACCACGATGCCAAATATCACTGTGAACACGAAATTGGAGTACGACGCGCACGAATCGAGCTGATTCGCTTGCTTTTCGCAACTGACGACGGATTGACCGGCGCTCACGCTCGTGCTCGTGCTCGCGCCGTAGCGACACTCGCTTCTCACACTTCTGACAACGCTACTGTCCGCCTGTTTGCCGTTCTCTGTGAATCCTAGTCGTGCAACTACCACCCGCCGATCCCCGCTACCGATATCTTGCCGCGATTTTCCGTATCCTTGCGTATCCTTGCCTTGTACACTCGGACAACTACGTACGTACACAGGAAATTGTATTTTACTTTTTTTTAGACACGCCGATAGTACAGTTTCGCGATTATATTTTATTATATTCTGATCATTCTTAGACGGAATTTGCAAATTTTTCATGCGAGAACCGACAGTCTCGAAGGAAATAAGATGCGTCCATACGTAAAATAGAAAGATCAGTTGGCGGATTTTATGCGATTCGGCTAAAATTTGAAAATTTTAACACCGACAATTATACCAGATTCTTGAATTTTTTTATTCCTGGAATTAATGAAAGACGTGAAAGTCTGGCAAAACTAATATCGGCTTTTATCAACGTTTTTTTTTTTTCTGTTACTGGAACGCTCGAGAATGTGAAATGTTTATAAGTAGACTAATATAGGATATACATATACGAGATTTTACCATTTTATAATATAATTAATTAGAACAGATACAAGAATATAATATTGTAAATCAATATGTTTTGATCGTGCAGAGACTTCTTTACTTTGTATACTCGCTATATTCGGAAGTTACAAGTTAGTGGATATCTTCGCTCAAGATCGTTACTTTTAATTCAAACAAAAAAAAAAAAAAAAAAAAAAAAAAAAAAAAAGCGATAGAGTATGAAAAACGATACGTTAATCAAGAAATACGAAATCGCACTTTACATTTTTCTAAGGTATTAACAAATCATATTTATATGAATATGAATTAGAATATACGAGTGTCGATAGCATCGAATTGGTACCTGTTCACATATTGTCATCGTTGAAATTAATAGCGCATTTCTATTACGTAGATGAAAATGTAAACAACGGTCTTCCATATTTAAAATATCATTAGGATAATAAACTTACCCACACCAATATGACATATCGATTATTTTTGTAATTCGTCCAGCTTGAAATAAATGTATTGTAATAAATTATAATATATTTTGTGTAATTAAAGTTTAGAATTGCCCAACCGGTTGTCACAAGTTCGTGAAACAATAGTTTCGTGTCACAAGAGAATGTCACCACAAAGTCTCACATCTATTCAAGTTCTTCGTTGATCGTCATAATAACTGAAGCAAGTACCCGTTAAAAATATCCAGTGCTGAATTTCAAAATTTCGCAACTAATTTTACGTATATGGAAATCTCAATATTAATACTCTGCACAGAGAGCATGCAGTGTCGTGTCAAACGACCCAACTTCCGAAACGAGACTCAATGACAAACACTGACGTAGGTATGCGCGTTCAAATTTGACAACAACTTTTGTCTTTAGCAGACATACGTACAAGTGTTTTTAGTCCGTCGATAGTTTCTGTTTAGAATTTCCTAGTTTTTGTTATTATACATATCTGTACCGGTGATTACGAAACTAGTCGTAGAATCAGTCAAGAATCTAAAAAAAAAAATTAGTTTATCGTTTATTTTACGTTGCGTACATTTACATCGGAATAATCTGGATTCGTGTTTGCAAAGTAGTAGAAATTGAACCGTTGGATCGAGTTGACTGTTACGCCATTAAACAGGACCCAATTCGTGCGTCACACGCAAAACTGTAAATACCGATTATCAGAAGCATTTATATTCGTTGACACATTTTGGATTCTCTTAATAAAACTGTATATTTTGCATAATGCAAAGC
Organism: Bombus campestris; assembly: GCA_905333015.3. NCBI lineage: Eukaryota > Metazoa > Arthropoda > Insecta > Hymenoptera > Apidae > Bombus > Bombus campestris. The sequence goes on from HG995149.1 coordinate 3,522,906, forward strand.
AACGAGATGGTTATTTATAAAGAGAGTCCTGTTATCGTATAAAATGTTTAGAATTTAAGATGATCAGCTTGGTATACGAGCTCTTTCGCGAGCTTGGTTTTAGTCGTTTAGATTTAATTAATTGAATTTTGTCGCGATTTATCTGTAGACTAAACAAATATTTTCCATGTAAATAATTCGACAACAAATGCTTGCCATAGAATTTTTAGCCGAATTGTATTTTATTTAAAATTGTACGTTAAAAATTTGCAAAAGATTTGATAGCGTTGTATCCTATAAGCCAAGATATAGACTATGTAATATGCAACAGGTTTCTATCTTTAAAGTTCTTTGTTATCTTGCGATATGATAATGGTAGATCGTGAATGGAAATTTCTATCTGTGTTTTTACATGTTAACAAACCTAAATTCAAAAAAAGTTCAAAGGGAACAATTTAATTCATTTGCAGAGATTTAAGATACTTACGTTTCTAAAGGATAAGCTTGAAAGATATTTTAATTTCGATTTTACGAAGGAAAGACAGGAAGAGATGCAAAATGCTACTTGCGTTTATGCTTATCTAAGGGATTTCATTAATTCGACGACTCGAGTTGTAAGCCAGGACGTTTAAACGCGTTTGAGAATTGCATTCCTAGACGATGCTTGTTGCTTCGAAACTAGGAAGCCTTTTGCGGAATCATTGTCCACGATGAAGTTCGTTTGATGTGAAGCCGTAGGGAACGAGTAATCGTGTGCCTCTTTTCGCTGGCTCAATTCATGAGACGAGCAGACGGCAATCAGTGTGATGAGTGATAACAATAACAATTACTACGTGTAGTCTGTGGTAAAAAGAGAGAAACTGGGCCATTGACGGTGCACGTGGGTGGAATGGCATTTTATAACGTAGAAACGAAAGTGCAGCTTATTTGCTGTTATTGAAGCTATGAATTTTATAGTATGTATTGAATTGTAAGAAATAGGAGAGAGAGAGAGAGAGAGAGTTTTCTGATCATTATATTTTGGAGAAACTGTTATCAAGTAGTGTAGTTGAAACAAATTTTTTTTAGCATTAATTATTGAGAGTTACAAAAATTTGGAAAAATATAATATAACACATTAAGAAAATGAGTGGTAGCTGTTTACTATAATTATTTATATGATACATTCTGCTTTATTATACACAAAAAGATGGTAATACTGATTTCAATGAATTTAGTAGCTTATTTCGTATAGAATGACTCAACAGTGCATCTAAATCTACATATTAAATACGTAAGATTTTGCATCGAGGAGTCTTTAATTTAAAGATAAATACACTGTTTAAATTTGATAAATGTTATCTGTTAGGACTAGTGAATTTTGATTATTTATGATATATCACGCAAAAGAATAATAAATCACACGAATAGAAAAACTCAATAAGATACGTAAAGACTAAATAGAAGTAGAGATTCTGAGTTATAAATATGTTTCACTCGGTGACAAACAATTATCACAATGGCATTGTACCAACGAAATGGGACTAAAATTTCAAAAAACGTTGAAACTTCAATGGCACTTGATATTCTTGAATATATTCTGTATCTTGAATATTCTGTATTCCTTTTTAGATTCATTTTCTCTGCTTAACGTCATTTAACGGGATTTCATTTCTTGCTTTACGCATGAAGAAAATGCTTGCAAATGCTTATGTCGTTTTTGAGACTGTAAAATAAAACCAAACATAGGTAAACAGTTATTTGTTAGTTGTTACAAGCACAATGACTATTGCAGAAATTAACAACCAAAGGACTTGTAACAAGAAGGACACTCCTATGTCTTTTCACTTATTTTCTTTCAGAAAAGTAAAAGAATATTTCCTCGATGCATATTATTTTTTTTTAAACAAAATATTCACCGTGTTACACAATTGTGGTGAGTGAATCTACATATGTATATTCATATTGCGGTACAGTTGTACCTAATTATATTATGAAGTAGTGAATCTCATAACAGCAATTGCTTTTATAAGAGTAGCTAATTCTCATTCGACGAGTTGAATATGATTTGGCATATATTATCTTTCATAATATCGATTTCATTGTGTTGTGAATCTTGGTTCCGACTATTATTGTCAGAGAATGTGTTACTTTCTAAAAAGTAGAAAAATTTGACGTCGCTTTTTGTCATAAGCCCCTCGATTATTATAAACATGCAAATTATGTTCCTACTATTTCACAGCCTTTAAAATTGTCTTTTACGTTGTCAACAAAGTTTGCATTTAATTTTACTTGGAGTGATGTTAACAGTAATGTATGTCAGGCATTTATTGCCAAGTACAATATGTTTAAAAATGGAGGTAACTAGTTTTTCAATCGATACCTTGAAACCTCTGTGTAGCCGATCTTTCATTATCGCTATAAATTCCTTGTAGGATAACTGGCCATCCCCATCCTCGTCAAAAAGTGCAAAGACAGTATCGATAATATGATCGCTAAGTGTACTGCCTGTACAAATTTTCACAGCACGTTGGAATTCATCTGAAAAGAGAAACGCAGTAATATACGTTTAACGATAATATACATCTAAATTTCTTTCACAATGAATATATCTTGAAACCTTTTGATATTGGGTGATCCGCCAGAGTGTACATTCGCATAGCAATTGAAAAGTCGTCGAGGTTGTTCAAAAATTGATAAAAACGACGAAATTCATCGAACGTAATACCGATTTGAAGATGCGAGTTTACTAATATTCTATCCAAATATTTATCGTATCTGTAACAATAGAATATATACATAAATTTAGCCATTTGAAATGTCAAAAAATTAAAGAAGTAATTTCAGAAGATGAATCAATCACCGGTACAAATAGAAGAAATTCATACTAGGCATTTAATTCTATATTTTATCAGTTCTACTAAATGAAATTTATACGAATTTCCAAAATTCACGGTTACTTTTAACTTTTCTTCTGTAATTTTTTATTCGTTTTATCACAAGTTTTTAACGAAAAATCCCCATTGCACGTGTAACGAGATCAAATTTTAGAAAGGAGACTTTTACGAACGACCTTCTATTTATTTGAAGCAACGCGCGTGAGAACAAAATCGGAAAAAAGGAAAACGTACTCTTCGGTATCGAGATGTGTATATCGTAGCAAAATTTTCGCAAAATCTATCTCGGAGATGATATCACGGCCTTTACTGAATTCGTGAAATTCGAGCTCTAGAACTTCTTGCTGCAGGTTTTCCATGAAACACTTGAAATCTTCGTATTTCAGCTCGTTGGTTCCATCTTTTCCAAAGAAGTGTACCATCAGAGTGGTATCGACTGCGTGTCGTCGTTGCAAGCCCTGAAAATAATATTATCATAGTCAGTAGTGTCTAATTTCTAATAGCGTCTAATAGCGTATTTTTTTATAATTTTGTTTATCTTCGCGTTTTTTTCTTTCAAGATTCGACAAATCCTTTTTAATCATCTCTTATTCGTAAGGAGTATTCCTTTATAAAAACCTTTTAAGGGTACAATGCTTTACAATTATCACTTCCAAAAAGCCTTATGTTTTTAAAACAAAAAATATATATATATGTCGGAGATGAGAGGAAAGCCGAAGCCTATTGTTGGAAATTTTGGGAATGTCCTCTAGTACTCTGGCCTAGATTTTATCATAGCTGTAATCCCGTTGACCGTGGATTCGTTTGAACTAAAAAAAGACATTGTTAATAGTATTCATTATCACTTGTTATCTGTTAATCTCATTATTCGTACAATTTAGTATTCATTAACTTTATTATTAATCAAACTTATTATTCATTAGTCTTGTTATTTATTAAGCTTAGTGATAGTCTTGTATATACGTGTAAATATAAACTCGGCTTTGTGGAACAATGGCTGATCCACGTGAGGAGTTGTCGCGCGCCCAAGACTCCAGTCCAAATCCGACATATATATATATAAAAAATTAGAAAAATATCAAAAGAAAAAAAATATGAAGATATATTTAGTTTGAGCGTCTACCGTTAGTTATTTCGAATATTGTATGATATATTACTTGGTCATCGTTGATATATTGAACTTGAATTGCTTCAGGAGTTGTTTGCCTCTCCTTCAGAAGATTTAATTTTTCTTTGGTCTCGGTACCGTGACGTTCTCTCCAAGCATGGCTGAAAACTTTTTCCATCTGTAGGAACGAGAGAAAAAGATATTTAAATTTCTGTTTTTAAGATCTGTTTTATAATTCATCGTAAAACCTTGGAAGAAGAGTGTTTTTTAAGAAGAATGTAATTTTATCATATCGTTTTAGCTGAAATCACTGTTTACTTACCAAAAATTTACATTGGAATAATTAGGATAATAACAATTAGGGTAGCATATATTTTAGCAAACATAAATGAAAGTATTCTAAAAGACATTCTATCTTATCCGCCTCTTTAACTTATTATTTTTTAGTTATTAAATTTAACCCTGAATTTGAGATTTAGTTTTTAGTAGGCATATTCATAAATAGAAGCTAAACTTTAAACAATGTAATTTCTCTGTTACGAACTCGACACTTCACATAATCATCACATTATCACCAGTTTATTGTTAAATTATCAAATATATATTTAGAAGGATTTTATTTATTAAAATTATAATATAAATGCAGTAGGAAAATTTAAACTCACTCTGACAATAGTCAAACAGATAATCACGTGCATCTGTATAACTTAACAACTTACGTAGGAATTCGAGACAATCTGATTTTTGTCATTGCGCTCCCGGGTGTTACGAAGTTTTGGTTCATAAACGAAATCTTCGCTCGGTGGCATTATACGTTTCAACTGACAAATACATCAAAAGGAGATATTGAAATATATCTGTAATAGGCACTTGTTTCGAATAGAAAATAAAAAAGATGAATTAAGAAGCAACGTAAAAGACGTATACTTAAGCTTTTCGTGAACTGAAATAACGAAGCAGAATCACGAATGAAAGTGTAAATAAAAATAGAACGATAAAAAGAGATTAGGAACAAACGACAAATACAAATACATAAAACTTCGGAACGTAAAACAACTGAACGAAGTGGAGTTAGTTGACAATTTATTTAACTTAAATTAAAAATGATGCAATAACGGAAATAATTAGCAATTAGTTCAGCTTATGCATTCAAAATTAATCGATCAGAAAACACAGATAGTGGAAAATTTTGTTTAGTTCGCTGTTAACAGAATATGAAATTATTTCGATTAGTTCTGTCTTGTGAATTATATTATTATCGTTTACGTTATTTAGAAAAGAATGTTAGATATCCGTAGGAGAGGGAATCAACAATATCATCAAGCAGATTTGTTAGATGTCAAAAGCGCAACACGCTATTCGAGTTACGTTTACAAGCGCGCATAATGAGCCGCGCGATGATAATCAAGATTACGAATACCGGCTCAATTTACTCTTTCATGAACATGTTAAAACTCACTGCACATTTTGTTTCAACGTCGAGATGCCGATGCTTCAGGTTACCACCAAGCAATCGTCGAATCTGTGAAAATTACAAACGTATCCGTGCAAATTGGCAAATTCTACTCTCGGTCGCATACTACGACCTTCTTCGTCTTCTAGATCGTGCGATTTTTCTTCGTTTCTGAGAACCCGCAATTTATTTTCATAAGGAGATCATTGATCGGATTGCTGCGAGTTTCTCTTCGTTGTATGCTTAAACCGAACATGTTAAATCTACATATAGCATTCCATATATTTATCTTGCTTTCTTATTTTCTGTTTCGTACGTTTATTCGGTTTAGCGAAAAATATAAAATCGTCATTTCAAGATGAATTAGAAATTTCAAATAAATCTTTCATTCGATATATAATTATCGTATTTGTTGCTGCCTGTGTACTTGTGATAGAAAGTTAAAAGTTTCTCATCTCTATCCGTATCGATCATTTAGAATTTTCCAAAAATTCCGTCTACGGAATATTCTTATCGCCTCGTTTAAAAATCCCTGCTTCAACTTAAATTCAAACGAATAGTTTAGTTTAAGGTAATACGAGTAGGATTTAATGTTGTAAAAGTAAAAGGAGTAAACGTCGATCGTGCATCGTTGATTTAATTTATGCACAAGCTATTGTCGAATATTTCGTGCCTGTCTGTGAATCGTGAATTACGTGTTTATCGGAAAATTGTAGTGGAAGTATTGCAGAGACATATTAAAAGAAACACGTAACTTAAAAAGCTTACTTTGAACGTGCACTTTGTAACTGGCTTTAAACTTAGCTTGCTTTATTAACAATTGAAATTCTATCTCTGCGGAAAAATATTTAATCAAAATAAATTCGAAACATTTTCATAGCACAAGTACAAACGCGATAAAAAATCGTGATAATTTATATAGCAGGCTCGTGTAAGAAATGTGCAACTTAGCAAAGAATTATCTTACCACGAGAAATTCGGTTTTATCCACACGTTCGTTCCCATCCGTATCGAACATGTTGAACGCGATTCGGAAACCCGACGTAGGCTCTGCAATAAAAATTGTTGTTGCGTTTTATCGAAAATACAGAATACTGGAAATTCATGAAAAATACGTGTGTTATTAAAAATTGTACGACGATACTTACTAATTAGAATCGATAAGAGGAAGAGATACTCCGTGTAAGATATAATTCCTACGAGAACAAAGGAAAGAATTATTATTACGCGTACATACGTATAGTAAATTATTATTATTATAACATGATACTAAGCGTAACAGCAAAATTCAAACGTAATATTTCAATAAAGAAAAGTTCCAGTAGTTTACATATCGCGCTATCGTTTTGAAAACTTTATTAAATATCTGTAGCTTTCATTTATGATTCCTATAGTCGATATTTATAATATGATTTATTTAATTTTAACGATAACATTTCCATAAAACAATCAATCATAGAAAATCTACTCGAAAACACACCATACACAACTAGCATCCACTAACGATCAGTCATTAATCATTACACAAAAATCCCTAATCCCCGGTCTAATTGATTTTCAGTCATTAGCTAATCTACGCGTTCGAATCTCATTCGGTTAAAATGATCTTTCGATCGTTAAATCGTCCAAACGTATACGAGGCGAAACAAGTCGGTCTGGTCTATCGGGAAGAAGCCCGGGCCCCCAAGCGGGATTCATACCCATTTAAGAATAAATCCATTTATGGGAAAATGATGTATCGCGCGCGGACGGCCGGGTCTGTTCGTTTTGTTTACGGCGACACGACACAACGATAAAGTGCCGTACTAATTTCCACGATAATCGCGTTAACTCGTAATCTAAGCGTAACAGGTTGCCCTGAACCATGGTGGAGAAGAGGTAGCTGTGAACGGCATTAGATACGCCCCATAACGTTCTAGGCATTCCTCGGAACATCCCTTTTCTTGGTTTAAAGAAACGCCAAATAACTCAGGCTTTTAACGTCTCGCAGCGAGAAATACTACTTCCAAAGTTAAATTTTGATCTTCCAGTCAGACAGAACACATCATCCCCGAAGCGTGTTTTCAGCTTTGTGCCGAACGATCGTGGAATCGATTTTATGTGCCATAAGCACTCCATAAAACGTTTTCACGACTACGAAAGCCGGAGGAAAGTTTACGAAGCGGAAAATGAAGAAAGTGAGTGGAAGGAAACGGTCGACGCCAAAGCTCCTCGCGCTCGACGTTCACGATCCATTTCTCTTTTTATCGTCGTTGAATTGGAAATTTCCGATTAAAAGTCCCCCACGAATGAAGCTATTCGGCGAGTAAAGTCGGCGAACATCAGAAAAACTCTAAATAAAAGCTGACGCTTACAGCGCAATGTCTTTCTCGTTGCATTGTTCTAGAAAGAGAAATTCCCCGTTTGGTGAAATTGATCTTTTCTTGGAAACGATCGTCGATTCTCGAAAGAAGAATTTTTCGGAGGCTATCGATGTTTGACGAAACTTTTCGAACCGTTTATTCGATAAAATTGCTCCGTTGATGCGTATCCTCTTTTCCCAGAATTTATGCTTTCCATGCGATTCGATAACGGTGAATTATGTAAATTTCTTATGCAAGCAAATCAAAAAAATTAACACTCGATAAACCGTTTGCTTTTGCAATGTACCCTCCACTTAGATTAATAGATCTCTGCCAAATTTCTATTCTCTACTTTCATCTGGATGGACGACGAAAAATATTGCTTTGCTATTTTTCATGTAATTTCAAACTCGTTTACGTACACCCGATAACGTTTCTCACATATTTATTATCGGCTTATTCTCTCTTAGTTACTGTTCGTGCGTATTAAACTTCGCCACTCGTTTCTTCGAAACCACGTTTCTACGAAGTAAATGAAGTGCCTTAAAAGTCGGACTCGTAGTTGCGTAAGCAACTTTCGCATTGTATCTTCATTCATACGGTTTCACAACTCGTTGTCTATGAGCAGAAAAAGAGTATACGTTTCTTCGCTGCTTAGCGCTACGCACGCTTCGTGTATACTACTTTTGCGCGACTTCATTCATAAAATTCCACGATTCATTCCGATACGATGTACTACATGCTTGGTGCGCGTTCTCGCAATAAGAAAGTATTCCGTTTAGTCATGCGTCGAAATGGCTTCGAACAGCGAACGAACCGATATTTGTAACGCGATGTAGACGAGCGAGTTTTGTCGCGCGAGTGGTTCACAAGCGTTTTAGCATGAAATTACATGGAAAATACACGAGGCGCGAGCGGTTTCGTATAAATTTGTATACATTATATGGGTATCTATATTTGCATGTAGAAGCAGTAGGACACCTGTGTATCTCGTACAGAATGTAGTACAACAAAAGGAGTAGCTGGCAAAAATTATAGAACAGTTAAGGAGTTAACGATTTACGAAAAGTTTGAAGCGAAACTGAAAATGAACGGCCAATTACTTGCTATATCGGTAAGCCTCGATATTCAATACGATCACTTTTAGCATTAACGTTGCTTTAACGTGTATTTAGCATAATTGCAGCACATTTAAGACAGTTATTCGTGCTGTGTGTTTTATATTCTATTTATCTGTATTATATTTTAATAAATGCATGTCCGTGATAAATGTCTCGTAATTTGTGTATACATTTTCAGATTGCTTTCATATTTCAAATTTTTCATTAACTTGAAGTTTTACATTAACTTTTCAAATAACGACGACGCTATAGTACCGAAAAAATTCCAAAAAATGTCGTATAGCACACGTGATATGTTAATAAATGTTTCCTATAATAAGTCGAGGAAACAGATTAGGTCAGGGGCCTCGTATATTAGCCTATAAAATTCTGGGCTTACTAACACCGTGTTGGTAACACGTGAGCAACTATCGCATCGCGATGGTATGGAAGAAAAAAGAGAAAGTGGGATACACAGAGAGCGAGGGAACTCGTTTATTAGAGAGAAGTGTGAAACTGGCTCCATACGTGATTATTTGCATTTCCATTAGCGCGACAAACGTGCGGTGAACGCACAAAAAGGCAGGAAGAGGCTCGAACCAGCTGCACCAGGGACTCGTTAACGACGCGACGCAGCCCTGTTATTTCGATCGTCGCGAGTCGCAAGGGTGGCGGGATTAATTGCTGTACCGATCTCCGAGCCACGAAACCCGAGAACCTTGCAAGAGAGCAACTTCGAAATTTTTCACACGGGACGCATCGAATCTAAATCGTTCGTGTCAAATTTTCAATTTCTTCGTGACTTTTCCACGCCAGCTGCAACTAACAACTATCCGAATCGATTAAATGTAAAATCACGCAATTGATCTTTCCTCTCTAACACACGCGATATCATCGATAATAATATCGTATTTGTAATATCTCGAGTTTCTTTGCTGGTTTTACATAACTTGCAGGCTGACAATGAGAAGAAGTATCTTAACATGGAATAGTTGAAGAATGGGTGCCTGCGATCTGGTAGAATTGAAAATATAAAAACCTTTTGAGAATAGACGATAGATCCGTAATGTCTTTTAAGAAACAAAAAGAGCATATAAATTTGAACGAATTTAACATTTACTGCAAGTTAAAATACATTAGGTCGCACATATACGAATGTTTCTATTCTCTAGAAATATTTCCATGCTTGAGAAACAGTCTCGAGGTTCGAAAGACACGTTCGTCGCCCGGTTCTGTACACAAACTAACGTCGTTAAAATTTCTTTCCCTCTAAGCAAGTGTAAAAATCAAGCGGTATTTTTTGACTGCTCACCTTTGTCCCGGAGGTTTCTGAACATATGTGGATTTCCATGACGTAGCGAAGGGATGCTGTTTCTCATCACATCCAGCTCCTTGTCAGTTAACGCGCGTCTCTTCAGCCTTGCTGAAATATCACCGAAATTTATTTATTTATATTATTGATCAAGGCGCCGCGATTTCACCGCACTGTCGTTGCCAGTTTGCGCAACGTTAAAGTGCATTAAAGAACCGTGACAGAAACGTACGAACGACGTATAAATTCGGATGCTTAGAATGTTTGTTCTATTCGTAGACCGTAGAGCGACATACGTAAAAGTATCGAGATGGAAGGTCGATGAATTTTTTATTTTTGGAGTTCTGCAATTTTTATGTTCGATTCTCTCAGCGAATCTAAATTTATTGAAATCAAAGAGAAATAATTAGCCTTTATCTTGTTGGAAAGATAGTACACACGTACCTATAGCAAGTGTAAAGTTGATTATTTTGATTATTTAAAAATTTAATTTTAAACAACTGTTAGATTATCACGATAGGACCGCGATTGTTAATGGTATTGATCGATACAAGTTATTTTTCAGCACTTCGTTTCCGATTTCGCGTTTACGCGCCTTGCGAGAGCATTTGCTATTAGAGGCAAAGCAAATTATTATCGCAAGTTATCACTTATAGCATTTGCGAATTTATTTAATACTAACGTCTAGGTTCAGGTTCAACGACGCTGTCGAGGAAATCTTGAGGTGTCATATACAGTTGCCCGTCATATTCCACCGATGCAAATTTTATAAATCTTTGTTCCCTCATCGTCAACTTTACTACCTTCTCGTCCTCCTTCTGCGTGACAGAATAAAAAGGAAAAATAAACATCGATTTACGATCTTTAGCCTCTTTGCCTCACTTGCGACTACAAAATGTATTGTCGAATATGACACAATTTCCATTTCTGCTACCGCGTCCACTTACTTGGCAAGTTGCGAGACTAGTCGCAAGTGGAAAAAAGGCCTTCGAGTTATGTGCGTCGATTTTTGCTTTTATCTTTGCATTTCTATAATTTAATACCATCTGGCGCTGTTTATAGATCCTTTGTACGAGCATAAAATTTTATATTTATTTATACAAATATAATTTTTCAATACACACGGACACGCATGTATTTTGTGTTAAATTTTTGCGCCATATCGGCGACCTTGTTCGGAAGAACCTATTCATAGGTTCTAGCTCGCAAGTGTCACTAAGCTCTCTTATTTAGCATTTAGCGTAATGGTCTTTTTTAACGATATCTTTCTACTTATGCATACACACGTGTATATAATATCTGACAATTCATTGATTTCATAAAATTCCAATCGATTTATTTTAACTGATTAAATCATAAAATCGTTTATAAAACCACACAATTCAATTAAACTTTGCTCATACAGTACGATAGGTACTTGAATCTTAAGTATACAAATATCTACTCGAGTTCTTACTTCACTGCACCGCAGTAACGCGACACACAATAGCTAAAATTACATATTTCTGTAGCTGGTACGATCAAATACTAACAGTGAACTATTAAGGAATAAGAATAATTTCAAAGAACATCCATGTTTAGGTTGTTCCTGTCATATTTACCTAGAAAGAAGCAACATTTTTGGCAACTATTTATTTAAAAAGAATTATAATCGAATTCAGGAGTTAGCCTACTGAATCTGTCCCAAAAATCTATCGTTACTCCTGTTACTTTGCAATTGTAATTGTAAAAATACTCGGGAAAAATCATTGATTCTAAAAGGATCGTTTGCGTCCTGGTTTTGCTTTCAAAATAACTGTACGATTAGAAGATTGATCGGCATGTAATCGGAACAAAAGAATTTCTTTCTACCACATTTCTTGAAACGTTGAATAGGACGAATGCGCAAGTACATGCCGTGAAATTCAAGCATCTTCCGTATTCCTACGACCTGTAATCTCGTGATTAAACTGATCGTGCAATATATATGAAACATCGATGGAACTCAACGCTTACGCTGTATAAGCATTTTTCGCTTCAGCCGTCTATCTTTGAAGCGATAGTTTACTACTTACACAGACAAGTAATTGTATAATTTAGAATCGTGTATCGTTTAATAAAACACTGGAATTCGCAAGTTTATTGCATCACTTATTGCACATAAATCAATTGTCTACGGTATACCTACATGTGATCTATGAAATACTTCTTTGTTCAGATTAATAGCTTTGATATTGCAAACGTTACTTGGACAGCTTAAAGATTATAGACTTAACTCTATGGATACAAGAAGGCAGTTCTAATCTTAAAATATGTATGAAATACGTTGCGATCCTCGTGTCATACGACAATATTGCTTCAGAGAAAAGATCATCTACCGCCCACACCGATTCTGAATTTATTTGCATAATACACTATTATTCGATAGCCTTACAAATCGTCAAATTGCATACAAAATAAAAGTATCTACGTCTAACTCCAAATTAGAATCGGACGTTTGTACGCATACCGTGTGCAATAGAAAACATCATAATTTTCTAAGTATTTATTTTTAATCGTCTAGCTGATATTCGTTTACAAATAAAACGAATAAATTTCGACTTTAAAATACCAAAATTATTTTCATATTCGTATAAATATATTATCAGGGACGAAATATTTACAAATAAAATAAGCCAACTTCCATCCTGCCAAGTATATCATCGTGCCGAAATCCATACTCTGAAATATTCTTCTTGGAAAAAAGAAATTCCACGCTGTACAACACCACATTGAAACAGAGTACGATTTTACCCATAAATACCGTACTTCGTTTTCTAGCTACACGTAGCAAATTCCAGTGTGCCGGGGACCACAAATGGGTCTCCGCTTCAGCACGATTCCATTGTTGCTTGCGCGAGCCACTAGAGGTTAACAAACTATCGATACGCGGTTGGAACACGACTATGAAAGATTGTCGAATTTCTAAAAGGGCGAGGCCCTTTTGTTGGCTTGCTTCGTGGGAGCCTGTACGCCCACTTAGTGGCCGGTTACTCTCCTCCCAGCTATCTGCTTACCTACGTTCAGGCAATATGCGTATTTCGCGACGTAAGCCGCAGTTAAGCCTTAAAGGTTATGCACACAATTCTCGTGTAACGACGTGAATTTGCGATCTCACCGGTGCAGATTGAATCGTTCATTCTGTAGACGCGAAATTGCTGGAACGTGGCGACCCGGCGACGCGGCGCCCCGTTCCAAGAGTCAAGTTTCAGGACAACTGATTATGAGTTATTGTCAGCATCCATTCAATCTCTGCAACCTTTTCCTTCTTTTCCCTTTGATTGCACCAGTCGTACAAGAGTTAAACAGCGTCTTTTGCACGTATAAGTTATTCGTTGCTTAGAAATTATGAGCGTAATAGTAAGAAATTGGGTGTATTATTCTTCGTAATTTACGTTGTTGCGTGTTGACTATGCGCGTTCTAATGTATCGTTATTCGTTTCCATTCAAACAACATTCGCTTCGTCGTCGCATCTCGAACTATACCGCGCACGATATAGTTTACCGCTCTGCGAACACGTTCCTCTGCGATTTAAAAGCAGAATATCAACAGGGTACCTTGGTTCGTATCGATATCATTACATCACACGTTTGTCATTATCCGCGCGAAACGGATCCTTGGCTTATTTATAGGCGAGCTGCTTGAAGGATGTTTGGCCGACGCTCTCGTTTTTCGTTGTATGTCCGTAAGCGTGAATCTCGGTCTGACCGTAAATCAGCCTCTTTTTCTGCGACAAATCGTTTTTACAATGGTCCGTACTCGTGCTAGTAGCTTCCCGTTACCGATCGAGATTATCTGGCGAAGTAACTCCAAGATTCATGCGTACACGCAAACAGTTTACTTTTTCTATTTTTTTTTTTTTGTTTTGTTTTTGCTAAAAGGCACACCCATTAAGTGTGAATTTATAGAAATAAAAATGGCATCGTTAATTCAGCCGTCTGTTATGTCTGGTTCGTGAGTAGCGCTCGTTTTCCTACATGTATGTAAATCTGATAATCGTATTTTCAATAAAATCATTTTATTGCAATGTACCCGGTATCCCGCTTATAATTATTCGTATAATTACGCGACCCAGGGAAAGTAACGATTATACGTTCCGTACGAAATGCGTGTATTAATTTTTACTGTTTCGCCCAACGAGATTTATAGTTATAGCCAGTGTACGTGTATAATAGTGCGGTTATCGATGGCAATTTCAGCAAATAAACAATAAAAGAAAATGCATATCTCTGTGTCCATTTGGTCGTTCCTTTTACAGTTTGTACGCAAGTGTCTGAAAGATATGTGCTTTCTATTTCTTTTTTTCTTCTTAATAACAACCTTCGATTTCGATGGCTTTGAAATACGTTGGCTGACGGAAGTATTCGAACGTTCGTAGACACCTTTCGCGAATATATTACGTCAGCTGTACGAAACATCATCGGTTCTGTGACGAGAACCGACTGTCGCGATTATGACGATCAAATTTGAAACAAAGTCAAAAATGATACAGTGGTTGCAAAAAGTATTTGCACATCGTTGCATCGTATCGTAATATTTATATGCTATTTATTTACGCGATTGAAATATTCTAGGCACATCTGAATCATTTTACGCACAGGGGATGACTCGATTAAACGCTGGAGATAGATACACACGTGCGATCTCGTTCGTTAATTCTGATTGTAAGCATGGAAAAATATTGACATATTCAACTATATAGTGATGTAAGTTTTCCACTGAAGCTGCAAATATTGGTTTGGGTTGCTCTCAGCGAATCGTAAGGCACTGTTGAGAATGCTAATATTTTCTGACGTTTAACATGTTTCCATAAACCTCTTACTGCTTCAAGAACCATCGCGCTGTCTGTAAACCGTTAAACTTCAAAAACCATTACGCAACTGAAGTTTACTTCCTCGAGACAGCTGGTATCTATCGCTACGATAACTTTTCAAGGAAATCCAACCAACAGCGCAGTACCCTTTGCGATTGTACTATAAATGGCACTAATTGATCTTTGAAATTCTTAATTAGCTGCACCGCTTTGAAAAGACCAAAGTTATACAAGGAAGAATGGTAGAAAATGGTTAAAATTTTCGCGCGTCTCTAAAGTGTTAGCAAAGCGTCGCACTATCGTCTCAGGAGTTTTCGATTATGTTATATCAAAATACATATTTGTACGTGTATTTTTGCAATTGAAAATTTAGCTAAAAACACATAGATGTTTGATTCTAAAAGCAAATAACGAGACAGTTTTCAGATCGGTTGGAAAAGTATTCGGAGCGTAAAAGAATCTGAAAATAGCTTTCCGGTAGAAAGTTCGCGTTTTCCACGACCATCGGCCGAAAGGCGAAAAGTCAGTGTCTTCGCGCGCACGAGCGTTTCTAAATTCGTATCTTTAAAGCGTGTTAATCCCTGGCCAAGGTCAATGATGGGACGAAGTCGTCGGTAGAGCTCGAAAATTCTTACGAAATAACCTTTGCTCCACCGTATCCAGGGACACGATCTCACAATTCCTCGTTCAGGAATACGTGAGCGACAGAGGAAGCTGAAATCATGGGGGAAAGATATTTCCGCGAGAATGAATTTACGCTACAACACATCCATAAATCGCCTCCTTTTCTTTTCCGTGGTTAATGCGCGCGGCACCGCCGATTTATGGGATACCAAACGCCGTTAGGTCTAATCTTCTCGTTAGAGAAGAGGCCGAAAAGCACCGAAGGTGCCGGTGCCCCTTTGTACAAATTGCTACCGAATGAAGCAGAGGCCAGGGACCACCGTAGTACCACGTCGTTTTGGAAATTGGGTCTGTTGTAACGTGGCCAGGTAAATGAAATTCTTCGTCTGTTTTTATTCGGCCCCGCCAACAACCGTTTGAAAAACGAAACATCTATCTTCTTGTCGTGTCATGTTCGAGTCGATTCTTCGACTCGCGTTTGAATTTCACTGGATTTTATTCCGTGGGTCACCATGTGAAAGTGAGTCTGCCGATCGTGATCTTATCTGCTAGCGATTTATCGGAATCTATGGAATCGCGGTATTGTTCGATCGTAATAATAAATTTGTACACGCGTATTCGTTAGTTACAACTGTTTTAAAGGTTAAATTCGCGGGCCAGTGCGTAGGATAAATAGGAGATCCTGCGTTATACGGCAGGATGAAAAGCGAATTATGCTCGTAGTAGCGTAAATCAACATTTCGAGAATTCGAACGTAGTCGCGTATTTTATTCCTTAGAAGCGTCGTTCCTTTAGATTCTTAATTAATCAAGTCGTAACTTAATTTCCTTAAAACTAATAATTATAATTAGAAACGCACAACGCTAAAAATTTACAAGATACTAATTGACGTTTAAATTTATGACTTTTTCAATAGACAATCTTACAACTTCCATGTACTTACACTCTTAGACTCGTTTCAAACTAACGATGATCGTAATAATGCGATCGTGATAATCGTATTACGCGTACAATCTTTCGTATAACGTACGAAATCTTAATATTTTCAAATCTAAACAAACGAATTCGATCTTTCCTCGCAGCAGATAATCGAAACGATGGATCATTTTGTATTTGTCTATCGTACGTGGATGATTACGTGTCATATAAAAATGTTGTACAAGACGTGTATTATACTACAACGGTCAAATATCTAAAACTTTCGTAAAAAGAGCAGTTGATGTTGAAATAGAAACGCGTTTATCGAGTACTTTGACTGACAACAAAAAGAAATAGTTTCTACTTAAATGTACGTTTAATACATCCGACGAAAACCACGTGATCCTAGTATTCGAGCGTAATAAATCTAAGGCGCGATTTCAATTTAATAAAAGCAGGCAAAGAATCGAATTTCTATCTTACACCGACGTATTATAGACAAGTTCGTTGGGTCATCCTGGAATCATCTCTGGTTTTTATTACAAAAATACCTGCACGTGTAAAAAACTAATCGAAGTCCGCGGAAAGAGAAAAGTAACATCTCGTAAATCATCGACTACCGATCCCATTTACTCTAAGCCCTGCCGCTTATCCCACAGATGAAAGTTACGAGATTAGATCCGCCAGCGCAAAGAGAGGCAGCAAGAAACTGAACGATACCCAGTAACGAGGTACACATCGATATTTACAGGCTTTCGCGCGCACTAATTTTCCTAGATCGTTTGGCGTAAACATGCACGAAAGAACACTCTGATTTATAAATGTTTTTATTCGAGTTTATAATTGTCCACCTTGTCCACCGACCTAACGAGCGACGGCGACGACTGTCAGGAATCGAAGAAGCGAGCACAACAAAAAAGAACATTGATCGTTCGAATCTTAAAGCAATGGATCCGAGACCACGGGGGAGCTTCAAATTAGCTATGTACACAGTGTATCACCTATCACTGTTATTAACCCAATTTTTCACCGAGGCAACCGGTTCTTCGCGTTTTCCTGGAATCAAATATAATGTCCGTCTTGTTCGGGCGTTGAACGATGATTACGCCGACGCCGCTACCAGAACGAGACGCGGTGTTAATTTAACCCGAGATCACGCTCAGCCCGATCAATATTCCGGCCAAGTTGGTTCGTATCTTCGTAGATGCGTGATGCCGCGTTAACTAACGTCTGTTGGCACGTCCTTGCGTGTCTACCGGATCCAAGGGGTGTTAGGCTGGCATGTTAGCGGCCCAGGGTAATGACAGGCGCGGTGAACATTATGCTAAGTGCGAGGCATCCGACTTTTCTTTTTTCTTTTTTTACTCTTCCGTGGACCCTGAACGTCCTCTTTTTTCGACATGTTGCTGCCAGTGTGGTGTGATTAAGGCCCGTTTCATCTGCACCCGTAAACGATCCCCTCCTTATCCTCACCCTTGCCCCTTCTTCATCGGTTGACCTCATCTCCGCTTCACCGTTCGCCTTCCTCGGTTGTTATAGTTTTCAATAAAGGAGGAACACGCGACCAGAATCGCTATTTTGCAGCAACAATTTTGTGCGAATCGCCTAAGGCAGCATTTCCTGTAAGAGCGTCTAGCATGTAGATTACGCGTTCGGTTCTTTCGGTTAGACGCAACGCGCTTATATACCGCGTACGTTCTACAAGCCTGAAACGCGTCTTCCTCAATTGGCCAAAAGTTTGCACACGCGTGAAAAGTGCTCTCAAATTTTCACGCAATTTTATTCGTTAATTTTAATATTTACCGATACTTGACCACGTAACGCGTACTCGTTCTTTTTCGCATTAGGCTTTTTCCTTCGTTTACCTTACTTATACTATTTCAATTTACGCTATTTCAGTAATGGTGTTTCTCGTGACACCTTTCATTCAGAGTTATTACGTCTATGCTCTTAATTGCTGTTTACAAGGCATTCGAGGTTCGATGTAGCTCGTGTAGATCGTAATGGTGAATTAAGATACCTTTCGAAACTAGGTTAACTCTTCCTTAACTCTAGTTAACTCTTCCAGTTTCTTTTCCGACGAAGAGACAAAGACGATAGCCACCGCTCTTGGCTAAAGTCTCGATCAACTCGTTCGAACGCGGATACGTGGCTAGTACCGACAAAAACCGATTGACAGGTCGACGAGTGTTGGCATCGAAAAGCCTGTCGATAAGGTTCCGGCAACTAAAGTGGACAGCGGAATACTCGACGCCTCTCGAGTCTCGTATCGTTCTCTTCGTCTCGAGAATGTCACGCAACAACTGGGGTGGCCGACAACATCTACGGTCAAACGTTGGCGCGGACGTTGAAAAGGAAAGTATACGCGACCGATCGCAAACCACGTGGATGGCAAACACCTGCCTACCATCGATGCAGCAACGCGCGCGGCTCGTCTCGGTGCATAATGCAACGGTGATTACGGATCTTACGGCGAAGCACGGTGGCATGGCGCCGAGATTGCAGCAGGAAATTGAAATCAGATAACAGACCAGCGTCCAACCGGCATCTTCTTCTCGCTGCGTATTTGCATACGCATGTTTAGATATGAAAATTTCATTGTCGAATCCTACGCCTTTACACTGGCCATTTTACTATCTACTTTTTGTTACGAGTATCGACGAGTACATAGTAGTTAATGACGATAACGATTGCATATCTCTATACCTATCAATTTGATATGGTTAAACTGATTTGCTTCTCGTCGGCCACGGTGTTTTCATTTTCCAACGAATGTGATACGAATATTTACGACGCGAGGCGAGGATTTCTGCTATCGATGATTTGCTCGAGCAGCCGAAGAATCCAGAAAGATAAGATCACGATCATGATCATCATCGGACGTATACTTTGAGAAACATATTCGGAGAAATAAAACCTGAATGGAGATTTATATCACGTGTTAAACGCCGTAACGAGTATTTTATCTTGCATATTAATATATAATATATATTCTTACGTATTATAATATTTTTCCACGTTTTTCTTCGCATTCGAGTTTCTAATAATCGCTACATTTTTATACACGTATGTGAATATTATGTTATATATGTATATGGAAAATTGAAACGTATAAAATGTTAGAAAGCGTGTTAATAAGCGTAGCTTATTATAGAGATATGAATTACAATTAAATAATGTTTGGTGGTAGCCTGAGTTATTTGTTTGCTTACCACTTGCTAAGTCAACTTTCTTTCTCGAAATAATTTAAACCTATTTATTTTACTACAGTTATTTATATAACAAACCGAGCTATTTATGTTATTACAGCTATTTATATAACGATTTAAACTACGCACGATCGAAACTACATTTCATCGGATCATTTAAAGATACTTGGGTGAAAAAGGGCCCAAGAGAAATCTTTGATCAGCATCGATGTCTCGTAAAACGGTTCGCGGTTCACTGAATCACGCCTAGTAAACTAATGAACTTAGATTTATAGGCGCGTAAAGTCGACCGGTGGTCCAAACGATTCTAATCCTAGCAAGGTTTAAGTTAGTTTAATCGATCGCAAAGACACAGTTCCAAGAGTACGCGCAGTTTCGGTTCATGTTTAAACTCTATAAATCTAACGTTTATAAAATTACACGTCTCCTTACGAAATATTAATGGCTAACTACCGCTATTAATCAACATTTCCTATCCGAGAAAATTATATTTTTTATTCGATACACAGGATAGAAAGTGGAACGTGAAATATCTTGAGATTCTTAAACGGTCTGCGATGAGATTGCCTTTATTACAGCCTCGCCCGTGAAAAACCAATGCGTTTATATCTTTACGATCATAATTTTATGGTTTCACGCTGAAAAGTCAATATCAACATTCACCTTCTAACGAATGTGTCTTTAATGCATTCTAAAATCCGCGTTTGAAAATTACCTTCCAACAACATTTTTATGCGCCTGTTTAAATCATTTCTATCCAATTTATTCACCCATTCTCTTCCACGGTTATTTTAATCATTGCACCAGTTTCTCCAATTTTTTCATTTCTATCAAATTTATCCCGTTACGTTTATGTCGTAAATTTTCCAACGTTTAAACCTAAAATATTCTTTATACGCCGTTTTTCATCTAAACGGAACGCTTGTTCGAACAATTTTATCATTTGGTAATACATCCAATCTGAGGAGCTTCGATACGCTAGATAAGTCAAACGCGTTCGCGAAAGAAATTTCTATTCAGGGACGAATCGATCCAGTGGTCGTTGAGGATGTCTCGTATCAACGAGATGTGCCATAAGAACAAAATTATCGCGCGAAACGTGTCAACGTTGTTGTTACAATTTATACGCGATATTTGCAAATGCTTCTTTTACACCTATCGTCAGTTTCATAGCACATTTGTAAGGCTCAATATTCATGCGTATAAAACTCGAGGAAATTAGTTTTTAGCAATCGCCAATTGGAAAAATATACGCGACTCGCTCTTGGAAGAATTTCTGCAGTTGTATAATTCCTGTATCCTGTATACGCATTTCCTTTGTTCCTTTTACATCGAATTCTTGGGTTTTTTTTTTTTTTCTGTAAACGTTATCTTTTTGTTCTTTCCAAAGACGTATCAAATTTCGTTCTTTTCTACATTATTATTTACGTGCATATTTATACGAGTGTCATCGGATCTGAATAGTTCGATACTACGTTCAACTCGCTTACAAATCCTTTAAGGAACGTAGCTCGCTTATCAATATCTCTTGGCACCTGGTGAATTAGTACCGTACTTCTATGCGAATCTTATTTTTAATTAACAGCACTTGAGATAATTTTACGGAATGGGACTGGTAATAATCAATGCAGATATACGATCGGCAAAATACGGTATGATATCAAAATTAAGAGATTACGTCACGCGAGCTCGCGAGAAAATCAGGTTCACCTTCGCGAGCAAATACTCGGGTATCCATTACAACGCGCAGGCTCATAATGGTCCATCTGATAAACGAATTCCAATTATATGACCATATCAGCACCGATCTCGCGGAATTTCTCTTTATGGGGTTTAAGCTTCTATTTATGACTATTCTTCGATGTCGCTCGTTCGACCAAGAACAAGAAGATAACGCGTCTATAGGAGTTCAGTTCGATCTGATGTAGTTTCCAGCGAAAATACGCCACAAGTACTTGTTCTTACGCGGACTTGCTATGCGGACTTGTTTCTACGTTTACGTAGAAGTTTGCGTTATTGTAACCTTCTAGTGCGCGTTTACAGATTTACAGTCGCTCGACCCGCCAGTCTTGGTGATAAATCTTTTCAATATCTTCGACATCGAGCAACTGTTAACAGGTTCAAGGAGATATCAGCTTCGCTATTATTAGTTCTACTGACTCGTAGTGTGTTAAGTTTCGTATTAAAACTGTTCATGTAGGAAAGTAATGGAATCAATTGGCGAATATCGATCGAATTAGTTAATAATCGGTAATTCTAAATATTTATCGTGACTAGCTGTATATTAGGTGTATAGAAGTATTAATCGTTCGATCGTCAATCATCGATTGTCAGGTATTGATTGAAATTTAATTTAATTAACCATTAACAGTCAAAGCTAATTGATACCAAGTCTGATACGACGCATAAGTATTAATTTCACTGAAGAATTTTAATTAATCGATAATCGTTAATTTCAATTCGCGATTAAGTAGCTTCCTCCTTTTTAACATTAACGATAAGCGATAATTGATAAATTCAAATATCGAAGAAACGATATTTCACATTCACCGATCTGTTATTTTTATAATTTCCCATATTATTGACGTTATCGTTATTGATAACTAATATAGTTTCGATAATCTTCCCTTTCTCGACAAGGACTAACATTAAACTTCCACAAAGAATATCCCACGTACCTATAAATCAATTTGATCGTACGCATATCTCTCAACCATACGCTTCATCATCTACCCTACACTTGTCTCAAACAAATAGATGACAAAAGGCAGCGGATAAAACAAAAGAAAAAGAAGACACTAGAAACGAAGCATCCATCGCTACTTCTTTTTAATCGTGTTGCATTAGCAAGAAACACCAGGCCGCATTAAAATCTTCCTTTTCGTGTTTCAAAAACTTGGTAATTGGTTTTGACTCGGTAATCGACCTCTTAACAAATTGTACCTCATCCGACCGACTCTATCTTGCTTCTCATTATTCATCCTATCTTTTAATAATCAATTCCCTGCCAGCAGCAAGAAGCATAATCGTATCGAGATAGCTGGAGGGTAGAGGGATAGGAGGGGAGATGTACATAGCATAGCAAGGTTCGCGAATAATCGCGAATTCCAGGTGTGTTTCGCGATACACGTTCGACAGCTTGCGAAGCTTTATCGTTCGAAAATCATGATTTACGCCCGTATTGACTCTTAATTCCGGACGAGTTCCTCGAAACCGTATAAATCCTATGTGGTAGCCGCGTATTATCGTCGAATCACCGTTGGTTAATCGAACCAGAAGGAAAACGAGCATCAAATAGATCGCTAGCGGTATACGTAGCTACATAGATCGTTATTTAAGCCACAAATTGAGTTCTTAGATTCGATGTAGACGAACGATGCAACGTTGTTGCGCTTGGATACTTGGGGCAACTAGATAGCTCATAAATCTATCCAGTCGTTGCTCATAAACACACATAACGTTTTTGATGATGGGATGCGAATATTTATGCTTCTATGGGAAATTTAAACGAGCAGAAATGTACAGAAGGTATGCAATGTGCAGAAATGTACGAAATATCCAAAGTATCTTTCATACTGTTAGGTTGTTTGGAAAGTTGCAAAATTGTAATAACTCGCGTAACACGCGATATATAGAGAGAGGGAGAGCGAGAGAGAAATAAAGAGAGAGAGAGAGAGAGAGAGAGAGAGCTGTTAACGGTTTCATGACGAGCTGTCCAAGTATTATCATCATTCGGTTCGATGATACCGTTCGAGCGTTGGTTTCTCGCGTCTGCCGGAGCCATGTTCTGGATTATCACCAGATAGCATATCTATCGATCGTTGTATCGCGATGCTGGAAACAGTCGCAACCAGGATCGAGGATAAACGATGCGGTCGAATCTTGGACGATTGAAGCGATAAAGGCTGCCAGTCTGTGGCGTTCGCAGGATGCTTGTTCGGGTCCGTGATTTGTGAGTGTGCAACCACGGATCGAGCACAGATCTTCCCAAGATTCGCATTTGTTCTGCTAGACCAAAGGACGATCCATGTCCACGAGAGAACATGTGGCGGGAAATGTGTTACATCGACGCGTAAACGGGTTGTCTTCTACATCGCGAGATCTTGGTCGTTATTCCGCTCAGGTTTTGAACTTTGGATCTATACTGAGTTACCTAGGGTTTCGAATGGCGTTAAAATAATTGGAGACTTGTATGATCGCTAGATTTGTCGGTATTTGTCTGATTAAGCGGTAGACTTGGATAATAGAATTTATTTATACGTTTTCGGCAAAAGTAAAGCTCTACCGCAATGAATTTAAGAGAAACAAAAAATGCGCTGCTTTACATGTTGGATAAAGATCTTGCATATATCTATGCAATTAATCGTAATAATAATAATATTAAATTAATTATTAAATTAATAATAAAAAATGAAATTGAAAATAAAAGATTATAAAATGTAGGCCGTTACCACTAGACTTCTATAGACTTCTAAAAACGTGTTTGACTACTTAGTGCTATCAAGTTGTGTCGATCGCGTTTTTGCTTTTACGTGCGGAAAAGTATCGACTAGAAGTTTCTTGTAAACGCTAAGATTATATACTAATTGAACGGTAAATATGATAAAACATTGAATAGCGATATGAAAAAGTAATATTATTGGCAATTCAGATGTCAATGTCATGTCAAGTGCTAATTCTGCCATTTGTTGACATTAAACATGCCTCTTCTTGTAGTTACAGCTGTATTTAATATGTACTCAACTTTTTTGAAATAACACTATCTGCGTATACGAACCTATTTAATATTTTCCAAACTATCGAGTATTTATGTAAATCGTCGATATAACTTGTATAATGTCTTCAATTATAGTCGAAATATAAGAATGTACGTAGGTTAACAAAATTACATATGAATCTCTAAGTAACGTAATTTTCCTTTATTAGAGATACAGAAACTTCTATATCTGCTATGAAGATTTTTACTCAAATTTATTTACTCGTAAATAACATCTCCTGTATTCCTTTCATTGGAAATGAAACATGTTAAAAACAACTTTATTAAAATTCTATTTATCAAAATACGGTAAATATACATATTTGTAAATATTTCCAAAATCATATAAAATATTCGTATAAAAAAATTTATTCAAATAAAGTTTTCTTCCTCCACCTATTTTTGCATAATATGTATCTATATACGAACATATATTGCTATTCTAGTTTTTTCAGATTTTTATATCACCGATTCCAGTAATTTATACTCACTATTTACAAAAATTTACATATTATAAGTGTGTATATTAAATTACAATATCTTTAAGATACTGTAAAAAGCAACTTAAGTAAATAGATCGAACGTCGCATCGTTCAAACGATATTTGTGAAGTTCGCTTCATTATAAACAGAGTCGAATTCTAACCTATAACCTGTGACTGTTATAACTTCGAATGTAAGTAACGCCTTGCGTAATATTCTTTCGGTCAAGGATCTTATCAATCACACAATAAAATTCAATCAAAGTGAATCTATTTTATTTGATGTCAGTGTCAAAACAATCATCGAGGAGTATCTAGAAGTGATATATCGAAGTCAAGTACGAAAACATTATCTATTCCTATAAACAAATTTCTTTCCACACTACTTTCGCTATTTAAATTGACAACTTTTGTATTCCGAACAACGCGTGCATCGTTTAAAAAGCGTATATTAATTGTACAAAATAATAAAACGAAAATGTGTATTTACAAACCTTTCGAACCTTGGCGTGTACCGCGTCAGTTCGGAAATACTTGTAACCGCAATAAAGCGTAATAGAAGCTGTTGCAAACAATCCAGTTTTGAGACTCCATCTTTTCACTTCACTGTTATTATGCCACGAATTGTAAGAACGTGCGACACCACAAGAATGCCGTACGGACGACGATACTCGTCGTGATAACCTCACTACGCTCGCCATGTTCTCTGCAGAAGTCAAGAACGCGTTCACAACAAACGCTGTGACCCTGTCGCAAATTCAGTTGCGCGCATGCGCTGTGATCCTGTCGACAAATTCAGTTGCGCGCATTACGAAATCGAGAATGCGTTTCCTCATATTAAAGAATTTCTTCAATATTCCTGAATATTTGATTCTTTAATAAAGCAATTTTTTTAATACGGCTTATAATATCTAACAAAATTCAAAACTTAACGGATTAATCAATTTTGTATCAGGATAGTAAAATTCTACTATTACATTATATTGCTTTTACTTGCATAGAAAGTATCGGAAAATCCTATTGTTTGTAACGATATTCTATTATTATTAACAGTATTATAAGCAATACTATTTACACTTTTGAGTTTTAAATTTAGCATTTTGTTAAGAAATACAATAGGAAAGGCGAGCTTAAAGTACATTTGCGCCGTTGTGCTCTAATTACCGGAGAAACCGGAAAGAGATGTCGCAATCAAATTAATTAATGACCACGAATTTAATGACGATGAACTCTGAATGCAGATATTTATATCGTTGATAAAATTATATAAAACCGCTAATAATAATTATAGTAACAAATAATTAATCACGATATATTTTATTACAAATTAATCAAACAATATTCGGAATAGAATTGGAAAAACAGAAAATATACAGATAAGATCTAATGTAATATTACTTCAACAATGATATGAAACACTTTTAGGTTTGTTGAATCCATTTTTAGATATCAATACTTCTCCATCGTTATAGACAAGCAATGGATATTTATGCATATATGAGAAACTTAAATTTGGCTGAAAATACAAAATTCACGAAATACGTAAGAACATATGAAATGTTCAAAGTACTCGTTATAACGTTTAGAGCGTGAAACGAATTTCTATGTTATATTTTTAAAAATGTGTTCATAAATGTATGAACTCGTATAAAAATCCACAGTCTAATTATAAGATTATTAATTTCTCTAATTTTAAAAATACTTTTATACTTATTACTATCTTCAAACTTCATTCTCTCTGCGATAATCACATTCTTATTAACTCATGCTCTTATAATTTTCCGAATCGAATGTACCTATCTCTGGATCGTCGCAACAGGTCGCAATATGAGCGCGTTGATTTTGCAACGTTGCTGGCTCGGTGATCGCATTCTTACGAAGTACAAGAGAGTAGATAGGGGAAATAGTAGTCTAATAGTAGTCTAATAGTAGTCGCTGGACGGCATGAAATTTGTAGGACGAAAATAGAGTTAGCGTATAAAGCAAAGATAGCATTCGAAGGACGTTATGTAACGAAACGGTGCCATCTTCACCCACGATATGCTATGACGCAACGGGCAAAGAGTTACGTTGAAGCGCTAGCGAGTGCTAAAATTATGCGGGCTAATGTACTCGTACTCTTACTACCGGTTACCCTGGTATAATAGTTTATTAACCGAGGTTACGAGCTTTCTTCTTCGTGGCTGCATTATTACTTATAAAATATACTGCATCGTTAGAGCGTACAGTCGAGACAACCTTCTGCAATCTTTTCTCTTTCTTGTTTCTGAAAAGACGAAGTATCGTCCGCGATGAGTCGATAACGAACTTAAGCTTTATTTAAGCTCTGTTGATTTACACTTTGGTTTAACGACTGGCTCTATAAAAGACGAACACACTTGGCAAGAGCATAATAGCTTTATTCCTAAACGATGAATACGTTTCTTGCTACGTACAATACATTTTCATGGTATTTTCATGGTATGAAATACACGCATGTATGCTTGGTGAAGTCGAACCTATTTCGAAGTTAAGGTGCGTTCTAAAGTTGTCTATTACGTGTTCACGTAGCTATTATAATGTACTTTCTTGAAAAGCAGATTGTTATATAAAATGTAGCATAAATATTAATATTACATTTTATAATTATTCGAAGTAATGAATTTCATAAATTTTTATACAAGTTTATGCCTTAGATTTAGAAAATCTTTTTACGTCGTATATCGTTATTCATTATATTACGTTTTCGTAATTTTCATTAAAATTACAGAAGTACGTTAAACGATTTCTACAAATAAAATTCTACCGATTAATTTCATTTATTGCTATTTCAATAGAGTTTCATTAAAATATATATCTATTCTTCTCATAAAATATCATCAACTGTTTTAACTAACATTAACACGCTCCTTAAACGTAATGAGTTTATAGCTAGATTTGTATTACCTCGTGCCCATTATCGCGGTGCTTTAATATTCTCGAACAAAATAAGAGACCGATATGAGACCGTTTACACGCGTCAGGTAAAATAATTGTGGCAATGAATGTCGATAATTAATACTCGTTTCATCAATCTTATTTACATTCTAAACGTGGTTCAATAATATATCATTCGTAGTTGAGAAGAATTTATAATAGTGTTGCAACGAGCCATTGGCCTGGACCACCCCAGGCGAAATTACGAACTCAGGCTGCTTATTTATAATTTCCAATGATTGATCGATCGTCCTTACATTTGCAGCATACTAAATATCCTGTCTTTTTTTATTTAGAAATAATCTCACGAGGGCAATTTAATTCTATTAGAAGATGAATGTACACGAATCGCAACGAGTGATTTCCAGTTATTATTAAACAAGAAAAATACAATTTTTAGTTTTAAGCGTTTCTCAACAGCAATTAGAAGGCAAATATATACGATATATTTCAATATATATAGTTCAAATACTTTGCATTGCAAATACTTTGCAGTGTACAAAATTTTATCAATACAATTATGATAATAAAATTTCGGAATTTCGTCAGCCGTTGTATTTGTGTATGTAACTGTTATAAGCAAGATACCTTTATGCATCGAACAGCTTTATATTACAAAAAATACACGTAATAATTATTCCGTCGTAATTGAAAATTAATATCTATCTTATAAATAATTGTGCTTTATAGAAGCTTTACAATTCTATACAATTTCGTACAGTTTTATTTATTAAGAATTTAATACGAACACGACAGACGGATGAAAATATACAAACTATTCGCGATTCGTAAAATAAAAAAAAAAAGAAAACAGTTTTCAAAATGATAATTACCTATACGACGATCTGCTATCGTAATCATGAAGATGTTGAAATCAAATTACCAACGAAACACCGTAAACCGAAACATCGGCTGAAGATCGCGAATCAATTGTAATGGTGGCGCAAAAAGTCCATAAATGTCGATTACCAATTGAAAGCATTCCGTTTATCTGTCTGTCGTCGCGATCCTACCGCGACCTAACGTTCTGAAAGGAAGAAAACCTCCGGATTCCTCGAGCCATTGCACGAGCTCTTGCATTCCTGTTAGTCCATCGTCGACAAAAAAAAAAAAAAAAAAAGGAAGAAAGAAAAAAGAAAATAGCTTGACGCACGTTCGGCTCCGGGCTGTAACAGGGAAGAAAAAAGAAAGTTGTCATTATCTCCGTGGCTCGCGAGTGTGATGAACATTCTTCAGGGACGCAAGACGTCGAACGTGTACGAGCGAGAGCATCGCATTGCGACTGTTCGTTTAGCCGTGTTCATGTGTCGTTGTTGCTTCTGTAGATACTTAAAACAGCTCGTTGGTAGTTGCAAACAGTAAAGAAAAATCGTGTCGTTAATCCTCGTTTACGCAGCACCGTGATTGTTTTCTCGACACTTTGTTAAGTCGAGACTGTTCTTCCAAGGAAACCGACGTGGTCGTTAAAGACGGTTAGCTAGATTGCCTCGGTTTTCCCGCTTGTCGGTCGAGAAAAATACGTTCGACTCTCTGTACCAGAGCTGTGGCTGTGTATCGAAAATCTTCGAAAACATCGCGTCTAGAAGAACAAAGATAAGGAGAGAAAGACGGACACACGTGTTTCGAGGCGACGCGGCGACTCGAGGTAAGATCGTCTAGGAATTATGGGTTACACCCGTGGCATGACGCTTCCTCGAGCTAGTACTTCCCATCCGTGCATCCGCCAAGGCTATCGACTCTCTCATCTACGCTTATTTGAATAATTGAAGCCGATCTGGCTAGCGAACGATCGCCAGAACAAGCGATCGAGCGAGCCTACCACCGACTATGATCCGATTCATCGCGCAACCAGGAAGCCGTTTGTCCGGGTGATACTCCTTTAATAATTACAACGACGACACCAATAATCCCGATAACGCCACTCCCGATACCGTCTTAGTGCATTATAGAAAATACGATAATATTGACAGTAATGACACTGTACAGGCATTTAGTGCGCTTGTCAATAACGCGACTGGACGGTAGACGCTCTGGGCGGTTTACTTGTCGCACGGATGCAAATTAGCTACAGCTACACGAAATGTGCGGCAAAATGATTTAACGACTCACTGCGTGCTCGATTTTGACAGCGATCCGCATCTACTTTGGCGTGCTTTTTGAAAAACATTTCATCTTGTTGAACACAACGGCTCTCATTTGGATCGCCGAGGAGATAACGCGCACAACTGGTTGGCGGACTGCTGGTATTACTACAAATCGTACGGCTTCCTACGCGCCGTTATAGATTTTAATAAGAATTCCCTCGTATTTCCTACGAGATCGTGCGAGACATTAACTTTTAATAATCGGCCAAGATTACAATGCAGATCAGAGAGGAATTTATACGACCGGTATTAACCGGATGGTTACCGGTAACCGGGAATAATTTCAGGAATCTTTCCACGATGCAGTTTTATCTGTCTAAAGGGATTAACATCAACGTTAAAGAATTATGGAACGTTGAATTCTATTACCTTTTATATCTTCATCGTAACAGCATAGCGAACGATCAACGATACGCGTTCGATCCGTCAATGAACAACGGATATGCAAACCTGTTGCAAGATCGTTGAAACATTTCAGTTTCTTATCTTGCAGTTTTTCGTACCTTTAAATTGTAGTCTCCCTTTTTTCTTCAGTACGGTTATTACCGTCGCCGTCTACTTGCATGTTTTCGTTTATAGTTTACTTGGATCGATCGCTTGTCGCTTCTACATGATCATGCTTTCCCGTAGATCCTTTCCTTTCTCCTGTCTTCCTTCCAGTTTTTTCCCCTTTAATCATATATTTATGAGTTTTTTCTCGCCCTCCCTTCACCACGCAGCTCGCTCTGTAATATTCGATCGTCGTAAATCAACCGGTTAATAGGTTTCTAATTTCTGTTGCCGTGTGCCTGCCTCCGTCTACATCGTAGGATTATGTCGTCGCAGAAACTCAATACTTAATTCATGTCACCGAAATGATTTTAACGCGTCGAAGACAGATAAGCCGCTTTCGTCACTTTATTTTCACCTTCGTTTCGAATTGCTCGAGCTAAGAGCGTCCACTTTACAATGGAAAGCATATTGGTTGGACGCTAATTTATCGCGAGAACATGCCACATACATTCGTGTATAATCTGGTTATTAGAAGAGGAATTTAGCGTATCTTTCTTTAGCGCATAACGGTCTCTTTGTTGCCATCTACGTACCGATGTTTCTACAATTACCGTTGAAAATGAAAAATACATAGAAATGTATGAAAAGGGTTCTGAACTTTTAGCGTACGTAAGATAAATAATTGGGACTGCTGTATAGAAGAAGTTACGAGTTTAATAGAACTAGCTTTTAAATCATCGCTAATATTTTCTAAATTACTAGCTAGTCGCGTCTAAAAAGGCGTACAGGTAAACTTGACTCGACGTGTTCTATAAACATCATATATAAATATAAACTGGCAAAACTTCTTTAAGATGGAAGGGTTCGCTTGAGCAATATTTTACCATTTTCTTTAGTTTTGTACAAAGAATGTAAAGAATATGGCAAAGGTAAACTGGAATATCATGACAGAAGGCTTTTTTGAGAAAATAGCATCGTTGATAATTGGCATTATTGCTTAGAATTAGCCTCTTCAGAGACAAGTCTTTAAGACTAGAAAAAGATAATCATTTCTTATTTTTCAACTATATTTGTTTCAGCTATGCTTATAGGTATTAAATAAGAAAAACAGTAGGGAATATGTTTTAAAATACCCGAGAGGAAAAGTTAATTAAAAATACGATTTCGTCTTTCGTTATCGTTGTACCAAACGAAAAATCTTAATGCGCAAAGACCATGCCAGAACTAAATGCGTGCGTGCGTGTCAGTACTTGACGCATCACGAGATTAAATAAGACAAATGTAACGAAACTAGAGAATTTCCGAGTTTATATTTTGTCGATTTTTGGTTAAGAATGGGATGTTCGAAATAAACAAGGAAATCACACTATGTTCGATAATATTTTCTTTATTACTTGTAAAAATTATATGGCGACGAATCATATGGTGGGGTTCTTCACGGAAGGAACAAGAGAGAAGATAAATTTCTTAAACGCATTTTTTCTTCGTCGAACTATTCCATCGAATCAGCGTCACAAGAGGTAGCACGAGCATACCAAGTAATTTCCATACTCCCGTCTCTCTTTTCGCAGCTGCTTCTTCCACTGTTCTTGGAAGGAACAGAAAGAAATTGTACATTCACGAGGGAACTGGACAAGAGCGGAAAGGGATCTTCGATGTTAGCGTCGATAATGGCGGTTTAATCAAATAGTAGAACGAAACGTCGCATCGCGTCCTAACATTCACCCCAGAGGCAAGGGTTAATTCTTTTATTCTATCTTTCTTATCAATCTTTTTAGCAATCGTTCGCTCATCCTCTTTTGCCTTCTTTTCTTTTTCTTTCGTTTCTATAACCTTAGCAATTTCAAGCTATAAGAATCAGATAAGAGCGTAAAAACGGCAGTGATAGACCGGTTTCATTGTCGACCTGTTCCTAAATCAATCCTCTCCGTGTTCCTTATCTCTTCTCGCTCTTTCATACCTATTTTTATTCATCGCGCAATTTTTGGCAAGATCAATATTCTTCCAACGATCGTAAGATCTCGAATACTGACTGTAATTCATCGCTGTACGAGTAACGATTAACGATCGCGCAGTTTTTATATAATTCGACAGAACTGCGTGTCATACAAACAACGAACTACTTATTTTACTCTTTTTATCCTTAAACTTGAAAGCGTCCACGATCATCGTTAAAATAAGAATTTACAAAAAATAAGCGTCTATGATTTTCTCCCTACTCTCTTTTGCCTATAACCATACCACTTCCTTTCGTTCATAATGAAATTTCTGCGCTTTCCTGGCCCTTTCTCTCCTGCGTATTGCCAGTCGTTTTAGTCAAAATAAACGGTTCAATCATGTAAAAAGGGCAGTATCTATCGAATAATCAGCTCGTGGCAAATTGACGTTAATCGGTTTTTACGTGGTTTTACTGCGTTCAGTTGGAATATTCTACCGTCTTTTCTCTAGAGCGGAGTGTCATACGAGTTCCTTATCGTTGGAAGCAAAACTGTCAGTTTTACTTTTCGCGAATTCTGTCATTCGTGCGCGTGATTAACGTACAACTTGTCAACAAGGTAACCGACATACTTGTATAAATTTATTTAGCGTGATCGAATGCATAAACGGTTGAAAATATCCATGGCATCGATCCATCGAATTGATCGATATACATTCGATCGATGCTTTACTGCCTTTTTAAATTCAATCAAAATGGTACAAATAAATTTCTGCGTTACGCTTTTTCCTCCCTTACTGCCTGTTTCCGTAATGGAGTATACGAACGTATTAAGCGCGAAGAAAACGATCGTCATATGGCATAACTACGATTATACCGATACAGATATCGTTGTATTTCCCTTTGCTTCTCTTTATTGCGATTTTCCAGACGATTACAATGTATAACGTGTAGCACATTCGTATTGCTTGAATCGAAACGGCACGTGACGCGGATTTTCTTAATGACGCGCACAGAAACGAAATCGCTTTCAGAGACGTTCCCTTGTTCTTCCGTCGAATCTTCATCGCATCGCACTTTACAAATGTCGCTTTCGTTTATTGTCTTTCGTTATAAACTCCTACAGTCCATGCACGCTGTATCGTTACGATGCTTGTCTTTTACCTCTAGTCCCGGCGAACCGCTCGTTGTCTCGTTCGTCAAGAAAAAGAATAAAACACGCATACTTCGTTACAATTGCGGTGGCTCGGAATTCGCCAAAAATATCAATATTCGCGTCTGTGCTATTCTTTCTTTACACGGGAAGTGCTCGGTTTTATCTTGCGTTCGTGTATAACGTGACACGATGCAGCGAAAAATTGTCAGTTCTTCGATAGGTCTCTGTTGTGAAATAGATTTCTATTTTGTTTGTTTCTTTTTATGAAACCAATATACTACGATTGAAAGTATTAAAAAATAAGAAAAAATTCACTTTGATCGGATATTACGAGGTTATACGCATTTAAATGATACACAACATCGTGTTTTCGTTTCGATCTCTATATCCTTTGTTTTATGCAATCGAATTTTCTACGCTAATCCTCAACTATTGTCATTTATCACACGAGTATAATTATTATCGTTTATATTATTTTTGGAAAAATGTTAAAAGTATGTTTGAATGATGTTTCAAATTGCCTGCATAAGATTTTCTTTCTGCTTGCCAAACAAAACGCTCATCTTAGTTTCCTCTCAAAAATTTTCTCTTCGTTTCTTCCCACATTGAATTTCATTTTGGAGAAACTAATTTAAAAAGGAAGCCTGCTATTTTATATACGTTGCTTTAAGTAAAAGAGGATTTAGGAGGCAGCGATATCGAGATAAAATTAAATTAGATTGGACAAAGTTAGAGAACTAAATTACAGGTTAAAGGAATTGCGATTCGAGAGAATGTAGGCTAATTGCGAGTAGCTGGAGTTTATTCGGCCAAGATAAAGTCGCCTTTTCGAATTAATTGGACCGTTCATGAAAGCATTTGCTCCGCTTCGCTTCCGTAATTTAAGGAAACCGAAATATAAGAGGGCTGTGTGCGTTATCATCTGGAAATGGAAATTAAAGCGACTTTGTTCGTTAAGAGTAAAGCGATCCAATTTCAGTTCCGCCGGAAGCGACTATTATTGGGCAGCTTGCGTAACTGTGGTACTACGCTTGGGAAAACTGCTTCCTAGTTGGTAAGCTTCCAGCACCTGGATCAAGAAGAAAATTTCATTTTCTAGATTGCTGCAACTTATGGTACAAAAGTTCTTCCGTGTAATCTTTCCTTCCTATTTCACGTGTAACGAAATAAACGAAAAACTACTTCAGCAGAGAATATCATCTTCTTTATCCGCTATAAATTTTTCTTATTTTTGTTATCATTGGCAAATTTTTCTTATTTGTTACTTATCTTTGTCAAATTTTGTATTCCAAGCGTGTAACGTATATTAGTTACGTGTGCCCGATTTTATAGAATTCACGTGCTCTGTCTTTGTCGTCCAATTTTGAAGAAAAATTCAGAGAGATCGTGTTCTTAGAAACATAAATTGCATTTATTGCGTCCTGACAATGTATTACATTGATTATCTAGTCTACAGTTTTATAACAAACTAACGTAGTATCGATGTAAGTACACTCGCATATTCCAAGAAATATACGTACATGGTTCGTTTATTATTGTAATCGTAGTTGCCGTATATAGAACATCTTGCCAATTGTAAATATTACAAACATTATGCCACGTCAATTGACAATTTAACGAGGTAAAGAGTACCTTTCGAATTTGTCGATTTGAAAATTCAGACATTTTTAATCAGATACATTATAATCATACTATTATATACGCTTAATTTTTTTTCACCACATCATTGTCAACGATTTTCTACCGTACGAACGCAAAAATATTTTCCGCAAGCGAGTAGGCGGCGGAGAAGGAGAAAGATTTGTCGATTATTTTTGACGAATTCGTATGCCCGAGGGATAGACACTAGACACAACATACGAAGAACACATGATCGATGCGCATGATTGATGAGTAATGATCGTAGACCTATGTACACGGAGTCAACTGTTTACAATAAATAAGTCTTTAATAAATATACTACTAGATTAATAGGTGGTTCCTACAAGATTCGTAGCGAGGTCAAGATATTTCTGGCGGACTCTTTCCTTACCGATATGTAAATATATCGCAAACTCGTTTAATCGAGATTCGAGGAGACGTTGGGGGCGATAAAATCTCTTTCTAGTTATCTTCTTTTTTATTTTTTTTTTTTTCTCTTATCGGCTATTCCTAAGTTTCAATCACTGTTCCATACTTTCATAAATCGGTTCCCTATCTCTCTTTGACGGTAGAAAATATTATAACTCTGCTAGAGCGATTAGCTCTAGGCAACGAACATTTTTAGAATCGTAAAATATCTAGTTGCGCGTGCCAGTTCTTCTTCTTTCTATTTTTCTTTTTTTTCTTTACTCTACACTTTTATTATTAAATTTAAAAGGCAGTTCATTCACAGTGTTGGTATAAAAAAGCGAAAGGAAAGTATCTTTCTTTTATTGCCATTTTCTTCAGCGCGAAGCTTGATCTACACGTATAATTGCGAGGTTCGTACCTACGAATATTTAGGATTATTGCTAATTTTCAGCAATCTCGGTTCTCATTAGAACGAACAATAAATAATTTATAAAACAATCCTTCGGATCATATTCCTTGTAAGGATTAAATTACAAAATAAACGAAAAAAAAAAATGAACACAATATTGTAATCGATCCTAGTACCTCAGACACAATATAATATTCTATATTTTCAATCGATTATATCAACAAGATTCTCTTTATAATCGGAACAATACAAAGCTAAACATTCTCCGTTAGTTTCAAATTTGTCGATTACTTTTACGGTACTTAGGAAGACACGCGAGTTTCGTTCACGATGCTCAATTTTAATTACTATTTTCGTTAAGTCTATCGATCGATCTTATCGTAGAATTAGACATTTTTGGCAGTTGGGTGTTGCCCATTGTTAAAATAACAAACGCTCGGTTTACCTTAACGTTAACTTTACGAGTAAATATCTCTATAAATGTTTTAATACTTCTCTTTCTCAGTAATTTAATACTTTAAATCTCTTTACACGAGTCGTACAAAATTATTCGTCCCCTTCTTTAAAAACTTTACAGAACTTGGTTCGAAAACCGCTCTTCCTCCAGGAATTACATAGATATTCGTTTACTATTATTATTGCCTCGTTCGAACACATCCATCGTTCGCGATCGGAATACGCTTCCCTCTAATAATTCTCGTTTATCTTTTCGTTTATCTTTTATTAGGTTGCTGGCAATTTAATGTCGGTTTTTCGTCGCGCTAAGAGAAATGGTTTCGAGCGACGATGTTCAGCGTTCAGGAAACGCTGCTCGTTTAACCGAACGGTTGGACACGCAGTAAATACGATCCTGGAGACGCGTAAATGCAACTATTTGCGATTCTCTCTTAGCCTCCCTATTTTTTAAACTCTAGACGTAGCGCTATCAAAACTCTATCACCCGTTTCGACCATTCTAAAGTTTTTGGATAGAAGAAAAATAAAAAATTTAGCTCGTATTTTCTGCATCGAACTCTGTTCTCTTTTTTCTACAAAGATGCCATAGAGAAGATTCCCGAGTGGTGGAATAATCGTACGAAACGACGAATATAATCGAATGTAATTACGCGAGACAGAAACGCGTAAATTACTTTATACTTGTATGCACGAAATCGACATCAGTTTTTCACCAACCAAATACGTTTCCCCGATTTGCTGTAACAACGACGTACTTAAAGATTTGCAGTTTTTAAGTTATTAGAAAGAAAAAAAGAAACAATCGTTTGTATCTCTTACAGAGCGAATCCTGTAAGTGGAGCTGCTAAAATTTACCACGTGAGAATACGTGTATCACGTTTGCTCCTATTCTAGTCGTATCCTGACAATCGAAATAAGAAGTTCGTTAAAGTAAAGAGTATCCTTGTATTATTACAGCATTATTGCAATTACATAGTTTCTTGATAAGAGTATTTTTCACAATAACGACATAATATTAAATAAATCTTCATCGCGGAGAAAACGGAGATAACTTTAAAGGTAAATGCGAATTTATCTAACCAAGTGAGACTATTACGATATTTTCGTACAAGTTCGCCACCTCTCTTACTATGCCAATTTCACGCGATTCGCGAAACTACAACGACCGAAGGCGTTCAAACCCTTTAAATTCCTTTTGAAACGCGATTTTTGAGTTACGTGGCTGTTGCAGCAAACGAGCGATTTAACGCGCGATTACAGCGAGGTGACGAAAGTCGAACATTTTCACGTCTCGCCGTGAAAGCGTCGATTTTTGCAAACGCGTTCGCTCTAGGAAAAGGAAAAAAGGAACACGACACGCGAATCTCTTTCGAACGACGCGAAAGGGAAAAAATGTGTCTGTGGATCTTATCTTACGCAGCAAGGTACCGCGAAATCGAAACTATTACAAGGATCGCACGCAGTTCTCACCTAATAATCATCTCCTTAATTTCCTCGATTATATTATCTTCGAGTCTCCTCTCAGCGATCTCTCGGTTGATCGTCCAACTAGTTTCATCTATGCTGCATCTCTCACGCGTATCGTCTCATTTCCCGTATTCCTCGCCTAATACTACCATCGTTACATCTCTTATTGCGAGTCATTATTTTGTCGCAGCTAATCGCGACAACGTATCGTCGATAACGTTCAAGGTGTATTTCCTTTTCGCTGTGCCTTGCAACTTCCCAGGTTGATCGGTCGAGACGAGAGAGAAACTCTTAAACGGCTTGACAAACCTCGCGAGGCATCTTACGATGCGCGTATCGACTTCTGGCATTCCCGATGCGGGTTACGGTATTTGTACAGTTCGACCGAACAAAGGTGATGTTTCTGCGAAGAATTTTTTCGATAGAAAGGTAACACAGGCATTCATAAAGTACTTTTAATCCTTTTGGCCATTATCTCGCACGCTAAGCTACCATTAATTCGTCGAATTCGTTTGTAAAGATTCGTTTCATGTATCATCGGACTTGTTGCTGTTACGCGCTCCATGATCTATGAAATTTATCTGCACGTTACTCGGGGCAAAATATCTTTATCCGTCAGTTACTGAATTTCAGCGTACGATTTTTATAACGAATTACGTGGATAAGGGGAGACGAAGAAAAGTACTGGAATCAGGGCGAAGTATTACGCGGGACTGTAGAAGAGTGGCGCCTGGGATATCGGGTTTCTCTTGCCTCTTACCTGCGTGGATATGCACGTTAGAAACCTCAGCCTTGGTTCGTCAAGCGGTAGATCGGTATCGATACATCGGTATTCAAAGCATGCATCGATGGAAAATCAATATATCGTTTCGGCTAATAAGCGAAAGCCTATTTTAACGCGGTTTTACGAAGCCTAGAAGTCGATGCGTGCATATTAATATGGCTCGACGCGTGTAGGCTGATTTACTTATAATCCAAGAGGAGATTCGATGGAATATACGCTGGAAGATGGCGAAAATTGCAAAAATTACGAAAACATCTGACGAGAGAGAGAGAGAGCGAGAGAGAGGGGGGTGGGGTCCCGATGCTGCGGCATGTACGAGGCGTGTTACTGTAACGAGCGTGCATTTCAGAGATTATCGTAATTAATATCTAATATTATCGTAATTAATGCGTAAACACATTGGTTGGCGTGTCTGGTCGGTGGCTTTGCTTATTAGAAGGAAAGCGGAAGTTGTATCGGTAGAAAGAAGGTTTTGTCGAGGCGAATTAACAAATTCATTGATTTCCATGCGACCGATCGTAGAAAACGTTTACATGGAATTACGAGGAGCAGAGAAATCGACCGTGGAGTCGCCATTAAGAAAATAACCACGTACATGGCTGTCCGTTCAGCGTAATTAGATCATTGACTACACTCGCGAACGATGGCGGAACGCGGCCGCACCGTTGCTCGCGAGATCAGCTGAGAATCGCGCTTCGAGGATTAAAGCTCGAGTTTAGTGCTCGTTACACGGCTTCGCCGCTATTTTATGCCACCGCATGACCACATCCCTTCTCGTACGATAATTACGTCTGTCTCTCGGCCAACACGCGCCTGTTTCTTCCCATATCATCCACCAGACGGAACGTTCTACTTTTCGACTTCCTTTTATCCGACACCGCGTGCCTTTTTCTTAGCGGAAAGCAGCTCGGAATCGAAGCGAATTGGGATTCGACTTAATGGGACGTTGTCTCGACAGGCACGTGTCTTTCGAAGGTTTTTTCTCGAATGGAATTTGATGTTAACTGTGTAAAAGGTTGAGATTTTATTTTTCTTCTGATCCGAGTTAACGAAGCTTAGCGTTGGTTTTTATAGATTCTATACACGAGCCGCTCGAAACACATTGATAAACTCCGTAAATCGAAGAATACAGAGAAGGGATGATACATCGTCTTTGCTAAATTTACCATTGTTCGATTCGTATTGTCTTGTTGCGACGAACGTATCGTAGTTAGGTATGTAATGAAATTAAGGAATTAATGAAAAGCGAAACTCGTCACTTCCGCAAGCTCTCTTTTACATAAATCTTAAAGAATATTTAATCATCGAGTAAAGTTAAGAAATTTGAAAATTTTCATCTTTTAGTCGGATCACCGTACGGAGAAGAGATACTTGGAAGCGTAAGAGATCGAAGCATTCATCCACAGAGTATCTTACTTATTGTGAGAAAAAAGTGGAACATCCTTTCATCCTCGAATTTCTTTCGATTGGAAGCCACTCGCGGGGT
The DNA here is from genome assembly GCA_905333015.3 of Bombus campestris. NCBI lineage: Eukaryota > Metazoa > Arthropoda > Insecta > Hymenoptera > Apidae > Bombus > Bombus campestris. Next base: position 3,563,232 of record HG995149.1, read on the forward strand.
CGAAACACCGACAGTTTTCCGCGGGGAACATTTCATGCGCACGCAATCGTCATACATAAATGTGGAGTATGTTGTTAATCGTAAACGTAGCATGATTACTATGTACACGTAAGTTTACATTGATTGCCGCGAAACGCGGTCGAGCCTGGCCCAAGGCGATCGCGTGTACCGCCTCGCATGGCCAGTCTCTCGAGTAGGATTCCCGGAGCTTGACTGTATAACTATAGATACAGTTTCCGGCGTGTCGAACCTTTCGCTGTCGTATGCATCGTCGACTCCTTCCACCGGCTTATTCTTCTCGCACGGTCTAACGCGCCGCCGATTGTCATTTCGATCGTTGCTTCGATCGAGATGGCGAACGTTCGATATATCGATCGTAATAGTCGCGTAATAGTCGTTCGAAAACGTCGTCGAAGACGAGTCTTCGTGGTCGACGGGCAAGGACATGGTTACGATGGATTCGTGTTCCGTTCGAATTGTCATTCTGAGAAATAGAGTATCCGATGATCGAAACGTATATACGTCGTTTAAGGCTACGTTTTGAAGAAAAGATAGAGTCTGAAAATTTAGCCCGCGTATTTGCTGAAAATTGATACTTTGAAACTTTATTATACATTTTCAACATTTATGTTCACGCGTAGAACAGCCTCTTCTCGATTATCTAGCGATATCGATTGCTCCAACGTATTCGTTGGAAACGGCAGTCGGTCAGAACGCTCGTCCGTCGTGGCCATAGCGTAAGAATTTCGACAACGATCTCGAGGTATTCTTCGTCCGGGACAGTTGCACGGTAAGACGGGCTCGAATTTCGGAGAATATCGATCGAAAACGATGTCAGGAACGTTCACGGTCACCGCCGATTGTTTCGAGCTGCGACGCTGTAAAAAGCGACCCGATTTATCGTTTCCGTGCGATTTCCCGCGAACGCTCTCTTTATTCTAGGAGGACTCACGGTACCATTCGAACCAACGGACACGTTCCTCGACGAGGAAGACGGCTTGGTCCTGCGCCTAGACGAGACTTCCTCCCCTCAAGGGGCGATTGACGTACCAGGAGACGACCAGGAGGAGGAGGACGTTACGGAGGTCGATGCGAGAGTTGTCGTGGGCACCGCAGACGTGGTGTCCACTTTGCCAGGCTTGAATCTCTTCCGGACCAGAGGTACCGTAGAGTTCCTCCTCCCCGCCGCCGCTGCCGCTGCCGCTGCTGGCCCCTTCTTCCTCTTTCTCTTCCCATCTGTCAAATTGGGCTTTTTACTTTGACTCATGCTGCCAGCAGCTTTTACTTTTTTTGAGTTTGACGCTGGTGCTTTTCTCTCACCGTTGCTGCTCGCGGTGACGTTCCTACTTCCAGCGACCGCTTTGCTCACGGTGACGTTCCTGCTTGTGTCCACGTTTCTGCCCGTAGCGATGTTTCTGCCGCCAGCCGACGATATTCCTCCTCTCGTCTGGTCGACCCGTAGCTTCCGTTTCTTAGATGGAACGGAAAGCGCCTCTCTTCGACAGGCTTCCTCGCTCGCAGCACCCTCGCAGGATCTCTTCGACTCTAACGAAGTCCCGTTCGAAGCTAGACTCTCGTTTCTGCCCGAAACCACCACACCCTTCCCGCTCTCCTCCACCATTTGGCACTGTGGACCTGGCATCTCGCCTGGTCTGCACCTTCGCTTCCTCTTCTTTCTCTTTTTTCGCTTGCGACACCTGAATTTATCTCTGCCATCCTTTTCCTGTACCGGAAGAGTGGGACAGAGCGATTGCTGAATCAAATCGCCGCGATGACTGTTATGCCGATGACGAACGTTGTGTTGAGCTCCCAACAGTCGTCTTTGAAGAGCCTCCACTCGGTCCGAAGGAGCGACCTGAGTTAATACCCGCGCGTAGGCGGACAGTCTACCCAAATTGTGACCCTTGGCCTGTACCCTCCTCGGCTGGCCACGACGGTTCAATCCGAGGTACAAGGTTTTCTTCGCTGTCGACCATTTCGCCGAGCTGTAGGTGTTGTAATTGTGCTGTTCCAATGTCTCGTTGAACACGCAGTCGTCCGTGTACTCGCGCTGAAACAGAATATAAAGGGAGGGTTAGTTGTTGCTTCCACATCGAGGCTAGGGGTTCTTTTCAGAAAAGTTGTCAAGCGTACGAAAACTTTCTCAGCATTTTACTTCGAATCTATCTTTCTCGAGTTCACCGATTACAATTATTTCGTCTGTCCGTCGAATAAAGTTTACGTCTGAATATAAATTGCCAATATTTTATCACCAACGTTCTTCTCTTTGTGGTCCAACTTGTTGTTGGCGGTCCGCGGTGAACCTTACCTTCTAAATTAATGCCATATGCGACGTTCCAAAAATTCCAAACATCGTTGCTAAACGTTTCGATGTACGCTCGATCAGCGGCACTACGAGACTCGACTATCGCCACCAGATTGATTCAAATTTCAAACTAATTTGAAAGTATACGCTGAAATGACAAGATCACGGTAATCGAGTCTCGTAACGATGCTAATGAATTTTGAAGATATTTCGGCCAACTCACGTACAAGGTATGTATAATCGTAAAATGTGTCTAGCAGCGTTCCAATACTTTCCAGACTCTGCGCGTATAATACGTTCAATTCCGTTTTAATAAACGTAAAACAATAACTTTATCAACGTATCATCTGCAATGACATCGTTGTACGCCCTGAAATCGAACGTAAGTTAAGCTCGATACCATCGTTAGCTACGATCGTCACATACTTCTATGGTATTCTCGTATCGAAAGAATTTATTCGTTCCGAGAAGCAGGCAAAGATTTCGCGATCGTTATCAGTGACGTAGTCTAATTACTCGTCGTTATCACGTTCTAATTGGCGAGGTACTGTGGTTCGCGCAATCTCGCTTCTGTCCCCTTCGTTTAACAGGTAACTTTGTTTCGTCGTATTGGCTACTAGTCGGCCTGCGAAACGGGGCTAACGCGGGGTGAAATATTAACGACGCTTCCCGATGGAAGGATGTAAATTAACATTACGTATAACACGGAACCAGCTCGACCGGCCACCGACGACCGCACAACGAGCATTATGTTTTCGCCGGCATTACGCCGCGCTGTGATTTCGCTGTCCGCTTTATGGTAACTTGTTTCTAGACGAGCGAAAGCGGCTGTGTTCTTCATCGGCTCTAATTACAGCGTTTACCCGGTTTGCTTCGCGGAAAAATCCTTGGTCAGGCCGTCGACAACCGTAAAGAATGCGTACGACCGGAACGAAAAACCGACTTTACGGCGCCGAAACCGCCCACCGTTCGCGTGTCCGTTTTTAATTTAACGCTCATTTGCCACTTGCCATCGTTGGTATATCATTATCTTCGTTTTCTTTAACTGACTTCGTTTTTCTTTTCTGACTTTTTATTTGTTTATTTTACTGATTTTCCATCCACCTTTCTTGTTCCTTTTTATACGACTAACGACTAAAATCGGTCACATCCGATATTTTTCAAACAGTTTCAGCGATATCGAGTCACGGAGTTTCCTTGTGAATTTTTTATCAAATAACGGAACGTTAGGAGAAATGCCTAGGAGAATTGGGAAGAACCGCTAAAACAGGTTTCTCTTTTTCATTCAGCAACGTTGAACTTCTATCGCTTTCACGAAGTCTGTGTTCGCTATCCGTCGAAGATCGTTCGAATAATGTTGTATCCGTTTTATCATTGGCAAAATATAATATTTATTGCTGTAAATCTAGTAGAGATCTAATCTGGCTATTAAAAATAGAAAACGTAACTGCAAATTTGATATATTTATGTTAGGAAATATCTTTCGCGGGAAATCGAGGGTTTGCCGGAATTTACCGAAAGCTAAGGAAACGCTATTGCTTCTGCGGGTTTAACGGGTCGGTATCGGAGAAGATAGGGAGGTCGCAAAATCGACAAGGAAGCCACCACGACTTTGTACAGTCGATTGGTTACGCGTGCCGCGCTTTAGGGGTTTCACGTTATTGAGTCGTAACGCTACAGACGTGGGCGAAGTTCAACGTTCACGACTGTAACTTTCCAAATGGAAATGTCGTCAGGAGGGTCTTTTTTTCGAAGCAGCCGCCGTTTTACGAGGGTTCGTAACACGCTCAAAGTATACAAAGCCAACTGCATAGTTAAGTAGATATATTTGATGCGTAAACTAGTAAGAGGAATGAGAATTCGTCCAAGGTCTAAAGTCTAGTCTAAAGGTGAAGTTATTCGAGGCAAAGAAGATCGTGGGAGACTTTATTCTTAAAGATTCCAGCGTTTTCGTTGCTGTTCTCTGACAGATTATTAATTTAAACGAAACAAGGAAACAAAAGCAAATGCTAAGATGCGAAGACAATTTTGTCAACATGGGACTTATCCACAACGTACTGAACTAGAAAACTGCACCTTTGTAAAAAATTGAAAATGTAGCGGCACACGAGCTAGAGGACTAATCGAGCCACGTGTGCTCCTCGGAGTATCAATACCGTAGGACACGCACATACTGTAATAATAATTAAATTCTGGGCAGAAACAACGTCGCCGCTACGTGGAACCGTCTAACAGAGGCGATTGGAAATTTACCGGTACCCCCTCGACCAATATAAATAATCGAACGCAATCATCAGTCCGAGTCACGTGCGATCACAATAGCGAATCGGTTAGTACCGAGCGTCTTAGCGAACATTCTTCGCATCTATTATTATTGCAAAATGCACTTTCCGTTTTTAACAAAGAGTTATCTCGTCATTTAACGTTACACGATCAACCATCTTTTCCACAAAAAATATGGCTGATCGTGTTCCTCCTCTGTATTCTTCGTACATTTATTAACTACATACGTAGATATGCGTATCGATTACTATATCCGATATTTCGTACATCGCATGTTCATCACGCCTATTGTCATATCAATGGTATAACAACGACATTACATTACATCTTTGGCGATTAGAATTTGCATCGTCCGTTCTACTCGCTGGCGTGAAATTAACAACTCGCGGATAATGCCTCTAGTTTCATACGTAGCCCGTACGTGTGTACACTGTGCGCCGAGACGAACGGCTACTATATCGCGAGGATAGTTGTGTCCAGACGCTGTTATGGCTGCAAGTGCAAAGTCGGAAACCCGATCCGGCTTTCATCTTTCCCGCGTACATCGTTGGCGGGACTGACATTGATTCGCGTTTTATCCGAACCCGTTTACAGCACCAACAACACGCGTTATTCGATCTTCGTTCGCGCTTGTTCCAAATAGGCGAAGACGGAAGAAAGGAAAAGCGTTTCTTCCATACGTATTCTTATTATATTCCCCGAAGAAACGTAATTTTCAGCGAGCAAACGATCGATCAATCGCATCGAGCTATATTCTTTGTCGATGGAACGAGGGCGGGGCTTACTCTCTTCCGATCAGTGTCTGTTTTCCATGAAGCTAAAGAGCAAAATTTCCGTCGTTATAAAAATGCCTCGCTATCGAGTGGAAACTTTGCGATTCTTGCAACGATGCAAATTTGTGTGGAACAGGTTTACGCAGTGTGTAATTAGAAAAAAGGATACACGCGAGATACGTAATCTCTGGGAACGAGATGTAATTACAGCGAGTTTAGAAATATTGTGGTTCGCTTACTGACAAGCAACCAGAATCTTCGATTATCTACACTTGCCAAGTGCGTATTAAGCGATCACACCCGTTTCGTTTGTCCCATTCCACGCTAATGTCCAACCGAAGTTATACATAGCACACAGTATGTGTACGCACAGTGCGTTAACGCGTACTAACGTTTAACGGTAAGAATCGTGTACGGGTAATCGACTGGCACGATATTCCTTAGAAGATCGTTATATTCGATTTATTGAAAAATAACATGGGAGGTAAAGAAGGTCTTATCGCGTAAATCGTTGAAGATGGGCAATTTTTCTACGATATTTCGAAATTAAACATCGCCTTCCAATCTCCACCTAATATAACGTAAGTCATTTCCGTAAGAGATTCCTCAAAACGTAAAACACATAAAGCTACGTCGCGATAATTCATATACGATTAAAATACGAGACAATGAATATCGTTAACGGATTCAACCGCATGATTTATATCCGATTCGTCGCCTCGTTAATTCTTCAGTGCCGGGCTTGGAAAAAAGAACGAAAGTCCCGATGTCTGTTGCATACCGTCGTTTATAGCAGCGATAAATGTGGAATACCACGAAACAGTAATTTCATTGAGCTACGTGTGCATCGCGTGATTACAGAAACGATCTCATTGACCCTCGAATAATGTAATTTATCTCGCCGGATATATTTGCGCATTCGCGAAGGGTGCGAACCAGAAATAAGATTGTCCAATTCTGCGAACCAGAATACGATTTATGTACTTTCCTCAAGGGGGCAAACGTATTTGCCGTTCAACAGCCTCGCCATTGATTAACATTCCTCACACTTTGCGAACCGATGAAAGTTGCTTCGTTCGTACGATTTTTCTCGTACAGGTATCGATTATGCATAATAATGTTCATCGAGAGCCGAGGATTTCATTCGAATAGACAATCGAACATCTGTGATAACGATAATAATATTAATAATAATGATAATTGTCAATGATACGTATAGCAAGACGTACGTGGTAGAAAGAATAATAATAATAATAATAGAAAACGAGGATAAAGTTGACAATGGAACGGAATATTAATCCGTGCTGTTTCGATAAATTGTTGCGCTGTTACGTTGTTTCAAGAAATTACCTACAAGTTTCTTACGTGCAATTTTGTATAATTTTCTTTCATTTTCAAGGTATAATTATTTTTCGTATCGTTGGAAATATTTAGTTATCAATTCTACATTTAAATGTACCTTCGGAGTTTAAGTTATACGGTCGAGAGACACGCGCAATTGACCGTGAATTGAAAGCGCCTGTGTGAAAAATGTCAAAAATGTCTTAAACCGCCTACGTTATTGGTCTTTAGACACTGTCTTAAAGATATTGCTTATTTACATATTTTCTAGCTTACAAATTAAAAAGAAAAATAGTAAGCGAAGTAATTTTTTACTCGCACAATTTACTTTAAAAAGTCTATTTCAGCTTATCGTGATATTCCATTATGCGTACTATTAATAGCAGTCAATAAAGTGACGCGCGATTCGTGTCTCTTCGTCGACAATTTCGTTATCTTGCATCTGGAAAGAAATGGACAAACGTCCTACTCCACTTTCGAGTGATAGTGTATACGTGTATCTATTAATTGAACTCTGACCATAGTTAAACTTTCTTCGACTATTCGTAGCTTCGATAAATGTAGAGCAGCACGCGATGCACTACATCGAGAAACACGTGTTGCACCGTGATTATTCATTCGATGATTGCGTTCATCCTCGAATTCCAGTAGGCGAGCGAGAACGAGCGATCGTGTATCAAACTTGACGCCTAAACAAACCTTTGTGTTTTCCCTGCGAGATTTACGACTACGACGAAAAGAGGGGCCGATGCAGCCGATTTTTTCCACTGTCAACAGCTCGAGTGAAAAACGCGCGGGCGAAATTATTGAAATCATCGTATCCCTTTTATTCTGGAACCGGTCAATATACACGGAGACATGTGGTCCCTGTTAACCCTGTCCGCGCCAATGAAACTTCCTTCTGACCATGCAAGGGGTTTGCTCGCTAACTGACAGTCCACGTATTAACTTCCACGTTGCAGGCTGACATTTAGCCGTTTGAAAAGTTTACTTGCAAAATTAGAATTGACGTACGTTTGTTAGGTCGAGTTTAGGCGATTAAGCTTGTTTCAGTTTGTCTAAGCGTACACTTCGCCAGAGATTCAATTGTTGGTAAAATACCCCCTCAAATTGATTACATTCGAGAAAGGAATAAAATGGAAAACTGTAAAAATAGTCTGTCTATACGTATGAAATAATTACAATAAAATAGCGTTTAAAAGACTCCTTGTACAACTTTGTTACTTTTTTGTTTCTTTTACCAAGTAGCGCATCAATCGATATTTTGGGAGTTTATTTTGTCGTTAGCTTCGCTCGCTTACGATTAGATGAGTGTTACAGCACGGTAGTTTGTACGCATCTGACGCGAGTAGAAACAACTAATGCGCGTATATTATTGACTTCTATTCCTGAAATTCTCAATTATTATTATTGGTCGTAACTACCTATCATCCGTCACATCGAATCTTAGAAAGAATGCTAGATATTTCTCTTGTCGGTAGTTTTGATTTGTCAAAGAATTTATCGTTAAATGCAAATTTCAAGTGTATAACAATGCAATTTAATCCACGATACATTTCCTGTATTTGTCTAAAGTACTTTGAAAATTGAAAGAAACGTTCTCTCTTCCTGTGTAACCTTTATCACACCCGAAATTAATAAAAATTATACACAATTAATATAGAAATATACGACGCTATTAAAGTTTCCAATCAAATTATACGTAACAGGGGATTGGACATTTGTGCACGCTTGTAATTTTTTCGATTGTTAGTCTTCTTCGAAATCATTAAGACTCTCGATAAGACTTTCAAGTTAATGTCTCTTCTCAGCGCCAATTACAGTCGTCGATATCCCGTTTAATCTAGTAAATTATGGTAGTTGCATTGACTTGGCGTGTAATTTTTTGATCGACGATCCAGTTGTAATATATATCGATCGGCATACAGCGAGCTATTTTGCAGGTATTATTGGCACGAGTGTGGAAATCTGTTCCTTTCAATACTTGCAGGTTAATAGTAGGTCTGTAATTAATGAGAAGCAAAGCTGCAATTTGTCAACTAAATTATAGTGGATGTCGAATCGGATTATAATCCCACGAGTGGCACACAATTACGATATCTACGCTCGTTACTGTTTAATTAGACGCGTGCCTCAGGCGCTATCGTATCCGATACCAAAAAATATTTCTATTTTTAATATCTCTAACGTCGTAACGTATCATCCGATCGGAACGTATGAAAAATACCGAAAAAATAAGCAACGTTTCATGCGCGTCAACTTACGAGTAAGAAATTACTATGATCGCAATGACATTGTACGTATACTGCAATGCCATCATCGTAGATTACGCGTTATCGTTTAGTAAAAGGTTTCTCGTCTTACGAACAACGCTTAGTCTGGAAGCGCGAAAATCTTTTCAGTATACAGTGCTGGACAAAAGTATTGGCACAGCAAGATTGTTATGATACAAATGCTTATAACTATTAAACAAATTGATTTAAACAAAAAACTTTTTGACGTATTTATTTATTATCTATCCTAGTTTATTACATAACAAGAGCAACAATATAAATAAAATAATACGCAAAATAATAACAAAAATATATTTTTTGAACATTTTATGGGTGGACAAAAGTATTGGCACAGCATGGAACAAACAATGTATCGTCGCCGTTTTCAACGATTTCCGATCGTCATTTGGAAGTAGCGAAGGGAAATCCCCCGTTAGTCTTTTATTATAACACTCGATCAGTGAAACTGGAGACTTCAGTTATTAAACAACAAAAAACCAAGAAAGAGTAATAATGTCTAGAAAAACGAAAGAAACCACAATTGAAGAAAGAAAAATAATATTAAATTTATATAAGATGAATAAATCTTACAACGAAATTGCACAAATCATAAACAGAAGTCGTTTTACTGTGCGTTCAGTCATAAAACGCTTTAAAAGTGAAGAAAATCTAGAGAATCAAATTAGGAGTGGTCGCCCTTCTAAGGTAACAATTCGAGAAAAAAGGAAAATCGTAAATATTGTAAAGAAGGATCCAAAAACTAATTCGACTGAAATTGCTTCGATGTTAAAAGCTGAGTGTGAAAAAGAAGTAAGTACCAAAACTGTACGTAGGGTATTGAAGGATGCCGGTTATTCTGCCCGTGCAGCACGAAGAAAGCCCTACATCAGTAAAATAAACCAAAAGAAAAGAGTGGAATTCGCGAAAGAGTTTGTTACGAAAGATACTGATTTTTGGGAAAAGATCATGTTTTCAGATGAAAGTAAGTTTAATATTTTTAAATCTGACGGCAGAATATTAGTATGGCGAAAACCCAACACAGAGATGGACGAACTGAATCTGCAAGCCACCATGAAACATGGGGGTGGTGGTTTAATGGTGTGGGGATGTATGGCATCATCGGGTGTAGGAGAACTTATATTCATTGATGAGATAATGGATAAATATGTATATTTAAATATACTCAAGCAAAATCTTTTGAAAAGTACTCAAAAATTAAACCTCCCCAGGGATTTCTATTTTCAGCAGGATCGAGATCCTAAACATATGGCGTATATTGTTCGTCAGTGGATAATATATAATACTGCCCACACATTAAACACACCACCTCAAAGTCCCGATATGAATCCCATTGAGCACGTGTGGAACGAATTGGAAAAAAGAATTAGGAAACATAATATCACAAGCAAGTCTGAACTGAAGAAAGTTCTTCTGCAGGAATGGAGCAATATTGTACCTGAATTCACTAAAAAATTAGTCCACTCGATGCCCAGAAGATTAAAGGAAGTCCTTAAAAGAAAAGGACTGCCAACAAAATATTAGAAGTTTATTATGTAATTAGTTATAAGCGTAAATATTCTACTGTGCCAATAGTTTTGTCCACCCATAAAATGTTCAAAAAATATATTTTTGTTATTATTTTGCGTATTATTTTATTTATATTGTTGCTCTTGTTATGTAATAAACTAGAATAGATAATAAATAAATACGTCAAAAAGTTTTTTGTTTAAATCAATTTGTTTAGTAGTTATAAGCATTTCTATCATAACAATCATGCTGTGCCAATACTTTTGTCCAGCACTGTACGTAGGAAACGTGACTGGCCAATTTCAGTCAAGTTTGGGCATCTCGACACATTCTTCTCGATAGAACGAGATCGACTTCTACGTGCAAATGGTCAAAGTAATCAGGCAATCGGGGGAAACCGGGAGTAATTTCGCGGAATCCTCGCTCGCATCTTCGAGAGCCGTTCAAGGATTAGAAATTATCCGTGATTGCGAGGCGAGAAAGCGTCAGGTTTTTTGTAGCCTGGGTAGGCCAAGTCGCATTTAAACGCGGCTAATATCCTGAATCAAGATCGGGCAAAAGATCAAGATCGATTGATTTATAATAATCTGGCGTTCGCTATGATTATATTTTTTTTGCACTTCGGGCGACTCATTGAATATGCGAGTTACAGCGTCAATCACTTCGGGCTATGCTCATGACTTACGAACTCGAAAGAGGAATGTGTACCTACAATGTATCGCATCGATTCCTTTCAGTTTTATGCATGTTTCGGATGCTCTCGGATACTTGGCTGATTTATAAACAAAAGTCGCACGAGAAAAATACGACGAGTCCTTAATCTTTTGACTTTTACGCGATTCGATGGCCAGAAAGCAGTGGATAACTTTAAGAATGGAAATTTTAATATTAACCTGAAATTATCTATTATAATCCGAATATAATCTGAAGTGGGAAATATCTCGGTAGATTCGTAGACGCGAGTCTTGCGAATAATAAGTGATAAACCCAAAATGCTTCGTAAGAAACGAATAATATTATTGACGCTTTTCTTAGCGTTCAAGAGAGGATGGCAAAGACATATTTAATTTTTAAATCAAACATACAGAATTTTTTTTATTATCTATATATATATGTAAAAGCTCGCACGTTACGATATGTTAGCAGATCGGATCTTTCTTCATCAACGAGGAGCAAAATAAAGAAATAATATACACGCATGAGTACTTAATTAGTCATAAAACTAGATGGCCTTCTTAAAGGAAATCCGCATTATCAACGTGACCAATCAGTAACAGTAATTAAAGGATTTTTTAAAAGTAGTTACTCAAACAGCATGAGCGCGTGTTTAATTTAAATTTGCTCTATTTTTGAATCTCGATCTGAAACTAGTTGACAAATAAAACCAATCGAAATGATTATTTATCGTATACCATAGAAATAAATGGTATTAAAACAGGTATCTAAACAAAAAGTGAAAATATCCAGTCTTCCGTGGCGTTTCAGTCTCTGTTCATTTCTAAATACGAGACAGTAACTACGAAAAACATTTGCACTCCATCGTATCTGGCGTTATAGTATTTGATCAATTACGTTCGAGTACGTTAAATTTAGTATCGTTTAGTAGTAGGTTTCTTCCTGCGATTATATAAAAAAAAAAAAAAAAAAAAAATAGATACGTAGATACATACTATTGCGAAAACGAAGCGTAGAAAACAGCTGGTAAGGAAATCGTTCATTGGAAAATGAGGCTCTATGAAAATATATGTTTGCATTTTCTATAAGCGCTGTATATGAAAAGAAGAAAAGGCAGAAATAAAATTCGAAAAAATTGAAATTAATATCGTTGAAAAAAAGGTACACGACCAACGAATTACCTTTCGGCCAAGATGCATTGTCAATAGACTCGATTATAGATCGTTCGAAGCAATTTGAGAAGTTAAGAGTCGCCGCGTCGCGCCACGTCACGGACGAAGATTCGCGTAAACGCTTAATTCTCGTGGAGTAGAGGCGCTTCGACAAAGGCAAAAACGGTTGCTGATAACCGATCTTTTACAAGTAATTCCAGTGACTTAAAGCGAGAGAAGAGCATGTAATTCCCGTTGAGTACATACGCGTGTTGTGGCCAAGTTTAAAGCGGCCGATCACGTAACTTCATAACGAGCCTTTTCCTCTGGCACACACGGAGCGAACTTCGTGGCTTAAGCGCTGGTAGCCACAGAAGTTAAATCGCGCGTTTACGTACATTTATCGGTATATACGAAGTCGTTCGATTTTAAAGCAATGGTAATTACTGTTATCGATTCGGTCGTTATTTCAGAGAATGCGTCAGTATGGCGAACCATCCTAGACGGCTGGTATTAAATAGAAACTCCCGTTCCTTTTCACCATTTCGAAACTTGGTTTCTCCTTCGTTTCGTTATGTCTCACCGAAGTATTAATTACCCGCTGATATTAGCCGACTCAGGCGCAGCTAGTATCGCTAATCGCTAGATAATTTCTTTTAATAGCTGGATAAGTGATATTGCTTGCTTGATACTCGTACTTGTATCAGTAAATCATTGTCCGGTAGAATAAAACTCCGGCAAAAATTTGAAAAGTTTATTAAGCTTCCAATTTTTACGTAGCAGGTAGTTATACATTTATGTACACACGCGTTTTATTCAATAAATAAAATTCAATTATATGTTCCTAAATCCTGCGGAATTGGAATAATATATTTCTAAATTCGGTGTTAAGAAATGCAACAGTCGTTATCGTACCTAGAAGATTCGCGTAAATGATCTTAACGAGGATCTCTGAAATATCACGGTACGGAAACACTCCTCAAAGGCCTCGGTCGCAAAATAAGTCTTTCCCCTCGACGACGGTATGAATCAATGTCCGCGCTAAACGTGAAAATGTCGTCAAATTAAGACGACAGAATCCAGAACGGGACGCGACTTAATCATCCGTCAGGGCGGTTACCTGTCTCCTTCCGTGACACGTGCATGAGTTGCGTGCATGCGTGCATCCATTGGGTGATGTGCCCGGTTGAGGCGTGCGCACAAGGAGAATGCATCGTGTTCGAAGGTTCACGCGGGGTCAAAGTCAACTGGTTCCTAGCCCATATTCAGCGTGCAACGAATACCGAAGTGCAATTGCGTCACCGTTCCATTCTGCATTCGTGTGATCCCCCTCGAGCACCATAAATTACCGTCGCGTCGCGTCGCGATGTCTCGTTCACCACGCAGCCAACTGTACCACTCACGAGGCAAAACGTGCTCGTCTCATGGCCAGGATTATCATTTTTCTAACCGTTCTCGCACCTCCGTTAGTCTCGTTACGTTTTATCGTCTCTCTTTGTGTTTCTTCGTGCCGCGATTCTCGCGCACAAATTGGTTAAATCAGTTTGTCGATCGATGCTTCCGATCGAAGCGAACCGATTTCATTATTCTACGTCGTCTCTTTTCGTCTTTTTCGCAAGATCTTCTCGTTTGTATTCTTTTTTTTTTTTTTTTTTTTTTTTTAGGAAAAGCTAGTTCGAAAAGCAGCGAGCAAAGAAAGGCAGGAAATAATCTTTACGTTTTACTATTTATCTTTCAATTGGTTCTCTGTCGTTGTGTAGATTCGAAAGAAAAATCGATGTCGTGTCATTAATTTTAGTCGTTTATGTTTTACACTCAACACGTATGTCTTAATAACATTCACGTATACGTATTGCTGCTGTAAGTCAATTCGAGTATCGGCACATTTATGAACGATACGTGGCATAAGCAGACAGATTTATTTTATAAATCACGAGTAACCGATTTAAACGGTTCATTCCCTTCATGTTATACCGGGTGTATAATAAATCGATAGCATTAAAAGATTAGAGATTTAGTTGACGATCGTTCATCGTTTAGTTCACGTTTTACGTTCGTGGTATTACTCGCACCTCAAGTATTACCTACTCATCGTTAAAAATTACAAATTTGAAATAACAAATCACGAGGTTAATATATAGCAGCTAATTATTCAGTTCTTGAACGTTACGCGATACAAACAACACATTGATAGCATCAAATAGAAACTTCCTCGCAGATTTAGCTCACGACTGTTACGTTTGTACCATTATCCGCACCCCAAGTGTTACTCATCGTTGCAAACTACGACGTTAATATAACCTGACCCCGTTCATTCCTTTAGCTTTACCGATTTTTATCCCGTTGCAACGTCATTATCCGCTATCAAGAAACAGTAAACGACCTACAACCCTTTTAATTCCCATCGAAACTCCTAATTCGTTTGCTCTCGAATAATCAAAATCTCAAGATCCGCGAAAGCAAAAGGACAAACAGATCCTTAACTCTCGAACGTATCAAGAAACCACGAACGCGTCATAAAGTCGGCTTGTACACGTGGGAAATCATATTACGGCTGTTGCATTTACTCGTTCTTAACCCATTAAGAATCCAAGCGAAATTATGCGTAAAAGTTCCGTAAAACGCAACGCTACTACAAAAGTATCGAATAAAGAAATTTATCGTTTTGGTTAGGAAAAAGAACAGATAGATGGCTTGCAAAAGCCGTATTTCGATGGCGCGTTTCATCGTGCTCTCCTCGTTACGTTACATAATAACAACGCGAGCCAGGACGTCGCGAGTAAGCGATCAATCTCGTTATTTCAATGACGTGTACCCGTTTCCGCGAGCCGTTGCATGCACGCAGGTCGTTCGCAGGTGCGTATCGCTGTTTACGTCGAACCTATAGAAAATAATGCCCCCGTTCGAAAGAAATCGACTAATGGAGATCGTAATTTCGCGGTGCCACCGGTGGTGACCCGCTGTTTTACACCTGAAGGAGAAGAAACTTTACGACTTTCGGTATTATTATGCCCTGTTTACGATTTATTCTTAGCAGATTTATCTTTAGTGCGGCGTGAACTGTTCGAATCGATGTCTTGTGCGTGTGTATCGTGTTGCAATTGATATGCTAGGCTTGTGTTGTACGTTGCCTTAGAATAGAACCGATATATGTAATTAGTTCTGAGACGTCATTCGTTGTAGCGTAAATTAGTCGCAGTGTACATGGAGACGCGTGTACCTATACTTAAGGAAATCACGCTTCGAAATTCTAAATAAAATCTTGTAGTTGTTATTTAACTTTTATACACTTTACACGTTGAATATAATTTATTTCTCTAATAAATAGCAGTGGCACGAAAAATGTACTTGTTATTCGTTGTAAGGAATAAAATCAAGCAGCTGAACGATGCACCGTGATATATTTGGTTCGCAACAATCGGAAAATGCTGGCGATGCATCGTAATACTCGCGGAAACTCATCGCAAACTCGTTCGCGCAATTAACTGTATTTTACGCAGTATCAAGGAGCTCGGAAACTCCGTTTTACGCGCATATGCGTCGTGAATAGGGAATTTAATGCACACTAGTACACGGCCACTTCTCCAACCGTTGAGTAAAAGCTGTTACATCGCTGTTAACGGTGTCTGGACGTTTACGATTACCGTGATTTCTGGCCGGTCGAATTTTACCGTGCATTCAATTCTCGATATCCGAACGACGATATCTTAATGCTTCCAGAGCGTTCTCTTTTATTTGGGTTAGGTTTGCTCGCCGTTCAGACTCTAGCACGCCTAGTGTCTCGCGGCTGATAGCGACCATGCGATTTCAGTACGATTCGAGAAGAAATTCGACATTTAAACGGAATATCTATTTATCCAAGGTACTATTTGTTCAGATAACGACGAAGTAAGTTTAAGTTAACCTTTACGCCGTGATATTACGGTCGAACGCTGCCACGTTCCCCTTTACCGAAACATTCGCTTTTAATCCATTTTCTGTCAAAATGTATTCCCTTCCACCGTGCGAATTGACAACGATACGCTACATATTACACTCGTATGTATATATAATACTTATACTTGTATATAAAAGGAATTGGAAATCGAAGAATCTTTTTATCGAATCGGTAAAGGTTAAGCTTCTTTCAGATGGGCAAAGTTGAATCTGAATGATTTGAATTCAAGCAACTTGATGTCACTTTGGTAATGTTAATCTGGTATTCGCTTAATTTGAAATATCGTTGCAAGGACAAGGAAATACATACGCGCGTGTCCTTCTTTCGCGAGGTACAAAGGTTTTATTCTCTGTTCTTCGAACCCGACGTCGCTGCGGTGACTTGCCGCACACCGATGGCCCGACGCCGGCTTTAAAAGTAGCCGCAAAACTGTTGCTTCGTCTAAATTCTGAACGAGAGAATATATAAAAGATGGAACTTGGTTCGAAGCGCGTTTCAAGCGTCAAGTTTTTAACTGGGAAAACATAGAAAGACGTACGAGAACCGCACGTCCGGCCTAATGTTTTTAGCTTCGTTTCTAATCCTGGTATATTAGTCGTTTCTTAGCACGTATTACTTGGCTAAATTAAGTTTTAATTTGAAGCGCCTATTCGCTTTCCGCCACAGGTACGCGCTCGAAGCCAATTTATCCGATTTCGAACAATTTCAAAGTCGAGTTACTTGACTTGTATGAACACGATCTTGAAGTTAGGCTTTTTCCAATTCAAATGCCCAATCCGACTAATTCGAGCGAAGTTTTAAAAGGCTAGAGAAATTTTCGCCGCGCAAACGTTCCCTCTGTTGTTCGTGAACTCTACGCGGGTTCGACTTGTTGTGTCTGCTCGCATTTTATTGTCTTTGTTTTACGGTAGACATTCACGTTTTGTGGAAAATGCTCGCAGTGCAGACTATACAAAGAAACGCGAACTGGATTATTTCGTTGCTTTTGTTTCGTTCCTCCTTCCCTCCTTTTCTTCTTTCTTTCGTCTTAGAACAAGGCCTCGATGAATACAAAAGTGGCTACCCAAAGTAGTATCGTAGAGTACAGCGAAAGTATTTTGGACATTTACCATGAAATATATTACGCGTGTTATACGTGCAAAACATTATGAAATTTTATTAGCATTGCAACGTATAAAACGGTATCGAAACACACCGAATATACGAATGTTCGATGGTTCTTTCTCTTATCGAGCGTTGAAACTGTTTACATATATATTGCTTTCGTGATGGAATCTTGCAGCAATGGACATAATTTAAAATATAAATACAAGATGTATAGGTGCATACTTAGATGTATAACTGAAACTGACTCTTCGCCTACTCTGTCCGCGTAAAAGTGATAAATGTCACGCAACAATCGTCATACTATCAATATTCGATATCGTACAAAGATATTGGGAAAAGTATTATTCAAATATACATTATGCATTCCGCATTTTTAAATTAATTATTAAATCGTAATATCACAGAAATATATCGAAGTCCTTATAACGATCGAAAAAAAGATATTCCATTAGTCCTGTTCCATTAATAATAATAATAAAATAAGGCAACTTTCATCGGATAATTTTTGTCATACTTTTAATAGATACAGAAACGATACCGTGTACAAGCATTATATAAACAGGACATGCTGTTATTTTCCATGTTATTTTAGTTAATTATCTCGTTATTTATGTATATATTTATAAGCAATCGAATCTCTAATCGAATTCTTTTCTTTCAATAATTTTCTCGTCATCTTTCGTAAAACGAAGCTATATCAACGTACCAGCGCACGAAGTCTGTACATCTTGGAAGCAATACGATTTTTGCGCATTATCAAAAATATATGACTTCGTTTACGACGTGAGCTATTAAGAGTTTTTTACGAACCGCAAGCTTGACGCGCGATATTAATTTAATTTCCCGCACATGACCGTTTTTCTCTTCGGGTAACATCCTATCAACTTAATTAAGAAAGAACAAGGAACTTTCAATTCGTCGACGAGTCTGAAATCCACTAAGAGAAAATGAGCAACGTCGCGATTCCAACTTTACGCGTAAAATTATACCTGTTTTATACTCGCTATAGTCCTACGCTGTTACACGTTATCTTGCCTTCGTTAATATTTGATCAATTTTCTTTTCGTCTCGAAAAACATCCTATCGATGTACGAAAAAACCGTCAAGTTTCTCAAACGATAGCCACAACGGTTCATTTCTTAGCTACAATTTCCACAATTACCATCGAGGTTTTGTAAAACGTGGGCGATTATTTCTCGCAAAAAATTGTCACGCAAATGTTCGCAATAGTACGATAAAATATATGCGAAAGTGTACTGTATATATTTATTCGCGGAAAATATTTATCGTTTTCTATCACATTCTAAATTACGATATATCAACGGTGTCCCATATCTCAACTTGCAAAGAACGAACTTCAACCGCCAACCGAAGCTCGACTATTTGCATTCTCTTCGTGACACGGTAAAACTTCACAGACATCGTTTCCTCTGATTCAAATTAATCACCTAAACTAGTCGCGGACCAATGAATCCAGTCTAGACGTACGCGTTAGCAAAGTTGTACGTGCTCCACGTGACAGTTTCGTAAAGTCCATCGCACTATTCACCGCTTCTATTCTAGTTCTTCCGACTGGCCATTTCTGCACGCGTCTGCGACTCTAATATAATTGAATGGACGACCGCTGCCTTCGTCTATCGCCTCGGTTTTCCATCCATCATAGCCACAGAACCGAGTCTTCCGTCCCTTCTCAAAGGTACTTCGGTGTTTAACTGGGACGAGACGACATTCCAGGTTATCGTCCTCTTTTGCGATTAACCGTGTAATGGAAAGTAATTCGCTCCTCACGCGGAATACGCGTTCCTCCAACGAACGATCTCTGCGCTTTCCATCTTCGAATCAGAAAACTCCAAATTACAGAAACGACGAATTTCCCGGAATTACGATGAGACATATATGTTGTTCTGAATGTGGGACGTAGATACGAGAATATGTAAGATTGTGCAACGTACAGATATGGAATAAGTCTAATCGCTTTTAGTAAAAGAAGTTCTTCATGTATATATATATATATATATATATATATATATATATATATATATATATATATATTTTCTATACATTTGAAAAATATAATTGATTGCTAAATATTTGGTTTCGCGAATGAAGAAAGTTGATTTAAACACGAGCAACCTAATTCGCCTGCAAAGTGTGAAAAAAACCTTGTTCACGAAGAATTAACATGTCTTAAGTATAATTTAATATTTCTTTGATATTTTGCCTCGTGTTGCGTAACAGATACGTTCTCTTAATTCGTTGTATTTGGCTTTACGTTTGACAATAAAGATACAGCGTATATATCGTAGAATTTTGTTTTGCTAAGTTTGTTTGAATAAGGTGCGCGCGTGAGAGCAGTCTTATTCAACAGAGTTTCATTCAAGAAATTATTCATAATAAATTAGTTCCTAGAAGAGAGTTAAATATTGTAACATTGGAAACCATGTAATTATTTTCCTTGCATATCATTGACATGTTTCGGTAAAGATAAAAAATTTCAAAGACGACTTAGAATAACGAGGACAGGAGGCGCGAGAGCTTAAGATAGAGTGGAATGTAGGCTGTCATCGTTTGAAATAGAAAACGGTACGTACTTCGTTGAAAATTTTGTGCATTTCTGCTGTGTGTGTTTTTTTTTTAAACAAAGTATAGACTAATCGATAAACGTATATACTCTAACTTTTACGACGTATCTTAAATCTGCTACGCGATACTCTTAAATTGTATTGTATGAAATAACCAAAAAGAAGTTTTTCAAAGGTTTGACATATGCGTGTGTGTGTGTGTATGAATGTGTGTACGAAGCACAATAAAATAATGACAATAAAACGATATAAAAGAGTTATGGGTTGCTATTACGGTAAAGCGAGTTCTAATAAATCCAGATAGTCGTAAATTAGAAGATAATTAATCCGTTGTAATCCGTTACATGCTCGATAAAGTTGTAAAAATATGTAGGTTTGTCATATACACGAAGCTGAACGTTCTAGTCACAGACTTTTGTTGCGTGGCAAATTCGCTCCAAAGGTTCTACACCGTGGAATGTAGAAATCTAGATTACGGATTAGATATAACAAATGTGAGAACGCTGAACCTAGTGCCGAGAGCAAAGCTCTACCATTATAGCTACTACATACCACATACAAGAATACTAACATGTCTTACAATTATTTCAGCTTAGATACAAGACGTAAAATGTGAATATTCTCGTTATTAGTTTATTCGTTCGTTTTTTAACGTTCGATCAACCTTCGATTTCCATTCTTTAATTTCCATCGCTCTAAACAATAAACCTTTTATCGAACGCGATTCGCTGTACATTCGCGATACAATATCGCTGTTTAACTTGATAATTAAAACAAATGCAAAATGCAAATGCAAAATTGGACGATTAACGCAAACGTTCACGTTCTTCCGAGACATACAATCCCGCTACGTCGACTAATCACCAGCCATCGTTTTACGTAAGTAGCCGAAGAAACACTTTTTTGACCCCGGGGTCCGACGCGTTAAGCCGGTTAAAAAATCGGACGAGTGCAACAACCGAATCGTGTAGCGACTGATTCACCACGCGCAGAGCCAGTGGGAAAGGCGCGTGGTCGTTGAACGAAAGCGAAAGATTTACCGTGCCCTAATCGCTGCATGGTAATTTGTGGAACTCGAGGACTCGAGGACTGGAGGAGGCGGCTGCGAACAGCTAATTGAATTAGCGAATTAATTGCGTTATTAGACGCCACGGGGGCTAACCTGTACGGGCACGCATACCAATAATCATAAATCACCGGATTGAATTTTGAATGCCGATTCTGCAGGCTCTCGAGCCATGAGACCACTTCGAACGATCCACGCGCCTCGCACACTCGTTTCTCTTTTTTCCAGCTTGCTCGCTTTATATCACTGCTCGGTAATTCAGAGGTGTTAATCGTTTAATAGGTGAGGCATCGTTGGTCGTGTATTTTCGGGGACGTAGATTGATGGGATGGATTCTCTGGACGCCTTTGGAGTCTTCCTTTCTAATTTGGTGAGCTATGTGACCGCGCCGATTTTAAGCCGAACGCTTGGGGATTCGGAAATCTCTTTGTGCGCCTTCGGTTTCAACGGAGAAATGAGATTGAATAGAGTCCACTGGATATAGAAATAGACTCGTTGATGGTGACGAGTTAGTTAGTTGGAATTATCGAGATATCAGGGAAATAAATTAGCGAATAACTTGGAGCGGATAAGACGATGATTCTCCGCCGTCATAATAAATTCAAATAATATCTAAATCATTTTGCTGAGAAATAATCGATCGATAGGATGTTCTTGCACAGCCGAACGAATATTACACAGCGAAACGAACGATTTACGAGTTGTCAACTTAAAAACGCGTTGCGCTTTTCGAGGTATCAGTTTTATTTTGTAGCCCGGATTTTATTTTTCCATCCTGTACGAGCTTCTTAAATTACCATCTATAAATTATAAAGATCAACTTTCACCTACGAACCTAGTCTCGCGCGATGTTTCGTATCGACATATAAAACATCGAAGCACTCGACTTGTATAACTCGCGTATTGTGTAATTAGAGAACTTCTAGGTTTCGATTTGTTCGACGAATTTTCCAATAACAGTTGGCCGTAAAATTTCTACTTTCCCTACTTTCTAAGTAGACTTGAAAATAACATATTTAATCGTAAATCAACGCGTGCCCGTAAATCTTTTTCGGAAGTGGCTATCGGTTTACCACGACAAGTTCGTTAATTCCTGGAGGAGATGTTTCAGTTCGCGCTACTTCGCGGTCAAGCATGTCGCGTAAATTACGAGATTGCACGAGGTAAGTATACCGAGACGCACGCATTGCACGCGAAATTACGCTGTTAGGCGAGTCTAAAAGGTCGAACTAGGACCGGATCGGGCATGCCGTGTATATTTTCGTGTTACCACGTCAAAGAAACAGCGCTCGTAAACTAAACGAAATACGATGTCAGTGTCTTCCACGCGAGAAGATACATTGCTCCGCGATTTTCAGTGGTTCTTAGTTTTGGCCGTTCTCTCGCCATTCACTCGTCGTCCGATCGCCGCTCTATTAACGCGTAATTTACTTTCATTATCGATCGACAATGTCTTTTTATCGTAAGATGAATATTCTTTTATTTCCTGTAGTTTTAGGAATAACAAGTTTTTATTCGAAAAGGAAGTTGCAGATACAAGACGCTGTGTAAGTTTCATATAACTTTCTATAACGGTCCTAAGCTAACATAGAGGAAATGAATTCGCATATAATACAATAAAACTTAGAAAACGTGCAACGTGTAAAGAAAACGTACGTAAAGACAGCACGTCTAAGCGTATAACGTATAAAATTTATACTTTAATGAGAAACCGAAACCAACCTTTTAATACGTTTATTGTCTCGTATATTACAACTATTACCTTGTTTCCTTGACAGCAATATTCCTTCATTTACGTAATTAAATATACGCGCGTACGTGTCTCGTTCGTAAGATATTCGTATTATTCGAAGAGATCGTGAACTATAATTATCAAACGAGGACAAACATTTTCACCCCGTACCATAAACGTCCACCCGTTACGTAAGATATAAGCCGCAAAAACCCGAAATATTTGAAAGAAGAGTGGAAAGGCGTACCCACCAAGCCGACAACGATACCGTTATATCGTTGCCTGGCCCCGGGAAAAGAAGCCAAAGAGAAGCGGAAAGAGAAAGAAAATTTCCAACGAGCAGGTTGTTATAAATCTCTGGCAGAAGCATTCTTAAAATGAGACGTTACTGTCCGTAACCACGTTTCCCTATCGTTTTTCCCATGGGGAAGCCCTTACGAAAATTTGAGAACCCCAAAAAGGGTAAACGTTACTCGGGCCGAACGTCGCGTCGCCCGAAAGGATCCTCCTTCAGGATTATTTAGGAGCATTCCTCGAACGCCCACTGGTCACCCACGAGCCACGAACCGCCCGCGTCACCAAGATCAGGGGAGCCTCTAAAAGTTCGTCCTTTCCAGACACCGCTAAACAACACGGAACGAGACGAGAGCGACTCTCTGTTAGGGTCGTCCACACTCGATTTTCCACACGCAACACAGATTACTCGTGCACCACGTACGCGTGCAATTCGTTCCTTTGTGCAACCGCTCTGTTCTTATTGCGTTCGAGCTTTGAACGTGTTTAATCCGGGTGCTCTCGCGTTTGCTCAATTTCGAAATACTTAACCTCTTTTGCGACGGATTTATTAGGGCCTCTATTTAGAAGAAGACAGTTATTTTATTTCTACTCTATACGTATCTATATATTGCGTATAAGAAAAGAAATATTTCCTTTAACGATGTCATCGTTAGGTCGTAAAAAAAGAGCTTCCTCCGGCGATATCTTATCCAAAGATGCAAGAAAATCCGTTAAAATTATAACACGAAAAAGGAAAAGAAGAAACAAGTTAAACGTGGACAAAATATTATACTTGAAACTCGACGGAAGATCAAAAGCTTCCCCATCTTCGAGCTTCGATTCTCAAGGGAGGCGATTGTTAAAAATTTTCAATCAACGTAACTTAACTTTTTTATCTCAACGAAGTCGACCATATACCGCCAACCTATTGGCAATATTTCCGCCAAAAATATCGACCGTTCGATTTTGCGAAAAAAGTAGGGAAGGTTAAAAGGAAGAAAAGATCTGATTTATCGCTCTTCGTGGTTACAAAGACTAAATGGAAGGTCAATTTCTTTTACTATAAAATTATGCATAAGAAAGCCTGAGATACCGCCATCACCACCACCACCACCACCACCACCACCATTACCCATACAGTCTTTTCATAGCAAAGTGATAAGGATTGATCGCTCCCCAAAGAAAAGCATCTTAAAAAAGAGACTTTTACTTCACGTCTATACTTTCTTTTTAACTCCGTTCAAATGTTCCAATTTTACGACTGTACACTGCGCTACCTCGTATATCGGTTCCGCGTTAATATTAATCTTAACTGGTGACAATAACGATTCTGTAACTCAAGATGAACGGAAGACCAAGCCGATAACCGTCAGTGAGGTGCATTTTCTTTTTCAATGTTCTCGTGCACGGTGATTCAGAAAAAACGTGGCTGGAAACAAAAAATAATCGGTTTACCAACCGAACCAGCAACGTTACTTGCGGTAGGTCTTACATGCATGGAACACCAACGATCTCGACGAACGAGAGCAAACGTTCTATTCGGAGAAACACTAATTTTCCATTAAATGCCCCATGGGAAATTCACATGTGCCTCGACATTTTTTTTCTGGAAAAAATATGTATCACTCCCGCTATGCCGGTCGTTTCAACGTTTTATTAGCATTGTAATGGCGATTATATTGGAATCTAAAATTTGAAGCAAAGCTAAAAATGTGTTACACGCGTACAAAGTGCTATTTCTTTGAAATTTCAATTTATCGATGATCGATTATCAACTACGTTAAAGAGCAAAGTAATACGTATGTGCATAAAGGGATAAAAGTGTTGGTTTTCATGATTGTTCGAATACTTTCGTGACGCTCGGCACCATTGCACGTGACACAAGTTGTCTAGCGAACAAGAACGAAACTGAGAAAAGATGGTTTCGCTGCTGGCGAGGCGCACGAGTTAGAACACCGGCAGATATATTTATGTGACACCATGGCCGATAAGGCCAACAGCCAATTAAACTTGAAAGCCAGCCGAACCTCGAGGAACAACCCCCCGCTGCCGTTTGACGTGACTTCAATCACCCGATCAGCTTTTCACTTGCGGCCTTTTGTTTCCCTTTCACCACGCCCCTGCGATGTTCTTGTCACGAGATGATCCTCCGGGACCCTTCCTACTCTTCTTACGAACACGATTTCTCGAGGAGGTTTCTTGATATAGAGGTATACGTTCGAGGATTGGGTTTCCATAGCTCGGTTTCACGCTATGTAAAAATATCAGACGTGTCAAAATGACTGGTTTCGGATTTTTCGTTCACACACTTATCGAGAACATATAAACGTTCTTTACAGAGAATTTATGCTAATTTTTATCGAGACGGAGCCATGCACCATGCAAGTACACGATCATTTACAAGTTTAACCACACGGTTCAGCCACATTTTTGGCAGCGACGAACCAACGTTAATAAAATCTATGAATCAACAAAAGTTTGACGAACAGAGGCGATATTTACTTAACGTTTATTCAAAGCGGTAGTTTGGGGACTGCGTAGGATATGCGAGATTTGACTAGAAAGTAGCCGACGAAAATACGCATTGATGTGTAGAAGCGGAGGAAGAAATGAACCTTTGCAACGAGAGTTCAGAATTTGTTTGATCAACTTAAAAAATTATTCGTAAAACTGATATAAACTTATCGCAGGTAATTTCCAAGTATTCTTCGTTGGTATCTTGAAACGTTCAGAATCTGGTAACTAAAGAACGTATAATTTCATCGGTATTCGAACGATCTATCTAATATTAAGTTACATATACTTTAATACAGAAAGAATTTATAGACTCGTTTTTCTTGTTACGATGACAAGCTGAATGCTCCTCGACAGAAAGAAAAGAAAATAATATAGAAAGCAAGTCTGACGTTTGATATAAAACGTGTAGGAAACAACGTCGCGTGAAAGGAATCGTATTAACTTTCTCCCCTCGAAATTCCAGAAAGCCAAAATTCGCGAACAACCTTGAACGTTCTCGAGGCTGAGTGGTGTTTCATTGTCAGAAGAAAGGAAAAAGCGAAAGGTGCGCTAAAAACCGCCCACGCCAACCGATTCACGAGCATCGTCCGGCTCGTTCAGCCGAGCTGCAATCCGGGCTGCTGAAGCTGAAACACGATAACGTAATCCGGTTATTCGGCGATTTTCATCCGGAAACATCGCATCGGTGGCATTAACGGCCATTCTCGCAGCACCGGCTCGTTATCTTGGAGCGGACGTTCGACTACGAGTATCCTGTCGGTGCGTTACATCTATTACAGCGTTTTTATCGTCCATCTTCTCCTCTAGCTTTTAAACGCAGAGCCTTTGTCAGATCCCGCGCGACCAAATGAAGAAATTTCCACAATGGGCAAAGGAAACTCGACTTGTAGAACGAAATTTAAACGAGGAAAGAAGAGGATAAGTTTATCGCGCTGGTCGATATTTATTCCATGCATTTCATTTTATTGAGCCAACGAGGATCCTTGGCCCGCGAGTCTCGCGCCTTAACTTCTTCTCGGTGTTTTCGAGCGCCATAACCACACGACCCTACTCTATCTCGCTCTTTGCTCGACCCTTCTCGCGTTAATTTATACGCACCTACTTCCTGCCGCGATAAGCGAGCCTGTCTCTCGTGTCTCGTCTCGTCTCGTCTCGTCTCGTCTCGTCTCGTCTCGTCTCGTCTCGTCACATCGCATCGTAGGAACTTCGTTTTCGATGCACTCATCGCGTGGGCTGAAAATCGTTTCGTGAGTGCCGCGTGATCCTCCTGACGTCTCATCCCGCGGCACTTTTGCCGTATCATACGTTCCATAACGAAATAGTAGCAAAACGAAGAGTTCAAGCGGTAAGCGTAAACGATGCGAGCGACGAATGCTTAAAAATAGATTCTTACTTTGATTAAAGACAATCTAATTTTAATGGAACTGGTCAACAACGCTGAGACACGGGTATCGAACGATGACTAACCATCAGAATTTTTTCACTATTTCATCAACGACGTAAAGAACGACGTTTTGATTCGGCAAAACAACTGTCCTTTATCGTCACGCGGAATACCTAGCAAGAGAAATTGTTGAACTCTGTATTTGAATTTAAAGATCGTCGATAGTCTGAAGACGATCTTTCATCTATTCGAAGAAAGAGTTGAATTTTGCTTTAACGTGTAGTTACGATACGATATAAATCTTTTCTGGCTCTGATGCAATATTTAAATTAATTTTTCTTTCATTTATTAAATTCACAAAAAAAGAAAAGGGTTATAGATACCGAATTACAAGTAGACGAGGCTATACAGGACACGAAACATAGTCATTTATACGTATCACGCGACGGGAGATATTAGAAGCAGTAAATAAGCCCAAGTTGATACGTAGTAATAACATATAGTTAATACAGATAATAAATACAGTTCAATTAATATGAAGAAGTAGAATCGAATTCTGAGTGCTTTAACCATTAGGAAGTAGCACAATTTGTTGCAAGTTTTCCCGGGTAATTGGTACATACAGTCTGTCACACAAGAGCGTGTCTGCGATATTTCTGTAAATATTTATATATTTGTAAAAAAATTTATATGAATTGAATCTACATCTAAAACACTAATACGCTATTACTTAGTAGGGTGTCCAATCTCCTCCATTAGCGATTATAGCTTGACATCGTTTCGGCATACTCTCGACTAATTTTTGAGCGTAGGATTCTGGTAACGACCTCCATATCTTTCGAATGTGATGTACAAGTGTTCTTATTTTTGTGATACGTCTTCCTCTCAGCTTGCATTTCATTAGGGACCACACATTTTCGATAGGGTTTGCATCAGGGGACTGCGATGGCCAAGGAAGTACTGTGATGGCGTTTTTCGCTTTCCATTGGGTGCAGATGCGACTTCGATGTTTAGGGTCGTTGTCTTCTTGCAATATCCATTGGTCCTCGGTTTGGTTGAACCAACGTTTCACGGATGTGAGAAGTCCCCTTTGGTACAATTTCACCATCTTTTGTGCATTCAGATTGTCTGTAAAGACGCACAAAGTCCCAAAACCGCGTGCGTTAAAGCAACCCCAAACATGCACTTTTATAGGGTGTTTTACACTTCTTTGAATCATCCTTCTTCCATGGATAGTCCAAGCACGCCTAATAGGACACCATGCCCAAAACGAAGATTCATCAGTGAATATTATATTACTCCAATCACGATCTCTGTTTTCATTCGCCCATGCCAGACGATTTTCGACGTTTCGCGTACGCGGCACTCATATTAAAAAGCTCTGTTCCTTTCACTGTTTCAAATGAAACTGAAAGGTATTCAGCAACGCGTATTAGAGAAGTTTTCGTTTGTTTACATTCTTTTTATCTCATTCTGATTAGGTGTCAGGTTTCGCAGATATCGCAGACACGCTCTTGTGTGACAGACTGTATCTAAGTACTTGAATCATAATTCTCTTGCTACCTATATGTCTAGTTTCTCTCTAATTTAGGTCACGAGGAATCCACGTTGTCTATTAAAAAATTCCACCAACACACGTACGCAATAAAGTTCCTCTCGCCAGCACAATTCGTAGAAGCAACAGAACAGGATCGCACCGAAAGAAACCGACCTACTACGCGAACGTACACCACCACTGCTGCTCATCCGCACGCTTATCGTTACTCGATTACTTAACTCGGATCAAACTGTACGAAATAACAACGAGTTAATAATTACAAATAACCAGGGATCCTGACAGTTATAATCGAAATTAAAAAAAGTTGTAGCACGTATAGGAATTACAATATTTTATCTCGGAAATTTTATCTGGAAATAAGGATCTCGTCGAACAACAAGATACTGGACTGTACCATGTTTGGTCTACTGGCCTTTAAAAATCAGTTTAACCTCGTCGTAATATAGCTATCGCTGTACGTAATCACGATACTTGTAAAGAATGAATTCAACGCATTTCGATCTATCTGTAATTCTGTAATTGAGAAATACATCTCACCGAAGATAAGCAACCGTTCGGATACTTTTGAACAGTAGTGTAGCACCCGACGATCGCACGTTGTTCAGAGGTTGTTGCTCCAAAAGCGTGCCTTACAAACGGCATTCCAAACGAATCAAATTAACCGAAAAGGAACGGAGCCATCCGAAAACGAGGGAAGTCAGGCCAACAGCTAACAACCCAACGAGACTCCAACGGAGAGAACAAATTGACACGAGTACTCAAAATAATTGGGGACGGATCCGACGGATTCTTATCTGTTCGCGGATAACTGCAATTTCGACCTTGCTTTCACGGCTCTTCTCCGTCACTTTGTCTTTAAAGGTGCGTCCCCACTGATGTTGGCGAATAGTTCGCTAAAAGTCAGTCTGTTTAGACACCACAGCCAGAAAGAACACATTTTCGTTTCTTTTAGAGGGCCATTTACATTTTTCAGGTTCTAGAGAGTGGCAATTTGAAAAGTTATCAAATACGTCGATTAATCTAGTGTCATCAAAATTCTCCTTCCATTTGATTTTGGAGCTAAACATGTAACTTGAGATTTACTGTTTGTTGTTAAAATGTCGAAAGTTGTTAAAATATTGTAAACGTAGCGATGTCACGTAGAGTAGACGTAAATTGTTCCCGGATAGAGCGCATGAACTGTTCACCGGTGAGTGTACGCGTCCTAACAAAATCGGTGGTCAAGAGAGGCAGATCGGAAGATGAAGAAGACAAAGAAAAGACAAGCAAAGGGAGGATACAAAAGAAACAGCCGTCCCTCGGAAAAGTCTCAGATTCCTTGGGTACAAATTAAGTATTTAAGATAATTAGCCGGCCGTGGCTCGTTTCGTCCGTAGCGAAGGAGCCAAAGAGATCTTATCGTGTCCCGACCCTCTCTTCTCCCGGAGGAGCTTCTGCCCGCCTGATTTACTTACGTGGACGCGCGACGAAACACGAACCGCCCCGTCATTATTTTTATCTTCGACCGTGACTAAACAATTGCCAGGTTCACGGTTCTATCCGCCACCTTAGCGATCGATTGTAACTTGTAGCACCTTTGCAGCTCGTTTCGTGACGCCCTAACCCTTCTCATGTAAAATAACGTTCCTTCTCGTTTAGTTCATTCTTATAGACAAATAACGTTTTGATCAAAAGTCCTTAAGGATCGAGGAAATGAAAAAAGAAAAGCAATCGAAAATGATCGAAATTACGTCTTAGCTAACACGCGAGCGAAACACTTTCACGACGAAACTCGTTCGTTCGCATTAACGATACATATATTTGTATCTTGAAATTTGTAATTTGAAAATTGTACGATTTCATTAAGAAACGCGTTACTATGCACGCGCCTAAATTAATTAGATATTTAATTCAAACGGAAACTCTGTTCGTACGTACACGACCATTTACATCTTTCATAACTGAAGCGTTAACATCGTCATAAATTAGATTCCAAGTGGCGGCATCCATTGATGCAGCGATACTCGGCGTTTGCGTGCGACATTTAAAATCTTTAGAATCTTTCCATGCTAAATCAAATAATGCCGATCTCCGGGTCATTCCGACTGACCAAAATTCCGACGATCAAGATCGTTTCGTTACAAGCTTTAAGTGACTTGGCGAATGAACTGGATTCTTTCTAGCAAATACACGCGTAATCTGCGTGGTCTATGGCCTATGGCGGTGATGGCCACTTTTCGAGAGCCACTACTGGAACACTTATGGTTGTCAAGAGGTTGGGCTGTCTTCGTTCTTGTGTTAGCACGAGCCGTAATGAGAGCCGAAGCAGCCGTATTTACGCGTCGTTACGCGCAACCCTGGCGTGTAACGCCTCGACACCAACTGGAACGTGTTAAAGCTAAAAGGGTGAACCTAAGCTGTTTAAACTGCAGCGAAACGGTCGAAACTGTAATGTGCAATTAGGCGAAGCACTCAGTTGCGTTATGACTGTTTGGAACAGGAATGGTGAAACACGTGGTTGGGCTGCTTGTGGAACTCTTGTTCGTCAAGTGTTTGTAGACGTAGAATGACATTGACTGGCTGGATAGGTTTCTGTAAAGATGAAGAAATAGAGCGACTCCGGATAACGTTCAAATCCGACGTTTGGATGAATCGACGGTCAAATGTGAAAAATATCGCCCTAAGGATTGACGCGTAATATAATTAACGTAACTACGCGATAACGAACTACGTTATGCTTGAACTAGCCTCGATCACGGTTCAAGATACAAAACATCAAATCACTAATGAAATTACAATCTCAGGTTGAAACGATTCTCGCAATAGGCAGATTCGTTAAATATCGACAAAAGACGAAAAGAGCGCTATATTCGGAAAGTATTACGGGCAGAATTAACGTGGAAAATATTTCCCATTTTGGAATACCGATTATTCTATAAATTTAGCTGTCGTTACTACGTATAATATGAAAAGAGGAATCAATCTTGCTCGCGTCTATATTCGCGGAATATCAGGTACCATTTTCCATTAACATCGAGATGCTGGTTTTAATGAACGAAATAAGACAGTTAACGGTATACACATGGGATACAAAATATAATATTAATATGCTATAATATCGTGTCATTATCGTTACGAGTAGAGTTCTAATTCTGCTTCTGCCTTCCAGGCATTACACACTCTCTCTGAATTTTCTTCCTCGAACACGCCAACTTTCAAGCCACAGCTCGTAAAATAACGCATCGCGTATACTTGACTTAATTTGCTTAAGTAGTACAGTCAAAAGCGAGCAAACCAGTTGGTTACATTTCCGATAGAATGGCTTAAATGTACGATTAACCTGCACGTTGTAGGCATAATGCAACCGTGGCATGCCTGCAGGAGATATTTAACGATAATAAATTAAGGTACAAATTAATATTTACGCTGCTATAGTTAGCGGCTATAACGCGGCTATAACGCAGCTTGGCAATCGAGAAACTTTCCACGTTTTCTGTTCCTCACCGAACTTTTACCCTGCTTAACGACAGATCAAAGAATACGAGCTACTTCTTTCTTTATATTTCGTCAATCTTCTTCGTAATATTTCACGATTAGATTCGTTATGATTAGCGAAACGATGAACGATAACAGCGGACGATAACATCTATGTATATGTATAAAATATGTATGTAAAGAGGAGAGTTGCGTTCATTCGAAATCTTTGTAAGTATTATCTTTACTTTTAGATCGTAGCTCGCAAATTAAACTCCATCTTTAATTGCCAATTACTCGCGAGACGATGTTATTTTTCAATCCATTAGTCAATTTATAGTCTTCATTTAACGACGATAAAAAGAGATTTGTATTTTCCAAATAAAGATTTACAGCTGCAGTTTAGATAGTAATAAATTACTCATTAGGATAATGAATCGTCGAATTTATTACTACTTGCAATAAATGTATGATAATGCACCTATAAATAACGATATTCCCAACAGGTTGTTTGAACACTGGCGATGAGTTAAGAAAGATATACAGTACGAGAAGAAGACGCGGCGAAATATACGAGTTACGATACGCGTCTAACCTAACTGTGGCCATTTATTTCCTTTCTCATCGATCCATTGCTGAACGAACAGTTTCATTAAATATTTAAATCCAGCTCGGTCGCCAGAGGCAACTTTTCGATTCCCTAAAAATGAAATTGCCTATAAGCATTATGTTACACGCGATAATTTGCCATAACACGGCGTTCTAAAGTACGTATACTTATCAAGATTTTATAGCGCTTCGAGGAAATTATAGACAATAGCGCTACAACGACTGATAACGCGGTAAAGATTGTCTCGTATCTAACAGCAAGGAAAAAAAAAAAAAAAAGAATTGCAACGAGACGTTTTACGAAACGGATAGACTTTGCAAAATTACCGCTTCGGAAGCGTAAACTTATTTACTATACCTTTCGCTTCAACTTAACTTCGACTGTTTGCTTTACATTTCATCCAGCAAAAATGATGTCAACGATACTTTCTCTTCGTTGGAAGAAAATCGTTGTTACAGAAAATGACAACTCGCAGCAGCGATTACGAACGAATGAACTATACGAGATTAAATAGGAAATCGTAATAAATGGATTTTCAGTGTTGGGCGATTGAAGTTGAAAGAAATCGCCGTATGTAGCGGAAGTAAGTAATTTTGATCGAATTTATCTCTTTTCGGCGACAAAATTAAATAAACAAAGTTTCGTGAACTACCAATATCCTCTGTTAATGTTTATTCGTGTAAAATTTCATATTACGCCAAGTTTACGCCTCTTCAGATCGTGTTAATTCTTTGACAGTGTAATAAACTTACGAATTCGGTATTACGTTTTGTCTCGAGATAAACGAACAGGCATGTCTCTTACATTTTTACCAGAATACTATACTTTGTCTCAATTTTGAATCAAATCAAGACCGGATATTAAAATTTTCACAGCTTTTCAAAAATAGAAACACATTCGTTTCTACGCTTTGTAAATACTTGCCTTCCTCGATAGTCGAGTAGTATAGCTCTAAACCACATTCCTATTCGAACATTCCCTATAAAATACTTTTATGTAAAACATTCTGAAACTTCGTTAGCACTGTAACGAGGGACGACTGTCTTAATTATATTTGAAACCAATCTGAAAATGTATGCACAAGTAACAAGATATTTATATTACTGCAAACGTATATTTACTAAAAAATTAGAAACATCAATGAGACATATATACTAACGGCAAGTGTTAAAGATGGTGTCAACGAATATCGAGGCTGCACCTTGCATAGAAATGTTCGTTCCTCTCGACAGAATGGAAATTATGGACGTTAAAATTAAAAACTATCTAATCGCGTAAGATTTGAAATATTCTTAATCTGGAAGCTAATAACGAGTTAAAGGTGATGTAATATGCTGGACGAACAAGCGATAAGGTGGGATCCCGTTCGAGCAATAATTTCTCGAACACCAGGTAGCGCGAGGTGAAACGATCAGCACGTATGTGGCGATGTAATATGAGTTCGATCGTCGACAGAAAGATTAATGAAATATATATTTTGATGAAATGTCTGATCGTTTTTGTATCGATATTGAAACAAGTCACGAGATTGTAAATGATGGCCAGTGTGAAAAGTTGCGAATAACTAAACGAAAGATACTTTTAAATGGGATTTTTGAAAAGAATCTAGGAAACCAGAAGCTTCTATCTTTGCAATTATCGTCTCAACGTTGAAGCGTCCTTCAAATTCTTTAAATCGTTTTAATCGTTTTAATGCGAAATTAAATCGTAGAATTGAATTCGTCAGCTTCCCGAACAAATTGTACGACCTTGTTGAAACGAGTTCTACGAAACACGGCCGTCGTTTCTAAACGAATCTTGTTAAGAAAAAGCTATAAAATACTCGAACGAAATCGAATACTTGAGTAAGTTTACAAAGGTTCCCGTTCGATTAGCACAGCGCAACAAGCAAACTCAAGCTTATCCTTTAAACACTCGTCTTCGTTCACGCTGATAAATCATTAATTACGAGCATAAAGCATTAATTAGATACGCGTTCGAATACGATAACCCAAGACGTTCTAGGGATATCTTGCCAAGTTGGAAAGCTCGAATCGTGCTGGCCTACATCTTCATGACCGCGAAGTGCGTGGAGTCGACTGCAGAGTCCAACCTGGTGCCGTGTAGCTCGTAACTCGTTACTCGCAACCAGAATGAGACTCGAGCGTGTTTCGCGTCGCGTTATCGCTCGTGTGGCTGCATTATCGAGTAATTGAACTCAACGGGGGAGGCCGCAGGGCGTATAGACGCATCGATGACCCTGCACGTGCAAAATACAACCCGTAAACCTGCTTTTACGTGAGAAAAAGTCGGTCGTTCGCTCGGGACGGACGCCAGAAAAAAGGGAAAGTAATTTCTTGTCTGAGGCGGGCGGACGAACGATACAATGTATTTTGTTATCGATCGATACCTGGGATATCGTCGAGGATCGTCTATCGTCCCTTTGATTTTCTTCTACGCTGCACGACGATGCGTGTCTTGACTGCGTTCGATACACTGGCCTTCAAATATTCGCAACGCTATCCCCATCTCCTAAAAAGGCGACCTGGTCGCGGCAATTTCAACTTTGCC
The DNA here is from genome assembly GCA_905333015.3 of Bombus campestris. Taxonomy (NCBI): domain Eukaryota; kingdom Metazoa; phylum Arthropoda; class Insecta; order Hymenoptera; family Apidae; genus Bombus; species Bombus campestris. The sequence continues at coordinate 3,598,332 of HG995149.1, forward strand.
TCGTAGCTTCTTCGTTACGGTTCCATAGCGAAACAGGTCTCTGGTCAATGCTATGTAGTACAATGTATAACGTACAGATCTCTGGACAGTGGTAGGTAAACCTTGGAAATCGCAAACGCTTGTCAATTTACCGATATTATTAAATTACCGCGCGAAAGATAACACAAAATGCGCGCAGCAAGACAGAGATAAGGAGAAGAAGAAGAGAGAGAAAAAAACTGTGATTAAATTTTCGTAGTTGAAAAGTCAGCCGTAGTTTTTAATTCTTCGCTAACGCGAGGAAAGGAACGCGGAGAATGCTCGGTAGTAGGCGACCGTTGTACGATCCACCACGCTGAAGGCGCGTCATCAAACGCAGCAATTTTCGTCCCTCTCTAAATCGGGATTTTCTGGATCCCCGACACGCCCGGAGTTCGTTTAACTTTCAAATTGACCCCGATTTAAACCAGAAAAAGAAGGTAGCGTGACGCGACGCGACACGTCGCGAAGGAGACAGCGGAAGCCGGTTGCAGACGAGTCCGTGACTTCCTGGCTGGATGGGAAAAAGGTCTCGGTCGATGTCTCTGGCTCGTTGCGAAAATAGTACGTGTTCGAGTTATTCATGGGTTACCGAGGAAAACGATGAGTTTTCGAGGAAGCTCGCGAATCCGCTGTCTTGGGTATATTCAACCGGAGAACTTTACATTCGTTCGAAATAAATGACATGGCAAGCTCGTCGAATGCCTCGCGTATTCTTCATTTAGCAGTACCTATACGATAATTTATCGAATATTTCACTGGCTGAGATCGAAATAGCGTAAAAAAGTCAGTTTAACGCTGCCTCATATAAAGCGAAATAATAGTGTTATTTGGGATTGAATTAAAGTGACGGCTTAATCGTTGATCCAAGTCCTGGATATATTTAACCTTCCTTTCAAAGTTCGCAAGCAATTTTTTCTTACGATCCACGACCATCATCCATCGTCATGAACCGTGTACCATACGTAGATACCATAAGCATCGATATGTATTGTATCGTTTGTAGTATATTTACGTTTCGCTTGGACGGGGTTGAAAGAAGAAATACGAGTCTCAAACGATCATTCACCTGTGTCTAATCAGAAATGCAGCTTCCAAAGAGAAAGAAACGCGAAAAGCAAAGAAAATGAGAAGAAACCGTGGTTCGCTTGGTGAAATGCTACGTGATCGATGCTGATCTTTCTAAATCACGGTTAAATAGTCGTCGTAGGTTAATCGAGTAGGCAATTGCTGATAAATGCGTACGAATGCTATTCTAAAAAGCTGGTTGGCGAACATACGCGACGGCAGCAAGATCCGTTGGTCAGCGCATGCGAGACACGCGAACATAATTCTCCGACTTATTCTGCCGTGCGCTCCAGATCTAGCTCGCTGATTTCTTTATTTATTCCGGAGAAGGTCTTGCTTCGACGGTTTGTTAGGTACATGCCTGATTAGAGCGAGTAAAATCTTCGGCTTCATTTAAATCCACGATAAGGATAATGGTTACACGTCCGTCCGACTACCTTCTGGGCTGTCAATTAAACGCGTTTTTATGACTCGTCCCTCTGTATTATTAATTACATATTGAAGGATGAGCGTAGCATTAATACCGAGGACGACGCGTTACTCTTATTGCGAGGGACGTGGATTGGTGGTGAAACGGGAGCTG